>CM065690.1:48852314-48899814 GCA_017654935.2 Phymorhynchus buccinoides
TGTGTGTGTGTGTGTGTGTGTGTGTGTGTGTGTGTGTGTGTGGTGTGTGGTGTGTGTGTGTGTGTGTGTGTGTGTGTGTGTGTGTGTGTGTGTGTGTGTGTGTGTGTGTGTGTGTGTGTGTGTGTGTGTGTGTGTGTGTGTGTGTGTGTGTGTGCGTGCGCGTGCGTGTGCGCGCGCGTGTGCGTGTGGTGTGTGTGTGTGTGTGTGTGTGTGTGTGTGTGTGTGTGTGTGTGTGTGTTGTGTGTGTGTGCATTTAGGATACTTTTCAGTTTTGGGCGAGCCGCAAGAGCGGCGAGCCACAAGAGCGGCGAGCCACTTAGTTTTGGGTAGTTCTTTGTACGTGGGCGATGGTCCATGGAGGGTCACGTGACTTTTGCTCGTGGCATCAGAGTTGTCTTCTGTTTGCATTGAGCGTGCGATGACACCCGTTAAACAGTCTTGCTTCCCCCCGCCCCCTCCCTCCACCGCACTAGAGTTCGTGTCGTCTGCTTAAACGTGCATGTCGACATTCGTAAATTATTATGTAGCATACGAATAGCATGCACAAGATTTGCAGAATGTTGAAAACCAAACGATTGTACATTAAAGTTGTTTATTACACCCGCGGTACATAATCGCCCGCGGTTAAAATTTATCGGCACCAACAATCACTCATTCTGTACACCCATAAGCGTGATAATCGCGACCAGTCAGTCGAAAATCGCTCGCGATTTGATTTTATCGCTTGGTGAAGCGAAAAAATATTTTTGTCGCCGTCGAAAATAGTCTGAAAGTGGATGGAGCAAAATCATCACGCGATTGTTCAGTCAGCATGGCTTCCAAAACCGTGGAGAAACATGTGGTACTCGTGAAAAACGTTGCTTGCAGTTCCGAAGGCGCGATCAGGATTTTTAGCGCGATGTTTGAATAGCGCCATCGAAAATCGCCGGCGATTGTAGCGTCAATGGAATTGCAAGCAACATTTTTCGTCGCTGTCGAAAGTAGCGGGCGATTTAAGCCAGCGAAAATAGCGCATATGGAATTCCAGCTTTATGAAGAAAACACGTTTGTGTTCTTCTTATTCTATGGTCAGAAACCTGCGTCGACGAGGCGTGAATTGTATGATGATAAAACCCTCGACAGGGCCTCATCTTCATTTTAGCATTTTAAAAAGTGTACAACCACCATTGTTAAACCTTTAGCTAAATCACAACAAGTGCATTGTCAAATCAGATAAATACAAACTGCATTCATCAAGATAATAACAAAAACAATAATAAAAGGACTGCACACTTTATTAATATTTTTATTCCTTGCCTTTTTGAAGGGAAAAACCTTTACAGGGCCTCAAAACAAGGGCGAAATGTGCTATCATGTCAAATGGATTTCATTTAGCAGACGATTTCCTCTTTGGAGGAAATATACTGTGAAGCAAAGCTGTTCCTTTTGCTATTACTCGGATATTAGAAACAAAACTTTGTCTTTCTATATTGCTTAGCATTGTAAACTCATCAAACACTTTCTTTTGAAGAAATGCATGTACAGGATTTTACATTCTTCCATCCTCACGTTCATTTATCAATTGACTATTCCTTGCCACCACCCCCCCTCCCCCTTATTCGTTGAGCATGCCACGCATACCCTTGAGAGCCTCATGAATTAACCAACTGACCAAAACCGTGAGTGCTGTGACTCTCTGTGCTGTGATGTTAGCAGACAGACGGACACAGTCACTTGACGGTTAAAGATGAGCATGAACCATAACATGTACAATAACAGTGTTGTTGTGACTCAGCTATTGGATCCTTAGTTTACATTGCTTGAAATATGTATATATTTTTCCATCTGGATCTTTGTTTCTATTAAAAAATGTTATCGAAACTGGTCGTTGTCCAGTTAGCTATATACTATCTCTCAGTCACTCGCATTGTTTCATTTGTTAATGTATGAATGTGTGACGTGAGTGCTGTCATATTAAAAAATAAAGGCTGAGGGTTTTTTATTTGTAAATTGAAATGCCAACATTGTCTTGGCTCAACTTTATAGTTGACCTTGGGTCAACTGAATTTCTTCATGGACACTACACCTAAATATAGAATCCGTTATTTCTTGTAATAGGACTATGTCCGGCGACCTGAGCCTCGGCACATCACTGCATACATTATTTCGCGGGGCGAGAGAGAGAGAGAGAGAGAGAGAGAGAGAGAGAGAGAGAGAGAGAGAGAGAGAGGAGAGAGAGAGAGAGAGGAGAGGGAGAGAGAGAGAGAGAGAGAGAGAGGAGAGAGGAGAGAGAGAGAGAGAGAGAGAGAGAGAGGGAGAGAGAGAGAGAGAGAGAGAGAGAGAGAGAGAGAGAGAGAGAGAGAGAGAGAGAGAGAGAGAGAGAGAGAGAGAGAGGGAGGGAGAGAGAGAGAGAGAGAGTGAGAGAGAGGCCGGAGGAGTGGTTGGGGTTGACGGTTGTCGGTTAACGCATTCAAGATCTGGTCGTATTTGTCGTGTGTGTGTGTGTGTGTGTGTGTGTGTGTGTGTGTGTGTGTGTGTGTGTGTGTGTGTGTGTGTGTGTACGCGCGCGCATGCGTGCGTGCGTGTGTGCTCGTGCATGTGTGCGCGCGTGCGTTTATGCGTGCGCGCGTGTGTGTAGGCTACATGCGTATGTGCATGCTTGTGTGTGCATACTGGCGTGTGCGCGTGAGTGCGTGCGTGCGTGCGCGCGCTTATGTTATTTCCATAGCACATTTGAATAGTTAACGAGCTGGCAAAATGCGAACATCGGCATGATAATAAAAGGCTAATTTGTGGAGAACAACCGTCGGTGAATATGAATCGAGTAGTAAACATAGGTTTGCTGATCAAATTAATAATCCAAATCCTTTTCCAAATGTCTTTGCAAACGCCTCTTCACTCGTTTTGTTTTCTGCTAGCCCATTTTGCACAATTGTCATCCCAATGTTTTGCTCTTTACTCAAAAGGCTTTTATCGTTGGCTGACATTAGCCTATGGTGGGGGCAAAGGGCAAAGTGAGAGCTGTAAGCTTGCAATAAACGATTTTCTACAATGATGGAATCCCGAGATCTGTGATGCAGCATGGTCGTTTGTGGAACACCACGTCTCTGAAACTACGTTTGATGAAAATCCGTTTAACGTCCTCCGGTCTGAAACAGACACATATGGGACACTAGTAGATATAAAGATGGTGGGAACGATCCTGGAGGCAATAAACGATTTTCTACAATGATGGAATCCCGAGATCTGTGATGCAGCATGGTCGTTTGTGGAACACCACGTCTCTGAAACAACGGTTGATGAAAATCCGTTTAACGTCCTCCGGTCTGAAACAGACACATATGGGACACTAGTAGATATAAAGATGGTGGGAACGATCCTGGAGGCAATAAACGATTTTCTACAATGATGGAATCCCGAGATCTGTGATGCAGCATGGTCGTTTGTGGAACACCACGTCTCTGAAACAACGGTTGATGAAAATCCGTTTAACGTCCTCCGGTCTGAGATATGGGAAAGTATATAAAGATGGTGGGAACGATCCTGGAGGCAATAAACGATTTTCTACAATGATGGAATCCCGAGATCTGTGATGCAGCATGGTCGTTTGTGGAACACCACGTCTCTGAAACTACGTTTGATGAAAATCCGTTTAACGTCCTCCGGTCTGAAACAGACACATATGGGACACTAGTAGATATAAAGATGGTGGGAACGATCCTGGAGGCAATAAACGATTTTCTACAATGATGGAATCCCGAGATCTGTGATGCAGCATGGTCGTTTGTGGAACACCACGTCTCTGAAACTACGTTTGATGAAAATCCGTTTAACGTCCTCCGGTCTGAAACAGACACATATGGGACATTAGTAGATATAAAGATGGTGGGAACGATCCTGGAGGCAATAAACGATTTTCTACAATGATGGAATCCCGAGATCTGTGATGCAGCATGGTCGTTTGTGGAACACCACGTCTCTGAAACAACGGTTGATGAAAATCCGTTTAACGTCCTCCGGTCTGAAACAGACACATATGGGACATTAGTAGATATAAAGATGGTGGGAACGATCCTGGAAGCAATGCCCGGAGGCAGTGCAACCCCAGGAAAGTCCCGAATTTTTAACGATACAGATACTGAAACTAGGGTGCGTTTGTGCTGGCTCTTAAAGATCCACCAGGTCACGTGTCAAAATCACGGGTTTCACGTGTTTTCCTTCTTGTAGCTGGTAAGAAATCTTGTTTTGACCAGGTTTGACTCCCATACAAATGTCCCCAAATTAAAAACGAAACGTCATGATAAAGAGCAGCCTCAATTTGAAGGTGGGGACATTTGTATGTGGATCACAGCTACCCAGAAAAAAACCCAAGGGATTTAATCAATCGTGGTGCGTCAGTGTCTGTAATAGCCAGCCACACACATACGATACGCATCTGAATGCGATGCGATTTTGACGGTCATAGATCACGTGAAATGTATGTAAGCCTACTGGGTCTACTTGAGAATAGTGAGCGAAAATAGCAGATTCGTTTTTAGACGGAAGTATTCCACGTCATTCATGACTCGCATCGTCAAACTCGCATCGCATTCAGATGCGAATCGTATGTGTGTGGCTGGCCCTTTTGTGCCGCAACCAAAGGGATTGGTTGGCCTTTGGGGACCTTCTCCAACGCCAGCCGTCCTCGAACCCTTTCCCCTTCGAAAGTGAGGATGTAGCCCGAGTAAGGCATCTCCACTACAAACGAAGTGTAGCACAGCTCTCCAGAATAGCAGCTCCTCCCTCTGCTCTCCGGCAGTCATAGTCGGAAGAGACTGCATAATTATGCATACAGCGGTAGGGGGAAAGAAGCCACACACACACACCCCTCCCCTCTCTCTCCCTCTCTCCATCTAATCCTAATTCAACACCATCGTAACCTACCCCATACTGCCTATTGTCCTAGTTCTGTGCATGAGCACGCGCGCGGGCACGCACGCGCGCGCGCGCGCACACGCACACGCACACACACGCACACGCACACACGCACGCACACACACACACACACACACACACACACACACACACACACACACACACACACGTAGTGTGAGTGAAAATGTTGCTTATCTATTTTGTTTGCTTCTATATTTGCTGGCGTGTGGTGGGGGGTTTTTGGGGGGTCTTTTTTTTTTTTGGGGGGGGGGGGGGGTATGATAGTCCCTTACTTAACAAACACAGTGTTCTATTGGTTTTTTTGTGTGGTGGTTTGTTTTAATGGAGACAATCATACTTCAGTGTTTTTGCTCCTACGAAAATAAGTGTCACACGATCCTTTATTTTTGTGTGTGGCTAAACTTGTAGTTTAGACACCCACCCATGTTTACGACCCTCGATCTCCAAGGCAGGTTCTTTCAGTTTCATGGCAATAACCCTAGACTGATCCTAACATATCCCTTTCCTTTCCCGAGAACTGCAGAATGTTGCTTCTCGGTGAAACTTTTCAATGCGAATATGACTTTTGAAGGGAGGTGTCTAAACTACATCTTTACTGGGGGGGGGGGGGGGGGGGGGGGGGGGGGGGGGGGGGTAGCCGTAGGAGACACCAGCGGTAGGCCTGCGCTAAAGTAATGATTCTGACCTTCGTTTTTCATACAATAATCATGCTCTGTCATTTCATACAATAATTGGAGAGGACATAGGAAATATGTATTGCTTCAGGCCCGTCAATACTTGGATCTGATCCTATGCCACTTTAAATGTCATTATCGTCCATCTAGTTGCAATCACGCTGTCCACCCCCATCCCCATATCAAACCTCCCTTTCACTATTTCTCTCCCCCTCCTCCTGATCTGGGCCTAGCTTGTGAGGTCATATTATGGTGTGCGCCTGTGCAAAAAGGCTTATCACAAATGAAGCACCCCTATTGCAAGTAAGGCTCACAGCTGTATGTTTTGTTGACACTTTCCCCCCTAAATTGCCTTGGAATTGTCTTTTCTGAGAGAGCAGCTAGCTAGCTGTAATCAACCATGGCAGAGAGCACAACACCATATATTGAAACAATCGACTTCGATCTGCTCAATGTGTCCTACTACACCCAGGACAGTTTCCAGTACCACTCTGTGACGGATCTGACGTGGGTGAAGACGCTCATCATGGTCCTCTACGGCTCCATCTTCGCGCTGGGTATGGGGGGAAACGTGCTGGTGATGGTGGTGGTGCTGAAGAAGAAATCCATGCGCACGGTCACCAACCTCCTCATCACCAACCTCTCCGCGGCTGATCTCGTCCTGTGCCTGTTGTCCATCACTCTGACCTCCACCCAGTACCTCACCGGACACTGGGTGTTCGGTGAAGTTATGTGCTACATCTTCCCCCTCATCTTATACGTCGTGTTCTACGTGTCCACCATGACCTCTTCAGTGATCGCCATCAACCGCTTCTTCGCCATCGTCTACCCTTTCAAACCGCAGATGACCGTGTTCACGTGTTTGGTGACCGCTGGAATCATCTGGGTGTTCGCCATCATTGCCTCTCTGCCCAAGTCCGTTCATGGAACGTACCATGTAGAAACCATGGCCGAATACGTCGATCCTGATGCTGGTAATAGCCCTATAACTTCAACAGTCATCGCCTATTGCTATGAGAATTGGCCCAGTAAGAAATCTCGTCAAATCTTCACGGTGATCACTTTGCTTCTGCAGTACTTTCTTCCTTGCGTTGTCATCACCTTCTGCTATTCCGTCATCTGGTACACGCTTCGCGTGCGATCCAAGGTAATATGAATGTATGTGAGAATGGATTGCAAAGTCTGTGTTACGTGCATGAGAAAACCAGAATGTTTGCACCGAATAGGAATGTGTGTTGTTGTTGATTCATTGGGCTCGAGGATCAGTGGTGGGTTTGCCCTTCGGTGACCGTAGACTCCTATCTTGGATCTGCATAATTTCGGGCATGACGTGCATGGAAAATGCAGGATCGAAGGGCTCAGAGATGTTGAGCTTTCCGACCTTGAATTTCCCATGCCCGCCATGTCCGTGAGAACGGGTTAGAAAAAAAACACCGTTTGTCATGTGCACAAGTAGGCTTACGAATGTTTGCAATGAGTAGGAATGTATGTGAGAATGGGTTAAAATGTTTGTTATGTGCATGAGAAATTCAGAATGTTTGCACTGAGTAGGAATGTATGTGAGAATGGGCTAAAATGTTTGTGGTGTGCATGAGCAATTCAGAATGTTTGCACTGAGTAGGAATGTATGTGAGAATGGGTTAAAATGTTTATGTGCATGAGCAATTCAGAATGTTTGCACTGAGTAGGAATGTATGTGAGAATGGGTTAAAATGTTTGTTTGTGCATGAGCAATTCAGAATGTTTGCACTGAGTAGGAATGTATGTGAGAAATGGGTGCGATAAGGTAGAGCTAAGATTTCATGAATAATAAGCAAGGATCACATCTTGAGCACCTTCTTTGCTCTCGAAGAACACAAATTAACGAAAAAGGAGTTCTGACTCAGAAACCATCCGAAGTAGACATCACGGAGTTATTGAACATAATGTTCTTCGTCAGCAGTTGACATGTGGAGACTAGGAACGGGCGAAGCCATTTTGAACCAACTGTTATTGCTTTTGCTTTACAGAAATGCGTGTGGCTCTTTGTTTTTGACAATTTGGTTGGACAAATTGAAAGCAAGAACAAAGCAGCTTGTTCCTTTAACATAGTAGTCCAGGCGAACCTCAGCTAAACCTTGTTTGGGGATACATATTAGGTTTTGATGTCAGTGTAACATGATTTGAGGGTGCTGAATCCAAATCCGTTGGAATCCAAGTTGTAAATGTTGAGCATTTTGAGTTATGACGTAATTTTCAAAATGGCCGCCACGGGACTCTAGAGACAAAGTGAAAGGATAAATAATTCCTAAAATAATTCCCTTTTCAAACTGATCCTTTGGAAAATACGATCAATAAAGCAGCTTGTTCCTTTACATAGATTTGATATTTTGGGATTTGTTGACTATTTTCTTTTTTTCCTCCCTCTTTCATACACAGTCGCATACAATGAATGTAGAAACAATGAGACAAAGGGATTAGAAACATACTAAACGAAGAAAATATGAAGACAATGATGATGGTGATGATGATGACGACGATGACGATGATGATGATGATGATGATGATGAAGATGATGATGATGATGATGATGATGACGATGAACAACAAAAATCACTGTTAAACGGAACTCTCTGTCTCTTTCTCTCCAATAAACTAGATGGTCAGACAATCGATGGCTTGGAGTCAAGACAGACTATCTTTAGATAGTCCATTGACATAATATTGAACAAAAAACTGAAGCAGACTGCAACGTCACTGGAATATACAACAAACAAACAACTACACGACAAGTGTAATGTGACGTTATTTTATTCACAAGAGACAAAACAAAACTACTGGATATTTCGGCGAATGCGCCTTTATCAACATAGACAAACAAGAAAACAGCAAACAGCAAATATCGCAAAAGGAGCAAAAAGCAGGCAACAAAAGGAGTAAAAAATCAACAAGATCAAAATGTAAAAACAATACTTCCCTTCTACAGTCCAATGCGTAAACGATAGCTTTTTTTTTAATGATTGATGGAAATGAGGCAGATGACAATGATGATGATGATGCTATGGAGTTCCGTATCAGTATCATTTACGCATTGGACTGTAGAGGGGAAGTATTGTTTATTGAGTTTGATTTGTTGGTTTTTTGCTCCTTTTGTTGCCTGCGTTTTGCTCCTTCTTGCGATATTTGCTGTTTGCTGTTTTCTTGTTTGTCTATGTTGATAAAGGCGCATTCGCCGAAATATCCAGTAGTTTTGTTTTGTCTCTTGTGAATAAAATAACGTCACTTTACACTTGTCGTGTAGTTGTTTGTTTGTTGTATATTATTGAACATATTACGAAAACAAATAACTTGCATTAAAAAAAGACTGCTGAAATATAAAAAGCAAAACACCCTTTTTATATTTCTGCAGTCATTATTTGATACAAGTTATCAGTTTTTGTAATAAGTCTAATAATACATCAATGGACTATCTAAAGATAGTCCGTTTTGACTCCAAGCCATCGCAATATTCCTTTTGAATTCTGATTCTAAAAAACCCCACCAAAACACACACCATAGACTGTTTGTTTGGTGGCACTCCGGAGGATTTAATTCAGATTCATTCATAGGCCCACGTCTCACGTGCAGACGCCCATTGGAGCCGGCATGCGGTCCCACGAGCAAGACGAACGAGAGATGGCACGCAAGAGACGGACCAACCAGATGCTGGTCGCCATGGTGGTCATCTTCCTCATCTGCTGGACGCCCATCAGCCTCTCCTGGCTACTGCAACTTTTCTGGGACTACAAGCCGTATTGGAACAACATTGAACTGATTTATTACGTCTGCCACGTGATCGCCATGAGCTCTACGATCTACAACCCTTTCCTCTACGCCTGCTTGAACGAGAGTTTCAGGAGGGAGTTTGGAACAGCTTTGTCCTGTTTCGCTAATGGCTGCTGTAAGAAAGGAGGCAGATAATCTACTAGGCAAATCCATTGAGGTTACTAAGATTTCTTGGCACTACTGCGCGAAAACCCTGCTGCACAACCACGTAGTTTAGACACCCCCCTATTACATTTTGGCATTGAACATTTCTCTGTTAATTTCTGTCAGTCAACCCTGTAAAGATTACCACAAAAAAATCGTGTTTTATGTAGGTATTTGAAATGTGAGTTGTGTGAGTGCGATAAAGTGATTTTTTTTCTAAATAATTTTAAGTACATGTATTTTGAATATCTTTTGTGTGAGTGGGGTAAACTTAGGCCTTCTTTTTTTTATGTAAAGCGCGGTGAGTCCTGCTGCGTCAGGAGAATAGCGCTATAGAAGATTTATTTATTATTATTAAAATTTTCACTGAGAAGCAACACTCAGCGCGGAAAGGGACAAGCTTTATAATTCAGATAAAAACTTTTATTTTATTATGATTGTCTGTGTTTCACTCCTCAACACTTATTCTCTATTCACTCAATTTTCAATCTACTGTCAAAATGGCCGACTACACGAGTCAAGGAGAGCAACTCTGAATGTCTGTTGGTTGATTTTATAAGCTACGATTATTTCTGTCGGATGAGTGGTACCATTTGGTGACATGGATATTGTTTTGAACATTAATTCTTCAAGTTTTTGTTTTTTTACAGAGAAAGTAATTGAACGACAGCTTTGTTGCGAGGTGTTCTTCCAGCTATTTGGGACTTAGGGCCTACATCACAGCAGCAGTTTTCATATCGTTGCAGGTACACAATAAACAAACAAGTACACAACAAGTGTGAAGGAGCGTTATTTTATTTACACGAGACAAAACAAAACAATAAGGCCGTGTACCCACATAAGCGGATATTCCATGCGGAAACCCGTGCGCAATCCATAAATAAGTGAAACAAAGAAGGGAAAAGATTTGCGCATGTGTCCGAATTTCCCCTATATATGCGTAAACTTTTATCCTTCTTTCTTCCACTTATTTAGGGTTTTCCGTACGGAACTTACGCGTCTAATGTGAACCCGGCCTAACTGTGTTTGTACACAACGCTATTTATAGGCAGTTTGAAGTTCTCATCATGACATACTGTTAAAAAAAACACCAAAAAAAAAACAAACACCCACACAAACAAAACCGCAACAGCCCAGCTCGAGAGCCACAGGTCAAAATAATGCTGATATAACGTGCCTCAGGGTTTAGTTTCTCTAGATAACGGTCGCCGCGCGAATAACGCTTACGCGAAACAAGGCCTAAGAAACACTTTAGAAAACGTTTGCGGAAGAAGCTCTTGTCCGATTGATCATTTTTTTTAAATTATTGTAAACAAACTTGAATGGACCAATCAACAACAAGAAACGTATTCACCCCCTACTAGTTCCGGATAGTTCGCCGCTTGCTCGGTGTTTGGCAAGAACAAAACGCCACGCGAACTATCGGCAAACGAAGGGTGTTTCTTAGACCGTTTTCGCCAATTTGAGCGAGCGCAACGTAACGTTAGCCCTTGTAAAACGGCCCCCATGAACTCACTTGGCGTATTCCTAGTCAGATAACTTTTTACCCGAAATGCCCAGCGTGATTTGGGTAGCCTACATAATTCTAGTTTTATAGGACGCGAATACTTGTTGATTATGGAGAGAACAAAAATTAATGTAGCTGTCAGTTACAAGGCGGATCATTTATTTTAACTCCAGGATTCCTTCAAGGCAGCCTCGATTTGATAACCTTTCAATGTGCTGAAGTTTCGATTTTTGTTTGTGGCACAAGCCACAAACCTATAACTCACTTTGTCGGTCTGTCGGTCGGTCCAAAATTGTCGCCCATATTGTAAAAGAGAAAGAAAAGTACAGACAGAAAAAAATACTTGGGCATAAAGTAACATCTACAGTCTTTAGGCATGGACGAAAATGGTGCTTTACGTCCTCTTGGTCTGAATCAGACACATATGGGACATTTGTAAATACAAATATGGTGGGAACAATACTGGAGGCAATGCCCGGAGGCAGTACGAAACCAGTAAAGTCCCGATTTTTTTTTCTTTAGGCATGGACGACGAAAATGGAGTTTTACGTCCTCTTGGTCTGAATCAGACACATATGGGACATTTGTAAATACAAATATGGTGGGAACAATACTGGAGGCAATGCCCGGAGGCAGTACGAAACCAGTAAAGTCCCGATTTTGTATTAATACAGATAGCTGTAGCGGTGACCACGCCTCGGTTAAACCTCATCGGCTATGGCACCGCCACAAGTTAGTATAATAATGGAATAACATTCTGGGTTACAGATTAAAATTATTGAAAAGCCAGGGGAGGCGACTCAGTGTATGTAATGATTGGAGTGGTAAAAATAGACCGCTGGGCTGCAGTCTTGTGGAGTGAAAGTGTTCAAAAATTGTGTGTGTGAAGAGCACAATGTAAATGCGCAACATTTCTCTTTCAAATTATATTTAAGAATTCTGCCGCTCGGCGATGCCCTTGTTTGTAGTTGAAATAGTCGCGTGCCACAAACGATTGCGAATCGGCGCTTGTTTTTAAAAAAAATGAACGTTTATGGCTTCATCTCATTTCTGCGATGCAATTAATGTGGTGACTGAAGAATGTCAGTATCTTTGTGTAGCCAATTAGCGTTCGTTTTGGATGTTTTAATGATATGCATTGCTGGATTTGTTTTAATAATACAATGAGCGACTTAGCAGGGTTTTTTTTAACCACCAGGGTGCAAAGCGCTCTATATTCTTAGTTGGGGATAAAGAAAGAGAGAGAGAGAGGGAGGAGTCCCACCCTCTCTCTCTCTCTCTCTCTCTCTCTCTCTCTCTCTCTCTCTCTCTCTCTCTCTCTCTCTCTCTCTCTCTCTCTCTCTCTCTCTCTCTCTCTCTCTCTCTCTCTCTCACTACGCCCAACTAAGAAAATCACGCGCTAAGCCCTTACTGGTTTGATTGCCCCCTGGCGGTGAAACAGCGTCCTAAGTTGACCATTGCTAGTGTATTAGTGTTCAGTAGGCCCTGTTAGTTTTATAGTCACAGAGACTCTTCGAAGCTAGTGGTGCGCCACCCTTTTTTGTGTGCGAATTATGTCTTTTTTGTGTTTTAATTATATATGTTTTTGGATGGTTTAATCATGTTTGTTACTTGGTGTTTTAATCGTATATGTTGTTCGTTGTTTTAACCATATGTGTTGTTTGGTGTTTTAATTATATATGTTTTTGGATGGTTTAATCATGTGTGTTGTTTGGTGTTTTAATCATATATGTTGTTCGTTGTTTTAACCATTTCTGTAGTTTGGTGTTTTAATCATGTGTGTTGTTTGGTGTTTTAATTGTATATGTTGTTGGATGGTTTAATCATGTGTGTAGTTTGGTGTTTTAATCATATGTGTTGTTTGGTGTTTTAATTATATATGTTGTTGGATGGTTTAATCATGTGTGTTGTTTGGTCTTTTAATTGTATATGTTGTTGGATGGTTTAATCATGTGTGTTGTTTGGTGTTTTAATCATGTGTGTAGTTTGGTGTTTTAATTATACATGATGTTCGTTGTTTTAATCATGTGTGTTGTTTGGTGTTTTAATTATACATGATGTTCGTTGTTTTAATCATGTGTGTTGTTGGATGGTTTAATCATGTGTGTTGTTTGGTGTTTTAATTGTACATGTAGTTTGGTGTTTTAATTATACATGATGTTCGTTGTTTTAATCATGTGTGTAGTTTGGTGTTTTAATCATGTTTGTAGTTTGGTGTTTTAATTGTACATGATGTTCGTTGTTTTAGCCATGTGTGTTGGATGGTGTTTTAATTGTATATGTTGTTCGTTGGTTTAATCATGTGTTGTTGGATGGTTTAATCATGTGTGTCGTTTGGTGTTTTAATCATGTGATGTTCGTTGTTTTAATCATGTGTGTCGTTTGGTGTTTTAATCATGTGATGTTCGTTGTTTTAATCATTTGTTGTTCGTTGTTTTAATCATGTGTGTCGTTTGGTGTTTTAATTGTATATGTTGTTCGTTGGTCTAATACTGTGTGTTGCTTAATTGGTGTTTTAATTGTATATGCTGTTGTATGTTTTAATATCGTGTGTGGTTTGGTGTTTTAATTGTGTACGGTGTTGGATGTTTTAATATTGTGTGTTGGTGTGCTTAGATTGTTGGATCTATTAATATTGTGTTGCTGTGCATGTTAATTACATGAGTTGTTGATGTTTGAATAATGTGGGATGTGGGATGCTTTGATGATGTGTGTGGCTCGCTGTTGTGATAATAAATGTTGTTAGATGTTTAATAATGTATGTTGTGGAATGTTGTGATAATTCAGGCTTATGCATAATGTCAGTTGTTGGCTATCTCTATGTCTGTCTGTCTGTCAGTCAGTCTGTCTCTCTCCCCCTGTGTGTGTGTGTGTGTGTGTGTGTGTGTGTGTGTGTGTGTGTGTGTGTGTGTGTGTGTGTGTGTGTGTGTGTGTACGCGCCCGCGCACATGATGTGTGTGTGTGTGTGTGTGTGTTCAAGAGAGAATGAATTAAAGTCACATAATTTTCATCGCGGCATGCAGCTATGCGTATAGGACAATAAGTCTGCAAGCATCAACATGACTGTTCGGAAATTCCCGTTTCCAATTAACAGATAAGCTAAACTTTCCACAAGGCAAGGAAAGGCAAGGCAAGAAATTTATTTCATACCCCATTTGGGCACAGAAATATAAAAACATAAGGTTTTCGATTATGAATCAGTGAATTCCTGACCCCTCTGGAGACAATCTCTGAACCAGATATAAATAACTCATGTTTAGCCAGAACAATGGACTATAAATACACACACACTAGAACCCGAAGGGGGAAAACAAAGCATGAAAAATACCGAAAAGTCATCCATACCAAGCACCACAGGTAGATTAAAAATTAAGAAATTGTGGCACCTGACTTATGCTTTTTGTACTGCTAATCGTAATATACATAAAGACAAAAGATTCACAAAATACAACCAGTTTGATACAGTGAATATTACCTGAGCCACAGCCGCTCGTTCAAGAAAATGCTGTGTATAAAACCAGAATGAAACGTAGTGTATGTAGGAATGGGTGGCTGGGACAACGGAGGGTGGGGTGTGAGATAGACACGAGGAATTATGACACTTGCGGGTAAAACGACTATTCCAAACAGCAGTGGTACTAGCTGTGGGATTCTGGGTGAATGCTTCTGCCCTACCGCTGAAGTCTGAGACAGAAGCAGCAGTAGTCTGAGATGTAGGCCTGCTCATGTCGGTCTCCACAGACAGATGCGGGAAGGCATAGTGGCAGTCAACTGGGTGAAGATTTACTGTCACGTGTTGGTCTTCTTCCTGTTTACAAGTTGAACATTCAAGTGCATGAAGCGTGACTTGACCAGTAAGCTTCATGCTTAGGAATGTTCGACTACTTCATCCGACTTGCTCCGATCATCAACTCCTTTTTGCTTCAACAAGGTACGGGATGAATATCACCCCTGCCTATGTTTTTCTTTCTTTCATTTATTTTATTCTGGAAAGAAAAGTTTTCCTTCATATTATACAGATTTTGTTTGAAAACACACATACACACTCGCGCGCGCGCGCGCACGCACACGCACGCACACGCACGCTCGCACACGCTCGCACGCACACACATACACACATGCACGCACACACAACTGACAGACACACACACACACACACATGCGCGTACGCACACACACGTTCGTAGGCCTACAAATACACGCACGCACTCATGCATGCGCACGCTTGCACCCATCCACACGCGCGCGCACGCACGCACGCACACGCACACACACACACACACTGAGGCCTACAGACAAACCTACATACCGAGACAGACAGACAGACAAACAGACAGACACACACACACACACACACACACACACCACACACACACACACACCACCACCACCCTACCACCACCACCACCAACCACCAACAACAACAACAACAACATACAGTCGTCATACGGCGCTGAATCTTGAGAGATGATCAAATTGAAGTGCACACACACGTTAACATTTATATTTTCAAACAAAAACGCAATACAAAGCGCACACACGTTAGCATTCATAACGCTTTCAAACAAAAAATGCAATGCAAAAACGCAATACAAAGAAACTCACACACGTATGACATAAATGGAATGTTGCACTGAGAAACAGTCCTAAAGGCATGAGAGAGAGAGAGAGAGAGAGAGAGAGAGAGAGAGAGAGAGAGAGAGAGAGAGAGAGAGAGAGAGAGAGAGAGAGAGAGAGAGAGAGAGAGAGCGGAGCTTCAATGACAGGCTAACAGGTGGGTTTTGAGGTTAGATTTGAAAGCAGCCGGAGAGGGTCGGTCGCACACACAGCCTGCCAACATCACCAGCTGAGCACCGCTACACCTTGTGTGACCATCGCTGTTTCTTTTTCTTCCATTTTTTTTTTATCCAACTGTTTGTTTCTAAAGAGTTTTCTTGTTTTTCCTTTTTATGAATATCATATTGATGTGCCCCCCCCCCCCCCCCCCTACATTTATCACTATCACTATCACGTGCATAGTGTGTGTGTGTGTGCTTTATTGCTGCTGCTGCTGCTGTTTATCAGTTGTTGTAGTACTTATGGGTAGGGAAGACGGGGTAAAAAGCCCATGGGCGGGTAAGAAGCTCATGCCAATTATCTCATGAAATGAAGCAAATTACAGTCACATCAGTTTTGCCCATGAGACGAGTATTAATGTTTAGCATTCGTCTCATGGGCAAATGTGACTGAAATACGTTTTATTTCATGAGATAATTGGCATGGGCTTCTTACCCGCCCATGGGCTTTTTACCCCGTCTTCCCCTATTGTTGTTGTCGTCGCTGCTGTTGGTGTTGTTCATAATCATCATCATCATCATCATCATCATCTTCTTCTTCTTCTTCTTTCTTCTTCTTCTTCTTCTTCTTCTTCTTCTTCTTCGCGTGCGTGTGTTTATGTTTTTCTTCGTCTGTGTGTAAGGTGTTAGAAATGAAAGAGTTAGGCCGTGTACACACATAAGCGGATATTCCATGCGGAAACCCGTGCGCAATGCATACATAAGTGAAACAAAGAAGGGAAACGATTTGCGCACGTGTCCGAATGTCCCCTATATGCGTAAACTTTTAGGCCGTGTATACACATAAGCGGATATTCTATGCGGAAACCCGTGCGCAATCCATAAAGAAGGGAAAAGATTTGCGCACGTGTCCGAATTTCCCCTATATGCATACACTTTTATTCTTCTTTCTTCCACTATTTAGGGTTTTCCGTACGGAACTTACGCGTCTAATGTGAACCCATGCTTCATGTTCTCCTGCTTTTCCGACTGCAAGTAAGCTAAAATAAATTTTAAAAAATCACCGTAAATCCACGTGCCTGTGCCAATCCACCCACAACTCTTCCTATCAGGTGCCTGTGCCTCTCGACACCGTTCGATCAGAGATCATACTGGCAGAGTTCCAGCACAGGTATAGGCCTAGTCTCAAACTACCACGGGTCAAGGAATCGAAGACTTGGCATGAGCTTGTTGTGTAGTGGCACAAAAAAACAACCGGATAGAGTGTTCCGTCAAAGCATAGCTTACTATATGTTGCCCATACGAAAGAGCAATGTTGTTTATTATTTTACATTTTTTTAATGATGCATTCTCGAAGTTAAATAGCTAAAAATTGTGACCAGAGACAGTTTGATTTTGATGGATCTGTGTTTCGCCCCATGTTTTGACGGTGACTTTGTGACAGTTGGAAGACAGTAAGTTACACGAAGTTGAATTGGTTACTGCTGACATGCGTCAACGTTTACACGGTGAGTTCGATTGCTTCCCTTTGTTAGCTATTTGCTGCTGTACACGCGTGTTGCATTGTCTGCAGATTTGCTTTTACATTATTATTGCTGTTAATTTAACACGGCGCGACAAGTACACATTGTGGTAAGTGTGATTTATTGTAATGCTATGCAATTAATTGAGCTAATTTCAGGAAGCCTGCATACCTATCCATGTCTGTCTGTTATTTTCTGTTTAATGTGTCTTCGCCTCTGTATGTCTGTCTCTTTCTGTGCGTGCGTGTGTAGGGGAAGACGGGGTAAAAAGCGCATGGGCGGGTAAGAAGCCCACCCCAATTATTTCATGAAATAAAGAAAATTTCAGTCAAATTTGCCCATGAGACGAATGCTAGACATTAACGCTCGTCTCATGGGCAAAATGAGACTGAAATTTGCTTCATTTTATGAGATAATTGGGGTGGGCTTCTTACCCGCCCATGCGCTTTTTACCCCGTCTTCCCCTATGCGTGTATGGTTTGAGTGTGTGTGTGTGTGTGTGTGTGTGTGTGTGTGTGTGTGTGTGTGTGTGTGTGTGTGTGTGTGTGTGTGTGTGTGTGTGTGTGTGTGTGTGTGTGTGAGAGAGAGAGAGTGTGTGTGCGTGCGCGCGCGCGCGTGTATGTGTGAGTGTGAGTGTGTACGTGTGTGTGTATGTGTGTGTATGCGCGCGTGTGTGTATGTGTGTGCATGTGCGTGTGTGGTGTGTGTGAGTGTGTGTGTACATGTGTATGCGTGTGTACGTGCGTGCGTGCGTGTGTGTGATGTGCGTGTGCGTGCGTGCGTGCGTGCGTGCGTGCGTGCGTGTGTGTGTGTGTGTGTGTGTGTGTGTGTGTGTGTGTGTGTGTGTAGGTATGTGTCTGCAATGTGTGTGTGCGTGTTGCACTAGGCAGGCCTATATCAGTGAAAACTACGTTAACAGTAAACTTACGTGAAAAACCGTTGCCTGTTTGACTGTGATAGGCTCTTTTTCTAGGCTATTAATTTATTTATTCTTATGACAAAAGTGCGTATGCCTAGATAATGAACAGTCGGGTCATTTTCAACGTTGTCCAATCGGGATTATATGCCTAATGTTTATTTTGTTAATATTTTCTTTTCCTTTCCGTTTTCTCCTTTTCTTCCCTTTTTCTTTCTAGTTTCTGCATTGCTATGACTATTAGCAATAATTTTAAAATCTAGACCATTACTATTCCCCAATAACTTGACAGTGCATAGGAAAAACAGACATAATGGAATTTGGGAAAAAATTAATATTTTAATTGATCATGGTGGAGCAAAGATTCTGCCTTGTTAATACACAGAAAACAGAATTGAGTTATCTTGTCTAGTGTTTAAAAAAAACAAATTTGAAGTTTGATATTCAAGATAAATCATTTGCAAGAATCAGACATAGAAGACATCACTTTGCTTCTTTCTTTCTATTGACCTGATTTAAAAAACCGATCAAATAAACAAAGAAATCATTCAAAATTGTCTTCCATGTTGTGGATACTGGTAGAACACATAGAAATAGACATAAATATGCCCTAAATTGAAAATTGATATTTTGGGGGTTGTTGACTATTTCTTAGCTTTTGCTCAAAAACATTCTGAGCGACTTATGTAGGTTTTTCCCATGCACCATCACAAATATTTTTTTCATATGTTCCCAGGTTACAGGGCTGACCATGAACGTACCCAGAAGCTGAACCGTCAAGGAGAGGGAGAGGCTACATTATGCATCTAATAAGGGAATGGCTGATGCTTTCATTCGACTGACGAGAAAGAAAGAAACTACCTTGCATGCAGAGACGGAGAGTTGCCCAGTAAAGCATAACTGCAGTTTCCTCAGCATCTTTTTGCTTCTATTATTCACGACAAAGGTACAGTCTGTTAATCAACGTAGCCTACTTACGATCTTTTAGCCTATAGTGATTCTGCCCTTCCTATCAATAGAAATAATGCATTAATTTGCGTGACTGAGAAGGGTGAGTGCCATTAACGGCACACAGTGTCTGACTCCGTGAAAGATGTAAGCGCATTGGGAAAATAAGAGGTGAAGAAATGCAGGTGTGATGGTGAACATTGGCACAGATGTTGATGCAATTTTCTTTTCACCAAGGAACGTTTATGAGGACAGTGTGAGGAACAATTCAGCAAGTGCAACAGGAGTATAAAGATTTTGAAGAAAAAAAATTAATCAAAGAAAATTTAAAGCAGCACGTCTGAATGGAACGTTCAGGTGGAGTTGTCCTTAGTTCTTGAACTCGAATATTAATGTTTCACGTCCTCTTGGCTAAAGGCCATATATGGGACATTGCTGATACTTTAGTTATTGGACAATTAGCTCTTGACACCAAGTGGCATTTCATTTATAAGCCGTCTCTTAGCAACGCGAAACTCACCCTCCCTTTCTCTCTGTGTCGCTCTCTCTCCGGCTAACGTTCTTGGCTAGACGATTATTACAAAACTGAACATTTCCAAGGCCACTATTGATAGGAACACAGTCACCCTTCTGCCCGTATTCTCCCTCCTTCTGATGTTCACATCTGTAATTGGAAAGATGCTACAAAAACACAAATGTTTTGGCCTACCTTCAAACGATGCTAGACCACTTTAGGAAGAGCCTATAATTTGATTCAATGATGTCAGAGCACTTTTTTGCAAATATGACAAACGGGTGATTCAACAGCTAATACCGGTGTCCCCTAACAAGCCATCATGGATTATTTCGAGAAGCACATCCACGAAGCCATAGTCACCGGAGACGCGTCTTCGGTGGAGGACTACCTGAAGCGGAATCTGAGTCCCGACCACGCCTTCCGCTCCACGGACACGGACCCCGGGGCCAGGGCTCGCCTGGGGAAGACCCTGATGGAGGAGGCCGTCCTCGCCGGGCAGGCGGGGGTGGTGCGTGTCCTGGCCCGCCACAAGTGCAACCCGGACCTCAAGTACATCGTGCACGTGGACCAGTACGCCTACAAGCTGAAGCCCTACACCAAGCAGGACCGTCTGAAGCTGTCCTGCCTGTACCCCTGCGTGGTGAAGGGGCAGGCGGAGATGGTGAAGGAGCTGGTTCAGGCAGGGATGGATGTTAACATTTACGACGACCGGGGCTGCACAGCCCTGTGGCACGCCGTCGACCTCCAGGACTACGACATGGCCAAAGCCATGACGTCAAGCCCGCGCGGCTGTGACGTCAACATCGCTGACGTCACCATGCTCCGCCCGCTGCACGTGGCCTCGCTGCGCGGGAACGTTCGCCTGGCGTCGCTGCTGATCCGGCACGGGGCTGAGGTGGACGCGGTGCAGTACCGCGGGTCGACGCCCTTGATCCTAGCCTGCAGGGCGGCGTGTTTCCAAACGGCGCGCCTCCTGCTCCTCAACGGGGCAGACCCTAACCACGTGGGCAACAACGGGCACATGCCGCTCTCCGCCGCCCTGGAAAGCTGCACGGACCGTTCTCTCCCGGACCTCCTCATCCAGGCCGGGGCTATTGTGGACTGCAGCACTTTGCAGAAATGCCGCAGGGAGAAGCTGCCATTTCTCCGGAGCTGCCCGGAGATGCTGCCCTTGCTGGCCGAGATCGCCAGCACCCCTCACGCCCTGAAGCTGCAGTGCGTGTTGAGCATTCGCCGGACTCTGCTGCGAGCCTCCGCCCCTGATTCTGCCAGGCATCTGCATTTCGTGCTCAAGGTGCAGAAGCTGCCTGTGCCTACGATCATCCAGGAGTTCATACTGTTCAGCCATCTGTGATGATAGGCGGGGTAGGAATGAAAGCTGCGTGTTTGTTATTTGACAGTATGCGTTCAAGAATTCGATGCCCTTAACTGGAAGGTAAGTTTCCATTGGCTGACATTAGCCTCAAGATTGGGCCAACCGTAAAATGAGAGTGAGAGCTGTATGCCCAGGTGGTGTTCAGCAGAAATGGGAAAACCTTCTTATTCTTCTACTTCTTCTGCATTCCCAGGCCATAATGGGTAAGGTACGCCCCCGATATCCCCACGGGGAGAGACTCGTAGAGAGGGCCCCCAGAACCCCCAACCAACCACTTGGACCCCCCCCCCCCCCCCCCTCCATGACTTAGTGATTCGACCCTGCTGTACTGCAGCCCAGTCACATCTGTAAATGGCTAGCAGCCACACGTCAGCTAAAATCGCACGAATGTACCTTAAGATTCGATCACGTGATCTCGAAGCGCGAATCACATTTGTTCTTGGAGACCGCGTGAAAAAGCGAAAAGCATGAAACAAAGAACATGGCCATATCATAATTCAACTTCCCCCGTGGGGATACCGGGGGGTCTTTTGTATAAATAGTTCCCCCACCTTCTGGAAGTTCTGTGCTTGTAGCTTCCTCTAATCTGTCACTCTCTTTGACTCTGCCTTTTCCCTGTGCTTACCGTCATCTACTATATATCTGCCTTACCGGTCCATTCTCCTGCCATTTTTCACGAAACACTTTCAAAAACATTTCCTCCTCCAGCCGAAGTCGGACTTGCTGGGCCTAACTATTTCTTAGTTATGCGCATAACGACAGCATGACGCATCTGCGCTCATAATTGAACTGTCTGAGCGATCGAAAAAGAAGAAGAAGAAGAGTGCAACATTCGTGATTAAAATTGTCTGTAGTGTTAGCAAAGACTGTATAGGGGATATCTTTGGTGTTAGTAGGTAGGCCCAAGTCAATTGTTGTGTTATTGCTTATTGGGTGATATTTTGCGTTCATTTATTCTTAGATGTGACTGATGTGATGATAACAGAATAATTATCATATTAACATAAATAATTGGCCATTTCATTTGCATCATTTAGCGCGTGTGTGCGCGCGCGCGCGCGCGTGTGTGTGTGTGTGTGTGTGTGTGTGTGTGTGTGTGTGTGTGTGTGTGTGTGTGTGTGTGTGTGTGTGTGTGTGTGTGTGTGTGTGTGTGTATGTATGTGTGTATGCGCGCGTTTGTGTGTGTTGTTCTTAAATTAATGTATGTGTGTGTGTGTGTGTGTGTGTGTGTGTGTGTGTGTGTGTGTGCGCGTGTGTATGTATGTATGTGTGTGTGCGCGTGTATACGAGCGCGCGCGCGCGACCACCGATGTTGCTGCTATTGAGGACGAAGATGCCATGATGATAATGATTGACAATGATGATGTTGATGATGCCACGTGATGATTATGATGCTGGTGATGAAGATGCTGATGACGATGATAATGATGTGCGCTTTTGTCTCTCTCTGTATAATAATTGCTGTCTCTCTCTCTCTCTCTCTCTCTCTCTCTCTCTCTCTCTCTCTCTCTCTCTCTCCTAACAATTATACGTGTGAACGAGCGTGCGTGCGTATGTATGAATGTATATGTGCGTGCGTGCGCGCGCGATTGTATGCGTGTGTGTGTGTGTGTGTGTGTGTGTGTGTGTGTGTGTGTGTGTGTGTGTGTGTGTGTGAATTACATGCGTTTGAATTTATTCATGAATTGCAATGCCCTTGAAATGTTTTGTTTGTTTTTGTAGCCGCCCGCCATGACATGGGCCTAAGGCCTATTCATTAAACCGTTCAGTGTTCAGTGTTCTCTCTCTCTTTCTCTCTCTCTCTCTCTCTGTGCGCGCGCGTATGTGTGTACATGTGCATGCGTACGTGCGTGCGTGTATGGGCGCGTGTGTCTGCGTGCAAGTGTTTCTGTGCGAGCATTAGATATATACAGATGGAGATGAGATTAGCGTCCAATTGGTCTGAGACCCTTTTGGACGATATATACAGATGGATTTATGTTGCTTATATACGTATTTGCATGCCCCCCCCCCCCCCCCCCCCCCCCCCCCCCCCCCCCCCTTTTGAATGTGTGCTTGAGTGATTGATGCCTTTGGTATACCTCTCCACGGCTTAGGCCTAATGGTTTATTTTAAAGAGATTAATTTTTTGGTCGATGCCATATAATTATAGGCCCTACACATTCTCACTTTTTCTGAATAAAATATTGTGTTAAAAGTTTTATTACTTTTAACGCAATTTAATTTTTCAAATGGATGTGTGTGTGTGTGTGTGTGTGTGTGTGTGTGTGTGTGTGTGTGTCCATGCCTACTTATCAGTATACGCGCTTGTGTGTGTATGTGCGCGCGTGAGAGTGTTTGTGTGTGTGTGTGTGTGTGTGTGTGTGTGTGTGTGTGTGTGCGCGTGCGCGCGTGTGCGTGCCTACGTCCATATGCGCTTGTAACATTTCTAGCCTACTACTGGATGATTAATGACGTTTTGCAAAAAAGCATGACAAAGAAGACTGCCTCCTGCTTTGTTATATACAGGTCTTCTAGATTCTTAATCAAACTCACATTCGCCGCTGGCAAAAAGAACAGAAAGAAAGAAAGAAAAAGATACACTTTTCTTTGGAAAACCAGTTTATTACAAAAGTCTTGCAGCATAATTGTACATAGCACAGACAGTTCTTTTTTTGGCTTCCTCATCCGGGCGCTTCGGGGCCCAGCGCGTTACACGCACGCGCAGAGGCGCAAATCGGGGACGAGGCCGTGCGTGCAGCTCACGTGATCGGTGTGGATACCGAAGAAGGGGCCAAAGTCCATAGTTCTCCTCATCAACATGGCGTCCTCCTGTATGCACTGTGTCACCACTGGAAACATAATGGAGAAAACAAAAACCCACACATATAACTTTTAGCGTTGGTGCTGTATTTTGTGAAAATAAATTTCGAGTTACAGGCTTTTGTTACTGAATTTTCCAGCGAAGATTGCCTCAAAGTCAACAACTATTGTTAACATCAGCTTGTTGAACAAGACCATGACACCCAAACTCAAACAGGTTGGATAACATGTGGCTACAAATAATGTGAACTAAGATGAAAGTAGGGTCTGCTCTGAAAAAACAACAACAAATAAACAAACAACAACAAACCACGCCGTCCGTATTAATGGTCAGAGGCTTGAGGCTAGGCCTAGTCTTGCTGTCATCAGATTAACGTTGCTTGGGTAATATGGATGGACAGTAACAAACGCCTGGAAACATTGGTCAACTTAGGACGCTGATTTCACCGCCAGGGGGCAATCAAACCAGTAGGGGCTTAGCGCGTGATATTCTTAGTTGGGGGTAGTGGGAGAGAGAGGGGGGGAGATGAGTCCCTCTCTCTCTCTCTCTCTCTCTCTCTCTCTCTCTCTCTCTCTCTCTCTCTCTCTCTCTCTCACTACCCGCAACTAAGTCCCTCCCCTCTCTCTCTCTCTCTCACTACCCCCAACAAAGAATATCACGCGCTAAGCCCCCTACTGGTTTGATTGCCCCCTGGCGGTGAAATATGCGTCCTAAGCTGCTCATTAAAAAATAAACATTAATGCAAGCCAAAGTAAAAGTGTTGAAAGAACCATTTTGAATTAAAAAAACTAAACAAAATCGCAAATGAATCTGGTTTCCAACATCCAACTCCAACTGTTTACCTCTGAATTTTGTTCTCTTCCTGTAAAAGTTCATCTCTGAAATCTTTGGATTAGACAAGAGTTTTCATTCTCAAGCCTGCACATTTGACCAATGTATATACTTTCAACGGCTATCCTTCATTAATGCACTGAACGTAGGCGTGTTTGTGTTGGATAGTTAAAACTCAGAAGTATTGTATTTTAAAATCTCTGTCATGGCTCATTTCAAGAAATTTATTATATGCCTGGAGGAGAGTTAAGGGGAAATAAATAGGATGGACATAAAAACAAACTCAGCATTAAGACCGCATTAATCTGATGAGATAACTCTATATAGTGAAGGAAGAAATGAAAAAAAAGTATACTTATCTTCTCTAGGGGAAGACGGGGTAAAAAGCGCATGGGCGGGTAAGAAGCCCACCCCAATTATCTCATGAAATAAAGAAAATTTCAGTCAAATTTGCCCATGAGACGAATGCTAGACATTAACGCTCGTCTCATGGGCAAAATGAGACTGAAATTTGCTTCATTTCATGAGATAATTGGGGTGGGTGTCTAGCATTCGTCTCATGGGCAAATTTGACTGAAATTTTCTTTATTTCATGAGATAATTGGGGTGGGCTTCTTACCCGCCCATGCGCTTTTTACCCCGTCTTCCCCTATTCTTCTAGTTCTTGTTGGTGCTCTCGTCAAAGCTTGCTCAGCGATAAAGACACAGGCCGCTAAGATAGCAATAATGACTACAACGACGATGATGATGATGAAGATGATGAAAGATAAGAAATCATTGACAATCCATTTACCTGGCTCATGTACGACACCTGTTGCTGTTCTCTGCACGGCCACCGTCACGTCAGCTTTCTGGGCTGAAACAGCACGATTGAGAAAGAGTCACGTCAGACAGAGTTCACACACGCACACACGCACGCACGCACGCACGCACGCACGCACGCACGCGCGCGCACGCACACGCACACGCACACACACACACACACACCTGTCGTCCCCATCCTAATGTACACTCACGTTCACTTTGCCCATGAGACGAACGCTGAACATTAACACTTGTCTCATGGGAAAAATTTGACTGAAATTTGCTTCATTTCATGAGATAATTGGCATGGGCTTCTTACTCGCCCATGTGCTTTTTACCACGTCTTACCGTAAAAAGGCCGAGTCAAAGTAAAACCCTCAGAATTTGACAGCAAAATGTATGCATCTGTATTGTAACAAAATCGGGACTTTCCTGGTGTTGCACTGCCTCCGGGCATTGCCTCCAGGATCGTTCCCACCATCTTTACATCTACTAGTGTCCCATATGTTCTGTTCCAGACCGGAGGACGTTAAACAGATTTACTACTAAATCCCACTCACGTCTACAGATGGCGCTGCCGATCATGGCGGGAAGCGCGCGCAGCGTGACGTTGTCGCCGACGGAGCGGAACTTGTCCGGGGAGGACGCCATCTTGCGCAGCGTGTCCTGCGCGTCGGGCGACAGGTGCGCACCGGCGGTGGTGAGGATGGAGATGTTGAGGGAGTGCAGGAAGCGGGCCTCCTCCACCCGCAGCCTGTCCGCCCACCGCTCCTTGGTGCCCACCACCGTCAGCAGGCGATCCACGCTAGCCGGACTCTGAATTAATAATAATAATAATAATAGCGAATCATTTGCATAGCGCACTCCTCCACCAAATGTGGAGCTCTATGCAAGTAACACACACAAAAATTAAAAGCAAGAAATTCAACAAACCCCCCCACAAATAATCGCTCTCACACATGCAAATAGGCATGCTCACACACACCCGCCCACACATACACGCAGGCACGCACGTATGCACATATGCACACACGCGCGCGCGCATACACGCACGCACGCACACACACACCATCACCATCACCACCACTCACCCCACCCAAGAACACAATACATAATACAATCAGTTGAGTAAAGCATCAACTCTCTCTCTCTCTCTCTCTCTCTCTCTCTCTCTCTCTCTCTCTCTCTCTCTCTCTCTCTCTCTCTCTCTCTCTCTCTCTCTCTCTCTCTCTCTCTCTCTCTCTCTCTCTCAGTGGAACCTCCCTTATAAGACCTCCCATTATAGGACTCCCTCCCATATCATATTAAGACCTACTTCTCTGAGAGACATTGCCCTTCTTTGTAAGTATTAAAAGTCCCTCCCATTATAAGACTCCCTCCCATTATAAAGACTCCCTCCCATTATAAGACTCCCTCCCATAGGGTAAGACGGGGTAAAAAGCCCATGGGCGGGTAAGCAGCCCATGCCAATTATCTCATGAAATGAAGCAAATGTCAGTCAATTTTGCCCATGAGACGAACGCTAAACATTAACACTCGTCTCATGGGCAAAATGTGACTGAAATTTGCTTTATTTCATGAGATAATTGGCATGGGCTTCTTACCCGCCCATGGGCTTTTTACCCCGTCTTCCCCTATAAGACCTACTTCTCTGAGACATTGCCCTTCTTTGTAAGTATTAAAAAGTACCTCCCCTTATAAGACCCCTCCCTTATAAGACCTCATATATTTTGGATGATTTTTGAAAGTCTTATAAGGAAGGTTCCACTGGATAGCCAGACATTAAAGGAATGACACGTGTTGGCTAAAGGGGTAGCCACACACATACGACTCGTATCTGAATGCGATGCGATTTTGAGGTTTGTGAGTCCGGAATCACGTGACATTCGTGTATTGGGTCTACGTGAGCGAAAATAGCAGAATTATTTTTAGACGCAAATATTTCACGTAAAATTAAAAATCGCATCGCATTCAGATGCGATTCGTACGTGTGTGGCTGGCCCTTAAGTTGAAATCGACCCACTACTGATCTCAAGGGCCGGCTACGCTGCATACGATTCGATTCAGTACGATCAGATTTTGACTTTTGTGAGGCACGATTGACGTGAAATACTGCTGTCTAGATAAATCTGATGGAATCCTACTAGAATGAGATGAGATTAGCGTCCAATCGGTCAGAGACTCTTATGGACGGTATTCCTGAAGATTGGGTCTTCTTGTTGATGAGGTGATGATGGTGATGAGGGGGGGGGGGGTCGCCTGGGTCGTACTGGTAGCTGCCATGGTGTAGGCTTGGTGAACCGAGATGGGGGGGGGGGGGGGGGTAACGGCCCTAAAACCTCTACCGCAGCGCCCCCATTATCTGGTTGCCTTGTCTTGTATTGACTTGTCTTCGTGAACCAGGATGTGTGTGTGTGTGTGTGTGGGGGGGGGGGTAACGGCCCGGGGGCCCCTGCACGTTGATCCCACACAGTCTGGTTGTGTCGTCCTGACTTGTCTTAGCTGTTCTTGTCGTTGCAGATGGATGCTCTGGTGCTGGTGGCGATGAACCGAGATGTGGGGGTGTTTAGCGGCCCAGAGACCCCTACTCGCAGCTCCCCCACAGTCTGGTTGTGTCTTCCTGGCTTGTCCTGGCTTGTCTTGTCGTTGCAGATGGATGCACGGGTGCTGGTGGCGATGAACCGAGATATGTGTGTGTGTGTGTGTGTGTGTGTGGGGGGGGGGGGGGGGGCCCAGCTTACCTCAGCAATACTCCAATACATCTGCATCGTTACAAATTAGGGACTTTCCTGGAGTTGCACTGCCTCCGGGCGCTGCCTCCAGGATCGTTCCCACCATCTTTATATCTACTAGTGTCCCATATTGTGTCTGTTTCAGACCGGAGGACGCTAAACGGATTTTCATCATTCATCAGGCTTACCTCTACCGGGTTGGAGGACGCTAAAGGTCTGTGTACACGTTAACATTATTCACGAGATATGTCTATTTCCCCATGACAACACAGTGATAGCCCACTCTTAATATGACTTACAGCTCACTGTGTTGCCATGGGGAAGTAGAAATATCTTGTGAATAGTGTTAACGTGTACACAGACCTTTAACACATTTTTTTCTGGCTAACTTGTAGCTTAGACAACCCGACCCAAACCCAGTCAAAACTTTTTTATTGATTTTTTTTTTCACTGAGAAGAAATATTCTGTCGTTCTAGGGAAAGTGTTAGAGGTTCGGATCAGCCTGGGATTATTATTATAAAACTGAAAGAAGGAGACTTTTGAGACCGAGAGTCGAAAATTTGATGAAGGGGGTGTCTACAGTGCAACTGTGCCTGACAGTTTTGAGTGTGTTATGGGAATGAGTTTGCGCACACGCACGCGCGCGCGCGCACACGCACACACACACACACACACACACACACACACACACACACACACACACACAAGATAAACAAACACATACATACACGCACACAAGCACACACACATACACAAACGTGCACACACATATTTGCACGCATATACACAAATACACATTTGCTTAAACATAGTGATACGCCTGAAATAGGCTACACTAACTTGTTGTCGCACAGACAGACAGACAGACAGACAGACAGACACACACACACACAACACACACAAACATACATACACACAGACACACACACACACACATGAGAGAGAGAGAGAGAGAGAGAGAGAGAGAGAGAGAGAGAGAGAGAGAGAGAGAGAGAGAGAGAGAGAGAGAGAGAGAGAGAGAGAGAGAGAAAGAACACACACACACACACACACACACACACACACACACACACACACACAGAAAAAACCCCACACACACGCACGTAGACACACAGTAAAGATACACACACGCGCGCGCACACGCGCGCGCGCGGACAAAAGCACACGCCTAAGCTGATACTACAATTTAATAACGACGTTCGTTTCAAACTTCAGCACAGCAAACAAACAAACAAACAAACAAACAAAACAAACAAAACAAATCATTGTGATATCCATACCTGATAAGTCAACAGATGGTAGGCAGTCTCCAGACACCCGGCGTCGATTTGCGCAAAGTCTTCGGATACCCGGGGTGGGTAGGGGTTGTTGTCGGAGCGGTGCCCGGGGGTGTCTGGCATCTGCTGGGCTGGCTCCAGGGTGGCGTTGGCATGCTGTAGGTCCTCCAGACTGGCTAGCAATGCTGTGTGGAGGTGACACCATGATCGAGATAATACAAGAACGAATATCTTAAAGGGGCACCCTGACGGATGAATTTTTGCAAGAAACACGTCGAGATCACCATGAAAACACCCTTTACAGAGATCGCAACACTCATTTTGCTCTGATTTCCTAGAAATCAAACCGTCAAATCGGCGATTCCTCCTTGGCGGAGGTGCTGGAAGTCAAATTATTTCACTGAAAGAGAAGCCGTGTGCCATTTCTTTTATAATGGCCGCCTGAGTTTAGACCAAAATTGTTTGCACGAAAGTTTCGCAATACAAAACCTTTTTATTTTAACTTTTTTTAATTTTATGCAGTTTATCTAAAGGAATTTCGCTCACAACAAATGAAATAGCTTCAATTTTTTTTTTACTGCACTACAAAAAAGAAAAAGCTTCAACCACAATGGGTTTGGCCCCCACCCACCCCATCCAAAATGACTTCTCTCTGTCCGGCATCTCCGCCAAGGAGGAATCGCCGTTTTGACGATTTGATTTCTAGGAAAGCAGAGCAAAGTAAGTGCTCCGATCCTTGAAAATGCTGTCTTTCTGGTGATCTCGACGTGTTTTTTGCAAAAACTCATCCGTCAGGGTCCACCTTTAACTCTTATAGTACCATTGACGAATGTATTCGCCCAGTACATCGCTAAACACTCCCATCAAATGCAAAGACATTCACTGCCAAGTACCCTGCCATGCGTTTGTCTATTTTTAGAGCTTATGTCAGTGCTTTTTTTCTCCGTTAAAGCAATGCATGCGCACTCGAGTGAGAAAAAAAAGTTACCCCCCCCCCCCCCCTCTTGTCGGTTGAGATGCAACGGACAGCCAAGAACGTCAAAACATACTGGCCAAAGAAGTGTTAAACTGAGTAGAGGGTACAAATGATATGATGATGAGATGGGAGTTTAGTGTCCTATTAGGCGTAGCCTCTTATAGACAGTATTCCTGAAGACGAAGTCTTCTCGGTGAGGTTGTGATGATGATGATGGAGTTGATGATGGGACAGGAATTCTTGACGTGGCAGACGTCGTCGTTCATGATTCCGGCACTAGGGGAAGACGGGGTAAAAAGCGCATGGGCGGGTAAGAAGCCCACCCCAATTATCTCATGAAATAAAGAACATTTCAGTCAAAGTTGCCCATGAGACGAATGCTAAACATTAACGCTCGTCTCATGGGCAAAATGAGACTGAAATTTGCAGCATTTCATGAGATAATTGGGGTGGGCTTCTTACCCGCCCGTGCGCTTTTTACCCCGTCTTCCCCTACGTTGCACACCCCTTACAGACGAGGGTGCACCTCCGGTTACTGGAACATTTCGGACGGGATCCGAGTGGAGGAATATCTTGTCCTGACGCTGAAGTCAGCATCCGTGTAGGTTGTTGATCTTGATGCAGATGTTGGCATTTATTAGGCGGTAGGAGACTTGAGCATTGTGAGACAAGCCGAAGGTTGTCCAGATGCTCCTGTAGTCCGCTGCAGCGAAGTGCCCGGCGGGTTAAAAATGATAAGCTTGAGTTTTGTTTTACATCTTGCATCCATCCCACTCCTAACTGCGGCAACTTTGGCGTGTACTAATCTGACATAACATGTAATGTAAAAAACCCAAAAATCATTATAAAAAGTAAAATTAAAGTAAGAGAGAGACAAACAAATCGTCAGAAGACACTGAGCAACAAACGCTACAAATAAAACAACAATGAGAGAGAGAGAGAGAGAGAGAGAGAGAGAGAGAGAGAGAGAGAGAGAGAGAGAGAGAGAGAGAGAGAGAGAGCGAGAGAGAGAGAGAGAGGGGGGGGGGGAGATGGGGGAAGAGAAGGAGAGAAAGGGGGAAGAAGGGGGACAGAGGGTGAGAGAAAGAGAGAGAAAGGAGAGGGGTGAAAGAGAGGAGGGGGGGGGGGAGGAGGGGGCTGACCATAAATGTGAGCGTGTATGTTAGCACGGTTGCGTTTGAACGGAGGCACCTATGACCCTCAAATGTTGCATACGGATAGGTAATTAGGATATCTAGGCCACATTCGAATATGATGGTCATTTGACAAAGGTCAAGGTCCCTGGAGTCGAAAATGCTGCCGCTCGGCTGGTGATCTACCGTTTGTACACTGCAGCTTACTGTGCGTCTCTGTGCTTGTGTGTGTGTGTGTGTGTGGGTGTGGGGGGGGGGGGGGGGTGCGCGTGCGTGCGCGCGCGAGTGTGTGTGTGTGTGTGTGTGTGTGCGCGCGCACGCGCGCGCGTGTGTGTGTCAGTTGTTGTTGTTTTTTAAAGCGAGGTGAGGACGAATCATAAGGGTAGGTTTGTGCGTTAGTTATCTATGCATGGTAGATGAAGGGTGGGGAGGAGATTAAAAACAACAACAACTAGACATGCCATGTTGAGAATGAATGAAGGGAAGGGGCCTGCATGGTGGAATACCATAGAAAGTGGGGGGCCAGGTGTGAGACACCAACCGTCATAGAGATTAGAAAACCATTAGCTAAATCCTTACCTTTCACTTTCTAAACGTGTCACTCTTGAGGGTGGCTAAAGTACAGTTAGAATGAATGTGTAGGACCCTCTCTCTGTCTCTGTCGCTCTGTCTGTCTCTCTCTCTGTCTCTGTCTGTGTGTCTCTCTCTGTGTGTCTATCTCTCTCTGTCTATGTCTGTCTGTCTGTCTGTCTGTCTCTCTGTCTCTCTCTCTCTCTCTCTCCTCTCTCTCTCTCTCTCTCTCTCTCTCTCTCTCTCTCTCTCTCTCTCTCTCTCCTACCTCAATAAAAAGACATTCGTATTCGTATTCGTATTCTCTCTCTCTCTCTCTCTCTCTCTCTCTCTCTCTCTCTCTCTGCTCTCTCTCTCTCTCCTCTCTCTCTCTCTCTCTCTCTCTCCTCTCTCTCTCTCTCTCTCTCTCTCTCTCTCTCTCTCTCTCTCTCTCTCTCTCTCTCTCTCTCTCTCTCTTTTTACCCTCAATAAAACATTCGTATTCGTATTCTCTCTCTCTCTCTCTCTCTCTCTCTCTCTCTCTCTCTGGTCTCTCTCTCTCATCTCTCTCTCTCTCTCTCCTCTCTCTCTCTCTCTCTCTCTCTCTCTCTCTCTCTCTCTCTCTCTGAGATTTGATCTCACTGCGTGCATGTAACGTAATATAAATAATTAGGGTAACCCAGTGGAATAATTCAAATTCAACGTGATAGAATTCATTATGCGATATAAAGTTCAGAAGCTGTCACATTTTTCTTGGTATTGTTTCAAGCAAACTCTGCAATATAACTTTCGGTAATAGATAAATAATGCAAACAGATAACATGTCATTTTTTAATTTCCAGCTTCACGACGAAAATTGTGTTTTACGTCCTCTTGGTCTGAATCAGACACATATGGGACATTTGTAAATACAAATATGGTGGGAACAATACTGGAGGCAATACGAAACCAGTAAAGTCCCGATTTATTTATTAATACAGGTAGGTGTAGTGGTAACCACGCCTCAGCTAAACCTCATCGGCTATGGTACCGCTACAAGTATTGCAATATACTGCGAATTTCCAGCTTCAGCGATGAATTCGGCTTAACATGCTTTCATTTAATTCCTATGCCAAGGGGGCTATGTAATTATCCTTGTTAACTTGTCTCTTTGTCGTTAAGTTTTGCAGAAAAGAAATCACGAACGTGGGGTTGTTGTTTTTTATAACAAAGATGGTCTGAATAATTAAGGTCTCTGCTTTTGGTGAAAGTTTGTGGATGGTTAATTATTACCTACAGATTTAGCTGGAAAAAAGGATTTCAAAGAACACATTTTGTTGAACATTTTATCAAAGGTTATAAATATCACCAAAGGATATTCCTTCAAACGTTGCAAGAGTTGACTTAGATGGTCATTTGATCGGGTACAAGCTTTCACGCTTTTATTTTAATTTATCGTGTTAGCTTTGTTAGTTTCATTATTTTGGTCCAAATGTTTGAAGGCTTACAATACAATACCAGAAATAATCCACAAAAGTCTGGAAGACTTTTCAGACATCATCTGAATGCAGAATTGTTTTAAATTGTATTTTTTATGTGCTAGTATGCCGATTGATGTTGTAACTTGTAAGGCTTCCCTGATAACTTAGCCTAAATACTTTAGTTATCGAAAGAAATCAGTGTAGCGTATAGAGTTGAGAACCGGTTCAAAAATATGAACCGGTTTTAAACCGGTTTTCTCTCTCCGAACCTGTTTTATCGAACCGGTTTTTTTAACCAGTACTCGCATCACTAGTTTTACCTATGCAAACACATATTTATTTGTCAGAATATTCACACACACGCACGCGCGCACATACACACACACAATAAACAAACTTATGACTTATGACACACACACACACTCAACTCAACACTCAAAGTCAAAGTCAAAGTCAAAGCCATATACCACCACAAACTAGAAACAGCTACTCTTGGTTTACACAAACACCCAATCTGCGCTGAGAATCAGTGTTGTTTTTCGAAAAGAATGCGTTATTCTAAGAAAAACTTACTTTCAGTTTGCAGTTAAAAAACCGGTTCACAGCAACTCGAACCGGTTTTTCGAACCGCGAAAGTTTAGCACCGGTTTTTCGGTTCAAACCGGTTTCCCCCCCACCTCTAGTAGCGTATAATTATACATACCTTACGATCCTTTTGGTAGCGTGCAATGCACGAGTATAGAAATTTGAGCTGTTTCAAGATTTTCTTTCTTTCTTTCTTTCTTTCCTTCTTTCTTTCTTTTTAGTCCCCGAGCCGAAGGTTCGGGGAACTATTGTTTTTGGTCTGGTCCGTCCGGCGTCCGGCGTGCCTCCGTCCGTCCGTCCGTCTGGCTATTCGTCCGATTTTCTCAAAAACTATTCAGTCTATCATCATCAAATTTGGCATACTAGTTGGCCAAGAGGCAAGTTATCCACTGATGCATTTAGTTTTACATTAAGGTCAAGGTCGCGCCAGTTACGGGGTTCAAACCCCGAAACACATAATCGCTAATATCGCACGAAGTTTTGCATGTATTTCATGCAGTTTTTTCACACAACATTTCTTGATGAATGGTCTATAACACAGTTGTCATGAATTGTTCTGTGCGCTCGTGTGCGCATGATCGCGCGCGCTCAAATCACGGGTCCGAACCCCAAGGTTATATTTTAAAAAACCTATTCAGTTACGTGCTGTTTTGATGCATTTGTATGTAGTTACGTGCTGTTTTGATGCGTTTTTATGTATGTGTACAGCCGACACATTCCGATTTCGGAGTAGCTCGGCGATGCTGCGAGGGGACTTTGCAGCCGCTCGGCGTTGCACTTGTTTTCCTTCTTTCTTTCTTTCCTTCTTTCTTTCTTTCTTCTTCAACTTCTCCTTTTCCTGCCTCTGTTTCTTGTCCCTTTCCCTCCTTTCTTTTTCTTATTACATTTTTCTTAGGCTCCTCTCCTTCTTCTGGATGTTAAGCCTCACATGCAAATACATATTGATCGAAAACTAAAATATATTGTTTTGACTAAATTTTGATTAGCTATATCTGATCTGAACACATATCGTTTTAGGTATGATTTAATTAAGCAATGAAAATTATCTGTTGTGTCCTCTATGTAAATTGTCAAAAGAAGATGAGGTAAAGGTTGTTTTATTTTGCCAAAATATGACAGAAACTAGAGAGCAATTTATTGAACTCAAATATTATAGAAATGTTTGTTTATTTCGCTTCATTCTGCTTATGTCATGTTCTAAGCCTGATGTTACATGCACATTTTCATTATTTTTGTATAAGGCTGTTTGATATAGAGAAATCTTTACGTCCTCATTTTTGCTTTGTCTGATTACGACATATGCCAAATGAAAATGTGAAACATGATTTGTTTGGTTTGTGTTTCCTTTTTTCTTCTTCCTTGTAATATTATATAAACTGTATATTGTTCACAAGTCCCTTTCATGAGGGGCGAAGGCGAACACGAATAAAGCATTAATTAATTAATTAATTCGTTCGTTCGTTCGTTCAAGCATTCATTTTTCATTCTTCTTCTTCTTCTTCTTCTTCTTTTTCTTCTTCTTTTTCTTCTTCTCCTCCTTCTTCTTCTTCTTCTTCTTTCTTCTTCTTCCCCTTCTTCTTTTTCTTCTTCTTCTTCTTTCTTCTTCTTCTTTTTCCTCTTCTCCTTCTTCTTCTTCTTCTTCTCCTTCTTCTTTCTTCTTCTTCTTCTTCTTCTTCTTCTTCTTCTTCTTCTTCTTCTTCTTCTTCTTCTTCTTCTTCTTCTTCTTCATCTTCTTCTTCTTCTTCTTCTTCTTCTTCTTCTTCTTCTTCTTCTTCTTCTTCTTCTTCTTCTTCTTCTTCATGCACCCCTCTTCCTTCTCCTTCTGTTATTAGTATTTTGTTTGTTTGTTGTTTTATGGGGTTTTGTGTGTTTGCTTAAGCAACAATGGGTTTTTTTTGGAAAGGGGTCAGAATGTCAACACAAAATATTGCATTAATATGACATCGGAATGTCTATTTTCATGAACGTAAATATTTTGCGAGGCTGGTTGTTTTCATTTAATTTTTGTATGTGTGTATGTTTACGTTTAATATGTAAATCGCATAAGAACCTTAATGGCATCATTTGTCTCTCCTGTCTCTTGTGACATGTCGTTGACTTTTTTCTGGTCGTAACTTAGCATAGCGTTCCCGTCGTTGAGAGAGAGAGAACGAACGAATGAACTTTCTTAATGTGGGAAAAGAATAAGCATATTACACACTTCTTTTTATCTTGCCAACAAACAACATAAGAAAAGAGGAAAAAGATAAGAAATGTAAAAACAATCATCTCCATACATGTAGGCAGAAAACAATGCATGCAATGATTATAATAATAAGAGAGAGAGAGAGAGAGAGAGAGAGAGAGAGAGAGAGAGAGAGAGAGAGAAGAGAGAGAGAGAGAGAGAGAGAGAGAGAGAGAGAGAGAGAGAGAGAGAGAGAGAGAGAGAGAGAGGGGGGGGAGAGAGAGACAGAGAGAGAGAGAGAGAGGAGAGAGAGAGAGAGAGAGAGAGAGAGAGAGAGAACAGAAAAAGAGAGATTTAGACAAGGATAGAGAGATCTTAGGCGATGCCTAGAGAGAAGAGAGAGAGAGAGAGAGAGAGAGAGAGAGAGAGAGAGAGAGAGAGAGAGAGAGAGAGAGAGAGAGAGAAAACTTTATTTAACAAGGATAAAGATTTTAGGCAATGCCTAGAGAGAACAAAGAGAGAGAGAGAGAGAGAGAGAGAGAGAGAGAGAGAGAGAGAGAGAGAGAGAGAGAGAGAGGGGGGGGGGGGCAGAGACAAAGAGAGACAGACAGACAGACAGAGACACGGGGACAGACAGAGACAGAGAGACCCAGAGAGACAGGCAGGCAGAGAGACAGAGACAGAGAGAATAATGGTAGAAGGAGAGTGGGATGACACATATCACTACGTGATTGTATGTGTACTGCGACAGGCTCACCAGCAACATACAGTAATCAGCAATGTGTAGTTGGCTATACACGTGTTTCTTATTCCTAGTTATGAGCCAAAAAACAACTGTCCAGCAAGGTCAGGGCTCAAAAACTCGGCAATTTGTCAATCCAGGGGTCTGTTTCACAAGGGCTAGCGTTACGTTGCGCTCGCTCAAATCGGCGAAATCGGTCTAAGAAACACCCTTCGTTTGCCGATAGTTCGCGTGGCGTTTTGTTCTTGCCAAACACCGAGCAAGCGGCGAACTATCCGGAACTAGTAGGGGGTGAATACGTTTCTTGTTGTTGATTGGTCCATTAAAGTTTGTTTAAAATAAAAAATTGTTTGACCAATCAGACAAGAGCTTGTAATATTCTTCCGCAAACGTTTTCTAAAGTGTTTCTAAGGGTCCGTGGCGTAAGCGTTATTCGCGCGGCGACCGTTATCTAGAGAAACTCGACCCAGGTTTCATGCCACAGACAGTATATCAAATAAAAGTTCAAAATACAATGCGCTACAGGAGTCACGGGACAGCAAAAAATCAAGACGACGCAATACGCTACACAAGATACGTCAATGTAATCCACTGCAATTCAGTACCATATAGACCCCAGGCTATGAGGATACAGGCTGGTTGAAAATAAATGAAGACAACACAGAAACACGACAAAACAACGCATTGCATCTCACACGCCTTAAAGGGAAAACAACCGATCCCAGGGATCGGGTCGTTCTCGCCAGTAAAGTTCTGCCTCGCGCTCAGCGCCTCCCCTCTTTTATAGTCCGGCCGTGCCTTTAAGTGCAACATGGTGTAAACACTATTCTTCTTCCAGATGACTGCCCACAATCAACACTTTGATTCATTATAACACAAGGATATATCGGCCAATCTCTCCAAAGCTTAAAAACATCTAAACATCCACGAAAAAACCCAATAGCCCACACCCCTTCTCTAAAGCGCCCATACCACTACCTTTATCTTGAAAACAAACAACCCAAATACGTTGAGATAATAAAGTAGGCCTGTACATTCACTTCCCTTGACGATCAGATTCTCACATAAATTGTTCCCAAAACCAGCCAACAGGCAACTCACCCGAGAAGTGCTGATGCAGGGCCGTGTAGAAGGTCTTCCGCTGGCCGCACAGCACCACGGCGAACCTGGTTTTCTTGGAGGGCAGCAGCTGAGTCTCGTAGTAGCGGATGGCCTCCTGGGCCAGCCACAGGTTCTTCATGTCATCTAGGGCGAACACCGCGTCCACGAACAGGTCGCACGGCGCCCGCAGCGCCCGGTCCTTGGCGCTACTGCCCAGGCTGGGACTGTCGTGCAAGGGCGCCGTCAAGCCTGGAATGGGCCCCAGGCCTCCGCTCTTGCTGGCGTGGACGGAAGACTCCGGGAAGATCTGCTTGTTGTCCGCAGTCTTCTCCGAGCCCGTGATGAACAGGTTGGACATGAGCAGCTGCTCGGCGGCGGGCGGGCTGATGTGGACGGGAGGCGGGGGCGTGTAGAGGCTGGGGTCCTGCTTCTGACCCGGGCCCGTTTTCGAGGGGTTTTGCCCGTTCTGGTTCACGGCGGAGCCTGGCTTGGGAGATGGTTCCCCTCCCTGCGATGCGTCACGGAATTGTAGATCCTGGGCTGGCTGAGATCCGGGAGCGTTAGAGCCGGGCTGCATGTGAGCTAGGTCAGAGACCGGGGCTGAATAGGGATCCAGGGAACCTGGAGAATTCAAAGTATCTCCCGGAGCCAGCTTGCCGGCGAAAAAGGTGAAGTCAGCACCCACTCCTACCGGAGCCGACGTCTGTCCGGGAGTGGTCCCTGCGCCGTCCTTAGACACGCCGTGCAGCTTCTCCATGATGTGCATCTGGGAAGACCCTCCAGGAGGCGGGGCAGCCACCATCCCTGAAGGCCCGGGCTTCGGGGCTGGCTCCCAGGCTGCCTTGTTTGCAGCGTGGCGTTGCCCGGTCGAGGAATACTCGCCTGCGAACTTCCCTCCCATCTGCTCACCGAGCCCAGCGGTGCCTGGTGGAGGAGGGGGAAGCATGTCCATCAGAGCTCTTGGACCCTGTGAGGGGACCATGGTGAGGGGGTTCCATGCCGCGTGAGGACCCATGCGGCCGGCAACGTCCAGGGGCGTTCTCTGGGCGGCTTTGACGGCCTGAGAGGCCATGGTCATCATCCGGGCTGCTGCTGCCATGCCGATCATGGCTCGGGACAGGTCCATGCTGGTAGGGGGCCTGGCTCCTGCATAAGGAAAGATACAGTGGAATCTCCCTTATAAGACCACCCATTATAAGATTCCCTCACACATAAGACCTACTTCTCCAAGACATTGCTCTTCTTTGTGAGTATTAATATTACCTCCCTTATAAGACCCTCCCTTATAAAACCTCATTTTGGATGATTGTTGAAGGTCTTATAAGGAAGGTTCCACTGTACTGATAACTCTGTCGACACCAAAAGATAAAGCTGTTTTCCGAAATGGCATTTTAGGACAGGCAGGGTCTTCTTGAACATTCTTTCAAAAACAAACGTCATCTACAAAAAGCCTGATTTCCTGTTCGAGTAAATAAATGATCTCTGTTATAACGGTTTTTTGTAACTATCTCTACTGCATTTTTTGAGCCACCTGGTGCAGTATAATTCTACCCGTTTCTGCTCATTTATCGTTTACTATACTAATACATACTGTGGCGGTACCATAGCCGATGAGGTTTAACCGAGGCTTGGTTACTGCTACACCTATCTGTATCGTAAAAAAAAAATCGGGACTTTAATGGTGTTGCACTGCCTCCGGGCATTGCCTCCAGTATTGTTCCCACCATCTTTGAATCTACAAATGTCCCATATGTGTCTGTTCCAGACCGAGAGGACGTAAAACACCATTTTTCGTTTCTCATTTATCGTTACTTCTTTATAATTTATGCAGACTTCTTCATACAAAAATACAACTCTCAGTTTTATGACTGTCAGCAGCTCCAGAGCTCTATTTGGACTGCTCGTTTCATACTAAGATAAACAGCCGTAGAAGATACTACTGCAGTGCAGTCCATTCATCCACACACTCGTTTGTTTGTTTACTTGCTTTTGTCCCTCCGTTAACGCCCATTCGCTTTTGTTACTATTCTAGGCAGAGTCCCTTATCATCTTTTAGCTTAGACACACAGACAGAGAGAGAGAAAGAAAGAAAGAAAGAGAAAGAAAGAGTGAGAAAGAGAGAGAGAGAGAGAGAAGAGAGAGAGAGAGAGTGAGAGAGAAGCAAACAAAGAAACAGATAAACTAAAGCATAGACAGTCAGAAAGACTTACTGATTTATTTACTTCTTCTTCTTCTGTGTTCCCAGGCCATACGGCCATAATGGGTAAGGTACGTGTGTGTCCGGTTTTCAGTTTTCACTGATCTCCACGCTGCGTAAAGCCGACACATTCCGATTTCGGAGGAGCTCAAAGGAGAAAAAATATTTGGAGGATTTCTTGGAAAAAAAGGCAGGAGAATGGGTCCAATAAGTCAGAAAAATAATAGATGACAGAAAGCAAAGGAAAAAGGCAGAGTCAAAGAGAGAGACAGATTAGGGGTAGTTTATAGCACAGAACTTCCAGAAGTTGGGGGGGACTATTTTTACGAAAGACCCCCCGGTATCCCTTCGGGGAATTTACTTACAAACAGAATACTATACTGAGTCAAAGAGAGAGACAGATTAGGGGTAGTTTCGAGCACAGAATTTCCAGAAGGTGGGGGGGGGGGGGGGGGTGTTGGGGGGAAAGACCCCCCTGTTACTATTTACTTATAAACAGAAATTATACTGACCCCCCCCCCCCCCCCCCAAACTGCCCCAGACTCCTCATGGGTAATTGCGTCGTTCCACAGAGACACAACTGAGCTCAAAGCACCAGTAACGCCGATCTTAAAAATACTAACCCAGTATAGCCGAACTAATATCGCCTTGTATGCTTTCTTTTCTAAGAGAGTAACAAAGTTTTGGAATACTCTTCCTGCACATATTAAACGAGCACAGGTTCTAACACAATTCAAAAACCTTTTCTCCATTCTGAATACACCAACATATCAAAACTACTAATACGAAGCATGACTAAAAGAAGGCAGATTTGCCGAAAACAAAATACAAAAACCTCTCAGCTGTGAGAGAAAAGTTCAAACAAAAATGACAGAGACAGTGAAGAGGCCGCGAGGCCTAATAATGTCCTAACTACCTGACCTGACCTGACCTATACTGACCTCCACCATAACCAAACTGCCCCAGACTCCTCATAGACAGAGGCGTCGTTCCACAGAGAGGCAACAGAGCTAAAAGCACCAGCACCGCCGCCATCTTGGATCCTCTCCTTCTCACCGGAAGCCCAAATCACGCGTTGTATCGCCTTGTATGCTTTGTACCCTTTCTGCAAGACAGTAAAGAAAAATAGCAAAAACAAAATGACAAGCTATATAAATGGACTCCCGGTTTTAAGAGTCCAGATTGTTTTTTTCCATTCTGAAAGCCCCGCCTTGGGAGTATGCTAAATTGGAAGTTTTAAAACGAGAGAGAGAGAGAGAGAGAGAGAGAGAGATGAGACAAGAGAGGGAGAGAGAGAGAGAGAAGAGAGAGATTGAGAGAGAGAGAGAGGAGAGGAGAGAGAGAGAGCAGATTGAACGTCTTGTGAGAGAGAGAGAGAGAGAGAGAGAGAGAGAGAGAGAGAGAGAAAGATACCGATCTTGGAGAGAGTAGGCGTTCAAGACTGCACTTGGTCATCTCTAAACATGGAACACTCAATTTTAAGTTTTAAAAAAATGGTTTGTGTATTTGACGGTTTAAGGTTTAAGTTTGTGGCTAGGGTTAGGGTTAGGGCTAGAGTCAGTTTAATTTCAGATTGAATGGCTAAAAGGTACACATTCAAAACTTTTGCTGAAAACCGACATTGTCACGCAAATGGCGTCACTTTCCATATTTATGGAGATGACAAAAGTGCAGCATTGCACGTCTAATGAGAGAGAGAGAATCATGTGTACACCTTATCAGCAAGCTCATCAGAAAGCCATATCGATCATTCTAGTCTTGCTAAGCCGCACTCACGTGACATAGCACTCACGGTACAATATCGAGCTACACCCACCCAAGGACAGTGCCGGAGTGAGATTGTTAAATTTCGTTTGTAACAAAGAACAACCTTGTTCACCTTTGACAAGGGATCTTTGAATTAAGCTTGCATAACGGGGCACTTTTTTTTTATCAAGTCAAGTCAAATCAACAGTTGTTTTTTAAACAGGGGTCACGTGACAAATGTTACACATCACAATGTAACCAATACAATAACGCAGTTCGCTTATAATCAATAAAGACAGAAACACAATGGCATAACTTGGCATACAAAGGCAAATAAACTGCCACACACAACCTAACTCTAACACACATAGCACCAGTTTACTAAACACCAAAGACAAAAATCTTCCAATGTTTATTGTGCTTTGGTCAGTAGTTTAGGCTACGAAGATGTCCGAGTAACAGAACATGACACACGCGAATGCAATAACAGACAAACGCGAAGCTTTCGTTCTGATTCAATGTACTCCCGTTCTTGCAGACCAGGGAGTGTACCAAAAAAAGTAGAAGAAAAAGAAAGGTGAAACAACTCTAGGAAACAGAGAGACCCCTTGTTCTGTGGACACAATGCTGCTATGGATGTCATCGTGTTCCTGATGATACGTCACGGGCACTAAATTAGCTCTCAAGAACTGACAACAAAAAGAAGTTAAATCTGCAAAACCAGGTTTCCGTCACCTGAAAATCAAGGAAGGAGAATTTTTGAGGTTGCAGATATGGGTGATGAGTAGGTAAGGGGTAGTGTAGAGGTGGAGTTTAATTTAGGGTGTTTTAAAGGTATTGGCCACTGTAACTAGGGTTATTAACGCCCTTGATGGCAAGAGTTAAGCCCTTCTTGGTCAGTATCCAAAAGGGCATTCACTCTTGCAAAAGGCAGCCATTAAGTGGCCTCAAATAGGGTTATTGGCGAGAGTTATTCCCTTGTTTGGTCAGTACTCAAGCATCTTCCCCCACCCACCAAGGTGGTCAATGCAGTGGCCAATAGAATGGAGAAAGAACTAAGAAGATGTGTGTAGGTAAGGGCCTTAACCAGACAGGTTATGCTTTGGTATTAGTTTGTCCATATATCATGGGGCAGTGGGTGGGTGCCTCATGCCTCCACACGGGGAGCTGGACGACCCCGCCCCTTTCACGAGTCTTCCCCAGTGGGGTACCGGGGCGGGGAGTGTGTGTGTGTGTGTGTGTGTGTGTGTGTGTGTGTGTGTGTGTGTGTGTGTGTGTGTGTGTGTGTGTGTGTGTGTGTGTGTGTGTTGTGTGTGTGCGTGCGTGTGCGTGTGTGTGCGCGTGCGTGCTGTGCGTGCGTGCGTGCGTGCGTACGTGTGCGTGTGCGTGTGTGTCTTTCGTACATAATAGTTCCTCCTTCCTCTAATATATCACTCTCTTTGACTCTGCTTTCTCCTTTTCTTACTATATTAATCTACTATTTTTCAAGATGTAAAAAATCTTTGTCTAGTTTATTCTTTTATCGTCAATAAAGATCATTTTGACTTGACTTATAATTGGCCCATTCTTCTGACTTTTTTTTTTTTTTTTTTGTACAAAAGATTCTTCCAAATAAGTTTATCCTATGAGCTCCTCCAAAATCGCAATGTGTCGGCTGAATGCAGCGGGGAGGCCTGTGAAAACTGAAAGCCGCACACATACGTACTTTATCCTTTATGGCCGAAAAAAAAAGAAGTATTTATCTCTGTATTCGATTCGGTAAATCTGGATTCTTATTCTGATGATTTCTTAATCCAAATAACCGCATTTTTCTAGGACCCGTTAATGTGGTCACCTGGCTTAAAGACCCACCAGATCACGTGTCAAAATCACGGGTTCCACGTGTTTTCCCCCTCTTATAGCTGGTAAGAAATCTTGTTTTGACCAGGTTTGACTCCCATTCAAATGCCTCCAAATTCAAACCGAAACATCATTTTAAAGAGCAGCCTCAATTCGAAGCTGGGAACATTTGTATGTGGGTCACAGCTACCCAGAAAAAAACACCATGGGACTTAATCGTGGTGGGTCAGTGTGTCCTTAAACGCATGATTGGGTTGTCCCTCCTGTGACCATTTCTTTGTTAGTTTCACTTAGTCCAACTCGTATTCATAATGCTGTCAGAGAACGGTCAACTGTCGTCAGGGTCATACCTTTTACGACACTTTACGATGCGTAGGAAGACAGGTTTACAGAGCTGTCATATACGTGTGTATGTTCATGTGTGTTATGTGTCTATAAGGGGGCTGTCTTCAGGGTCTGACCTTCTTAAAGGTGGACCCTGACGGATGAGTTTTTTGCAAGAAACACATCGAGATCACCATGAAAACACCATTTACAGAGATAGCAAAACTCACTTTGCTCTTTTTTCCCCAGAAATCAAACCGTCAAATCGGCGATTCATCCTTGGCGGAGATGCTGGAAGTCAAATGCTTTCACTGAAAGAGAAGGCGTGCGCCGTCTCTTTTGCAATGGCGACCAAATTGTTTGCACGATTCGCAATACAAGCCTTTTTATTGATCTTAAATTTTTTTAATGCAGTTTATCTAAAAGAATTTCACTCACAACAAAGGCAATAGCTTCAATTTTTGTATACTGCACTACATGAAGAAAAAGCTTCAACCACAATGGGTTTGGCCCCCACCCACCCCATCCAAAATTGCTTATCTCTCCAGCATCTCCGCCAATGAGGAATCGCCGTTTTGACGGTTTAATTTCTAGGAAACCAGAGAAAAGTGAGTGTTCCGATCTCTGAAAAGGCTGTCTTGCTGGTGATCTCGAGGTGTTTCTTGCAAAAACTCACCCGTCAGGGTCCACATTGCTAAGCCCTGACCACACTTTACGATGCATCGGAAGACGGGCTTATACAGGCATGGCAGGCTCACATAGTTGTCATGTGTATGTCCATGTGTGTTATGTGCATATAGAAGGGACAGAGTAATTGTCATGCACAGAGACTACTGTGTGTCTCCGAGTAAACTAGATTATGTGCTCCGGACAGAAGAACACGAAAGTACTATGAGACCAAAAAGTGTATCCGTTGTAAAACAATCTGTTTGCCAATGGTGTCGACAAAAGCTTGCGTGTGTTTCTTTTCTCAGTCGTGTTTCTACTAAAACGAAAATCGCATTCGTAGATTAAGAATACAAAAGAAACAGAAGCGAGGCACCTAAGAAGAACGCAGAGACACAAACAGACATATAGACATCCAAACATTGGACGGACACACACACACACACACACACACACACACACACACACACACACACACACACACACACACACACACACACACACACACACACACACACACACACACACACACACACACACACACACACACACAAACACACACACAACAACAACAACAACAACACAACACAACAACAACACACACACACACACACACACACACACACACCACACACACACACACACACACACACACACTTAAGATTACTTATGCATACTTCCTCCCAAATAACATGGAAAAAGTTAAAAAAAAAGTTAACAAAGGGAGCTTTAAAGCACCCCCTGAGCTAATTAAAATGTGGGGAGACAGGGACGATTAATTTCAACAGAAGACTTCCTTGTCTTCTCCACGACTTCGTGTGTGGAGAGAAAAACTGAAAACACTCACACACAAAGCACCACCTGTCTGTCTTCCACTTTTCTGTCTCTCTGTATGTGTGTGCGAGCATGCGTGTGCACGCGCGCACGTGTGCGCATGAGAAAACGTGTGCGCGCATGTATGCGCATAGGCCTCTAGATACGTGTTTTGGTTGTAGTATGTTATTATGTTTGTATGTACGTACGTATGTGTGGGTTTGTTTAAAATTACCAACAACAAAAAAGTCGATTTATCGTAGCCTCACGGCCCTTTACTCAAATCACCTTTATCACTAGTTATAGGTTGACATTGTCACTAGTGTGTAGCAGGAATCAAAAAGCCTAAATGTCACAAAGAGTGATTACTTCGCAGCCTACCAACCTTGCAAAGAATGAAGCCAACTTTCTCACTCCCCACATGGAAGGTGAAAAGGTGGAAGGTGGGAAGTGTTAAGTATGGTAACAGTAGGCAGTGAGCGAGTTCACAATGATCCCCACCTGTAGTGTAGGTGAAAAGGTGGAAGGTGGGAAGTGTTAAGTATGGTAACAGTAGGCAGTGCGTGAGTTCACAATGATCCCCACCTGTAGTGTAGGTGATGAAAAATGGGAGTAAAAACAACAACCCGGCTTCAGTCAGCTGCGGAGTAATCACTCTTGGTTTATTCAGGCTTTTTGCAGGAACTGGAGCCTAGGCTAAAATGAGGGCTGTTCAAAAAATGATTTTGTTGTTGTTGCAGATTTGAAAAAATCGTGGTTGTGCATGAAAGATTATAACTCTCACCCAAAGGCCATGTACACTTGCTAATATTGACTCTTTGTGCTTCAGCTGAAGGGATTGGTTAGCCTTAGACCTTACACAACGCTAGCTGTTCTCAAAGTGCTCAAACCGAGAAAGTGGGGATGAACTCTGGGCAAGGCATTCCCAACATGAACAAATTCTTGCTCAGCGATTCAGAAAATAACATCTGCCCCCACCCACACCCCTTGTACCTGGCAGCCATACTCACAAACAACATACTGGCATATGCATACACTAACCTGCACCAAATTGTTTCAGCTATATACCAAAAAGCCCGAATAATAAACATCTAGGCCGGGTTCACATTAGACGCGTAGATTCCGTGCGGAAAACCCTAAATAAGTGGAAGAAAGAAGGATAAAAGGTTACGCATATAGGGAAAATTCGGACACGTGCGCAAATCTTTTCCCTTCTTTGTTTCACTTATTTATGGATTGCGTACGAACGGGTTTCCGCACGGAACATCCGCTTATGTGTGTACACGGCCTAAGGCTTTTTGGTTATACTCACACTGTTAGGAATTATTTCTAAAGATGAACTTGGATGTCTTTTTGATAGAAGTTTCGATGTGCTTTCGCTCTCGCAACAAAGAGAAACTACACCGACCACTGTGCAAAATCTCCTGCTCGCGTATGCCTCACACACACACTCTCTCTCTCGCACACACATACACCTAACATGAGAAACCTATGACGAGCCCGAACCGAGATGGCGGTATAAGACTACTTTGCGAGAAGTCTGAAGAAAAAAAAAACCAAGACCAAAGCTGTTACACACACACAGGCGCGCGCGCGCGTCGGCCGCACACACACACACACACACACACACACACACACACACACACACACACACACACAC
>CM065690.1:48902314-48917314 GCA_017654935.2 Phymorhynchus buccinoides
ATGGATAAAGAAATAAAAATACACAAGTACATAAAATGTTCACAATATTAAAATACACCCATCCAGCCCATCCTTTCACAAACACACACACACACACACGCGCGCGCGCGCGCGCGCGCGCACACACGCACACACACGCGCACGCACACGCACGCACGCACACACGCACAGCACACGCACACACACGCACGCGCTCACATGCACAGGCTCATCCATTGTGCATCAATGACCGTAGCGGCAGAGAGCAGAAGCAGAAAGAAGAAAATGGACAAAATGGAAGGTAATGCAGAAAAGCAGAAGAGAAGAAAAATTTGTGTGCGTGTCACTGAGAAGGACTCTTAAAAAACATCGATTTATGAAAAGTTATGTTAGGAATATAGGCCTAAAGGCTAAATTTATCTTGGGAGGTCAAGATGTGCCCCCCCCCCCCCCCCTACATTTCTCGGTTAATTGTATTTTTCCGTTTTTGCCTTTCTTACCATACATAAAGCTGTATTTTAGGAACCTTTTTAGCTAATAACCTTTTTGGAATACTAACCCTATCCCTAACCCTAGCCCTACCCCTACCCCTACCCCCGTCGCATGAAAATAGGTAGCTCGTAAAAATAAGTAGCTCGCTACCTATGACAGTGTGTATTTGCGACATTGAGCATGAACCACAAATTTCACTTTTTTCTAGGGTTAGGGATAGGGTTAGGGTTAGGGTTAGGGTTAGTTAAATGGTTAAAGTACAGAAAAAGTGAAATTTGTGGTTGTCGCAAATACAGACTCTCATAGTAGCGAGCTACTTATTTTTACGAGCTACCTTTTTTCATGCGACACCCCCCACCCTATAAGACGGAAAAACGCAACGAACCACAACTGTGACAAATCGCGGTGTACTGCAGTACATAGTGGGGGGTAGGGTTAGGGTTAGGTTTAGGGCTAGGGTTATGGTTAGGGTTAGTATTCCAAAAAGAGAATTAGCTGAAAATGTTCCTAAAATACTGCTTTATGCATGGTAAGAAAGGCAAAAAAGGAAAAATAAAATTAATTAACCGAGAAATGCAGGGGGGGTGGCACACCTTTACCTTAACGAGTAAGAGCGATCTGATAAGGCCTCACACTAGAATGTGTGGGAGGGTGGCGGATGATTTTTGAGGTCAAGATATTTTGCAGGTATGTTTAATTTTAGTGTGCCACTTTGACCCATTCAACGAACTTACCAAATCTGAGATCAGTAAGGACTAATCGTGAAACATGTGCCTAATGATAACATTATTGTGAAATATACTGGCAAAACAACAGATAAGGACCAGCCACACGTCCACTAAAATCGCACGACTGTACGATACGATTCGGTCACGTGATCTCGAAGCGCGAATCACATTTGTTCTTGGAGACCGTGTGATCGAATCGTATCGTACAGTTGTGCGATTTTTAGTGGACGTGTGGCTGGCCCTTTAGACTTGCCCAGATCAAAGTCAAGATCAACATCAATTATAGGTCTATAGCACTTACCTTGGTCAATACATTGAGACTATCAATGTCGTAGGGAGACTGGTGTTCAAACTGGGGAGGGCGTGTGTGTGCACGCAGGATTGTCAGCAAACACCGATGTGAAGGGGGGGGGGGGGGGGGGGGGTCTTTGGTGGTGGATGGATAGGTTAAGTTATGCGTCTTAGTAAATGCTACAAAAACACTTTACAATTGTTATTTTAACGACAATCAACAATGAAAATGTAAAAAGGGGTCTAAGAAACACTTTAGAAAACGTTTGCAGAAAACACATATTACAAGTTCTTGTCTGATTGGCATAAAACAAAAATAGTATTATTTTAACCAAACTTTAATGGGCCATTCAACAACAAGAAAATTAATGTATTCACCCCATGCAAGTCACATGATAGTTCGCCGAGAGATTGATCAGGGAGAGGTCCAGAGTGCTCGCCAAGCCAGAGAGAATGTAACACTGTCTTCTTCTTCTTCTTCTTCTTCTTCTTCTTCTTCCATTTAGTATCCACAATCAACAATTTGATTTTTGTTATACTGTTTGGTCAAAGTCCGGCCGAAGGTCGCACACTGAGAACAAAAACAAATCAAAACAACCCTAATCTACAGTGACCCAGCCAGCCAAGACCCGTTCAGCGGAAGCTCGGCATGATGCTGAATCCGGGCGGCAGGAACTGGAACTAAGCTATAAAAAAATTCCTTTAAAGAGGGTATTTACAATGGTTAGACAGTAGACTGGAACGAACTGGGTATGTGGTGTAGAGTGGCACAGTGGTATCGCGTTCGCTTCGTGTCAAGTAAACCCGAGTTCGAACCTGGGTACAGGGGATTTTTTCCTCTCATTCTGCACTAGGCCTTAACGGTCTGAACGTGGAGTCTTTCGGATGAGACGATAAACCGAGGTCCCGTGTGCCCATGCACTTAGCATACGTTAAACCCAGTGGCAACGGAAAAGTTGTCATTTGGTCAAAACTTACCCCCCCCCCCCCCCCCCCCCCCCCTCCCTCATCAGTGACAAAAATCATGCAAAAAAAAAAAAAAAAAAAAAAAAGAAATTGGGTGGCGTGCCTCTGGCTGCGACGCGCTCTCCAGTTGGGAGCAACCCGAATTTCACAGAGACGCCTCTGTGACTATACCTAATACCTAATACCTAGTGGCAGAGACCGCCTCCTCTGGCAACTTGTTCCAGTCTTTGTGGCCAAAGTATCCGAAAATTAAGGTGTTTCTTTTAGGACCGTTTTTGCCGAATTGTGCTAACAGCTACGAACATTCGCTCTTGTGAAATGCACCCTGATCTAGCTGACTCTAGCACACCATGACGCGCGTGCTTGACTCTGCTAGACCAGAAGAGAGATCTCTACTCTGTGGCTAGACCGCAGCCCATTGGGAAGGGACGTAACCTCGTAAAAACGTCAGCTTTTTTGTTGCCCTGAGTTGTCTGTGTGTCTGTACCAAGTGTGTTTATATGAAACGATCGCACTCCTTACTAATAAGGTTGAAAAACAAGACTCAAACTTAGCCCGGTAGTAAAGCCACACACAGCGCGCGCACGCACGCACGCACTGCACAGCAGAGAGAGAGAGAGAGAGAGAGAGAGAGAGAGAGAGAGAGAGAGAGAGAGAGAGAGAGAGAGAGAGAGAGAGAGAGAGAGAGAGAGAGAGAGACTAAAAACACACCCACTGGTTTATTTCACTAATGAAATTAGAGCCTGTCATAGGGCAAAGACCGAGTACACATTAGACGCGTAAGTTGCGTACGGAAACCCAGAAGTAAACATGACAGAAAGAGGAGGGGTGTCTAAGTACAACTTTGCCAATTTGTTATGCGTGTGTGTTGTACTGTGTGTGTGTGTGGGGGGGGGGGGGGGGGGGGGGGCGTGCGCGTGCGCGGCTCGCGTGTGTGGTGTATGTGTGCGTGTGTGCTTCTTATTATTATTATTATTCTTGGGGATGTTTATCCTGCCCCACACCCAGTCTTCATTTACTGATACTGCGCAGGATGCGTGTTAATGTGAGTTCGTGGGTCATCCATTCCACCGGCACAACACGGATTATTCCTACCGAATAGTGGAATGAGCTCTAATGTGTGTGCAAAATCTTTGTGCATGCGTTCGTGTGTGTGTGTGTGTGTGTGTGTGTGTGTGTGTGTGTGTGTGTGTGTGTGTGTGTGTGTGTGTGTGTGTGTGTGTGTGTGTATGTGTGTGTGTGTGTGTGTGTGTGTGTGTGTGTGTGTGTGTGTGTGTGTGTGTGTGTGTGTGTGTGTGTGTGTGTGTGTGTGAGAGAGAGAGAGAGAGAGAGAGAGAGGGGGGGGGGGCACAATTCTATTTTCTAGTAAAGCTAATTAAGCACTAGGCCAGCCTAGGCTTACCACTCGTCATGCAAGGGCCTAAATCGGATTCAAATCAAAATTAGACTAAAGCTCTAAAGGGCAAGAGTATGCTCCCCTAATTATTATTTTATTATTTATATTTGTACACATATGTAAACAAAATAAAGCAATTATTGATGCAAAACAATCTACTGTATTAAAGACTATATTATAGGTAGGGAAATGGTTACTATATTTTATGATAAAAGTATAACTATAAACATATATTATTTTTTGTTTAAAAACAAAAGTGTTGGATGCAAAAAATGCACGAAAATTGGTCACTAGGCTTAATAAAATCACTGAAAATTCGTTGGTCCATTCTCCTGGAGAAGATTTTCTCCTCCGAAGAATGATTTTTATGTGCTAGTATTTGAATTGGGTAATCTGTCTCAGATGCCCTAACATAACATAATAGACGGAGAACCTGCTCTAGCCTAGTAGGCCTATATATAGCGGCACTATAGCGGCTATTTATTTATTAAGACAACTTTCATAGCGCCTAATCTTTAAGCTCTAAGCGCTTTATAACCTAGAAGTTTCTCCAAGATTTTTTTCTGCTGTTTCCAAACCTTTAATATGTCTAGATAGCAAATCCACTTGAGGCCAGGTGGGCTAGCTCGTTAATTGATGATTAAAAGATGACAGGGGTAGGGATAGGGTTAGTATTCCAAAAAGGTTCATAAAATATAGGTATGTTAGGACCTTGTGGGCATTTGAAATATTGAATGATTTCGCCGAATTTTCGGCAAAATATGGCCGAAAAACCGCGAAATCGGAGACATTTCCAGATTTCGTTCGACGTTCATATTTTCAGAATTGACTACAAAATAGATTAGCAACACTTCCGGTAGAAAACCCAACCGGAAGTACGAACCGGAAGTGCCCTTGCTATGGTCAGGCAGCTTTTATTTGGTTCACGGAATAGCAAAAACCGGAGGTGACGTCACAAAAAATAACTATTGCATATTGTATCCCTTATGGCGGCCCAGGTCGGAAAGAAGCTTGTTGACGATATGTTACTAATACAGTTTGAAGTTATTCAAATTGTAAATTTGGTTGAGTTACTTTCACTATTTTTTTAGTTTTCAACCGATTTCGCTTAAATTTTCAGGAAAATTGACTAACACTATTCTCATGCTGATTATCCAATATTATGCAGAGTGCTACAGTGACGCAAAGTGACACTGACGTCATTGGTGTCTTGAGGTAAGCTGTGACGTATAGTTGCTTATGACATTGATAGTATGTAGGCCACAGACATAGCGCCACAGAGAGAGAGAGAGAGAGAGAGAGAGAGAGAGAGAGAGGAGAGAGAGAGAGAGAGAGAGAGAGAGAGAGAAGCCTGAATGGTTTATTTGAAGAGGCATGTTTGCCCGTTTCAAAGTAGGTGAGTGGGATGGGGGCTAGATAAACAAACAAACACAGTCTGATTGACATGGAAACCACGCAATAAAATTGACTGTTGTTTATGTCACTTTAGAACCAAAACGTGAATGACCACAGTGTAAGTGAATCAGTGAGAGAGAGAGAGAGAGAGAGAGAGAGAGAGAGAGAGAGAGAGAGAGAGAGAGAGAGAGAGAGAGAGAGAGAGAGAGGAGAGGACAGAGAGAGAGAGGGAGAGAGAGAGAGAGAGAGGAGAGAGAGGAGAGAGCGAGAGAGAGAGAGAGAGAGAGAGAGAGAGAGAGAGAGAGAGAGAGAGAGAGAGAGAGAGAGAGAGACGAGAGAGAGAGAGAGAGAGAGAGAGAGAGAGAGAGAGACAGAGAGAGAGAGAGAGAGAGAGAGAGAGAGAGAGAGAGAGAGAGAGAGAGAGAGAGAGTAGAATGCCGAAAAATAGACACTGGGGTAATTTGATTGTCGTTCTTGGTTAGGTTAAGGCATCTGATACAGAATGCCCAATTCAAATACTTAGCAGATAAAAATCATTTGATTGAAGTTTAAGATGATGTAAAGATGGTAGATGGAGGGGAGAATCATGTCATGCTTGTCTGAGTTAAAGACAAAACATAAGCCCTCTAGTTATTATTATTATTATTATTATTATTATTATTATTATTATTCATAATATTAGTATTATTATTATTATCATTTGTGACTTGTGAAATGAACCCTGATCTAGCTGACTCTAGGCGGGTCAAGCACACCATGACGCGCGTGCTTGATCGACTGTGCTTGACCAGCAGAGAACTCTGTGGCTAGACCGCAGCCATAGAAATCGCTGACCGCAGCCCATTGGAAAGGGACGTAACCTCGTAAAAACATAAGCTGTTTTGTTGCCCAGAGTTGTCTGTGTGTCTATGGATGTACCAAGTGTGTTTAAATGAAACGCTCGCACTCCTTACTGAAAAGGTTGAAAAGCAAGACTCAAACTTAGCCCGGTAGTAAAGCCACACGCACACACGCACACACGCACGCACGAACGCACGTATGAACGCACGCACGCACGCACGCACAGAGAGAGAGAGAGAGAGAGAGAGAGAGAGAGAGAGAGAGAGAGAGAGAGAGAGTGAGTGAGTGTCTAAAAACACACTCACTGATTTATTTCACTAATTTTGTCTACTAATGAAATTGGAGCATGTCATAGGCCAAAGGCCGAGTACACATTAGACGCGTAAGTTGCGTACGGAAACCCAGAAGTAAACATGACGTGTCACTGTACTGTGTGTGTGTGTGTGTGTGTGTGTGTGTGTGTGTGTGTGTGTGTGTGTGTGTGTGTGTGTGTGTACTGTGTGCGTGCGTGCGCGCGCGCGTGCGCGTGCGCACGCGTGTGTGGTGTATGTGTGTGTATGTATATGTGTGCGAGCGCGTGCGTGTGTGTGTTAGTGTGTGTGTGTCACTGTGTGCTTCTTCTTCTTCTTCTTGGGGATGTTTATCCTGCCCCACGCATAAAGTCTTCGCTTACTGAGACTGCGCAGGATGCAGTTATGTGAGTTCGTGGGTCATCCATTCCACCGGCACAACACGGCTTATTCCTATGGAAAGCCAAATACCTCAAACCCGTTTAGAAACGCGGGCATAATTTCGCCCGGATTTCTCAAAAACGCGCGCGCGTTTTCACATTTTCCTGGCCAATTCGCCGCGCGCACTTTTGCTTGAGTTCTTTAAAAAGTTGAATCAGAAAGTAAACGGAGTAAGTGTTCTTGGTTACCTCAAACACTTTATCGTTCTAAGCACGTAAATAAAAAGGGAAAGGTTATTCACGCAGTGTTCTGTATAATAGTAAGTGTCTATAGTATAGTATAGTATAGTATAGTATAGTATAGTATAGTAAAGTGTCTCTGTCTCTCCCCTTCTCTCTGTGTCTTTCTCTGTCTCTCTATCTCTCTCTCTCTGTCTCTCTCTCTCTCTCTCTCTGTCTCTCTCTCTCTCTCTCTCTCTCTCTCTCTCTCTCTCTCTCTCTCTCTCTCTCTCTCTCTCTCTCCCTCTCTCATCTGTGTCTCTGTGTGTGTGTGTCTCTCTGTGTCTCTCTCTCTCTCTCTCTCTCTCTCTCTCTGTCTCTTTCCTCTCTGTGTCTCTCTCTCTCTCTCTCTCTCTCCTCTCTCTCTCTCCCTCTCTCTCTCTCTCTCTCTCTCTCTCTCTCTCTCTCTCTCTCTCTCTCCACACATCTCTCTCTCTCTCTCTCTCTCTCTCTCTCTCGTCTCTCTCTCTCTTTCTCTCTCTCTCTCTGTCTCTCTCTCTCTTTGTCTCTCTTTCTGTCTCTCTCTCTCTCTCTGTCTATCTCTCTCTCTCTCCGTCTCTCTCTCTCTCTCTCTCTCTCTCTCTCTCTCTCTCTCTCTCTCTCTCTCTTCTCTCTCTCTCTCTCTCTCTGTCTCATGCCCCACATGGCCAAAAGGCCAAAGAGGGCGTAAAAACATTATTCTTCTCTCTGTCTCTCTCTCTCTGTATCTGTCTCTCTCCTCTCCGTCTCTCCTGTCTGTCTCTCTCTCTCTGTCTCCCTCTCCTCTGTCTCTGTCTCTCTCTCTCTCTCTCTCTCCCTCTCGCGTGTCAGTGTGTCTCTCTCTCTCTCTCTCTCTCTCTCTTGAGAGAGAGACAGCGAGATAGACAAAGACAGAGAGAGAGAGAGAGAGAGAGAGACTGAGAGAGAGAGAGAGAGAGAGAGAGAGAGACAGCGAGAGAGAGAGAGAGAGAGAGAGAGACTGAGAGAGAGAGAGAGAGAGAGAGAGACAGCGAGAGAGAGAGAGAGAGAGAGAGAGAGAGAGAGACACAAGAGAGAGAGACACACACACACATAGCGGGAGAGAGAGAGAGACTGAGAGAGAGAGAGTGAGAGAGAGAGAGCCGCAGAGAGAAAGACAGAGAGAGAGAGAGGGAGAGAGAGACAGAGACAGGGAGAGAGAGACACAGAGAGAGACATAATAATGGCGCGCGAAACTGGCTACCAACGAAAAGCGATAACCCCGAGGGCGTCAAGTAATAAACACTTTCGTTTCAGTAACTTTTCTGCTCGAAGTTTTTATGTTCAAAACAAAAGTGCGACCTCAGCTTAGAAATTGCGCGCTGACTTCTGAGCGACGCGACGTTTACGGATCTGCGTGCTCAGAAAATGTTCGACCAATCAGCATCAAGATGGGCGAGCAGTTTTGATAAAACGAGCGCGCATTTTTACTAAAACACGGGCGCATTTTAGAAGCGGGTTTGAGGTATTTGGCTTTCCATATATTCCTACCACTCGAATAAATAAAAAATAATTAAGCTAAAGGGCAAGAGTATGCTCCCCTCATTAGTATTTTATTATTTAGATTTGTACACATTGCAAACAAAAATAAAGCAACTTTTGATGCAAATAATCTACTGTATTAAAGATTATATTAAAAGTAGAGAAATGGGTCACAACATTTTATGATAAAAGTAGAACTCAAACTTATATTATTTCCTGTTTTACCAAAAAAATGTACTGGATGCAAAAATGCATGAAAATTGGTCACTAGGCCTAATAAAATCATTAAAAATTCGTTGGTCTATTCTCCGCGAGAAGATTTTCTCCTCCGAAGAATGATTTTTAAGTGCTAGTATTTGAATTGGGTATTCTGTCTTAGATGCCCTAATAGGCTAACCAAGAATGACAAACATCCCTATCCTATTAGGTCTAGTAAAACTAAAAGTACTAAGTATATCACTCAGACCCTCGTGGATGCTAGGCTAATATGTAGGCGATTCAGTGAATATTCCTTGCTTCTGTTTCTGTGAGTTAGTCGAAAGGGCCACTTTATTTTTAGTCCCCAAGCCGAAGGTTGGGGAGCTATTGTTTTTGTCTGGTCCGTCCGTCCGGCTATTTGTCCGTTTTTCTCAAAAACTATTCAGTCTATCATCATCAAATTTGGCATACTAGTTTGCCAAGAAGCAAGCTATCCACTGATGTATTTAGTTTTACATGAAGGTCAAGGTCGCGCCAGTTACGGGGTTCAAACCCCGAAACACATAATCGCTAATATCTCGCGAAGTTTTGCATGTATTTTAATGCAGGTTTTTTTCACATTTCTTGATGAATGGTCTATCACACAGTTGTCATGAATTTTTCTGTGCGCGCGTGTGCGCATGATCGCGCGCGCTTTAATCACGGGTCCGAACCCCAAGGCTATATATCAACCAAGGCTATATATAAAAAACTATTCAGTCTATTATCGTCAAATTTGGTATGCTTGTTGCACAAGATGCAAGCTATCCACTGATGTACTTAGTTTTACATTAAGGGCAAATTTACGCCATTCCGATTTCGGAGTACCTCGGCGATGCTGCGAGGGGACTTTGCAGCCGCTCGACGTTGCACTTGTTATTCTTCCATTTAGTCGCCAAAGTTATTTTTGACCGTTATTGCAACTTCAAATATGACCAAGGCCTCGCAGAAATCAACTCGGCCTACCTGCCAAACACAACAGGAAGAAGAGGCATCAGAAAATCAAACACCAAGGCGTGCGACATTCCATCTTGCCGTACGCAGTACAGACAAATGTTTTTCCCACGGACAATCCCAGACTGGAAAGCCCTGCCCCAGGCAACTATCCATCCTTACTGATGTTCTGGTCTGGCGACTGTGGGCCTGGCCCAGCATTAGGCTGGGTTTGGGCCGGACTAGGTCCCCAGCTTGCTGGGGCCTGAAAAGCATTGCGCCTGTCCGGCAGCTCCATTAATGCTGGGCATATCAGAAGTAGGAACACTGAAACATCCCCCCCCCCTCTCTCTCTCTCTCCTTTTTTAGGTAATGTTATTTTTATTTATTTAATTATTAATCATTTATTTATTCATTATTTCATTCATCTATGATCTATTTCTGTGTCTCAGCGCTACGTGGTCGACCTTCGTTTTTTTTTCGTTTTTTCGTTTTTAGTCCCCCAGCCGAAGGTTCGGGGAGCTATTGTTTTTGTCTGGTCCGTCCGTCCGTCCGGCGTGCCTCCGTCAGTCCGGCTATTCGTCCGTTTTTCTCAAAAACTATTCAGTGTATCATCATCAAATTTGGTCCACTGATGTATTTAGTTTTACATTAAGGTCAAGGTCGCGCCAGTTACGGGGTTCAAACCCCGAAACACATCGCTAATATCTCGCGAAATTTTGCATGTATTTCAATGCAGTTTTTTTTCCACATTTCTTGATGAATGGTCTATAACACAGTTGTCATGAATTTTTCTGTGCGCTCGTGTGCGCATGATCGCGCGCGCTCAAATCACGGGTCCGAACCCCAAGGCTATTTATAAAAAACTATTCAGTTACATGCTGTTTTGATGCGTTTTTATGTAGTTACGTGCTGTTTTGATGCGTTTTTATGTATGTGTACAACCGACACATTCTGATTTCGGAGTAGCCTCGGCGTTGCACTTGTTTTTCTTCTTTTAGTTTTTTTTCTTCAACGTGTTGGAGTTGGCGGATTAACTGGAAGAAGAAAAAGAAGAAGAAGTGAACAGGTTGAAGGAGAGAGAGAGAGAGAGAGAGAGAGAGAGAGAGAGAGAGTAGACTGCCAGACAACGGCCAGACAAAGGATCGTTCAGCGGTACCAAGCAAGCATGATGCCCGCCCAACCACTGCCTACCCCTGGGTGTGATGTTTAAAGCTCTGAAGGTGCCTGGATGCCACTTTTGTGGCAATTTATCGACGAAAAACTAGGGGAGAGCACCTAGCACCTATACCTAATCTGCTGAATTCGTAGGTGCTAGCACACCCATGATAGGTGATTCAGTGGTTTGCTGTACTACTTCGTGGGTGCTTGCACACCCATAGTTTTTATGGGCGAATCACGGAATCAGTTAATATTCCTCACCGTAGATCCTGGGTGCTCACACATCCACACTTTTACATAGTGATTTGGTGCTTCTACTCTAAAGAGCAAGAGTACGCTCCCCTCATTATTATTTTATTATTTATATTTGTACACACATTAAAACAAAACAAATCAGTTCTTGATAGAAAAAAGTCTACCAGTATTAAACGTTGTATATGGACTGTAGAAAACATTACCATGTTTTTAAATAAAAGCATAATTATTAACTTATATTATTTTTGTTATTAAAAATAACTACTGGAGGCAAACATTCATAACAATTAATTACTAGGCCTAATAAAACCACCAAAAAGTCGTTGGTCCATTCTCCGCGAGAAGATTTTCTCCTCCGAAGAATGATTTTTATGTGCTAAGTATTTGAATTGGGCATTCTGTATCAGATGCCTTAACCTAACCAAGAACGACAATCAGCCTCCATCCCGTACCCCAATATTAAAATTCACACTACGCGGGTGCTAACAGACCCATGATCTTCATAATTATAGGCGATTCAGTTAATATTATTTGCTGTGTGTACCGCGATCGTGGGTGCTAACACACCCATGATCTTCATTATAGGTGATTCGGTGAATGTTCCTTGCTGTTTTTTTGTGTGTTTTTTTCCTCTTGATTGTTTTCTCTCGTAATATTTGTAAAGCGCTCTGAGGATGATTTTTTTTATCATCGAAGAGCGCTATAGAAGCTTTATTTATTATGTACTTCGTGGGTGCTAACCAAAAAGGTTCTAAAAATTCATGTCGGTGGTGCTAACACACCCATGATCTTCATGTAGGCAATTCAGTGAATATTCCTTGCTGTATGTACCTCGGGGTTGCTCACACACCCATGATCTTCATAATTTATAGGCAATTCAGTGAATATTCCTTGTATGGGTGCTTGCACACCCATGATCTTCATATAGGCGAATCAGTGAATATTCCTTGTTGTATGCACCTCGTGGGTGCTAGCACACCCATGATCTGATTCGGTGAATGTTCCTTGCTGTATGTACCTCGCGGACAGACGCAAGCACGCACGGATGAAACAAAGACAATGCTTCTCCGAAGTTCACATAACAGTGTCTGAAGCTTCGCTCGGGATATAACAACAACAACAAAAACACAGACCAAAAACATGATTGATGGGGAAGGGTGTTGTCGATACACTGGCAGACACACTGTGTGTGTGTTTCAGTGCGTGTGTGTCTGCGTGCGTGCGTGCACGTGTGTGTATGTGTGTGTGTGTGTGTGTGTGTGTGTGTGTGTGCTCCATGCATGTCTGCCTGTCTTTCTAAATACTGACAGCCGGGCTAGCTCTGACAGCCGTTCACTGATCTAAGCGCCGTTCATATAATGAGAGCCGTGATTCTGACCGTCGTGATGCACCGGTCACAGACTCCGTCTGGCCTGGTAGGCTTAACTAGAGTAGAACCACAACTCTTGGTTGCGTATCCCTTCTCAGTTAGAGATTCTGTGGATCCTCCAACATCGGCATCTCCCACTCGACTCAACTCAAGCACAATCAACCTAAAGCGCCTAAAATCAAGAGTATGCTCCCTTCATTATTGTTTTACTGTCTATGTTTGAAACAATGGTTCTGCAAAAAACACATATTGTTGATTAAGTTATTACGCCAATAAGACTAATGAATACAAATGCATAACCGTGTGCGTTAACAACATAAGATTTTTATATATTTAAATTCATGTTATTTTTTTCTAAAGAAAAACAATTAATTACACATCAAAAAAATTATCCTGGTCTCGGACTAGGCCGCGCGTGGATAAAAATTCACTGATTTTGCATCATTCTGCACAATGGCTCGCAGAAGCCATACATAATGCCTCATTTAAATCGCACTTTTAACTAACTATACTTATACTCAGTAATTAACGGTTAGGTTGGAGTCCCTCCGGTCCGCGGGCTGGACACCTGCCCACACTCCTGCTCCCCTCCCCACCTCTATCCAATTTTATTTAAACATGCGCGTGTGTCGCTGAAGTGGCTCCCTTTTGAGCCCATCATTTTTTAAATTCCCTTCCCCTCAGTGGACGGGTGTCCGGCGCGAACACCTGAGGCTTCTCTCATAGTCGTAAGGCTTTTTTGCTGGTGCTCCCCCCCTTAGGGATCACTTAAGCGGCGGCTATCCTCTGCTCGTGTCGGAGAGGAGGGGTCCCTCCCCCTCCCTCCCTCCGCCTCGATCAAGATAGAATTGTTAACCACCTTATCATCATTGATAGTTCAATCATAGTGCTCCACTGTTTAAACAGGGGCGGGGGAGATTTTGTGGCTACCCCCCCTTGGTTGGTCAGTGGACAAACAAAATAACTCTTAAAAAATACTCTCGAATCAACGTAAAAGAAACATCATTAATGTCAGTCTCAGTGATTGCTAGTCGGCCGGTTGACCTCCTTCGCGATCGTTTGTAGGGGTCGGGCGCGCGCACACACTCCACTTCATACACAACACAACAACAAAACCTCACAAATTCACTATAACTTATCACCTATTAAAAAGCATCCTGGAACTATCTCCTAATCTCATATTGATATACCAAAATAAAAACTATATCCGGACCGTATATATACCACGACTAAACTATTACTCATGTATTTTTAATCTTTCTACACTTAACTACGTATACGTCAATAACACTACCCAAAATCAAGGCACCCTCTATTAGAATTCGGTTAAGGTCAAGACCTATAGGGATTTACTATGTCCGCCCAAGGTAAACTCTTAATCAATCTCTTAATATACATATTCCGTTCATTTAAAATAAATATCTTACCAAATCTTTTAATAAACTCAGAATTTTAAACACAAATAATACAATTTTAAACCTAAGATTAATACTTAAAAGTCCGAGATGTAAATTTTCCCCTGTATAGGGAAGTCCCAGGGGCAGAGCTATCTTTCCCTGGTAGGACACATTAAAATAAATTGTTAGCCCGTGATGTACATTTTCCCCTAAGTTAGGGATGTCCTGGGGGCAGAGACTTTCTTCCCCCGGTAGGGCCTGTAAAATTTTAAAAAAATCCAGTTTTAACTCCTGTAAAATTTTGAACATATATTTGTAAATACATTTTCTTTTAAAAATAATTAAGGGCCACTAATGGTTTTTTAATATTAAACTGAAGCTAAGTCTTCTTTTAACGTTGTAGCCCTGAAATTTTAATTCCGGGGGAGTTAGGGTTTCGGCTGGGTCACAAAATAACAAAAGAAATTTTTATCTATTAAAAATTTTAAAAAAATAAATCTAAAAATGTCATCAAAGTATTACCAGACTCCTTTAAATAGCCTAAAATAAACCTCGCCAGACTAATATTCCAAAATCGGCTTGCGCCTCTAAAAAATATTTCCCCCTTCACTATTTTTGTTTTTGTCCCTGTCCCCGTAACGTTTTTATATTTTGTCCTGTCCCTCAATCTAAACTTTAGTAAAAATGTCCCATATGTGCCCCTAGGGGCCGAGAGGACGTAAAACACCAGTTTACTACTACATCATTCTGCACAAATAATTAGTGTCACATTCTTCAAGATAAATTATAAACTTTAGAAGGGTGATAAATGCTCTACTAGGTAATAAATACACTGAAAATAACTCTAGCGATGGCTTGGAGTCAAAACGGACTATCTTTAGATAAGTATAGTCCATTGACATATTATTGAACTTATTACGAAAACTAATAACTTGTATATATAAAAAAAAAAGACCCCCTTTTTATATTTCTGCAGTCATTGTTTGATACAAGTTATTAGTTTTTGTAATAAATCCAATAATACGTACGTAATGAAGATAGCCCGTTTTGACTCCAAGCCATCGATAGTAGAGTACTGAAGTAGCCTAGTAGTATATTAGGTATAGTGGGGTACGGTAACCTGTTAGTGTTAC
>CM065690.1:48922314-48939814 GCA_017654935.2 Phymorhynchus buccinoides
TCTCCTCTTTCTTTAATCTTCGGCCTCCTGGCCCTTTCTTCCGGCATATGTGGATGAACCTCCCCGGTTCCGTGGCATAATAATCAGTGTGTTGACTGTGGCTACGTACTGCAAAGAAGAAGAAGACAGAAAATGACTCCTGTGACTGCAGACTAGATCTGTGATGTGTGTAGTGTTAACTTGTTACATTTTTTAAGAAATTAACAACGCATTTTAGATTTGATACCGATAAACAGAAAGCTGCAATTTTTTTGCAGAATGTCTGCAGTAGACATCTAACACACTTTTTACACAGGGATGTACTTTTGGCCAGGACATCACACATTTATCTAGATACTTCTGCCCAAATTACCTATTGATGTGACCAAGAAGCAGTCAAATCCAAAGAAGTCGATTAAATGAAGGGCAGGAGCTGTGCCGGTCAGGGTTCACCCCCGGGGACCGCTATGGTAGCCGGATTGGTTTTGCCCAGATACTACGAAATAAAGGCTATGGTCCACTTCCCCCCCCCCCCCCCCCCCCTCTTTCCATTAGGCTACTTCTATCACCTCAGCTTTCTAATTTCTTGTCTTCTTACTACCCCCCAAAGTGCAGCAGAAACTATAATTGATTTATAAGGAAAATGTTCACACTACTTGTTAGCATTCTTTGTTGTTCCTGGTAATTGACCCTAGTTAAATGTTCTTCTTTAACGGAAAGAATCATTTACAACAAAACAAAAAGTTCTTGACACTACTTGTTTGTATTCTTGTTAGCCAGGCAATTGAGCCCAAGCAAACGATGGCAAAGCACTCTCAAAGCGTTCTACTCCTGCTCTGCATCACATGCCTCACCACTGCAGAACACCAAACAGGTTGTTCTGGCGCTGACGGGCCTTCCATTGACACTGGCTGCACCTCCAGCTTCTTGCTGCCAGACAGACCCTTCATGGTGATCTGGAACCACCCCTCTGGCCAGTGCGAGGCCCACGGCATCGACCTGAACCTCTCCGCCTGGGACATTGTGGAGAACTCCAAGGACAGTTTCTTCGGGGACAACATGGTCATCTACTACGTCCTGGGACACTGGCCCAAACTGGACAAGACAGGGACTGTGGTGTACAATGGGGGCGTGCCGCAGGTGAGGGGGAAAAGTTGTGAAATTGATTAACTCTTCTAGCGCCATGTATTTGTTTACGTTCTTCGTTTGTCCGTTACATCTCAACCGACAAGAGGATGTTAACTATTCAGGGCTCCCGGGGGCTTATGAAGTACTAAAATTCTAAAGGACCCTCTAAAAGAATGTGCAGGGGGTCCCAGGGATGCACTAGAAAAATTCTTTATTAGCATTCGCAATGCCACTGGGATTGGGAACCTCTATCCTGCCTCTAGGACCCTCTATAATGTAAGTGAAGGAGTCCCTGGGACCCCTTGTTTTGCGGGACGATTGGGAGCCCTGACTATTCTTTTCGACATAAGCTCTGAAAGCAGACAAGCACATGTCAGGGTACTTGGCAGTGAATGTCTTTGCATTTGGTGAGAGTGAAATATGTGTGCTTGGCGAATGTATTCTCCCATGGTGCTAGAAGAGTTAAACTGATTTAGTGATTATACCTTTAGGCAGTGTGTACATTTATGATTTATGCGCATATTTCATAAGGAGACCCATCCGCCAAAACAACTTTGAAGTAAGAAATATGAAGAAGTGTGCACATGCACGCAGAAACCCATCTGCACATATCCCATCCGCTAAATAAATTTCTTACTTTCATTTACTTTATTTGTGGATCGCAGAGGGGTTTCCAGGGCTCCCAGGGACCCCCATTTGGGGGTCTATGAAGTACTAAAATTCTAATGGACCTTCTAAAAGAATGTGCAGGGGGTCCCAGGGATGCACTAGAAAAATTGTTTTTGGCATTTGCAATGCCACTGGGACCCCTTATCCCACCTCTAGGACCCTCTATGTATACTGTAAGTGAAGGAGTCCCTGGGACCCCTTGTTTTGTGGGATGATTGGGAGCGGCTATGGAAGCTGTGCGTATATGTGCACACAGCCTTACTGTTAAGTAACATTCAGTGATCAGTATAAAGTTCATATCCCCAGTTTAGTAGTTAATTCATATAATGACTTCAAGGTACTACTACTAGTTAGAATAATGGTGTATAAAAAAAGAATAGGAAGGTAGAGCTTTGGATTGTTTCATACTTCATGGGTCAATTGATCATTGATTACAGAAAATGAGGGGTCAATTGACCATTGATTACAGAAAATGAGGGGTCAATTGACCATTGATTACAGAAAATGAGGGGTCAATTTAAACAAAGTTAGTGGTCAGTAAAGTGCTACAGATTCAGATTGTTTTCAAACTTCATGGGCCATATGGTCCCTTGATGCACAAAATGAGGGGTCAGTTGGGTTGATGGACCAGGGCCCCCTCACAATCTCAAGCTCTGTGTCATGAGTATGCCATTTCTTGCCGCGAGTTTCAGATAGCAGAGGAGGCAGCTGCTGTTCTGGAGGGCTGGACTAAGATTTTATCGTTTTCCTTGTTTCTATATATAACATGTGACCCAGCACCACGAAAGGGATATTAAGTGTCAAACTGGCCATTCTGAGAAAATTATACATTTGACAACTGCGGACAAGTCTCTTTCTAATGATACAAAAACCATTCTTGTATCTTTTCCCCTTCCCGAGTTATGAGCATTTAAAGTTAGTAGGGTGATCGTCGGTCATTTTGAGAAAACAGTCTGAATGTCTAGCCTAGCTGTAGAAAATGCATTGTCCTACTATTTAGAGACCATAATAAAGATTATCCTTTATAAATAAGAAAGATAAGATGTTAAAGAACACGAAAATAACCATAACTCAAAATTGACAAAAACTGAGATTTTTGACTTTGCAAACCTGTTGTGAGAAACTAGCCCAGCGACTTAATGTCCCTTTCGCGGTGCTGGGTCATATATATAAAACACCCAACCCTTTCCAATGTCCTTGGTGTCTTTCTCAGATATTGAGTGATCAATGCTTTGGGTGTTGCTAATTTGATAATTGTTAGCTCCTGAAACAACTGTGAATAATTTCTTGCTTGTAACTATTACAGCAAGTACTGTCCGTGTTTTGCGGACTATAAGGCGCACCTGATTATAAGGTGTGCCTCCCAAATCTTACACAAAATTCAGGTTTTGTTATTATATTTTCTTACTATATTTTTAGTTGCATGTAATAAAGTGCATGGGTCTCATTCTGGTAAAAAAAAGTATCGCCTTATAGTCCGTAAAATACGATACCACTATCCCTTTAATTATAACTTAATAATAATATAAGCCGATTTTTAATACCTGATTGTGATTCATTGAAAGAGAGACAGAAAATTTTATTTCTTCTCCAAGAAAAAGCACGTTTCTAACCTCATTAACCCTTTCACCGCCAATGTCGCATTTTATCACCACAATGTCACTAAAAGGCATCAAATCAGGGCCTGTTATCCGAAGAGCCTATTTTCTTAGTTTTTGGAGGTAAAGATAGGCCTAATGTTATATGTGTCACAGAGGAATTCCCAATATTGCACATACATTTTTATTTCTACCCTGTTCAGTTTAATAGCACTTTTTGGCTAAAAATTGGCTGGCGGCGAAAGGGTTAATTTCTGATTCATTGAAAGATAGACAGAAAATGCTTTTTCTTCTCCAAGAAAAAGCACACGTGTCTCAAACCTCATTGAGAAGCAAAATAACGTATGTGTTTCAGCGCGGCAACCTGACCTATCATTTGGAGAGAGCCAAGGCCCAGGTGGTGTCCACGACCAAACCGGAGTTTGACGGTGTGTCGGTGATCGACATGGAGCAGTGGAGGCCCACCTTCGGCCACAACTTTGACAGCCTGAAACGGTACAAAACCCTGTCGGAGAACATCGTCAAGGCCCGCTACCCCTACCTCAACAAATCGGCTGTTGAACAGGAGGCGGCTAGAGAATTTGACGCAGGAGCCAGGTTGGTAGACAATGTCATTAGGTTAGGCTAGGTACATTATAGTCACAGAGTCTCTGTGAAATTCGGGTTGCTCCCACCTGGAGAGCGCGTCGCAGCCAGAGGCGCGCCACCCAATTTTAATTTTTTTAAATTTTTTGCATGCGATTTTTGTGTGACTGATGAGGAAGGAAGGGAGGGGGGTAAATTTTGACCAAATGACATCTTTTTCGCTGCCACTGGATTTAACGTGTGCTAAGTGCATGGGCACACGGGACCTCGGTTTATCGTCTCATCCGAAAGACTCCACTTTCAGACCGCAAGGCCTAGTGTCAGACCGCAAGGCCTAGTGCAAAGTGAGAGGAAAAATCCCCTGTACCCAGGTTCGAACTCGGGTTTACTTGACACGAAGCGAACGTGCTACCACTGTGCCACTCTACACTTTTGATTGTTGATTTGACATCCCCTAAAGTGAACCTGTTCGGTTTTTGTTTTTTTGTGTTTTTTTCATTCTCCATATTTTATTCAATGATTAATATGCAGATTTAAATTAATAAAACACAGATGCCTTAGTAGTCATCAGTGAATGAAGCCTAACCTGACAAAAATCAAAAACATATTTAGAGGTCAAAAGGCTAAAACAAAATAGTGCCATTTATGCTATGCTTATGCTATGCTAATGATGTTTGATTTGATATCCCGTAAAGTAAAGTAAAGTTTGACGCGTAATGATGGTCGAAACAGTGTTGAGACAGACACTGATTGCTCTTGATGCCACACACAGGTTGTTAAGGAAGTAAATATGTATATCTACTTAAATTTTTTTTTTTTTTACAGTTTCAAGTTTGTTTGTATGTTCTCATTCCGACAAATCTCAGCCTGATGATGTGCACTGTATGCATAATAGCGTATAATAATAATAATGGGAATTTATATAGCGCTCTTTCTCACATGAGCTCAGTGCGCTTTACATTGATAACAAGAACATTAAAGGCAAACAAATAATGGAATCATTAGAAAGTAACATAAACACGATGATTTCACGCAACGTTCTCTTACTTCCTCACACACATACAGTACATTATTCTATTTACCCCCCCCCCCCCCCCCACATGACCAATGGAAACCTGGGTAGTTTGTTACTTGTTAAAATGTAGAGTACTAACAGGTCTGTGCGTCGGTTGGGGACACGCGTACCCCTCCTTGAAATCGTAGAGATTGTAAAGAAATCACGTCATGCTTGCGTCATTTTAAGGAGTACGCAACCCCCCTTGCCCCCTTCGTAGTCTATTCCTTTTGTAAATCAAAGGTTATATGCCGACAGAAGGTATTACAGTGGAACCTCCCTTATAAGACCTTCAAAACTCATCCAAAAGGTCTTAAAAGGGAGGGGTCTTATAAGGGAGGTAATTTTAATACAGTGGAACCTCCCTTATAAGACATCCCATTATAAGACTACCTCCCATATAAGGCCTACTTCTCTGAGACATTGCCCTTTGTAAGTATTAAAATTATCCCCCTTATAAGACCCCTCCCTTATAAGACCTCATTTTGGAAAGAGGTCTTATATGGGAGTGAGTCTTATAATGGGAGGTCTTAAAAGGAGGTTCCACTGTGTCATTATTCTTAAGTCAAAGCCAAAAGGAATAAAGAGGGTGGATGGTGCCTTTTCTTTCACTCAGCATCCGCCGTCATCCGCCTTTTGATTTTTACCCGAGAAGAACGATAGTACATTCTGGCTTAGTCCTTTAACTCATTCAAGTCGTTCCGGCCATATATGTCCGGAATTAATAGATAACTGTCAATTTGATGCATTTGCTTCAAGGGAAGTAAATCTGTGTGCACCCAATACCTTGGTCTTTTCTAAACTCGCTTCGCTCTCTTAGACCACAATTTTGCCTCTGATTTTGCTTTTGTAGTGGTTTGTTGTGGGGGAACGAATCGGTGTAGAAAGTTTTTCTATATAAAGTCTATATATAAAAAAGTCTGATCTACCACTTCGTTATGTCTAAACCTGAAGTAAAACCCTTAATCTTCTTTCATTTCTCCTTTTGTTTATGTATGTTTTGTTTGTGTGTATGGCTGGAGTGATTTGTGAGTTTTTTGAGTAATTCAAAATCGTTGCGATGCGAATGAGTTAAATGTTAAAGATTTGATTGTTTGCTTGGCATTACAGTACAGAATGTGACTTGTAGCAAATCGTCTGCACCGCTGCATTGCTGACGCGTGCTTGTTTCTTTAGAAATGCACAAAATAATTTCTTCTTTTCCCTTGCAGATTGTTCATGGAAGGCACTTTGAACTTCACTCGTGACCTTCGACCTGGGGGTCACTGGGGTTACTATGGCTTCCCACGACACTGGGGCGGCGACGCCAATGACAAGTATGAACTTAGTTCTGGGCATTTGCTGCATTGTTGTATTGTTAATTGATTTGTTTTAAATTTTGATATAGTTTACATGGTTGTTGAAGTTAACCCTTTCGCCGCCAGCTCTTTTTCACACACAAAATATCCATAATATAGACCTGGGTAGAGAAAATGTAATTTCTCTGCAACATTGGGGATTCCTCTGTGACCTGTAAAAAGTGAAGGCTATGCTTACCTCCAAAAATTAAGAAGATAGGGTATTTGGATAACAGACCCTGATTTGATTTGCCTTTTATTGACTCATGTAATGTTAAACCCATTGTGGTGCATAAATGTGACATTGGCGACGAAAGGCCAGACTCCAAGGCAGCTCTTCAGTCACTGATTTCTGATGCCCCAGACAGGAAATACAGAAGCTACAGAAGAACCTGTTCTCCCTTCCTGAAGGATGCACTGTAGTCCTGCAGTGGATCCCTGCCCACTGCGGAATTCAAGGAAATGAGATTACGGACCAACTGGCCAAGACTGGGAGCAAAAAACCCAACAACCGTCTTCCTCCACTTACCAAGAAACCAAGACGCTGACTAAGAAACAGGCTGAAAGCAGAATGGAGGAGGACAAAGGGCGATTATGCACCCAGTAATTTATTATTTTTCCAGTTGCCATACCCCATCAACATGGAAGGCACTTTGAACATCTCCAACGCAGCGGGCAGACTACCATCTTCAGACTGAGGACGGGCCACTGTGGCTTACGTGCTGGACACCTGAAGCGTATTGGCGTCACCCCATCAAGCTCCTGTGACTGTGGGGCGGAACAGACAGTTCACCATGGGCTCCTCCAGGACTGTCCCTTGTTGGCGGTGCTGTTTTCTTGAGGGAGCAGATCTGGCCGCAGGAGGTGCCAATCCGCCAGCAAGCTGTGGGGAACGGCAGAATAAAATGCGCCGCACTGTCCAGTTTACGACCAATAAGGTTTGTGGACTGAGACCTTAGCACTGCCTGATTGATCGCAAGAGAGAGAGAGGCGGCGAAATTTGTTAAGTGAAAAAAGTTGTCATTCTGTGATGTGAATAAAGTTGTCATTCTGTGATGATGTTGTGCATATGATTTTTTTCTATGGATTGTATGTAACATTATATGCACACAAAAACCCCCCTGTGATATGGACAGTATGTTGTCATTGCTACTCGAAAGTAGCATTTTAGTGCGGTATTTACAGTGTTACTCCATTTAATTCCTTACAAAATTTTTACCATGTTTTAATGGTACAAACAAACCCCTATTTTACGACCCTCTGGGGAAAAACCAGCCTCTCAAAAGCAAGACCGGATTTGTTGGCACTGCATTTTACTATGTAAACGACCTCTCTTAAACGACTTCCTCTAAAACACGACTTACATGAGCCATTTTGTTGGTTTTTACGACCGTTGTTGTCGTCTGCATAGACTTCAAGCAAAGGGAAACAACCACGGTCAAGGGCCTGAAAGCGGAGTCGCTTCCCTTGTTGTAGAAAAGATGGCGGAGGCGTAGGAAAAGCACGAAAACACTGACTTTGAAAAATAAAACCACTGACTTTGGACATTCTTATGGAGGTGATTAACAGAAGTCGGCGAAGTGAAACTGTAATACATCGATTGCACAATCCTATGGAGTTGGAAAGACCCAAATCCAGTTTTTGTATGTCATTGTATGTGTGCATGAAGAGGAGAGTATGAACTGTGCTGAACTTTTTCTTTCTACGGCTGCCAGTGAAAACCTCCGTCATACGACCCCTCCATTTTACGACCGATTTTTCCGGACATTTTGGAATGGGTAAAATAGAGGTTTGTCTGTAGTTTGATTAATTATTAAAAATTCATGTGGGAAATAAAATTTAAAAAACGGCAAGTACGTTGAAGCTTATATAAACATTGTAAAAATGGTTGGTAAAGAGTTTTCCCTCTCACAGGTACCTCGTTTTCTGTACTCACCATTTTTATGTTGTGTCTCCAAAAGGTACTGCAGTCATTTTTCACCTTCAAAGGGTTAACCCTTTCACCGCGAAATGTCGCATTTAACACCCATGTCACTAAAAGGCATCAAATCAGGGCCTCTTATCTGAAGACACCATTTTCTTAATTTTGGGAAGTAAAGATAGGCCTAATGTTATACATGTCACAGAGGAATTCCCAATATTGCAGATACTTTTTTTTTCTTGACCTAGCTAAATTTAAGGGTATTCTTGGGTTGAGAAATGGCTGGGGGCGAAAGGGTTAAATGTCTACATCACAACATTCTTATGGAGAGCTAGCAAAGGGTCACTTTCTCAGCTTCGGAATCATTTTGACAAGAAAGTTGTTTTGTTATTATAATGAAAGTGGTTTTTGTCTCGTTGGTTCTGTTGTTGTTGTTTCTGTCTGCAATATTGGGGATTCCTCTGTGACGTGCATAAAATAGGGCCTGTCCTTACGTCCAGAACTTAAGAACATAAGGTCACTGGATACCAGACCCTCATTTCATGCCTTGATTTGATTTGATCGATTTAGTATAAAGTCTGTTCACAACAATGGTGATATTAGACTTTAAAAACAAAACAAAAGTTCCTTTTTAATTAAAAAATCTGGGTGAAAATAAAAACATAACAAAAACAACAACACCATCAAATCAATAAATTAACATGAGGGGGAAAGTTGTACTGTGTGTGTGTGTGTGTGTGTGTGTGTGTGTGTGTGTGTGTGTGTGCAAAAGTGATTATCAACAACAATATAAAACCATAAAAAATGAATCAATTACTGAAAATGTCCAATCTCAGAACTGGATATAACCTCAGCAAATGTCAATCATTTCAGGGCTGTATATGATTTCTTTTAGAGGCCCTAAGGTTGCTATTTTTATCTTAGTAGTTTATATAAACATTGTAAAAATGGTGGTTGACATTCAATGACATGGGTGTTAAATTCATCAACCCCTTTCACTGCCACCAACGCATTTTAGCACCACAATGATTTAACACCTATGTCACTAAAAGGCATCAAATCAGGGTCTGAAGATCCAAAGACCCTATGTCTTGGCTTTTGGGAAGTAACATAGACCTTATTTTAATATCCCACAGAAGAATCCCCAATACTGGCTCTATGGATTTTGTTCTCTACCAGGTAATGATAATGGACAATTTTTTTTCTTGAAATATGGCTGGCAGTGAAAGGGTTAAGGTACCAAGAGGCGACAGTGGTGATGAAAGGGTTAATGACAAATGTTTGATGTTGATTCCAGCCTAGCGTGGCTGTGGCGAGGCAGCAGGGGTCTCTTCCCCAGGATCTACATGCAGGACTCCAGCCCTTTTTCCAAGGGGGAGGAGTACGTGCGCAGCCAGGTGAACGAGACCCTGCGCGTGTGGGCCAAGTACTCTGCACCCAGCACCCTCATCCTGCCCTACAGCCTGTGTCAGAACAACGGAAGCAACTTCTTTTCACTGGTAAAAGGGAAAGAAGGGGTTTGAGACTCTGGGTGGGGGATGGGTGGGGGTAGGGGATGAGAGGGGAGGGAACAGTGAGAGCTCAGAAATGTTATTAAGTCAAGGATTGAGATTTTGTGCAGAGCCTATCTATTCAGGCTTCCATTTTGTGTGTGTAGTGTGTGTGTGTGCAGGGCTCCCAATCGTCCCGCAAAACAAGGGGTCCCAGGGACTCCTTCACTTACAGTTTAGAGGGTCCTAGAGGCAGGATAGAGGGTCCCAGTGGCATTGCAAATGCTAAAAAGAATTTTTCTAGTGCATCCCTGGGACCCCCTGCACATTCTTTTAGAGGGTCCTTGAGAATGTTAGTGCTTCATAGACCCCCAAATGGTGGTCTCTGGGAGCCCTGGTGTGTATGTATGTATGTGTGTGTGTGTGTGTGTGTGTGTGTGTGCGCGTGTGTGTGTGTGCAAGAGAGAGAGAGAGAATTTTACGTAAACTCAGCAAATCTTTGTGGCAAGTCTCTACTGTCACTGGCTTATTTCTGATATTTCTATTGTCACTACCTAGTATATTTTTGTCTGCCTTTAGGCCTTGTGCGCATTAGATCCGCAATCCACAAGTTCCCTACGGAAACCAATTACACTTTCATATTCTGACTTCCAGATTTTGTTTTGCGGAGTGCGTGTATATACGTGCACACAGCCTAAGGCTTAACAACAAAAAATATTCCGTTAAATGTAATTTAATAGGAATTGTTCGGAAATAATTAAGGGGAGTAATTTCATGGTGTGTGGGAGTGATCTTGCCTAATTCAATCGGTCAAACAGGGGAAGTCACTCTACCATCAGCTCTCGTAGCCTATCGACTCGTGTGTTTGAGCAGACATACAGCACTTAGAACACTGTGCGTCATTCTAAAAATTTATGTCACTTATATTTTCACGTCACATTTTGCAAGTTTTATCAGTTTGTGGCCACTGTAGGCCACCCCTAATTTTTGTAAAAAAAAATGTTTGCAAGTCGCTGACTCGCATCCTGCGGTTTCAAGCTTCGACGCCATTGTTGCTATGGTTTTTGACCTAGTAATGGAGGTAAGCAACTCTAATTTTCACTAAGTGCTCTCCCCTATTTTTTTAATTCCCAAAATCGTCTGTTGAATTTTCTCTTTCTCTTTTCTTCATCAACAGGAGAATCTCACCCTGGCCATCGGTCTGCCGGGCCAGATGGGGGCAGGCGGGGTGGTCCTGTGGGGATCGTCCGGCGCCTTCCGCACGCACGACGAATGCCGACTCCTGCAGAAGTACGTTGGCACAATCCTGGGGCCTTACGTCAAGAACCTCACGCGGTTCCTCTCCGACTGCAGCGCGCTCTACTGCAGCGCGCACGGCCGCTGCGTGGAGAAGCGCTTCGAGACGCTGGTGCAGCAGCAGCGGGTGAGGCAGCGGCAGACGCAGTGTCTTAACCCCAAGCTGCTGATGGAGATGGAGATGGGAAACGGCGGGGGTGGTAGCTGGGGAGGTAGTAGAGAGGGGAGTAGTAGTAGTTGGGAGGGTGTGGGGGTTGATGGTCCCTCTCGTTCCTCTCCTCCTTACCAGAACTACGTGTGCCGCTGCCTGCCTGGGTGGTCGGGGGAGCACTGCGAGAAGAGAATGTGCGGAGGAAAGTAATTTTTGAAAATTTTACCTATTACCGTATTTTTCGGACTGTAAGGCGCACCCCCCAAATTTTACACAAAATTCAGATTCTGTTATTATTTTTTCTTACTATTTTAACAGTCTCATTATAAGGCGCAGGGGTCTCAGTCTGGGAAAAAAGTATCGCCTTATAGTCCGAAACATACTGTAATCTAAAATGTGCACCTAATACTAACACATTCAGAAACCGCTTGGATGATGATTCTCCAAAATATTTAAATATGTTTAGAAGCTTTTTGACAATTGATTTTTTTTTAAATTAGGAAAATTGACCATAATACACCTTGACCACATTTTCGTTGTAATACTTTATGTATACGATAGGACTATATAAAAAGCTTAGCGGCTTATTTTGTCCCTACCACTACTACTACTACTACTACTACTACTACTACTACTACTACTACTACTACTACTACTACTACTAATAAAAGTCACTGTTTACCTTGAAGAAAAAAAGGAAGTTAAGAAGATTTGACACAATAAAAAAAAAAGGGAATAAAAAGAACGGAAAAATGCCAAAAGCAAAGAACAACACCCCCCCAAACCAACCATTACCCCCTGCCCCCTCCCTTAACTAATTCGATGCTTTAGAGTAAAAACTGGGGCAGTGGGTGGATGCCTCGTGCCTCCATACGGGGAGCTGGACGACCCCGCCCCCTCTACGTGTCTCTCCCCGTGGGGATAACAGGGAGTCTTTCATAAAAATAGTTCCCCCACCTTCTGGAAGTTCTGTGCTTGTAACTTCCTCTAATCTGCCACTCTCTTTGACTCTGCCTTTTCCCTTTGCTTTCTATCATCTACTATATTTCTGACTTATTGGCCCCATTCTCCTGCCTTTAAAAACAAAATCTTCCAAATACTTTTTTCTCCTTTGAGCTCCTCCGAAATCGGAATGTGTTGGCTGTTTGCAGCGGGGAGACCAGTGAACACTGAAAACCGGACACATACCTTACCCATTATGGCCATATGGCCTGGGAACGCAGAAGAAGAAGAGTCAAAATTGACTATCTTCAGATGGTCCATTGGCTTTATTTTGGCAGTTATTGCGAAAAATAATAACTTGTTTTAAAAATAGATAATGAAAAATATAAATAGTAAAATCTCCATTTTGTATTTTTGACAGTCTTCTGCCTATTCTTCGATCGCTCAGACAGTTTCCTGTCAATTATGAGCGCAGATGCATCATGCTGCCGCTATGCGCTAAAGTAAGAAATAGGCCCAGCATGTCCGACTTTGGCTGGAGGAAATCTTGTTGAAAGTGTTTCTAGAAAAAAAGGCAGGAGAATGAACCGGAAAGGCAGAAAGATAGTAGATGACAGCAAGCAAAAGGAAAAGGCAGAGTCAAAGAGAGTGACAGATTAGAGGAGGTTACAAGCGCAGAACTTCCAGAAGGTGGGGGAACTATTTATACAAAAGTATTTGGAAGATTTTGTTTTTAGAGGCAGGAGAATGGACCAATAAGTCAGAAAGATAGTAGATGATAGAAAGCAAAGGGAAAAGGCAGAGTCAAAGAGAGTGACAGATTAGAGGAAGTTACAAGCGCAGAACTTCCAGAAGGTGGGGGAACTATTTATACAAAAGACACCCCCCGGTAGCCCCACGGGGGGTTTGACAGTCTTATTTGATACATGTTATTATTTTTAGTTTTCCACAATAAGTTCCATAAGTCAAGGAACCATCTAGAGGTACAGTGGAACCTCCCCATAAGACCTTCATAAACCATCCAAAATGAGGTCTTATACGGGAGGGGTCTTACAAGGGGGATAATTTTAATGCTTACAAAGTAGGGCAATGTCTCGGAGAAGTGCCGTAAAATGCGGACTATAAGCTGCTACGTTTTTCCTCAACTTTGGCCCATGCGGCTTATAGACTGATGTGGCTTATACATTTATTAGTATGATTAAATCTGTTTCTGGTCACATTCTTCAGCCTATTTTGAGCTTCTTTAGACTCCAAACTGGTTTTGGTAATCAGTAGATTCAAATACCATGCTTAAAGTGTCTGAGAACATTAAATACCTATGTTCTAATATGAGAATTTCTATATCTGTGTTGCTTTGTGCACCTACAATTTTCTCTGCGGCTTATGAACTGGTGCGGCTTATATGTGAATAAATAATATTTTGTCAAGAATAAATAATGTTTTACGCCCTAATATATTTGGTCAATTTAAGGGATGCAGCTTATATACAGTTGTGTCTTGTAGTCCAGTTTTGAGGTAGGTCTTATATGGGAGGGAGTCTTATAAGGGAGGTTTCACTGTAGTCCATTTTGACTCCAAGGCATCAAGTTTGCCTAGAAAATGAAAAATACTGTTGTGAACAGCTGAAAAAAAAATCCAGGAAAACTTGAGATGCAAAGCTTCCTTTTTGAAAAAAAATTGAGGAAAATTAATTTTGAAATGCCTCCGGTTCAGAAATATTTGACCCCATGATACAAAATGCTGATGAAACTTGCTTGAAATATTTCGCTGTTTAAATGGTGCTATGAAATAGCCTTAATACTCTCATTATGAACATATCGTCGTAGATATTTTTGCCTTGTTTATTTGCTTTTTTGTGTGTTTTTTTCCCTTAATATTTTGGTTGAAAATTAGGATTGTCAGTGATAGTTTTTGTGAGAATAATGCAGCCAGAATCATCTCTCTTTCGGCAGAAAATCAACTCCTTATCGATATTGTAGCATAAAACATGTTTGTTTAGAACATGGAAGTTAGATAACATAATGAATATATTTCATTATTAGATTATTTTTTCTATATTTAAAATGTGACATATACATATATTTTTGTATTTTATTATAAGCTTTCTGTGTGCATTAAAAAAAAGCATTGTTTTAAGCAGCTTCTACCTTCAATTTATTGATACCATGAGGCTTTATACTGAAATGATCTGCCCCTGACTCATATACTGACGCGCATGTGCCATCTACATAAAATTATCCCCCTTGGGCATCGTGAAGAAGCAATATAAAGACTGAAAATTCTCTGCCCTTGACCATTGAACTGAAATTAGACTCTTGATACTGACACACGTGCGCCACCTACATAAAGATTAGGACCCTTGCGCTTCACAAAGAATAAAGCCCCATTTTTAATTTTTTAATTGATACTTTTTTCTTCTTTTTTCCGAAGACATAATTACATGTAAAGGAAAGAAAAATAAAACATACAAGAGTGAAAATAAATCAAATGTATCGTCATTCATGTATAATCAAACATGTACTATTTTGTACACACATATCTAAGTAAAGAAGCATAACAAATAAACCTAGCAACAACAAAAACAATGATAGGAAAGATGAGAGAGAGACAGAAAAAAGAAAGAGAGGGAAATAGTACATTATTGGTTTCTACTTCACCCATATCGTTGGTGCATATCTTAGGTAACAACACAAGGGACCATGTATAGTAATGTGCATATCTATGTACATATGTGTGGTCACTCTCAATGACAGGTAAATATAGACCATTTTTGCTCGAGCCGTGTAAGCGATCCATTTATAACAGCAATATAGCGATCAGTCTTATATCTATCTTTAAGCAAGGTAATGAATGTAGGCAGTCTTGGAAGTGCGTTTTGTAGTTTACATTTGTATAGATAAAATTTTGCAAATAAAATAATGAAATCTATAACCGCGTCTGTATACATTTTGTTTTGTGCCAAACAAGACCAGGGACGGTATTCATGTCGAGATAGCATGAGACTTAGCATGATGCTTACTTAGAAGCTCTTCCAAAAGTCCTATTAAATCCTATAGGACATTGGAAGAGCTTCTAAGTTAGCATCATGCTAAGTCTCATGCTATCTCAACGTGAATACCGTCCCAGTTCTTTTTCTAATCTTAAGTTTTGAAAGAATAAAGCCCCATTTTAATCGGTCCAAAAAGGTAACTAACTGTATGATGATTGCTTCAACTGTAATGCATTCTGTCCATTATTTATTATTTTAATGATATGTGCATATTTGCCTATTTCTCAGGCCTTGCCTCAGCCATTGAATTGTATATCCCTGCCTTTTCTTGCCTTATATGTATGACACATGTTTACAGCAATAATAATTATGTTACACTAACTTTTAAAAAAACCTCTTTTTCTTTCTGCTTCTTATTTGATATTTGATAGGGTTGTTGTATTTAAGTATTGGATACTCCCCCGCGGGCTTCTACTTTGTCGTTGTGGTGGAGCTTTAAACTAAGAGTAGCCCCCTCATCCCCATTTTTCATTCTCTCCATCCTCATTGACAATTTATGACATGCCATTTTTTTTAATTTTTATTGTTCACTGGCTTTCACGCATGAGACCTTACACACTTGAGTGGGCACATGCTGCCCATTTTGCAGTGCATATTGCCTATATGGCCTTTTTTATATATTTTTTTTACTAGGATGAGTTTTTACTGTTTTTATAACCTGGATCTGATAAGTAGAGTAGAGTGGCTCAATGTTTCCAGCACTGTGTGAAATTATGAGCTATAGGGTACAATGATGAAGATGCCATGTCGTGAATTGTACTGTTTTGTTGTTGTTGTTTTTCTTCAGGTTTTTGGACGTTTTTAAGAATCATTGATGTGTGTTTTGCTATACGTGATCGAATGTTATGCAGTGACAGTCCTGAGATAACCATAGCTGTTGACGGAACTATGACAGACTAACTAAGCATTGGGTACTAAAGATTACAAGATTATATTTTGTTATGTTAATAATTTTAATATTAGCCCATAGAATTAAAAAAAAAGTGGATTATCATTAGACTAAGACAATCCACTAGCTTTGCTATGAACGATGGTGATGCCAAGGCTTACTGTCTGATTTCAAGTTGTTCGAAAGAGAGTGTTTATTAATACACAAATGACATTTCTGTGATCATGGTGATCAGTTGGCATTATTGCTGAGCCCAATTTGGGCAGAAAAAGAAAGAAAGATATTAGAGACATTTTCTTGATTATATTAATTAAAGAAGTGCTAAAATTGTGAAGTCGTTAAAGCATGTATTAAATAAAAGTTCGATTTTTTTTTAATGCTGTGCATTAATGTTCTGACCATGTATGCAGTGACGTTTCATACCACTACCTTTATTAGGCCTGAAATGAAAACACAAAAGGAGGCTTCATCCAGATGCAAGCTCTAAACAGAATATTGGGAATGAAACTACTCATGAATAGGATTGAATTTTTTTTCAAAATGTACCATATCTGTTTTATTTGCAGTTGCATCTCAATTCATCATCTTTTTCAGATTTCTTTTAATTAATTCGTTTTAAACTTGTTTTATTTTCATAATATACAGTTACAATTTTTTTTAATAACTCATTTTAGTTAATTTATTTGCATATTTATTTATTTACTTCTGCTGACTGAGATTTTGAAGTGTGTTTGCCTTTTGCTGATATTTGTGATATAAGCTTGCTTAGATATGTACAGCTTTATAATAATAATTTAAAAAATAAAGCTCAGAAAAAAAAAAAAAAATTTTTGTATGAATGTGAAAGAAATACTGACTTCACAAATGAAAGCCTGTGATATCATAATTGCGAAGTTTTATTTTTGAATCAAAGAGAAATCCATTGTTTTTCGTTTGGGCAAGAACCTGTCTCAAAACCGCACAGCAAACAACGTGTTTGCAACTAGTGTGTTTTACGTGTGTACAGTCAAACCTCTATTATAAGACCCTCCGATAAAAGACCTCCTCATTTAAGACTGATTTTCCTGGCATGGATGTATGTACCTTACTATAATGTATGCATAAAACTGACCTCCGTTATAAGACCCCTCCGATTTAAGACCCATTTTTCCTGACTTTTTGGAAGTCTTAAAATAGAGGTCTGACTGTATTTGTGTATTGCTGCTAATTGGTATTAAGTATTTTGTGACATACCAATGTGATCATGTGGAGTTGTAAGTACATGCAATGATTGCGGCTGAGAATTTTAGTTCATTCTATGACACCTCTTCTTACGAAACTGTTTGATGTGCAATTGTCGGTGGTATAAACTGAATTGGCTTTGTGTTAGATTCCACTCAGGTTCTTGATGTCGTCATCTATCGCTCAGACAG
>CM065690.1:48944814-48949814 GCA_017654935.2 Phymorhynchus buccinoides
TCTTCCTCTTCTTCTTTTTCTTCTTCTTCTTCTTCTTTTTCTTCTTCTTCTTCTTCTTCTTCTTCTTTCTTCTTCTTCTTCTTCTTCTTCTTCTTCTTCTTCTTTTTCTTCTTCTTTCTTCTTCTTCTTCTTCTTCTTCTTCTTCTTCTTCTTCTTCTTTTTCTTCTTCTTCTTCTTCTCTTCTTCTTCTTCTTCTTCTTCTTCTTTTTCTTCTTCTTCTTCTTCTTCTTCTCTTCTTTCTTCTTCTTCTTCTTCTTCTTCTTCTTCTTCTTTCTTCTTCTTTCTTTCTTCTTCTTCTTCTTCTTCTTCTTCTTCTTCTTCTTCTTCTTCTTCTTCTTCTTCTTCTTCTTCTTCTTCTTCTTCTTCTTCTTCTTCTTCTTCTTCTTCTTCTTCTTCTTCTTCTTCTTCTTCTTCTTCTTCTTCTCTCTTCTTCTTCTTCTTCTTCTTCTTCTTCTTCTTCCTTCTTCTCTTCTTCTTCTTCTTCTTCTTCTTCTTTCTTTTTCTTCTTCTTCTTCTTCTTCTTCTTTTTCTTCTTCTTCTTCTTCTTCTTCCTCTTCTTCTTCCTCTTCTTCTTCCTCTCTTCTTCTTTCTTCTTCTTCTTCTTCTTCTTCTTCTTCTTCTTCTTCTTCTTCTTCTTCTTCTTCTTCTTCTTCTTCTTCTTCTTCTTCTTCTTCTTCTTCTTCTTCTTCTTCTCGGTTCTTCCGTTTTCTATGTACATTCTTTGGGGTTTTTTCTCACTCTCTTCTTCCTCTCTTCCTCCTCCTCTTCTTTTTTTGGTATATATTTTTTCTTCTTCCTCCGTTTCTCTTCCTCATATTCTTCTTCCTCCTCCTTTTCGTCCTTCTCTATAAAAGCGACGCACCATTTCCAACCGCATAATAGTACATCTGTATCGTTAAAAAATCGGGACTTTCCTGGTGTTGCACTGCCTCCGGGGCATGACCTCCAGGATCGTTCCCACCATCTTTATAATCTACTAATGTCCCATAATATGTGTTTGTTCCAGACCGGAGGACGTTAAGCAGAATTCCTTATCAGAAGAAGTAGGCCTTCAGTTTTATGAAAATGTTCAATAATCATAGGCCGCTGATCCTAACCATACCTCTGTTCCAGAAATGGCATAATGCTGCTTCTCGGTGCAGTTCATATTTTCAATGCGAACATTTGAGGGTTGGGGGGTGGTGGGGGTGGTGGTGAGTTGGTGGTGGTGACTAAACTGCAAGATTGCCTCCTTTTCTTCTATGAACCTAGCCTCTATCTCTCTCCTTCGCTCTCTCTCTCTCTCTCTCTCTCTCTCTCTCTCTCTCTCTCTCTCTCTCTCTCTCTCTCTCTCTCTCTCTCTCTCTCTCTCTCTCTCTCTCTCTCTCTCTCTCTCTCTCTCCTCTCTCTCTCTCTCTCTCTCTCTCTCTCTCTCTCTCTCTCTCTCTCTCTCTCTCTCTCTCTCTCTCTCTCCCTCCTCTCTCCCCCTCTCTCTCTCTCCCCCTCTCTCTCTCTCTCTCTCCTCTCTCTCTCTCTCTCCTCTCTCTCTCTCTCTCTCTCTCTCTCTCTCTCTCTCTCTCTCTCTCTCTCTCTCATCATTTTGCTTCTCTTTTGCAGGATAATCATATTGACCAAAATTGAAGTAGGCCTACCTGCGCTCCTATACATGTATATCAACCGTAAATAAAAGAGACAAAACAAGTTGTTAGAATTAAGCTAGAATATTTCGTCGTTTTATCGACTTTTTCCAAGAGTTTTCTGACGACTGACAGGCAAACATCCCCCACACACACACACCGAACTTTGAACACAACTCCAAAAAAAAAGAAGAAAGTAAGAAGGGTTACAGCACGGGTTTTTCCCACTTCATGCAATTAAGCGATTATGAGTTCACTTGCTCACACGCATTTATACAGGAACGTACAATTACACACAGACACACACACGGACACACACACACACGTACGCATGCACATACACACACACACACACACACACACACACACACACACACACACACACACACATCTGCATATGCACGCACGCACACACACCTGCACCTGCACGCACGCGCGCACACACACACACACACATATACGCGTGCACGCCTACACACATACGCACGCTCACTCGCACGCACTCACGCACGCATACATACGTAAGAAGGCACACACAGATGCACATACATACATGCATGCATTGGTACATTCCTACTTCCATCTAACCATACATTCATACAATATCATTGCCTATATACGCCCCTTCCACCCACAACAATACTGATGTAAACAGCAAGAACAGCACTATCACTATCTGGGAAAACAACCCAACAACAAAACACAACAGCAACACAAACTCTCCGTTTCACTGTTATCTCTATCTCTGCTTCCATTGCAATTCACCCCGACATCACCACCTCAGCAACATCACCACCCCACCAGTCACCAACCACCTTCATCACCACCCCACCACCCTCAGCCATCAACACTCCCACCCCATCATCACCAACATGTCACCACTACCCTACCGCTGTGAACCATCACCACCCCGATCCCAACATCATCAACACTCCCACCCCATCATCACCAACATGTCACCACCACCATACCGCTGTGAACCATCACCACCCCCATCCCAACATCATCAACACCATCACCCCAGCAGTCACCAGCCACCTTCATCACCACCCCACCACCCGTCAGCCATCAACACTCCCACCCCATCATCACCAACATGTCACCACCACCCTACCACTGTAAGCCATCACCACCCCCATCCCAACATCATCAACACCATCACCCCACCAGTCACCAACCACCATCATCACCACCCCACCACCGTCAGCCATCAACACTCCCACCCCATCATCATCAACATGTCACCACTACCCTACCGCCGTGAACCATCACCACCCCTATCCCAACATCATCAACACCATCACCCCACCAGTCACCAACCACCATCATCACCACCCCACCACCGTCAGCCATCAACACTCCCACCCCATCATCACCAACATGTCACCACTACCCTACCGCTGTGAACCATCACCACCCCTATCCCAACATCATCAACACCATCACCCCACCAGTCACCAACCACCATCATCACCACCCCACCACCCGTCAGCCATCAACACTCCCACCCCATCATCACCAACATGTCACCACTACCCTACCGCTGTGAACCATCACCACCCCTATCCCAACATCATCAACACCATCACCCCACCAGTCACCAACCACCATCATCACCACCCCACCACCCGTCAGCCACCAACACTCCCACCCCATCATCACCAACATGTCACCACTACCCTACCGCTGTGAACCATCACCACCCCTATCCCAACATCATCAACACCATCACCCCACCAGTCACCATCTACCATCATCACCACCCCACCAGCATCAACCATCACCATTCCCACCTCAACATCACCAACAGCAACATTATCTTCCCCATCACCGTCCATGACACGCCGCCATATTCGTTTGTTTGTTGTAAGCTTTTCGGAACGGGATCAGCCAGGCAAAGGACGTGGGTAGTGGCATGGATGAAGGACAGGGACGGGTGTGGTGGGGGGGGGGGGGGGGGGGGGTGGGGGGGGGGGGGAAGATGTGGGAAAGATATATATATATTATATATACGTCTTGTTCCCTCCTATTTTCTGCTTTAAGTTGTTGTTTTATTCTGCTTGCCTCTATTTCGGGAGTAATCTGTGTCATATTTGTCCACGCATCGATATCCGATTACTTGTTGTCTATGAATCTTGGTTACCACCCCCTCTCTCTTTTTTAATTTATATATAATCATAATAATAATGATAATAATAATAATGACAATTTATATTGCGCTTATTCTCCTTACGGGGCTCTAAGCGCTTCACAAAGAAGTTAAAAATCTGAGCAGAAACAACAAAACAACGCACTTATCATAAGGAACAACCCGAAACGAAATAACAATAACTACATTTACGTCGCCCCCCCCCCCCCCCCCCCCCCCCCCGTTTTCACACTCCCCCCTAGAATCCAAACCATTACAAATAGCGTTTTCCACGCAAAAGGCATTTTCTTCACACTAGCCCCCCCCCCCCCCGCCCCCGCATTCACCATCCCCCTTCATAGACCTCAAGCTGACCTACTTTTCATAGATCTCCCAGCACGCACGCATGCATGCACACACACACACACACATACACACACACGCGCGCGCGCGCACGTGCGCGCATATGCAGAGGGACAAATACCCTTAACACGGACGCACGCACGCACATACACACGCACGCACGCACACACACACACACACACACACACACACACACACACACACACACGCACGCAGCTCGTCCTGAAGAAACACACAAAATGTAGTGTTTCCAGTACAACTATATAACGACAGGATAGAGGTGTTTATCTGAGCTGAAAGAGATGGGGTTTTGTGGAGGATTTGAAAGAGCTGACAGACCGGGAAATGGCGGACATTGAGAGGTAGGCCTAAGTTGTTCCAGAGGGAAGGGCCTTGTAAGGCAAAAGCTCGCTGACCAAAGGATCTGATTCTGACTGTCAGAATGCGCAGGAGACGGGTCTCTGCAGAAGAGCGGAGCTGACGGGATGGGAGGTAGGCATGAAGAATGTCTCTGAGATACTGAGGTCCTGCACCAGTGACAGAGGCAAAGCAAATGGACCCTAGTTTGTAGTCAATCCTGGATTGAATAGGTAACCAATGAAGAGACCTTAGAAGTGGGGAGACATGTTCCCGTCTAGACGACTTCAACACAAGTCTGGCAGCACTGTTTTGGGCCCTCTATGTCTATGTCTGTCTGTCTCTTTGTTTGCCTATCTTTCCCTCTCTTTTGTTTGTCCTATCTTTCTGTCTCTCTGTACTTCTGTTTCTCTGTCTCTGTCTCGTGTTTTCCCGTTCTCTTCTTTACGATAGGCCAACGTTATCCTTCCTACTCCAAAATGAAAACAAAGGGATGTTACTCGCTCCATGGCAATGTTTTTGTTGTTTTTTTTCTC
>CM065690.1:48959814-48967314 GCA_017654935.2 Phymorhynchus buccinoides
GAGAGAGAGATGAGAGAGATGAGAGAGATCGAGGAGAGAGAGAGAGATGAGAGAAGAGAGAGGAGGAGAGAGAGATGATAGAGAGAGAGAGAAACAGCAGAGAAGGAGAGAGGGAGATGTTTAGCATTCCAAGTCCTGATCATATACCTACGTCAGCAAGTATATTCATCAGGTGGTCCCTTTTCACCCACGCCACACCACACACGTGTACACGCAGACATGCATAAATTATTATACTCGTCGCGTTTGCATGTAGTAGGGGAAGACGGGGTAAAAAGTGCCCCATGGTCGGGATAAGAAGCCACATTAACACTCGTCTCATGGGCAAAATTGGACTGAAATTTGCTTCATTTCATGAGCCCTAATTGGCATGGGCTTCTTACCCCCCCCCATGGACTTTTGACGGACCCCCGTTCTTCCCCTGTGTTCTTTCTCTTAGGCGCACGTGCACCACCTCCACACACGCACACATCGAGAGAGAGAGAGAGGAGAGAGAGAGAGAGAGCAAAGAGAAGGAGAAGAGAGAGAGAAAGAGAGAGGGAGAGGAAAGAGAGAGAGAGAGAGAGGAGGAAGTGGATGTTGTGTGAGAGAGATGGTACAGAGAAGGAGAGAGAGAGAAAGAGACAGAGTGGAGAGAGAGAGAGAGAGAGGAGAGGTAGAGAGACAGAGAGAGAGAGAGACAGAGAGAGAGAGAGACTCACAGCACAGACAGACAGAGAGAGCTGCTGAGAGTGAGAGGAGAGCAGAGGGCCGCCGAGAGAAGAGAAGAGAGAGAGAGAGATCGCATGGACACAGAGATAGAGCCAGACCCCCAGAGCGAGAAGAGAGAGGGAGAGAGACGAGAAGGAGAGAGACAGAAGAGAGAGAGATCAGAAGAGAGAGAGACAGACAGAAGAGAGAGAGAGCAGACAGACAGCAGAGAGAGAGAGAGAGGACAGAGAGTCGATGTCGAGAGAGAGCGAGAGAGATGAGAGAGAGAGAGAGAGAGAGAGAGATGACGAGACAGAAGAGAGAGAGAGAGAGAGAGAGAGAGACGAGAGAGAGACAGAGAGAGAGAGAGAGAGAGAGAGACAGAGACGACAGAGAGAGAGAGAGAGAGAGACAGAGTGAGAGAGAGAGTAGAGAGAGAGAGGAGAGAGAGAAGAGAGAGAGAGAGAGACGAGAAGAGAGAGAGAGAGAGAGAGAGAGAGAGACAGACGGCAGAGATATCATGAGGTGCGTGAAGATGCGTGTAGACAACAAAGGAATAGAAGTAAAATGATGTGCAGGGGCGGAGAGAGAGATTTGTGAGGGGGGAGAGAAGGGGGAGAGGGGGGGGGGGGGGGGGGGGGGGGGGGGGGGGGGGGGGGGTCACGACTGGGATCCAGGGAGCTGCATTGGTTCCGGGTTAAGGGGCAGTGGTCTCGGGGGATGGGGGGGGGGGGGGAGAGATGAGAGATACGTATGTTGCAATTTAGTGATTATTAAGGTAAACATGGATATTAACATTTGCAATGTTTTCTAGGCTGTTTGTCCGTGGAACAAACAGATTTATTTTTTCAAGAGTTGCGCAGTTGCTTTTTCTCTCTCACCCTTACTCTCCTTCACTCTCTCCTACTCTCTATCCCTAATAGGCTACTATCCCCCCCCCCCCCCCACCCCCTACTACCCCCCCCCCCCCCCCCCCCCCCCACCTAGTGGACCCCCCTCAATCTATATTTCAACATCCGAATGCAACAGGTGGAGAGGACTGACTTATGTTTGCTTCTTTTTTGGCTCACTCGTGTTAACGAAGTCAGCATAGGGCCCAGAGAGTATAGTATAGAAGTGAGTGTAGTATGATAGTTGTTCGGGTGTGTGTGAAAGGTGTGTGTGTGTGATGTGTGTGTGTGCGAGAGCGAAGTGTGCGAGGTGTGTGTAGGCGTGCGTGCGTGCGTGCGTGCGTGTGTGCGTGTGCGTGAGTGTGTGTGTGTGTGTGTGTGTGTGTGTGTGTGTGTGTGTGTGAGAGTGTGTGTGTGTTGCGTCCTTGGTCTAATCTCCAAGCTTTTAACGTTGGCATTTTCACGGGAAATAGAAGGCGTACATTGTTCAAACTTTGCATACAGATAGATGTTTATGCAAGCTTTCAAACAATAATGATTTGAGAGATTAAATACTTAAAACAACACTGTAAACAGATAACAAACAGATAACATTTTAGATTAGTGGGTTAGAGAGTATTCAACAGGCAACATGAGTTAAGAAACTCATCAACACTGAAAGCCTCGATAGCTCATTGGTAGAGTGTCTGTCTGTCATGCCAATGGTTCCGGGTTCGATTCTCGGCATGGGCACTTTTTATATATATTTTTTTAGTTGTACCCATTAACGATAGTTTGATTATAGTTTACATTTTGTACTTTAGAATTTTATTGGCAATCTTGTACTGTAGACACCCCCCCCCCAGAAGAGAAGTCCCCCCCATCTTTGTTTGGTGTTGTCCCACCTGTGCCCGTTCGAGTGCACCTTGAAGGCTTTTTCATCTTGTTTATTATTTTTTATTTGTGTGCGCAGGAGAGCGGGTTTTTTGAGATAACAGGTCCGTCGCAGTGACAGTATTTTATTGAAGAGGATGCCAAATAGTGCTGTGTTTATGGATCAACAACGAGTTCTTTATTGAAGGCTATACATCAACGCGAACGTTGCTTTTATTAGGAGAGTTGGAGATCCTGGAATGCCAATGGAGAGAGGAGAGGAGGAGGTGGGGAGAGGGAGGCTGAGTGAGATGCAAGTCTTCAGATGAGAGAGGGGTGGGAGAGATGGAGAGAGAGGAGAGAGGAGACTCTGGAGAGAAGAGAGAGATGCCAGAGAGAGAGAGAAGAGAGAGAGAGACTGGAGACGAGAGCAGAGAGGTCGAGGAGAGAGAGAGAAGAGAGATGAGAGAGAGGAGAGAGAGATGAGGAGAGAAGAGAAGAAGAGAGGTAGGACACACAGCGGAAGAGTGTCAGAGATGAAGGAGAGCCAGAAGAGAGGAGGAAGGAGGAGAGAGTGAGAGAGAGCTGAGGGGAGAGAGAGAGGAGAGAGAGGAGAGAGAAGAGATGAGAGTGAGAGAGGGAGAGAGAGAGGAGTAGAGAGAGAGGAGAGATCGTGAGGAAGAGAGAAATCGAGGAGAATGGAGAGAGGAAGAGAGAGAGAAGAGAGAGAGGAGTAGTTCTGATGGGGAGAAGAGATCGGATTGAGAGTGAGGAGAGGGGATGCAGTTAGAGAGTGCGAGGGATTTGTTCGAGCTAGAGAGAGGAAGAGAGAGGAGGATGAGGAGGAGAGGAAGATGAGAGAGAAAGAGCGACAGCGAATCGATGAGGAGAGAGAAGAGAGAGAAGAGGAGATAGAACGAGAGAGAGAGGGGAGAGTCCCAAGAGAGGGAGGAATGAGGGAGAGGAGAGGAGGGACTAACGAGAGAGAGAGGCAGAGAGAGAACTGAGACTCGATAGAGAGACGAGAGAGAGGTAGAAGAACTGAGAACAGATAGAGAGAGAAGAGAGCCAGAGAGAGAGAGATGAGAAGCCGAGAGAGAGAGAGAGAGAGGTAGAGAGAGAGACAGAAAGAGAGAGATTTTGGAGAGAGTAGAAGAGAGACGAGAGAGAGGAGATGAGAGAGAAAAACAGACCGAGAGAGAAGAGAGGATCGAGAGATTCTGGACGAGAGAGAGAGAGAGAGGAGAGAGATTGATGAGGATAGAGAGGACAGAGAGAGATGAGAGAGACAGAGTAGAGACCGGAGAGAGACAGAGAGAGAACCACAGAGAGAGACAGAGAGAGGCCGTCTAGAGAGAGAGAAGAGAGAGGAGAGAGGAGAGAGTGAGGACATTGGGCAGAGAGAGGAGGACAAGAGAGAGTAGGGAGTCACAGAGAGAGAAGAGAGACTAGAGAGAGAGCGAGATCTCAGTTAGAAGGAGAGAAGAGATAGGATGAGGAAAGACAGAGACAGAGAGAGAGAGATTGTTGCGAGGCCGCTGGGATTGATGAGAGAGAGAGATGAGGTACAGAGATTCACAGATAAAGAGAGAGACAGACAGTTCAGGGAGGGTCTCTGTGCTCTCCTCTCTCTCGACCCACACTGAGGAGGGAGAGGAGACGATGTGAGATGAGTCCATGAGATGTCTACGAGACTTAGAGATGAGATCCCCGTAGAGATGACGTTTGAGGAGTCCCACAGGACACAGAGAGAGAGAAGAGAGAGAGAGAGGAGAGAGGAGAGAGAGGAGAGAGAGATGACGAGAGAGACGAGGCGAGAGACAGACTAGAAAGAAAGAGAGACGAGAGAGATGAGGGAGAGAAGAAGAGTGAGAGAGAGAGAGAGGAAGAGGGAGGGGGAGAGAAAGAGAGACAGAGAGATAGAGAGAGAGCTAGAGAGACAGAGAGACAGAGAGAGCTAGAGAGAGAGAGAGAGAATGAGACTTCTTTGTAGAGAGACAGAGAGAGAGAGAGAAGGAAGAGAGGAGAGTGGCATTAAGAGAGAGAGAGGAGAGAGAGGAGAGAGAGAGAGAGATTATCAGGAGGGAGAGAATATAATATGAGATGCTTTAGATGACATGAGAGAGACGAGAGATGTTTTACGAGAGAGAGGAGAGATGAGATGTACGTTGAGATGAGAGATGGGAGATCGAGACCGAGAGAGGCGAGAGACGGAGAGAGGAGATGAGAGAGAGAGAGGAGAGTTAGAGAGAGAGGAGAGGAGAATTAGAGAGGAAGAGAGACAGAGAGAGAGAGAGAGAGAGAGAGAGAGAGAGGAGAGAGGGAGAGGAGAGAGAGAGAGAGAGAGAAGAGTGACAGACATGACGGGAGAGAGAGAGAGAGAGGAAGAGAGAGGATTAGAAGGAGAGAGGGGAGAGAGAGAGAGAGATTGGAGAGAGAGAGAGGGGATCGAGGATGAGAAGATCGAGGAGACGAGAGAGAAGAAGAGGGAGACAGAGAGAGTGAGCGAACAGGAGAGAGAGTGAGGAGAGAGAGAGGCATAGGAAGAACCAGAGAGATATTGAGCTCCAAACTTGAAAGACCTGAGAGAGATGAGGAGAGGAGGAGACGAAGACGAGAGGATGTAGCGAGAGAGAGATATGAGAGCAGAGGAGAGAGAGAGAGAGAGAGAGAGAGACGATGGAGAGAATCAGAGCAGAGAGAGAGAGAGTGGGAATTGAAGACTCAGTCAGGAGACAGCGGAGAGAGGAGAGAGAGAGATGAGAGGGAAGAGAGAGAGTTAGAGAGCAGAATGAGAAGATGAGGAGTGGGTAGAGAGAGCTTGGAGAGAGACAGAAGTGATGAGGATGTAGGACAACGAGAGGGAGAAATCTTGGAGTGAGAGGAGTGAGAGAGAGATGAGAGAGAGAGATTGAGAGGGGGAGAGATGAGGAGAGAGAGCACGCAAGATAAATTATCTAACAGGAGAGAGAGGGAGAGAGAGAAACAGAGGAGAGAGCTACAGAGTAGATTGAGAGAGGAGAGATGAGAGAGAGAGACCTCTCTCAGAGAGAGTTAGGAGTAGAGAGAGGAGAGAAAGAGAGGACTGTAGAGATTTCAAAAGAACGTGAGATGAGAGAGGAGAGAGATCTAGAGAGAGAGAGATATAATTGTGAGATATTATTTGAGAGAAGGACCCCGATAGAGCGGCAATCACCCCTTCGAGAGAGAGAACCCCTCCTCAGAGGACAACTTACGACTCACAATCTCAGAAGCTGCTTCTTTCAGAGAGATGAGAAGAATCCGAGGCTGACCCTAAACCTAGACCAGAGAGAGAGGATGAGAGGGGTCCCACCCGGGAGAAAGAGAGAGAAGAGAAGAGAGGTCCTTCTGCCTTCCTCTCGTTCTTATGCGAGAGAGAGAGAAGGAGAGAGATGGAGAGAAGAGGAGAGCCAGTAGAGAGAGAGAGAGATCTAGAGAGAGAGAGCAAACCGAGAGAGACAGAGACAGATTGTACCTAGAGAGGAGGAGGGAGAGTCGAGACAGAGAGAGGGGACTGAGGAGGATCTGATGTGAGTGAGAGGAGAGAGAGAACCGACTGAGGAGTAAACAGTGAGTGAGAGAGACAGGGAGAGAGAGAGACCTGAGAGAGAGAGAGAGGGAGGAGAGGAGAGAGAGAGAGAGAGAGAGATGAGGGAGACGCGAGAGAGACGGGTAAGAGAGAGAGATAGAGAGACACAGAACCAGAACTAGAGAGAGAGAGAGAGAGAGAGAGATGAGACGGAGAGAGAGAGAGAGAGAGAGAGATGAGAGAGAGAGACAGAGAGAGAGAGAGAGAGAGGAGAGAGAGAAGAGAGAGAGGATAGGAGGAGAGAGAGAGGAGGAGATGAGTAAGGAGAGAGAGAAAGAGGGAGGGAGGGGACCTGAGAGCGGAGACAACAGGAGCACAGTCCCCGAGGCACTGCGAGAGGAGCGAGACCCCAGGAGGGAGGGGGGAAAGGGACAACGACACCACGGATGGAGAGTTCAGAGGACGGAGAGAGAGTCGAGAGGGAGGGGGGAGAAGACGGACAAGAGAAGAGAGGGAGGGAGGGAGACCCACGCAGACACACACACACACGCGTATCGGACGCACACCACCCATGCACACACAGAGCCCTACGCACACGCACACACCACACACACGCACACGCACGGCCCCACACACACACACAAACACCCGCACACACACACACACAACACACCACCACACACCCAGCGAGGAGAGAGAGAGAGAGAGAGAGGCGAGAGAAGAGAGAGAGAGGGAGGAGAGGAGGGAGAGAGAGAGAGAGAGAGAGAGAGGAGAGAGAGAGAGGAGAGGAGAGAGAGAGAGAGAGAGAGGAGAGAGAGAGAGAAGTGAGAGAGAGGGAGAGGAGAGAGAGAGAGAGAGCACCCCACACACAGGCTGTCACCATGACTGTGGTGGTGTCATATTACACGGTCGTCCTGTTTTGCTCGTCACGGCTACTCAAGCCCAGACATAAAACATGTCCCCATCCACCTTTCATTTCTTTGTCTTTATTTATTTATTTATTTATTTATTTTATTAGTCGGAGCTTGATCTTGAATCTGTATTTGAGTTCAAGGACGTGAAATGTTTGTTATTGTCAAATCGCATAAATTGAACATCGCTCTCTCTCTCTCTCTCTCTCTCTCTCTCTCTCTCTCTCTCTCTCCTCTCTCTCTCTCTCTCTCTCTCTCTCTCTCTCTCTCTCTCCTCTCTCTCTCTCTCTCTCTCTCTCTCTCTCCCCACTCTCTCTCTCTCTCTCTCTCTCTCTCTCTCTCTCTCCTCTCTCTCTCTCTCTCTCTCTCTCTCTCATACAAAATACTTGCTGTATGTGTTCTATGGCAAACAGTGTTGAAAATGAAATTCATTTTATTTTTGTCTGCCCAGCCTATGAATAAATTCGTAGAAAATGTATGGTGTTCAAAGAAACAGTGGTACAAGGACGAGACCTGTCACTGTTATTACTAACCCAAAAAGAAGAATGGATTATATCCTTTGCACAAATGTATTGCTGAGGCAAGCAGTTTGCGGAAAAAGATTCGT
>CM065690.1:48969814-48982314 GCA_017654935.2 Phymorhynchus buccinoides
TATTTAGGGGGGTGCGGATCGTGTTTCTGGCTACTAATTAGTGTGGGTCTGCGTTGCCTTTGGCTCTGGCATTGACCGTGGAAAAAGTTCTGAGTTGTTGTTATAGTGATAAGGTTGACAGTTTTTGTCGTGGTCGTCGTTGTTAGTCCGTCACCAAGACGGACTATTGCGATGGGCTGGTTTGTATTTGTTTTTTTTTTCGTTTTTTTTTTCTGTCTGTCCCAAGGATATCTCCCGAACCGCTTGACCGAATCGCGTCAAATTTTGTGTGAAGGTGTGCCTCCTTAATAGAAAGAGATCGGCGCAAATCATTTTGCCGTCGTGACCTTGACCTTGACGTACGACCTTGAAAACCGAAAATCTATTTTTAGCCATATCTCGGGCACCGATCGACATAGGATGTTGAAACTTGGTATGAAGGTGGTTTGGCTTATGCCCGTTCTGATGATGCATACCGATCAAAGTCAAGGTCAAGGTCAAAAAGATCGCTGAGCCTGAAAATCGGAGGGTAATTTTTTTCTCCTTCTGTCTGTCCCAAGGATATCTTTCAAACGGGTTGACCGAATCACGTCAATTTGTGTGTGCTGGTGTGTCACTATGAGAGGAAGGCATCCGCGCAAACCATTTTGCCGTCGTGACCTTGACCTTGACGTACGACCTTGAAAACCGAAAATCTTTCAGGGGCCATAACTCCCACACCGTTAGTGTTAGAGTCTTCAAATTTGGCATGCAGGTACTTTGGCTTATGCCCGTTCTGATGGTGGCATACCGATCAAGGTCAAGGTCACGGTCCGGGAGATCATAGGCCTTGAAAGTGGTAGGGGTCTACAAATTGGGTTTTCAGCCATATTTTCCACATTTGTACTTAACAGAAGCGCTTCATATTGTGTCTGGCACTGTATACCCTAGAGTAGAAAACATCCGAGCATACATTATCGCCATGCTGACCTTGACCTTGACGTGTGACCTTGAAAACCGAAATTTCCTTCTTTGCGCTATATATTATTGTCCAAGCTGTATCTCGTGAACTACAAGACATAAGCTCTTCAAATGTTGTGTCAGGATGTGGATGAATGAAAATGTGTTTAACGTCCTCCAGAGAGAGAGAGAGAGAGAGGGGGAAGAGAGAGAGAGAGAGAGAGAGAGAGAGAGAGAGAGAGAGAGAGAGAGAGAGAGAGAGAGAGAGAGAGAGAGAGAGAGACAGACAGACAGATAAGACAGACAGACAAAGACACACACAAAGAAAGACAGACAGACAGAGAGACATAGACAGAGAGCAAAGAGGACAACTGCTGTTCCAGTTGGATGAATAAAAATTTGTTTAACGTCCTCCGCCCCGGAGCAGGCACAGAGGCAGACAGAGAGAGAGAGAGAGAGAGAGAGAGAGAGAGAGAGAGAGAGAGAGAGAGAGAGAGAGAGAGAGAGAGAGAGAGAGAGAGAGACAGAGACAGAGACAGAGAGAGATTAGACAAGAGAGAGAGAGAGAGAGAGAGAGAGAGACAGAGAGAGAGAGACAGACAGAGAGAGAGAGACATAGGCATACAGATACATGAGACACATAGAGAGAGATAGACAAAGACAGACAGAGAGAAAGATAGACAGAGAGAGAGAGAGAGAGAGAGAAGAGAGAGAGAGAGAGAGAGAGAGAAGAAGAGAGAGAGAGAGAGAGAGAGAGAGAGAGAGACAGACAGACAGACAGACAGACAGAGACAGACAGACAGAGAGAGACCATAGGCCCTACAGACAAAGGCAGAGAGAGAGAGAGAGAGGGGGGGGGGACAGAGACAGAAAGCGAGAGAGAGAGACACAGACAGACAAACATACACAGAGAGCCCACCCACAGGGAGGCGATAGAAGATCAAAGGCAACCGTAAGACACTCGGCCATTATGCCGGGGAACGGGGAACGCTCACCGCAGACATGTCCGTCACCAGCAATGCCACGCACTTGCGACACGCCGTAGCATAATTGTCCGTCACCGTAGGTGATGGGACTTTGCAGTGGTCTGGTTTGTATTTTTGTTTTTGTCCGTCACCATAGGTGATCGGACTTTGTGGTCGTCTGGTTTGTATTTGTCCGTCAAAATAGGTGATCGGACTTTGCATGGGCTGGTTCGTTTTTTTGTTTGTTTGTTTTTCTGTCTGTCCCAAGGATATCTCCCGAACCGCTTGACCGAATCGCGTCAAATTTTGTCTGCTGGTGTGTCACCATGAGAGGAAGGCATCCGCGCAAAAATGTTTCGCCGTCGTGACCTTGACCTTGGCTTACGACCTTGAAAACCGAAAATCTTTAAGGGGCCATAACTCCCACACCGTTGGTATTAGAGTCTTCAAATTTGGCATGTAGGTACTTTGCTTATGCCCGTTCTGATGGTGGCATACCGATCAAGGTCAACGTCATGGTCCGGGAGATCGGTAGGCCTTGAATGTGGTAGGGGTCTACAAACTGGGTTTTAAGCTTTATTTTCCACATTTGTGCTTGACAGAAGCGCTTCAGATTGTATACTGTATACCCTAGAGTAGAAAACATCCCAGCATAAATTATCGCCATGCTGACCTTGGCCTTGAAGTTTGACCTTGAAAACCGAAATTTCCTTCTTTGCGCTATGTATTTCTTCTTCAAGCTGTATCTCGTGAACTAGAAGACAGAATCCCTTGCAATTTTGTGTCAGGATGTGACACTCGACGGGGTGTCGCAAGTGCGTGGCATTGCTGGTGACGGACATGTCTGCCGCTCGGCGACGCCCTTGTTGTTGTTTAGTTTAGATAGGTTTTTTTTATTCACCAACAACGCATATAATAATGTATGTGGATATGGATAATTGTTCTTGTTGTTGTTATTATTGTTTTTGAAGTGTTGTTTGTGTGTGTGTCTCTCTCTCTCTCTCTCTCTCTCTCTCTCTCTCTCTCTCTCTCTCTCTCTCTCTCTCTCTCTCTCTCTCTCTCTCTCTCTCTTCTCTCTCTCTCTCTCTCTCTCTCACACACACACAACATACACACACGCGCGCTTACACACACACACACTGACACACACACGCACACGCACACGCACACGCACACGCACACGCACACACACACACACACACACACACACACACACACATACACACACACACACACGCGCGAACAGTTGTTGCTATCCTCGCCAGCCTTACCCCCCACCACCACCACCCCCCACCCCCTACACGCCACATAATCTACGCAAAAGTAAAGGTTATTGAACCAATTGTCCCCTGAAGTCGGAGTATGGCCGCCCTTGTGGCGGGGCCCTTTAATAAGCAGCCATACACGTAATCTTCCCACACAAGGCCATGCGAAATGTTCACATGGCACCGCTGGGTGTGCCCCCAGAACGTTTAAGCTGGAGAACGAAAACAACAACAACAACAACAACCTGTCTTAGGAAGAGGGAGCGTGTAATGACAGAAAACTTTTCGTGTGGATTTGCATAAAACAAATATAAAGCACCGAAAAAGATAAAATGATGCTACTCAAATTTTAATTAAGAATTTGATGTAATTCCCCGTTCGAAGGAGTTTGAAAGTACTCATAGTGGGACGCAACAACCCTTCTAAGAACTGTCATTTGTATTTGCTAGGTCATTTTATCCCCCCCCCCCTTTCTTCCCCCTCTTCTTGTTAGTCTATTATAGCCCCGTCAACAGCTATGGTCATCTCAGGACTGTCACCGCGTAATGTTCGACCACGTATAGCAAAACACAAACCCATGAATATTAACAACGTACACAAACCTGAAAACAAAAAATATAGTACAATTCATAACATGACACCTCCATCATAGTACCCTATAGCACATCATTCCAGACAGTGCTGGAAACGTAAGCCATTCCGCTCTATCTACCGAGTCCAGGTTTTTAAAAAAACAGTAAAAAATGATAACAAACACATAATAGTAAGCTAAAATATATTTTGTTTAAAGAGGCCATATAGGCAAATATGAACTGCAGAATGGACAACAGGTGCCCACTAAAGTGCGTAAGGTCTGACGTCTGGAAGCCAGTGAACAATTTAAAAAAAAAACCCACCCCAAACACCTTGGCATGTCATAAATTGTAAAAAGGAAAAATGTGGAAGGGTTTTATAGACAAAATGCAGGAGAATGGACCAATAAGGCAGAAAGAAGTAGACGCCAGAAAGCAAAAGGAAGAGAAAAGGCAGAGTCAAAGAGAGTGATAGAGTAGGGGAAGATACTAGCATGGAACGTCCAGAAAATGGGGAACTATTTCTACTGAAAGACCCCCCGGTATCCCCACGGGAGGGCCATAACAACATAAGCCAGCTTAAGCCGTTGCCCGTCTCCTACGACGAGGACGTGCGGGAAGGACTTTAGGAGGCTGCTGGGCTCCTCTCCGTAAGCACCCCACCACCCCCACTATGATAGGTGGAAGCCCGCCGGGGGGATCCAATTTCTTCGACCGTTTCTTGAGTAATGTTGGTTTCTTTGATGTCACACAAAAAGAGGACGAAGTATTATTATTAGGTATTAGGTACTTTATAGTCACAGAGGCATCTCTGTGAAATTCGGGTTGCTCCCACCTGGAGAGCGCGTCGCTGCCAGAGGCGCGCCACCCAATGTTTTTATTATTTTATTTTTGCATGCGATATTTGTCACTGATGAGGGAGGGGGGGGGGGGGGGGGTTAAATTTTGACCAAATGACAACTGGGTTTAACGTATGCTAAGTGCATGGGCACACGGGACCTCGGTTTATCGTCTCATCCGAAAGACTCCACGTTCAGACCGCAAGGCCTAGTGCAGAATGAGAGGAAAAAATCCCCTGTGCCCAGGTTCGAACTCGGGTTTACTTGACACGAAGCGAACGCGATACCACTGTGCCACTCTACAAGTACTTCTAAACGTGAAAGATGGTACAGACTTTATGATATTGTCCTGACTAAAGGCAAAGGGATAAATCTGTGAGCTAAAAAAAGAAAAAAAGAAAAAGAAAAAGAGATTGAGAGAAGAGAGAAGCAGGGAAAGAAGAACTAACAAGGGAGTGATGATTTGAAATGTTTGGGGGGAAAGAACAAGCTCCACTGAACTCCACTCCACCGCAGTGACTCAGCAGCAGTGCAGCAGCGTCTCCTCTGGTGGTTGCCTCCTGGCGGCCTAACATAGATTCGCTCCCCTATAGGACTGCTGGTTCCGGATTCCGCGACCTGACAAACCAGGGTGTGGCTGCGAGTTGGGACTCGGAATGAGCGGCGTACGGCCCAGAAGATGGGACAGCCACAAACAAAAAAGCCAGGGGGGAAAAACGAATGGAAGGAGGAATACGGGAAGACGGGGTAAAAAGCGCATGGGCGGGTAAGACGCCCACCCCAATTATCTCATGAAATAAAGAAAATTTCAGTCAAATTTGCCCATGAGACGAATGCTAGACATAGATAATTGGGGTGGGCGTCTTACCCGCCCATGCGCTTTTTACCCCGTCTTCCCCTACGTGGAACAGAGGTCAAAAGTACAGTCACTAAAATGATGACGGCTGCGGTTTGGACTTCAAACAAAAATTCCTTTCGACGCTAAAAGGTCATCATAGAGGGGAGGAGGCTGTGAACATTAAGGTCCGTGTACACGTTAACACTATTCACAAGATAGTTCTTTTTCCCCACGGCAACACACAGTGGTAGCCCACTCTTAAAGGTCTGTATACACGTTAACATTATTCACGGGATACTTCTATTTCCCCATGGCAACACAGCGAGCTGTAAGTCATATTAACAGTGGGCTGTGACTGTGCTGCCATGGGAAAAAAGATATATATCGTGAATAATGTTAACATGTACACAGACCATTATCGCGGTTTCGGGACCATAATGTTATAGCCTACTGTCATGAAAGCGGAAGAAAATTTGTTTTACAAGGCCTCTAAGCATAATTATACTATCACGAGAGAGAGAGAGAGAGAGAGAGAGAGAGAGAGAGAGAGAGAGAGAGAGAGAGAGAGAGAGAGAGAGAAGAGAGAGAGAGAGAGAGAGAACTGAAATAGAAATGAAAAATGAATTTTAGAGAGAGAGAGAGAATTGAAATTGAAATTGAAAAATGAGATTTTATTGACATTAGCAAACAATGCTCCGATGCCAAGGAAGAGAGAGAGAGAGAGAGAGAGAGAGAGAGAGAGAGAGGAGAGAGAGAGAGAGAGAGAGAGGAGAGATGAGAGAGAGAAGAGAGAGAGAGAGAGAGAGAGAGAGAGAGAGAGCGAGAGAGAGAGAGAGAGAGAGAGAGAGCGGAGAGAGAGAGAGAGAATTCCCCATGAGGCCAGCAGGCGTTGGGTGAATTATGTATGCATGTATGCGAGATAACGATGTTTTTATGGCTAATAAGGCGCCGTCCCTTTTCCCCTGTGACCCCCTCCCCCCCCCCCCCCCCACCCCTCCCCCCACCCCGACACCCCCCCCCCCCCCCCCCCCCCCCCCCCCCCCCCCCCCCCCCCCCCCCCCCCCCCCCCCCCCCCCCCCCCCCCCCCCCCCCCCCCCCCCCGATCATTCCTGCTCTTTCACCTGCCCTCACCAGAGCCTGTTTATGACTCGTCTGGTCTTTTTCTTTCTGTCTAACCTTCTCTTTATGTGCACTGTTAAAGGTGGATCCTGACGGATGAGATTTTGCAAGAAACACGTCGAGGTCACCAGAAAGACAGCCTTTTCAAGGATCGGAACACTCAATTTGCTCTGGTTTTCTAAAATTCGAACCGTCAAAACGTCGATTCCTCCTTGGAGGAGATGCCGGAGAGAGGAGCCATTTTGGATGGGGTGGGTGGAGGCCACTCATTGTGGTTGAAGCTTCTTTTTTTTGGTAGTGAGTAATAAAAAAGGAGCTATTTCCTTTGTTGTGAGCGAAACTCCTTTAGGTAAATTGTATAATATTTAAATAAAAAGGCTTGTATTGTGGAAATTTCGTCCAAACGATTTGGTCTAAACTTAGGCGGCCATTAGAAAGAGAAATCACATGTCTTCTCTTTCACTGAAATAATTTGACTTCCAGCACCTCCGCCAAGGAGGAATCGCCGATTTGACTGTTTGATTTCTATAAAACCAGAGCAAAGTGAGTGTTGCGATCTCTGTAAAGGGTATTTTCCTGGTGATCTCGACGCATTTCTTGCAAAAACTCATCCGTCAGAGTGCCCCATTAAAGATCCACCAGATCACGTGACAAAATCACGGGTTTCACGTGCTTTCCCCTCTTATAGCTGGTAAGAAATCTTGCTTTGACCAGGTTTGACTCCCATACAAATGCCCCCAAATTCGAAACGAAACATTTTAAAGAGCAGCCTCAATTTGAAGTTGGGGAATTTGTATGTGGGTCACAGCTACCAAGAACAAAAGCCCAAGGGACTTAATCGTGGTGCGTCAGTGTGACTTTCTCTTCGTGTGGATCTTTTTTTTCTTTTCTTCTCCCTTTTCTTCCTTTAAAAAAATATATTGGGGATGTTTATCCTGCCCCACGCCCAAAGTCTTCGTTTAGACCACTATTGGTGCACAGGATGCATGCTATGTGAGTGTGTGTCTGATCATCAGACAGTGAGGTGGAAAGTCAGTCAGACAGACAGCATAGTACACACACACACACACACACACACACACACACACACACACACACACACACACACACACACACACACACACACGCTATAGTGGTAGCATACATATCCACGTACATAGAGAGTCCTCCGAAGTCGGAGTGTGGCTGCTCACGTGGCGGGGTAATCAAAAACGGTCATACGCGTAATGTTCTAACCCCTAGCCGGTGCATTTGTACCATAGTGTTCAAGTGCTTGGGCTGTTTGGGATGATCCCTGGAGTCTTTAAGCCAGTGTACAGCAACAACAACAACACATACACAGTCAGCCAGCCTCATAGTAAAGAACAAACAGACAAACACTACTGAAAACATGACCAAGCTTTGCTTCGCGGCTGGCAACAAATCACAATGATGATGGTGCATGGGAAATGCAGAATGTTTCTGAGCAAAAGCCAAAAATAGTCAACATGCCAATTTTCCATTTAGGGCATAATTACCAGTCGCGAAGCGAAGCTGGTATTGTTTTCACTTGGTCCGTCCGTCCGTCCGTGTTCAAATTTGCTCAAAATGCATATTTCGGTGTAAAATGGCCTCACATAGAGTTATCAGTGTGTTTCAACAACAAAAACAAATGTTTGTTTGTCTGTCTGTCTGTCTGTTTGTCTGTCTGTCTGTTTGTTTGTTTGTCTGTGACAGCGATAACTCGAGAACGCTTGGATATATCAACATGACAATTTACAGGTGGATACTAGGGGTCAAAAGCTTGGACAAGTGCGAATGTGAGCAAAATCGGGTTAGCGGTTAAGGGTTTAGGTTAAGATTAGGGTTAGGGTTAGGGGTGCAAGCGTGTGTCGCGACTGGGTCAGTTTACGCAAGTACTCTAGTTGTATCTATATTTTTCTATGTGTTCTACCAGTAGCCACAACATGAAAGACAATCTGGAATGATTTCTTTGTTTATTTATTATTTAAAAAAAAATTCAAGTCAATAGAAACAAAGAGGCAAATTTCTGCCTTCTGTGCCCAAATTCTGCAGATGATCTATGTCGAACATCAAACTTCAAATGGCTATAAAGACAAGATAATTCAATTCGGTTTTCTGTGTATTGACAAGGAATCTTGGCTCCACCCTGTAAGGGTTGATAGGGTTGTCGTTAGACGCCAATCCGTTCCGCTGCCTGCCAATGCAATGATGGCTTATCATTTTCGAGTTCTACTTTTTTGTTTTCGTCAGTCATAGTTTGCTCGTTCCGACCCTATCCTTTCTTTGTTTTTTTAATTGATCTTCCTTGATGCCTTCTCATCTTCCATTAATGTGCCGTTTTGAGCATCTGTTACACGTTATTAGCTGGGGGAAGGTGGCAACAGCTGTGGCTGTGAATGCACGTAAGTGAAATGGCTTTGGTGTGCTTGGCGGATTGGCGTCCCCTTGGTTAGAGCAGCTTTTTTTGTGACCGTAGACGTAGTGACTGTAAAGCGCTTAGAGCTTAGTTTCAGGCGCAACTTAAATGTGCAATCTAATAGGATCCAATGGTTATGGACTTGTAGACCCCCCCCCCCCCCCCCCTCTCCAACGCAAACACGTAGACTAGAACCAAAGACAGTGTAATGGGAATAAGACAGACAAGCGGCCATTTTCCCCTATATGAGTAGTGAGGACAGAAACCCTGATTATGCCCCCCTTGAACCATGAACAGCAGCAGTAATATAACACTGGCTGTTACTGTTTCGTAGATTTTCTGGCCGTATTTGCAGCTTCCTTACCTTTATTTGTCTTCAAGAAAACAGAAAAAGGTTTGCCCAAGCACTCAAATTTGAATCTGGTAAATACGTCGATTCAAATTCCAGTCTTTGGATAGAGCCGCCATTGTTAATGGGATCACTAACGACAACCCTATCATGCAGCCCGGCTCGCCGTAACTCTCCGGTTGTCTGTCTTATTCTCATTAGGTATTAGGTACTTTATAGTCACAGAGGTGTCTCTGTGAAATTCAGGTTGCTCCCACAAGGAGAGCGCGTCGCAGCCAGAGGCGCGCCACCCAATAAGTTTTTTTCTTGCATGCGATTTTTTGTGTGACTGATGAGGACGGAACGGAAGGGGGGGGGGGGGGGGGGTAAATTTTGACCAAATGACAACTCTTTCGTTGCCACTCGGATTAACGTGTGCTAAGTGCATGGGCACACGGGACCTCGGTATAATGTTTTTCACCACATTTGTTTCTTGTAATGCGAGCAACTGCACGAAAATATCTAATACACCTAAATATACTTCCGCCATTAACAGAGCGCCGCCAAGAAGGAAAAACCACGTGTTGTCTTGGTCAACTGGCACACCAAAACTTTCGAGTAATCAACACGCTTGGCAAAAGCTGCTTCTTACCGTGCTTGCGGTATTGGAGTAGAGTTTCTCTCATATTTTCGTCTTGACCCTTTAAAATTTGAAACAGTAAACAGGGGGCGAGTGTACCCCTTACAAGAGGAAACAATCAGACACCCTCTAGAGTAAACTTATGCATACATCTGTATTGTTTTAAAAAAATCGGGACTTTCCTGGTGTTGCACTGCCTTCGGGCATGGCCTCCAGGATCGTTCCCACCATCTTTGTCTCTATAAACGTCCAATATGTGTCTGTTCCAGACCGGAGGACGTTAAATGAATTTTCATTCACAACCCTCTAGAGTACCAAGTGGGGTTGCGTACCCCTCAACAATGAAGCAAACAATGACGCAAGCATGACGTGATTTTCTCTACCATCTCTACGATTTCAAGGGGGGAGGGGGGGGGGGGGGGGGGGGGGGGGGGGGGGGGGGTACGCGCGTACCCAAGCCCCGCGCAGACCCGTTAGTACTCTAAATTTAGTTTTAAAAGAAAATTAAAGCACCCCTTTTTACTTAAGCACGCTTCCTCATAAATTCTCCCCCTTGCAAATAAAAAAACACCTTTATTGGTGTTGCACTGCCTCCGGGCACTGCAGCCAGTATTGTTCCCACCATCTTTGTATTTACAAATGTCCCATATGTGTCTATGACCGAGAGGACGTAAAACATCATTTTCAGCCTAAAAATAGGGACAGTGTCCGGCTGGCCAGGACGTGTATGATTATGAATACGTGTTAATGTGTAGAGTGGCACAGTGGTAGCGCGTTCGCTTCGTGTCAAGTAAACCCGAGTTCGAGCCTGGGTACAGGGGATTTTTCCTCTCACTTTGCACTAGGCCTTACGGTCTGAATGTGGAGTCTTTCGGATGAGACGATAAACCGAGGTCCCGTGTGCCCATGCACTTAGTTCGTTAAACCCATTGGCAACGAAAAAGTTGTCATTTGGTCAAAATTTACCCCCGCCCCCTTTTCTTCCTCATCAGTCACACAAAATCGCATGCTAAAAAAAAGGGTGGCGCGCCTCTGGCTGCGACGCGCTCTCCAGGTGGGAGCAACCCGAATTTCACAGAGATGCCTCTGTGACTATAAAGTACCTAATACCTAAAATAATACCTAAATATAAACAGTCAATACAGGGAATTGTATGTAAATTAGAGAATGAAATGAGGCCAAGAGAGGAGATAACGAAAAAAATGAACAAAGGGGGAAACTCTCTTTCTAATTAACTCCCCTCCACCAAAGTTGATTACGATACCAATCATCTAGCAATGCGTGGATCAGAGCCAAAGTGAGACAAACAAAGCATCATTCTCAAAATTCTCTTTTGTTCAATTATGTAAATTAGACTAAATTCCTCAAAACGATTGGCTGGTTAGCCTAATTTACATACTAATCCCCGTTTTGAATGTCTAACACTCATGACTACCGAGCCTGAACAATCGTTTACTGTCATCATTCTTCTTCTTCTTCTTCTTCGATCGCTCAGACAGTTTCCAGTCAATTATGAGCGCATATGCGTCATGCTGCCGTTATGCGCCTATGTAAGAAATAATTAGGCCCAGCATGTCCGACTTCGGCTGGAGTAACTCTTTTTGAAAGCGTTTCTTGGAAGAAAAATAAGGCAGGAGAATGGACAGGAAAGGCAGAACGATAGTAGATGACAGCAAGCAAAGGGAAAAGGCAGAGTCAAAGAGAGAGTGACAGCTTAGAGGAAGTTACAAGCACAGAACTTGCAGTAACAAAATGCAATGATTTACGTCCTCCATATCGTAAGACATATGGGACATTTCTAATTTATAAAGTTATATAAAAAAAACCAGAAGGTGGGGGAACTATTTATACAAAAGACCCCCCGGTATTCCCACGGGGGGTGTCATCATTCTACACAGTAGGCCTGTCTGGCTGACAAGGCCCTGTGTCCTTGGACGAGCGTGTAGGAATTCTAACTCGGGGGTTGTGTTGTCTATATTACGAGCAGGCTAAATCATTCTTGTAAAAATCAGGCGACACTTTGACAAACTCAAGGAAACGAAGAAAAAAGAGGAAAAAACAAAAGGAGAAGAATCCTTGGTTTTGCTATTTTTTCTGTGTGTGTGTGTGTGTGTGTGTGTGTGTGTGTGTGTGTGTGTGTGTGTGTGTGTGTGTGTGTGTGTGTGTGTGTGTGTGCGCGTGCGCGCGCGCGCGCGCGCGCGTGTGTTTTATGCTTATCTGAATTGTCCCGGAGAGATTCACGATTCACGATTCACGATTTTTTATTGAGGGAAAATAGATAAGCTACAAAGCTTCTTTTCACTATGCCCTCACAAAGAAAAGGAAACTAAAGAAAAAGAAAAACATATTAATCAAACAAAAAGAAAAATGAGAAAAGAAAAAGGAAAAATGTAATTATAAAGAGCATTCAAACACATAATGTAAATACAAAGCAAATGTGCAACAACATCTAGACATCATCATCAAAATCATACTAAAACTGAAATGGCACGTAAGCACCAGCAAATACATTCAGAAACATACTCTCATAGGTTAGTCTACTAGAGAGCGAGCGAGGGAGAGAGATCGAGAGAGAGAGAGAGAGAGAGAGAGAGAGA
>CM065690.1:48989814-48994814 GCA_017654935.2 Phymorhynchus buccinoides
AAAAAACACCACCTCTTTCACTACAATTTACTTCTCCTACTACCAGAGAGAGAGAGAGAGAGAGAGAGAGAGAGAGAGAGAGAGGAGAGAGAGAGAGTGAGAGAGAGAGAGAGAGAGAGAGATAGAGAGAGAGAGAGAGAGAGAGAGAGAGAGAGAGAGAGAGAGAGAGAGAGAGAGAGAGAGAGAGAGTTCAGACTTCAGATACTTTATTTTACAAGGATAAGAATTTAGGCTGGGCCTAGTCTTCCATTCTCTCCTTGGTTCTAAGCATGCAACATGTAACTGCTCATGAACGTTGAGACAAAGTGAAATCGTCAGAGAGAGAGAGGGAGAGAGAGAGAGAGAGAGAGAGAGAGAGAGAGAGAGAGAGAGAGAGAGAGAGAGAGAGAGAGAGAGAGAGAGAGAGAGAGAGAGAGAGAGAGAGAGAGACAGACAGAGACAGAGAGACAGCCAGCCAGCCGGACAGACAGAACGAACGAAACTTTGTTTAATCAGGATTATGAGAAAAGGATACAACGTGCTTTTTTACGCGCAGCCCTGAGGCTAAGCAAGGTAACCAACAATAGTAATACCAAAAGTATAAAGCGTTTGGGTAAATAACAATAATAACAATACTACTACAAATCATTCAAGAAAAGACTAATATTAATCATAATAATTTTTATTTCATATAGCGCTAAAATCCATACAGTAGTATGCTCGATGCGCTTTACAAAAGCATTGAAAGATGAAAAACATGCATTAAAATCAGCAAGAAAGTCATACTGCCAACATTCCAATGCAAAGAAATAAAGTAACAAAAATAACATGATTCTCACTCACTAAAACATCCACCCTCGTTCACCAGCACTGTCACTCTCTGATAACACCTCACCCTCGCGGAAACTAATGAAAATGTCAACAAGCAACAGGACATAGCAAAGCACTATATACCTCGTCAATGTAGAAGACAAATGAAGGAGAGGGGGGTGATGGGGAGGCGGGAAGAGAGGAGAGCATCAAATATACGTGATTGTCTATAATAATTATAATACGCTAAGGCCCGACGTGTAGGCCTACAAGAACGTAAAAACTCGGATACCGCGTAAATGTCGGACTGTTGCTGGCCATACAGTTCCGAAAGAACCCGTTGGGACGCGATTCCGCTATGTCTGGCTCAAAGTTTTGCTTTGAAAAGTTGATTTTGAAGGCGAAATGTATGAAATTTCCTTGAAATTTTGTGTCGTCTGCGTCGCCCGAGCTGTGTCGGAAATGGCCGAATCTACCTCGGAAAACACGAAGAATGCCGAACCCGTGTTTCGTAACTTCCGTCTTTTTTTCCCCGTTCTTTGCTTTCCGGCTGTGTGATGTTGGCCAACTTTGTGGTACGGGGATCTTCCTTACATTCACAGAGAGCATATAGATCTATGTTCTATCAATGTTACATTGAATAAAATATCTTTGCATTTCAAACATTTTATTTCTGGACCCGTGCAAAGCACACGGGTGTAACTAGTAGGGGCATAATGATCGATTGAAATGACACGTGGGTAATGAGTAGGCCTAAGACACGATCTTCTGTACAGAGACAGAGAAAGACAGAGAGAAATCATAGGACCGAGTCTACATGTCCTCAGACTATAACATATCTGTCTTCGGCTGGGTTCTGCCATTGCCTCCCTAATAAGGAGGAAAAACTAAACTAGCATTCTTTATGTTTTTTAGAACATAGATCAAAATACCAAGTTAATCTAACTGGTTTGGGTTTTAATGTTGGTTTCAAAGACATAGGGACAAAAACGTTTTAAACAATTTTACTATAATTTTATATATAACTAGCAATCGCCTCGTGGGAGTTAACCCCCGTGGCAGTTTTAACCCCATGGCAGTTTTAACCCCGTGGCAGCTATCTCCTCCCTACACCTACCCCCTCCCCACATTTACTTGCTCGGGGACTTATCTACCACTCGGCGACACACTTGTTTGTTATTGTGTTCGCGACGACAGCTAAACACTCGTGCTTCGCGCTTCGACTCCGCTCCCTTTCGCGCTTCGACTCCGCCCCCTTGCGCTTCGCGCTTCGACCCCTTGGCGGAGGTTCCGAAAAGTAAGGACGGCATGACCTTCCGAGGGTGCCAAGGATGATTGATACCAAATTTGGTGTCGATCGGTTGAGAACTGTGGCCGTGTATAAGGGACACACACACACACAGACAGACAGACAGACAGACACACATACAGATTTCGAAAATATATATAAGATATATATGTCGTGCCTAACTCACAGAATTGCCTAGTCTGTAGAATAGGCAGCCAATATGCCTAGTCTGTGAACCAGGCACTAGCACTGCCTAACTTGTAAACTAACTTTTCAGACGTGCCTAATCTACAGAATAGGCAACCTAATCAGTAGAATAGGCAGTCTAATCTGTGGGTTAGGCAGAGTGCCTAGTTTACAAATTAGGCATCCTTGTTTTAATCTTCAACACAACTCCTCTTTAATATAACACCAATAATACACTAGTAATGTCAAGAAGAGAACAGTGGCGTAGGAACAGGGGGGTGGGGCAGGGGGGGGGGGTAAAATACAAATATGATTTAAAAAAAATTAATGTTAAAAGGGATAAGCTTGGAACTTTCCCATACTTTGCCCTCATCCCTAACTATAGTTATATGAGCATGCAGTAGCCAATTAAGACGTCAAATATATCAGAAAATAAAAAGAAAGGAAACAATATCATGGAAATTTAGTCAATATATCCTATCAAACGGTTTGAGAGAGAGAGAGAGAGAGAGGAGAGAGACGGGCCCCTGAGGGATAAGAATTGTGTCCTGAGTCGTGAAACCTGAGTGTGTCCTGGCCCCCACCTGTAGTAGACACTAAATACCTTTATAGGGTCGATTATTTTGCATCATCTTACGCACACACACACACACACGCCGCGCGCGCGCGCGCACGCACACGCACACACACACACACACACACACACACACACACACACACACACATACACACACACACACACACACTCACATATTCATGCATGCGCGCACACACACACACTCACAGACACACACACACACACACACAAACTCACACACACACACACACACACACACACACACACACACACACGCACGTACGCACACACACACACACACACGCACGTACGCGCACGCACACGCACACACACACACACACACACACACACACACACACACACACACACACACACACACACACACACACACACACACACACACACACACACACACACCACAGCTGTTTTGGGAGTTTATATATTTAGACAAGTTCATCTATTTTTTCAGAAGTTTTTTGTTAGGCCAATTTTAGTTTACCACAAGTAACTTTTCATAAATATAAGTCAGAAATATGTTGTAGTATGTGACTAAATTAGTTATATTCAGTGGAAATTGCTATACTTTCACTCACGGGTAATTGTATTTATGTTTACGATACCAAGTGAATTATTTAAGAACATGTTCTACTATTTTTCATTATACTGCTCACCAAAAAAGCTTTTACAATCAATTTGATGGCAGAAATAATTATATTTAGAATATTTTGTAGAACATACAGCCAACGTATTTTATAGGAATATGCTTGGTGGATTTTTTTATGTAAGATTTCTATATTCAATCTTTTAACTAAACAGCTTGACTTTGTGTGTGACGGAACAGCTGTGAATTACCCCCCCCCCCCCTAGCTGCAGCAGCCCCCCCTGAAGGCTAATTCAGGGCCGGACCTACGGGGGGGGGGGGGGGGGGGGTTCGGGGGGTTGGGGTTCGGGGGGGGGGGGGGGGGGGACTGCAGCCCCCACCCTTTTTCCTCAAAATTTGTTCAACATATTTGATTTGTCAGTTGAGGAGGAATAAATGATGACATTGCCACGTGTATTTGTTTGTGTTATGGTCGTTCCATTTTGTAGGACAGTGTGGAAGCAGCATGGTGTGTACTTAATGGTTCAAAACATGTTTCAATAGGGGTATGAACAGTAATGGCAGTAGTCCTTTATTTCATGCCCAGATTGCACCAGATGGCACTATTTTGCTTCTCGGATTTAAAACGTTTCCGGGGAAGCATGCCCCCACCCCTTACAAACTTAGGTCTGGCCCTGCCTATGGAATGTTGTGTCAACACACTTTGTTGTTGTCTCCTAGAGTCCTACTTTCCTATTATTTCAAACATTGATCAAGCTAGGCCTCATTTATGACCTCTCTCTCTCTCTCTCTCATCTGTCTATCTATCTATCACATGAACATGCACACACATGAACATGTGCACATACACATAAACACACACACACGCACGCGCGCGCGCGCGCACGCGCACACGCGCACACGCGCACACGCGCACACACACACACACACACACACACACACACCCTGTAGGCTATGGAATGTTGTGTCAACATATTTTGTTGTGTCCTACTTTTATACCATTTGAAACATTGATCAGGCCTCTTTATGACTTATGTAGCCCTCTCTCTCTCTTACCCCCCCCCCCTCTCTCTCTCTCTCTCTCTCTCTCTCTCTCTCTCTCTCTCTCTCTCTCTCTCTCATACCCATGGAATACACACAGGCACTAAAATTAATTCTCATTAAGTCATATGCCCGGCCATGATATGTTTTCTCTTCTTTTCATTTTCTGTGATTGTTTTGGTATGTCCTAACCGGCTATTGCGTGCTAATAGGCCTGTAGCTATACTTACCCTTTTTACCTTCAATAATTAAAAAAATCGTATGTGTTGTGGATTTTGACCACTGTAGTACATAGTTTCTTGTTGCCTAGCATTGTTACTCTGAGTTGCTACATTGTAAACTTTGTATTCATTCAATTTCAGACGCTAGCTTTATTATTGTGATTACGTATTTGTTCACAGCAGACAGACAGACAATGAAGTCAATAGAGTAAACAACAAAACTTCTCTTCATTACTGATGTATTTTTGGTGTTATGATAAAGAGGAGTCATGTTGGAGATTAAAACAAGGACTGCCT
>CM065690.1:49002314-49004814 GCA_017654935.2 Phymorhynchus buccinoides
TGCGTGCGTGCGTGCGTGTATGTGTATGTGTATGTGCGTGCGTGTGTGTGTGTGTGTGCGCGTGTGTGTGTGTGTGTGTGTGTGTGTGTGTGTGTGTATGAGTGTGTGTGTGTGTGTGTGTGTGTATGTGTGTGTGTGTGTGTATATACGTGTGTGTGTGTGTGTGTGTGTGTGTGTTCCTTTGTGGTTGTGGGCATACACTGGCTAAAAGACTCCAGGGATCATCCCGGCAAGAGAAGCACTCAAACACTACGATACAAGCGCACGAGCAGAGCTACGGATGAGAACATTACGTTTTTGTATAATTTATCTATTCTTTATTGAATTTAATCGTGGTTTTTTTGTTTTTGTTTTTTCAATGTCAGTACAGCTTTTATAGTTAATCTGACAATAAATTGGTTCCAGTCCAGTCCAGTGTGTGTTCACATTTTGTTGTCTTCTTGAAGTTGTCTTCCTAAACATTACTTGTGCCGTGTCTTATTACTTATAAAATGTGCATGCCAGGCAGCGAATGTCTTTGCGTTTTGTGAAGACAATAAAATGATTGAATTGAATTGAATTGAATTGCTCTCGTGCTTGGCATCACCCTATGTTCCAGCTCGCCGGTTGGCAGCGCGAACAGACACACAACATAGAGACGGTCAGACAATCACACAGTGAATTTAATTTTTTTTAAATTTTATTAAAGTATAGATTTCACAGATAAATCTCGGCGATATGTTGAAAGGTTTTATCATTGGTTGACATTAGACTGACATTTGGCCAACATAAATGTAAGTAAAAGGAAAGTATTAATAATAATAGTGCGATATGTGATTTTCCACGCTTATTTATTGAATCTTATTTTACATCGTTGTTGGGTTTTTTTATGAATGAATATGACCGTAAAACTAGTAGGGGAAGACGGGGTAAAAAGCGCATGGGCGGGTAAGAAGCCCACCCCAATTATCTCATGAAATAAAGCAAATTTCAGTCTCATTTTGCCCATGAGACGAGCGTTAATGTCTAGCATTCGTCTCACGAGAAAATTTGACTGAAATTTTCTTTATTTCATGAGATAATTGGGGTGGGCTTCTTACCCGCCCATGCGCTTTTTACCCCGTCTTCCCCTAGTAGGCGTTGCACTGAGGCTCGGTGATGTAGCGTTTTGGAGATATTTTCCCAAATGCCGTATGTCCAAGGCAATTTCCGTTCAGAACAAATTTCAGACCAGATTTTCGAAGTAGCATTATCATCCACTGCTATTTCCAGTTCAAGGTCGGAAACGTCTGACTAGCATACAGAGAGAGAGAGAGAGAGAGAGAGAGAGAGAGAGAGAGAGAGAGAGAGAGAGAGAGAGAGAGAGAGAGAGAGAGAGAGAAGGGCACAGACAGAGTGACAGAGAGACAGACACACACTCTCATACAGAGAGAGAGAGAGGCACGAATGCGCGCGAACATATACACACACACGCGCGCGCGCGCACATGCACACATACACACATACACACACACACGCACGCACATGCACACACACACACACACACACGCAAACATACACACACACACACACGCGCACACGCACACATACACACTCTTACACAAGCAACGCACACACGCACACACGCACACGCACACGCACACACGCACGCGCGCACACACACACACACACACACACACACACACACACACACACACACACACACACACACACAGTCCATCAAACGCTACACTTATCACAGAGACTTGTTAGTGATAGGCAGACACTGAAACAACACACGCTACAGATTAGGGCTATTAAGTGTTCCGCTTAATAATCAAGGTAATTGGCCACTTAATTAATCAGAATAATGATACTGATACGCGTTAAATGGATAGCAAATGGGGTGAATATTGGTGAATGCCTAAACTTGTTTCACTCTCTCTCTCTGTCTCTTTCTGTCTCTCTCTGTGTCTGCCTGTCTGTCTGTCTGTCTGTCTGTCTGTCTGTCTGTCTGTCTGTCTGTCTGTCTCTCTCTCTCTCTCTCTCTCTCTCTCTCTCTCTCTCTCTCTCTCTCTCTCTCTCTCTCTCTCTCTCTCTCTCTCTCTCTCTCTCTCTCTCTCTCTCTCTCTCTCTGTTACCGTTAAACATGATAGGTCTGAACAAAATGATCTCAAATTGCTGAAAGATTTCTGTGTGTCAAAAGAAATTAAATCCGAACTAGCTGTTCCTGCAATAACAGTTTGTGATGTGTATCTTTATCTTAATCATTTAAAACAAACAGGTACACGTGGTCTTGATGGTTTAGATGGAATTATTCTTAAACTTAGTGCTCCTCTCATTACAGACACACTGACTTATCTATACAACCTCTGTATCGATAAAAGTTATTTTCCTAACATTCTGAAGCAAACCAAAGTTATACCACTTTTTAAATCTGGTGATAAAGCTGACCCTTCAAACTATAGACCTATTTCGCTTGTTTCTGTTCTTTCTAAACCTCTAGAAAAGCATTTGAGCAAATATATAATTTCTCATTTAT
>CM065690.1:49019814-49022314 GCA_017654935.2 Phymorhynchus buccinoides
ACCATCACTCAGAAACCCAGCACGCATCCAACAGCCCCCCACTAAGGACATGTGAGGCCAGTGCATCTCCAGACAAAGCCACAGGCTCTCGCCTTAGGGACTTATATGCCTAGGAAGAGAGTCCCAGACTATCCAACGATTGCTAGGTCTTTCCCTAGTCATTTTGTTGGAAAGGGATAGGGTCCGATTAGGATCAGTCTGAGATTATTTTCATAAAACTGGAAAGAAGAAGGGTCGTAAACATGAGGGTGATTGGGGTGGGTGGGGTGTAACTATCCTTGCTGGAAGATACTTTTACAAGACAATAGATTCAGGTGGCAGTGGAAGGGTAGGGGGTTAATAGTTCTCCATACAGGATGTTTGTAACAGTTATTTCTAAACACGATACTAAATTAACCCTTTCACCGCCAGCCATATTTCAGCCAAAGATTTCCATTACATTTTACCTGGGTAGAGAACAAAATCCACTTGCAGTATTGGGGATTCTTCTGTGACATATATAAAATAAGGTCTATCCCTACTTCCCAAAACTAAGACAATAGGGTCTTTGGGTAATAGAACCCAATTTGATGCCTTTTAGTGACATAGGTGTTAAATACAAGCTGAAGGAGGATGTTTAAAGAAAGAAGAAGAATCACTGTGGTGCTAAAAATATGAATTTGGCAGTGAAAGGGTTAAGGAACGCCACACTGCATACGAGTCAATCCTACTGCGACCCAACTGTGACATTTTTGAAGCATAGTTCTCGTGAAATACTACTTTTCTGATGAAATCCTACTATAATTTAATTCACTAAATTTGAATAGTTCCCCCGTACACGAATCCGATGAAATATAGGGGAAAACGGGGTAAAAAGCCCATGGGCGGGTAAGAAACCCATGCCAATTATCTCTTGAAATAAAGCAAATTTCAGTCAAATTTGCCCATGAGACGAATACCAATCATTAACACTCGTCTCGTGGGCAAAATGTGGCTGAAATTTGCTTCATTTCGTGAGATAATTGGCATGGGCTTCTTTCTTACCCGCCCATGGGCTTTTTACCCCGTCTTCACCAATGTATTTTTCGGATAGGATATTTTATGAGATTTCCTGCATTGGGGGGTCTACATGAGAATAGTGAACGGAAATAGTAGAATTATTTCAAGACGGAAGTATTTCACGCAAGCCATGCCTCACAGACGTCGTCACAGTCGGGTGGCAGTTGGATAGAAATGGTACGCGAGTGGCGGTGCCTTTAAAGGTGCACCCTGACGGATGAGTTTTTGCAAGAAACGCGTCGAGATCAGCAGAAAGACAGCCTTTTCAAGGATCAGAACGCTCAATTTGCTCTGGTTTCCTAGAAATCAAACCGTCAAAACGGCGATTCTTCCTTGGCGGAGATATAATCCATTTTGGATGGGGTGGGTGGAGGCGGAGGTTGAAGCTTTTGTCTTTTTTGTAATGCAGTAAAAAAGAAAAAGGAAAAAGATGAGCTATTCCCTTTGTTGTGAGCGAAACTCCTTTAGGTAAACTGTGTACCCTATAAAAAAAACAACTAAAAAATCAATAAAAAGACCTTGTATTGTGACATTTCGTGCAAACGATTTGGTCTAAACTCAGGCGGCCATTTCACTGAAAGAATTTGACTTCCAGCACCTCCGCCAAGGAGGAATCGCCCATTTGACGGTTTGATTTCTAGGAAACCAGAGCAAAGTGAACTCGTGTTGTTATCTCTGTAAAGGGTATTTTCCTCGTGATACCTACGTGTTTCTTGCACAAACTCATCCGTCAGGGTGCCCCTTTAAAGGCAAAGCTCTAAGGTCACAGATAAGTAAACTAACATCAAAGCACGTGAGAAAACAATTCAAATGATTCAGTCTTGAACTGATTTTGAAAACTTTGAACATGAAGAATGATTTTAAAATTCCAAAAAAAGTTTTAAAGTTTTTTTAATTTTTATGATATACATATATATAAAGCCTGCTTAGATATAAAGGAAGCGAGATTCGACATGATCAGCAAGTAAAATTGTGGGGGGAAAAAAAGCTCTCTTACGCGTGAAAGTGTACACTTTCATAAAACACATTTCTTCTTCATCATCACCATCTTCTTCTTCCTCAGATTCTTATTCTTATTCTTTCCTAAATGACTCATTTTTCCCCATTAAAAAGGGAGGAAGAGGTATTGTAACAAGCGCGAAATCGCAATAGTTTGTGGCACGCGGTCTATTTTTACCACTCCAATCATGAGTCACCTCCCCTGGCTTTTCAATAATTTTAATCTGTAAACCAGAATGTTATCTCTGCACCATTTCGTAACTTTTTATATCTTTTGGAAAACATTTAAAACTATGTATCCTACTTATACTCATCAAAAGAAGCACCGCATACTCGTCGTGTCTGTTGTAGTGTCTGTATTACGTATGTTTATTATTTTGTACGCTTTAAAATGCATCATTTTAAAGAGCGGCCTCAATTTGAAGTTCAGCCTCGATTTGAAGTGCGACAATTTTGTTAATAT
>CM065690.1:49024814-49037314 GCA_017654935.2 Phymorhynchus buccinoides
ACAATTAAACTACCCTGAAATGATTTAAGAACTTCTGAAATGTTAAAACTGATGCGTAATCTGTATTATTGCAAGCCTTATTGTTTTTTTTCTACAGCGTGTTTTAGCAGATGTATTCAAATGCTAGGAAAACAGATAAGCAAACAAACAAAAACACAACAATAAACCTGCGTTGAAATTATTTTTTTAAAAACTTGGAAAATGTTAAAGGGACACCCTGACGGATGAATTGTTTTGCAAGAAACACGTCGAGATCACCAGGTAAACACCCTTTACAGAGATCGCAATACTCACTTTGCTCTGGTTTCCCAGAAATCAAACCGTCAAATCGGCGATTCCTCCTTGGCGGAGGTGCGGGAAGTCAGATTCTTTCAGTGAAAGACAAGGAACGCGCCTTGTCTTTTCTAATGTCCGCCTGAGTCAGACCAAATCGTTTACACGAAATTTCCACAATACAAGCCTTTTTTTAAATATATGCTTTAGCTGTTTTATGCAGTTTACCAAAAGGAGTTTCGCTCACAACAAAGGAAATAGCTCCAATTTGTTTTTACTGCACTACAAAGAAGAAAAAGCTTCAACCACTCTTGAGTGGCCTCCACTCACCCCGTCCAAAATGTCTTCTCTCTCCGGCAACTCCACCAAGTTGGAATCGCCGTTTTGACGGTTTGATTTCTAGGAAACCAGAGCAAAGGCTGTCGTTCTGGTGATCTCGACGTGTTTCTGGCAAAACCTCATCCGTCAGGGTGTCCCTTTAAAACTGATGCGTCATCTGTATCATTGCAAGCCCTTTTTTTCCACAGCGTGTTTTATTAGCAAATGTGTTGAAATTCTAATGAAGAGGGATGGTTGATTTTGAATCACTCGCTCCAGGCAGGCAGGCATATTTATTATACATTATCTGTTTAATGGGTTCAAAAGAGGAACGAAATTCTAAATTGGGTTTATCCTTCACCTTTCGTTATAAGCTATAGCTAGAATGAAAATAATCTCCTGGTGGGGTTTTTGGTGGCTAATGGTCAATCCTTAAATCAACAAAAGGGCAACGAACTTGTTCGAATCATGACGTTGAAAACATGGGCACTTTTATTTTTGCTCTTCTGCTTCTCGTCTACTTTCAATAGGAATTGTTCGGAAATAATTAAGGGGAATAATTTAATGGTGTGTGGGAGTGATCTCGCCTAATTCAATCGGTCAAACAGGGGAGGTTACTCTCTACCATCAGCTCTCGCCTCGTGTGTTTGAGCAGACATACATACAGCACTACACCGTGCGTCATTCTAAAATGCATGTCATTTATATTTGTACGTCACATTTTCCAAGTTTTATCAGTTTGTGGCCACTGGACACCCCTAATTTTTCTTTAAAAATATTTTTGCAAGTCCCTGACTCGCATCCTACGGCTTCAAGCTTCGACGCCATTGTTGCATTGTTGCTATGGTATTTGACCGAGTAATGGAGGTAAACAACTCTAATTTTCACGAAGTGCTCTCCCCTAGTTTTTTTCTTCCGAAAATCGTCTATTGTACCAAGGAAAGTGTACAGTATTTTTAAAAAAAAAATTTAATTTTATAGGATCCAATATATTTTTATCCTGTGACTATCTTCACCAGCCCTGAACCTAATTCTCCACAAATAAACCCCGTTTCTCGGTCACATTCAATGAGTGGTCACAGAGGAACCGAAACAGATATATACAGAAAGGTACAAACGGATTTTTATTTTAAAAAATAGTGTTTGGATAGTATTGTTGCTTGTCTGTCGTTTCCGACAATGACTGCCAGATAGTAGAGGGGGCAGCTAGTATTCTGGCTGGGCTGGGCTACAGTTTGTTTATAGTGGAGAAGCCTTGCCCAGGGTACATCCCCACTCTCTCTCTCTCTCTCTCTCGGCCAAAGGGAGTTGAGGACGAGAGTTGGCGGTTGGGAAAGGTCCTCAAAGGCCAACCAATCCCATTGGCTGCAGCACCAGAGCCAGTGCAAATGCCCCCTAGTTAGAGAGTCATAGTCTTAAACCAAAGAATAAGCTGTATCATGCTCCCCTGCGGGCTTCCATCTTGTGGTGGGGGAGCTTTAAACTAAGAGTAGCCCCTCATCCCCATTTTTCATTCTCTCCATCCTCATTTACAATTTATGACATGCCAGTTTTGTTTTGTTTTTTGTTTTATTGTTTACTGGCTTTCACGCGTGAGACCTTACGCACTTGAGTGGGCACATGTTGCCCGTTCTGCAGTGTATATTTGCCTATATGGCCTTTTTTGTTTTTACTGGGATGTGTTTGTTATCCTTTGTTTACTGTTTAAAAACCCCACCTGGATCCGATAAGTAGAGTAGAGTGGCTCAACGTTTCCAGCACTGTGTGAAATTATGAGCTATAGGGTACAATGATGAAGACGCCATGTTGTTAATTGTACTGTTTTGTGGTTGTATTATTATTAGGTACTTTATATTAGGTACTTTATAGTCACGGAGGCATCTCTGTGAAATTCGGGTTGCTCCCACCTGGAGAGCGCGTCGAAGCCAGAGGATGCGATTTTTGTGTGTGATTGATGAGGAAGGAAAAGGGTGGGTGGGGGTAAATTTTGACCAAATGACAACTTTTTCGTTGCCACTGGATTTAACGTGTGCTAAGTGCATGGGCACACGGGACCTCGGTTTATCGTCTCATCCGAAAGACTCCATATTCAGACCGTAAGGCCTAGTGCAATGTGAGAGGGAAAATCCTCTGTACCCAGGTTCGAACTCGGGTTTACTTGACACGAAGCGAACGCGTTACCATTGTGCCACTCTACACCATCCTTCACTTTTGGACGTTATTAAGAATGATTGATGTGTGTTTTGCTATACGTGGTCGAATATTACGCGGTGACAGTCCTGAGATAACCATAGCTGTTGACGGGAATATTTATTTATTTATTAAGACAACTTTTATAGCGCCTAATCTTTAAGCTCTAAGCGCTTTACAGAAATCACTAAAATGAATAGTAAACACAATGAACAAAAAGTATACATCAAACATTGACCAACACCCCCCTTCCCTGATCCCTCAGTCAATTTCTCAATCACGCCCAAATAATGAATGACATAGTCTACAGTACACTTTCGCAACCAACTTGAAACACTCACACTGATGGACACTTAAAGACGCCCAGGCCGCACTATTAACAAATCACACTCACACCCACACGTATAACGATAGAGAGAGAAGAGAACGAGAGAGAGAGAGAAAGAGAAAGAGACATACATACAGACAGACAGACAGGGAAAGACAGACGGAGACACAGAGAGTCAGACAGAGGGACAGACAGAGAAAGAGAGAAGAGAGAGACACACAAACAGAGACAGAGATATATAATATAACAGACTAACTAATGAACTAACTAAACTGTACCATGATATTCCAATTCTGTAGAACATCCATATAGTACAGGTTAATGTCAACCAGTAATAACAGGGGGGTGGGTAAATTTTGACCAAATGACAACTTTTTCGTTGCCACTGGATTTAACGTGTGCTAAGTGCATGGGCACACGGGACCTCGGTTTATCGTCTCATCCGAAAGACTCCATATTCAGACCGTAAGGCCTAGTGCAATATGAGAGGGAAAATCCTCTGTACCCAGGTTCGAACTCGGGTTTACTTGACACGAAGCGAACGCGTTACCATTGTGCCACTCTACACCATCCTTCACTTTTGGACGTTATTAAGAATGATTGATGTGTGTTTTGCTATACACGATAGTTTTATTTGGATAGTAACAGTTTTTGCAAAAAACAATTTCTGTTAGAATGGTCAACCTATGGCGATATTTTTTCACGCCAGAGGGCAGTCAATGCACTAGGGGCTTATCACGCGATTTTCTTACTTGGGCGTAGTGAGAGAGAGAGAGAGATGGTAGGACCACTCACCGTCTCTCTCTCTTTCTTTAAATAAAATAAATAAATAATTAATAATGCTTATATAGCGCATAATCTTGCAAAGCAACTCAATGCGCTTTTCACTCACCATTCGTACAAACATTTCTAACAAACTGGCCCACGCATCCTCACCATACATCTCTATGAAAATGAATACATATTAGAGAATGCTCTCTTTATCCCCAACTAATAATATAGAGAGGATTAGCCCCACACGAGCGTCATGCCCTCTGCCGTGAGAAACATCGCACTAAGTCTCTCATTTGAAGTTTATCTGGAGACTCACTATAGAGTACATGAATTATATAACAGAAAATAGATGCTACTTCTCTGGTTATTTATATTTATGGCTGATGAAATAAAGACTCTAACACATCAATGTGCCAAATATCTCTCTCTCTCTCTCTCTCTCTCTCTCTCTCTCTCTCTCTCTCTCTCTCTCTCTCTCTCTCTCTCTCTCTCTCTCTCTCTCTCTCTCTCTCTCTTTTTTTTTTTTTTTTCCCCATCTTCTGGGCCGTACAGTGGCGTTGCTCCCACGCCGCTCGTTCCGAATCCCAATTCGCAGCTACACCCCGGTTTGTTCAAGTCGCAGAATCCGAGACCAGCAGTCCAAGGGGAGCGAATCTATGTCAGGCAGTCAGGAGGCAACCAACCGAGGAGACACTGCACTTCTGCTCTCTCTCTCTCTCTCTCTCTCTCTCTCTCTCTCTCTCTCTCTCTCTCTCTCTCTCTCTCTCTCTTTATGAGATAACATGTGGATAAAAAAAAATGTGTGTGTATGTATGTGCGTGCATGTGTGTGCATATGTGTGAGTGTTTGTGTGTGCATTTTTTTTCATGCATGTTTCTGATTTCTGTTTTGATTGCAGTTTATTTGTGTTGTTGCGCGCGCGCGCGCGCGCGTGTGTGTGTGTGTGTGTGTGTGTGTGTGTGTGTGTGTGAGGGAGAGATATATTTAAATTGTTTTGACCTCCTTGCAGATAGGTCGGTGACCTTTGCAATTACAAAAATGTTCAAATTAGTTTCTAATGAGCACTAGAAGGTTATTAAGTTCAATGTTTTTAAAAACCTTTCGTTTCCTTAAAGTCCAAAAACCACCACAAAAGGAATCATCAAAGGGCCAAGCTTTTGAGCAAGATAATGATATATATATATAGCTCTTAGCCCCCTCCCTCCCACACACTCTCACACCCACCACCCGTTACTAGGGGAAGACGGGGTAAAAAGCGCATGGGCGGGTAAGAAGCCCACCCCAATTATCTCATGAAATAAAGAAAATTTCAGTCAAATTTGCCCATGAGACGAATGCTAAACATTAACACTCGTCTCATGGGCAAAATGAGACTGAAATTTGCTTCATTTCATGAGATAATTGGGGTGGGCTTCTTACCCGCCCATGCGCTTTTTACCCCGTCTTCCCCTATCCTTGCTACCCCTTCTCTTTCCTTTGTACCCCTCCCCCCACCCCACCCCACCCCTTTCAACCTCTATTTCCCCACTTTCCATCTCGTTCCCTCTGGCCATCTCTGGCCAACGGTATTTATTCAAACGGTGTAATGTGAGGAAGACAACAATAGATCTTGTGATGGACATCTTTCTTGCTTTTTTGTGCGTGTGATGTCTTTCTCTTTGTTACATCTCGCTCACAACTTTTTCTCTCCGTCTTTCATGTGCGAATCGCCGCAGCCCCCTGTCACCCTCTGAAGGGCCAGCCGCATGTCCACTAAATTCGTACGACTGTACGATACGATTCGCGATCACAACGTCTCCAAGAACAAAATGTGATTCGCGCTTCGAAATCACGTGATCGAATCGTATCGTACAGTCGTGCGAGTTTAGCCGACGTGTGGCTGGCCCTTTAGTCACCCTCTGCTTTACTTAAGGGCCAGCCACACGACATACGAATCGCGACTGAATGCGATGCGATTTTGACGATGCGAGTCATGATTCACGTGAAATTCATAATATACTAGCAATCGCCCCGTGGCAGTTAACCCCCGTGGCAGTTTTAGCCCCGTGGCAGCTATCTCCTCCCTACACCTACCCCCTCCCCACATTTACTTGCTCGGGGACTTATCTGCCACTCGGCGACACACTTGTTTGCTATTGTGGCTTTCAACAGACAGCCAGTCTCAAACACACGAAAGTGAAACTTTCGGTTTTACATTTCCAAGAAGAAGGCAGCATTTCACCTTCCAAGAAAATGGATCACAAATGTGTAAGGTCTTTCATTTCAGGGGGGGGGGCACCTCTTGACCTATCGCAGAAAGAGTGTTTCATAATCATTTCGACTTTGACCTCGCGCACACAGAGAGAGAGAGAGAGAGAGAGAGAGAGAGAGTAGTACTTCTTCTTCTTCTTCGTTCGTCTTCCAAGTTCTTGTTCTTCGGTCGTTCAGGCATGTTTCTGTCAATTACGAACGTAGATGCATCATGCTGCTGTTATGCGCCTAAGTAAGAATAATTAGGCCCAGCATGTCTGATTTCGGGTAGAGGAAATGTTTTTGAAAGTATTTGTTAAAACAAAGGCAGGAGAATTTCTGTCAATTACGAACGTAGATGCATCATGCTGCTGTTATGCACCTAAGTAAGAATAATTAGGCCCAGCATGTCTGACTTTGGCTAGAGGAAATCTTTTTGAAAGTATTTCTTGAAAAAAGGCAGGAGAATGGACCGGAAAGGCAGAACGATAGTAGATAACAGCATGCAAAGGGAAAAGGCAGAATCAAAGAGACTGACAGATTAGAGGTAGTTATAAGCACATAACTTCCAGAAGGTGGGGGAACTATTTGTACGGAAGACCCCCCCCCCCCTCCCAGTATCCCTAGGGGGGGGGGGGGGGGGAAGCTTGCTGTGTTCTACTCCCACCCCCACCCACACCCACACCCCAGTCAGTTTTCTCTCTCTCTCTCTCTCTCTCTCTCTCTCTCTCTCTCTCTCTCTCTCTCTCTCTCTCTCTCTCTCCACTGTCTGTATTAAAATAGCTGCAGCGCGCTCGCGGCCGGGAGGCAAGCAAAGAGCCAAAGACATTGAAAAGAAAAGACTAACATCTGGTCCCTTTTCCCTATATGAGTAGTGAGGACAGAAACACTGGTTGTGTCCCTTTTAAACATCTTTATGACATAACACGTCGATAGGCCAGTTGAATTCTCCGTTCAAATTCCAATCTGAGTCTTTGCATAGCCGCCATTGTGAACTACCCCACTAACGATAACTCTATCAGCCAGGCTCGCCGTAACTCTTAAGTAGTCCATCTTCCCCTTTTAGAGTCTTTGGTTATGTGTGAAGTGTTGATTGAAATTAGCGTCCTGCAAAATAAATCGGTTTATAGCGCGTGTTTATGAACGGATGGTGTTGACATTTTGCACGACGATAGTCACTATCCCTGGTCACGCATGTTCCAAATCTCAGTCAATGTCGGGTCTGGTTACGCCGCGGTTTGTGAAAACGTGAAGCGGCCTGTCGGCGCCCGTATCTCCGGCACACGGATAGTCCCCGGCCCCGGTCATCTTCCTGCCAAATTCGAAGGCAATCGGCCTAGAAACGCCGGAGATACGGGCGCCGAGAGGCCGGCGGATGCGCGTTTCGCGCATTTGCGAAACCGCGCAAATGACACGGCCGCCTCAGTTGCCGTTGCCATCGCCCCGTTAGGGCTCACAGCAAATTTGAAGCGATTCGGTCGAAAAAACGGCGGAGTTATAAGGCCCGTTTTGTGTTTCAGACACACACACACACACACACACACACACACACGGTCACACACACGGACAGTTGGCTTTTTACTATATGATGATGATTTGAGTGAGCGACAATGGCAGAATTATTTTAGACGGAAGTGCTTCACGCGAATTCATAGACTCACGTGGCACAATCGCATCGCATCCCCATGCAATTCTACACGCCGTGGCGCCGGCTTTTGTTAAAGACCCACTGACCCACCACGATTAAGTCCCTTTTTTTTTTTCTGGGTAGCTGTGATCCACATACAAGTGTCCCCAACCTTCAAATTGAGGCTGTTCTTTAAAATCATGTTTCTTTTTCAATTTGGGGACATTTGTATGTGAGTCAAACCCGGTCAAAATAAGATTTCTTACCAGGGAAACCACGTGAAACCCGTGATTTTGACACGTGACTTGGTGGGTCTTTAACTTCCCATAATTATAACTGGGCCCATAGCCTTTTCATAATGAGCGGTTTCTGGCTGTACGGGGGGAGGGGGGGGGGGGTAGTCTATCATCTTATATTACTTCCCCATTGTCAACAAAGAGTCAGAATCTATTTTTATCGTGAGTTGGCGAGAGAGAGAGAGAGAGAGAGAGAGAGAGAGAGAGAGAGAGAGAGATTCGGATTCGGATTCGGATTCGGATTCGGATTTTCGGATTCGGAAGGTTTAATGAACCAGGCCATGGTGCCCATGTCATGGAGATGGGGATTACAATAGGGAAGAATAAAAGATAGCAATAAATATGAATGACACAAATAAATGATAACTCAATTAAATAGTTGAAACAAAATCAATCAATTATGTTGAACCAAGCAATTAAAAGAAAAAAAGAATGAATCAGTAAATAGATAAATAAATAAATAAACAAATAAATAAACTATACCTAACTAAATAAATAAATAAAAATAATAATTTAATTAATTGAAATTAAATCAATGAAATCAATCAACTAACTTGATCAATACATAAAACACTCAATCAAAGCAGTTTTCTTGTTCAATTAGTGAACGAATAAATCAAACAATTGTCTAGCCAACCAATCAACCAGCCAGTAAAACAATAAATAAATTAGTTGATGAAACAACCAATTTCAATCCATCAATCGATTAATCAAAATAATAGCCAACCTACAAACCATTTTAAATCAAATCAAATCAAACAATCCATCATTCAACCAGCCAATCAACAATTCAAACTTCAATAAATCAATCAAGCAACCAGCAAACATATATGCCTTCATCTCATATTCTACGCGCGCGCACACGCGCACGCGCGCGCAACGCACGCACACGCACGCACGCACACGCACGCGCACACACACACACACACACACACACACACACACACACACACACACACACACACACACACACATACACACACACATATATATATATATATATATATATATATATATATATATATATATATATATATATATATATATATATATATATATATATATATAAACATATGCACGCATATACACGCACACACCCAACCGTGAATACATGAATATATACATACAGTTCATAATCATGTAGAAACATAAGATATGTACCGCTAGTAGAATATTGAAAATCAATAGAAAACAGTCGTACATGATTAATATATAGCCAAATAAATAAACCACCCCTCATTCAACCAGCCGTTCAATCATTCAAACTTCAAATAATCAACCAAACAACCAGCTCGTAAGCCACCTATGACAATTCAATTAATTAACATGCTAACAAAATATGCAAACATAGGGAACTTACAACAAAATATGCACTCCAAGCATACCCTATATTAGCACAGGAAGCAGCGTGTTTCTTTACATAGTGAACACAGTCACAATGTATTCATATTACATTTCGGGACCCCCCCCCCCCCTCCCCGCTAGCAATTCAAATTTCTTTTCTTAAGGAGAGAGAGAGAGAGAGAGAGACAGAGAGAGAGAGAGAGAGAGAGAGAGAGAGAGAGAGAGAGAGAGAGAGAGAGAGAGAGAGAGAGAGACAGAGAGAGACAGAGAGAGAGACAGAGACAGAGAGAGAGAACGAGTTTCGCCTTGCATGCTAAGAAACGGCCTCTAAATGGAACGACACCTGGCGTCAAGGGCGTAGGTCTGTAACTCCACCTAAACAGCCCTTTGGGTAAGAACCAAAGAGTACTATCATCCTACTTATATTCTTTCTGGCCTTGGCTTAAGGCTGTATCAGACCAATTGACATAGGCTAGAACGCCAAGGCTACATCAAAATGTTGCTATGCTATGCATGGTTAGCTTTGGCGGGGGGGGGGGGGGGTCTTCAGCCATGACAAGCTCCTAGCATAACACCATCATGCAGTCTTCAAAATCCACCGAAGACGGAGTGTGGCTGCCCACGCGGTGGGGTAATCAAAAACGGTCACACACGTAACGTTCTCATCCGTAGCTGCTGCACTTGTACCACAGTGTTCAAAAGCGCTTCCGCTGTTGGGATGATCCCTGGAGTCTTTTAGCCAGGATACGCCAACAACAACAACAATAACCCTCTCCCTTTTCAGCTGTGGTCACGAATCATTCCTAAATATGCATGACTGACTCGATTTCGATTGTGAAACAATTATGCTTACTACCCCCCCCCCCCCCCACACACACACACACACACACACCAATCACTAAAGCGGGAGACAGACTATGCGACTGCCTCATATGACTCGATCAGGTCGTGACGTTGACCAAATTTTGTTTCCCGCACAGAAGAGGTCACAAGCCATCTGACTCGATCAGACTCGATCAGTGAAATTTAGAACCCGCCCTATTCGGCCCTGTCACCTGACTGGGCCCGACTGAGTCAGACTTATTGAGCAGCATGGTATGCAAATGAGGTGAAACGTCACGACCTGATCGAGTCACATGAGGCAGTCACATAGTCTGTCGCCGGCTTAAGAGACAGCCTGGCTGATCGGTGGGCAGACCTGATCATGTTAGAGGCGTTTAGTTGTCAGTCAACTGTAAACTTAGGGATATTGTATCCTTTTTTTTATAACCTAACTGTTCCTGTTTTGCTTTGTCTCTTGTGAATAAAATAACGTCACTTTACACTTGTTGTTTAGTTGTTTGTTTGTTGTATGTTCCTAAATGTAAATTCATATAATGCAACTAAAAACAACAGCATCAAAACGCTACACATTAACACAAAGTTATTAACTGTTCCTAACTGTAAATTCTTGATAATATATACTGGTGTCTCAGTGGAGTTTCGTACGAAGGACAGGCGTTACATTTGATACGAACAGAATCATTCCTTTGTTTATATAATCCATAAGGAGAAGAAAAGGAAAACGATCTAGCAAGATTTATCTTAAAACAAGCGCAAAATCGCAATAGTTTGTGGCGCGCGGTCTATTTTTACCACTCCAATCATGAGTCATCTCCCCTGGCTTTTCAATAATTGTAATCTGTAAACCAGAATGTTATCTCTGCACCCTTTCGTAACTTTTTATATCTTTTGGAAAACATTTAAAACTATGTATCCTACTTATGCTCATCAAAAGAAGCACCGCATACTCGTCGTGTCTGTTGTAGTGTCTGTATTACGTATGTTTATTATTTTGTACGCTTTTAAAATACATCATTTTAAAGAACGGCCTCAATTAATTTTGAAGAGTAGCCTCGGTTTGAAGTGCGACAATTTTGGAACGACAGACCGACCGACCGACAGACCGACAAAGTGAGTTATAGGTTTGTGGCTTGAGCCACAAACAAAAACCACAGTATTCTTTATTTCCTTGAACGCAATCAGACTAACAAGAACTGATTCCAGAATGTTTGCCTGATACTATAGACTCCATCAAAGAAAAACTACGATATTATTACAATATACCAAGCAAAGGCCTTGGATGGAGTAGTCCATTAAAATAAATAAAGATTTAATCTTTTCCTAAAATCTGTGCCTTCGGTACGTTCAAGGAAAACATTCAAGTAAACGGTGATTTTGTAGGCAATAAAAAGGTTGTCAATGGAGAATAGTCAATAGCAAATAGGACCTAGTGCGCGTCACACGTGGATTTTAACATGGTACCATTCTAGGTCCTGTGATCGGGAGATTTACGAAAGCGCGTATTGTCATATCAGAAGAGCGGATTTTTTTTTAACGAAAGCGCGTCAAATCGGCATACGTAAGCGCGGATTATTTTATACAATTTTGAGCACAGATTTCCAGCCCTCACCCACCAATTCACCCGGGTCCCAGATGGATGGATGTTGATGACAGTCAGGATGTTGATGACACTCGTTGCGATGGTCGATGACAGGATATTGATGACACTGTGTACTGTCTTAAGTTTGTTCTGAGAGAGAGAGAGATAGATAGATAGAGAGAGAGAGAGAGAGAGAGAGAGAGAGAGAGAGAGAGAGAGAGAGAGAGAGAGAGAGAGAGAGAGAGAGAGAGAGAGAGAGAGAGAGAGAGAGAGAGACAGAGAGACAGAGACACAGAGAGAGAGAGAGAGAGAGAGAGAGAGAGAGAGAGAGAGAGAGAGAGAGAGAGAGAGAGAGAGAGAGAGAGAGAGATGATGCTCCACACTCATTTTCTGGTAGGTCACCTTCCGCACTTTCGTATCATGGGTTTGGTTTATACGCGCTTTTGAAACATCCGGTTCAGAAATCCGCGCTTTTGAATGTCACCCCTGTGATCTTCCAGGTGCGAGTGAAAGACCCGTTAGATTACATCTCCGTTACCAAAATAGCTAGCTCACGACCCTGACAGTCTTCTCGTGAATGCTTTGACCATTCCATAGCGAAATATGTTCCTCAAAAGACCTATGTTTTAGATCAAGTGACCAATCAAGTATGGATATATATCAATTGTATATACTGGAAGTTTGACTGTCTCTCATCTT
>CM065690.1:49062314-49069814 GCA_017654935.2 Phymorhynchus buccinoides
CTATCAAATAACAAGAAAACAAGAAACAATGCAAATAAGCAAAAATGGGGAAAAACACATTAAATTTTCAAGATCAAGCAAAAATACAAACATCATTTAACAAAATTCAAATATCATAGACCACACACACATACATACACACACACATACACACACACACACACACACACACACACACACACACACACACACACACACACACACACACACACTACACACACACACACACACACACACACACACACACACACACACACACACACACACTCTAAGTACAGAAAAGAAAATACATCACAGAGTTACTTAATCCGCGGCGTACAGGAAGCAAAAACATTGTAGCAAGTATGCTCATAATTAATGCATACATGTACTAATTACTTGTTGTAATTGTTATGAGCACGAATATTTTAGTAAGTCGTTGTTTTGCAACACCAATAGATATGGAAGTGAAATAAATATGATCATTTAGAGCTTGTTTAAGAGGTGTTTATGGTATGTTCTCTTAAAAGATGAGACACTTGCTATATTAGAGAGAGAGAGAGAGAGAGAGAGAGAGAGAGAGAGAGAGAGAGAGAGAGAGAGAGAGAGGAGAGAGAGAGAGAGAGAGAGAGAGAGAGAGAGAGAGAAATTTTAAAAAAAATTAACATTTGAAACATTTGTTTATTGAGGGAAAAGAATAAGCACACAATGGGCTTGTTTACATCTTGCCCTCGAAACAAAAGAAGAAAAGCACAATTAAAACTTCAATTAATGAACAAAAGCAACAGGACCCCCCCCCCCCCCCCCCAACAAAAAACAAAACAAAAGCCTACACATTCATACACCCCTCCCCCCTCCCCCCACCCCCCCCCCACCCCCCCCAACCCTCGCACACAGCACAGTAATCATATGAACTAATATAAATTGAATTCACGAGATTCATAAAAATACATTGTGGAGGAAGAGAGAGAGAGAGAGAGAGAGAGAGAGAGAGAGAGAGAGAGAGAGAGAGAGAGAGAGAGAGAGAGAGTGTGGGTGTATATGTGTGTGGGTGGGGGTGGGGGGGGGGGGGGGGGGGGGGGAGGAGGACAGTAGACTAGCAGAAACCATTCACAAAATCACAGCGGCTCCGTTGGGGGGCATCGAAACGAGCCAACGATTGGTCAACCGGGTGATGACGACAGCAAGGACGTAGTTCGGTCGCCGTGGTAACCGTCCAGTTTCGGAAACACCGCTTCCTTATATGGAATATATCGTGAGTGGCAATTTGGCGCTTCCTCTCTATCGATCGGACGGACTTGTTTACCACGGACATCTTAATAGGGGAGGCGAAAAAATCGATGTTCTCTCTCTTTCTCTCCCCCAGTGACGCAAACCGCAAGAGCTAGGGCCTACTACAAAAATACTAGGCTTTCAAGACTGCACTTTGTCATCTCCAAATATGGAACACGGTTTTTTTTAGTAAAGTTTTATTTTTGTGTTTATTTGACGATTTAAGGTTTTGGTTAGGTTTAGGGATAGGGTTAGGGTTAAGGCTAGTTTAATTTAAGATTGAATGGTTAAAAGATACGCATGTATTCTAAAATTTTGCCTAAAACCGACATTGTCACGCGAATCAATGGCGTCACTTTCCATATTTGGAGATGACCAAGTGCAGCATTGAACGTCTCGTCTACAAAAAATGTTCCCCATCCTTTTCTATTCTCTCTTCCCGAGACTCCAATGTCGTGAATGAGAAGTGGAGAGACAGAGACAGAGGCGGAGAGAAGGGAGAGAAAGGAGAGAGGGGGGGGGGTGTAGTAGGGAGGGAGCAGGCTCACGCGCACTGCCCAAATGTTTCCCAAAATAGCGCAACCCCCCTCAGGCCAAACATCTATCATCTTGCGAAGGACTCGAGCTGACTTGGGTCTTAGCATAGTAGCAGTTTCGCTAGCAGAAGCAACGGTTCAAGTCGAGAAGAGAGAAAGCTTCACTTTGTGTGTGCAGTCTGACACTTCAAACAGAAAAGAGAACAGTCACTTTGTATTTTCTTTTGACTTTGTACGTTCGTTTGTGTATTTGGAGCATCTTTTGTTGTTGCTGTTGTTGTTGCAACAGAGAGACAATACAAGTGTGCTGATATTTTCATTTTGTGAGAAGCAGCAGCTTGCAATGACCGTGATTTTGTTCCCATGAAGTTCGTGCAAGTTGAGTGACAGGTTGATATATAATGTGAGAAGTGTTCATTAGTTTTTTTGTGGGACAGCAAATTTATTCCGTTTTTGCCACTTAGGTTGAGATCTTTTCTTACTATCGTCTCGGTTTCGTGTATGCTGATGTGAAGAAGACAACAATTCCATCGACGAGCAGTCAAAATAGTATCGTTAATTATTATTATTGTGATTTGCAGGTAAGACTGACCCTCTCTCTCTCTCTCTCTCTCTCTCTCTCTCTCTCTCTCTCTCTCTCTCTCTCTCTCTCTCTCTCTCTCTCTCTCTCTCTCTCTCTCTCTCTCTCTCTCTCTCTCTCTCTCTCTCTCTCTCTCAGTGCCGTGTGTGTGTGTGTGTGTGTGTGTGTGTGTGTGTGTGTGTGTGTGTGTGTGCGTGTGCGTGTGCGTGCGTGCGTGTGCGTGTGCGCGTGCGTGTGCGTGTGCGTGTGTGCGTGCGTGTGCGTGTGTCACGTGTGCGTGCTCAGGCTTACGCGTAGGCGTCTGTGCGTGCGTGCGCTTGGCATTGTGTGTGTGTGTTTGAACGTGACAAGTTTGGATCATACCTATACTTATGTGGGGATCGTTAACGCGCTACGATATGTGTATCCCATTACGTGACGTAGGCCTAGCAAGGTCACACATTATCACATTATCTACGACCAAAGACACTTAGAGCTTTTCTTAGAGTGAGAGCTTGCGCGTATAAGCTCTAAAGGGCCAGCCACACCGCCCGCTACATATAGTACATATCTATATTGTTAAAAACTCGGGACTTTACTGGTGTTGCACTGCCTCCGGGCATTGCAGCCAGTATTGTTCCCACCATCTTTGTATTTACAAATGTCCCATATGTGTCTATGACCGAGAGGACGTAAAACACCATTTTTCATTCCACACCGCCCGCTAAAATCGCACGACTGTACGATGCGATTCGATCGAGAGATCTCGAAGCGCCAATCACATTTTGTTCTTGGAGACCACGTGATCGAATCGCATCGTACAGTCGTGCGATTTTAGTGGACGTGTGGCTGGCCCTTAAAGCGCCTTTACTATACGACCCGGCCCTTGGTCACACGAAAGTTCGAGAATCAAGGAAATTAAAGCTTTACGTCCTCCCGCTCTTTAAAAGACCATATGGGGGACATCCGAGAATCAACCGATCAGCCCATTGATTTATTCAGATGCGTTAGATAGCCTACTGCTATTGCCAAATTTCAAGACTAGACGTCTAGTGTTCTCTCTCTCTCCCCCCGTTTCCTTCTCTGCCATAAATAATAAACACAACTTTTCCCCGGCGGCCATTCTCGTGAAAGGGATAGGGTTAGAATCAGCCTCTAGAGGATCACTGAAAGAAACAGACTTTGAGATCGAGTGTCGTAAACATGCAGTTTGTTCAGAGACGCTACTGCGTAGACTAGAAAATGAGATAAAGACTTGCAATAACGTGGGTGGAGTGACAGGTGTCTTTGAGTGAGTAGATTTCAAATCGAAATGTTTGGGAGGAAGGCATTGAAAGGGCAATAGTGGAAAGTGCTCTCAAGAGCTTTTGCCTTCCCTCTCCTTATTATATCCTCAACCCTCAATCGAGTCTCCCACCCTCATGTCTGATCTTCCGCCCCCAATGTACACAAACTCGCGCGCGCGTGCGCGCACACACACACACATGGTCACACACACACACACACACACACACACACACACATTGACACACGCACGTGCTCGTGCGCGCACACACGCACTCAAAAACACACACGCGCGCGCATGTACACATACATATATACACGCGCACGCACGCAAACAAGGATACATGTGCGCACACACACGTGCGCACTCACACACACACACACACACACACACACACACACACACACACAGACACACACACTCTTCTGTTCTTCGTTTGTATTCAGTTGTTTATATTACTTGGTTTAAATGCAGTCTCCATCTGTTCAATCAATTGTGCACTTATGACGTTAATTTAAGGAGCACGGTATAAGCTTCGAGCTTGTTGTTGCTCTAATTGTCTTTCATGTTTGATCGTTTCCGAATTAATAAAGATTTGTTTAAACCACACACACACACTCGTTTGGCGTGCCAAACGAATGTCAACTTATTCAATCCCCAACCCGGCGTCAACTCTTTACTACCCTAACTGTCCCCACTCGACCATTTTTGACCTCCCACCCACCTACCCTTTTTCTTTAACGCCCAATTCATTTTGTACTGCGCAGTAGTGTAGTGTTACGCTTTGACCTCAATCTAAAACCGATCGAATTTACATCACCAAATCTCGATCCTCCCTTTCATGCATGCATGAATCTCTTTCGCACTACTCCCCCCTCCTCACCTCCACCCCCACCCCCCCACTCCTCCCCTCACCCCGCCCCCCTCACCCCACCCCTTTTTGATATAATAGTCATCTCGTAGTTTCAGGTTCTCTCTCTCTCTCTCTCTCTCTCTCTCTCTCTCCCTCCTCCCCCCTCTCTCTCTCTCTCTCTCTCTCTCTCTCTCTCTCTCTCTCTCTCTCTCTCTCTCTCTCTCTCTCTCTCTCTCTCTCTCTCTCTCTCTCTCTCTCTTTCAAGTCTCTCGTGTTTTTGTCTGTCTCTCACTCTGCCTGTCTCTCTCTCTCTCTCTCTCTCTCTCTCTCTCTCTCTCTCTCTCTCTCTCTCTCTCTCTCTCTCTCTCTCTCTCTCTCTCTCTCTCTCTCTCTCTCTCTCTCTCTCTCTCTCTCGTGTGTGTGTGTGAGTGAGAGGGCAAGGTTCCAAGAAGCTATTGTAGCTTATCCTTTTAATAAATAAATGTTAGAACTGTCATAAGGGGGGGGGGGGAGGGGGGGGGGGGGGGGGGGGGGGCCAGGGGAATAGACATAATTTGATCTATTAAATATAACAGATTTGGCATGGGAGTGTTTGCAATTATTTATTTATTTATTTATTATTATTATTTTTTTTTTAATGCGCGCATTTATTATGTCGCTATCAATTTGTGTTTCTTTTATATCTATACAAAAATGATCCTGTACTTGAGGACATAATGAATTATTTGATTGATTTACCCCCAATAAAACATTCGTATTCGTATATTCTCTCTCTCTCTCTCTCTCTCATACGTCTGTCTCTTGAACTGCCATTAAAAGCCGCGTGTGCAGCCCTAAGCGATTTAAAAAAAAGACTCATGATTCTGATCGCTTCTCGGCCTTTTGACTAAGGCAGTGATTCAGGAACATACATTTTTGTTTATACCCTGGTTGGTTTGTTCAGCCCGTCGTAGGCCTACATGGCGAAAGCCGATACGCGACGTTAAACTGAACTTCCATCCTAAGCGATCGCCTCATAGGCCCGACAGTACGTAGTACTTGAGGTTTCAAGTTTCAAAGTTTTACTTTGAAAACTTCCTGATCGCTTCTCGGCCTTTTGGCTAAGACAGTGATTCAGGAACATACATTTTTGTTTATACCCTGGTTGGTTTGTTCAGCCCGTCGTACATGGCGAAAGCCGATACGCGACGTTAAACTGAACTTCCATCCAGTGCTTGAGGTCACCATCTGTCTTCAACACGAGTGTAGCCACAAGGTTACGAGTGGGCAGTCAGGCCAGGTCAAGCGACCGCTAATAATTTGTTCCCCTCCGGTCAAGCTCTCAAATCCGTTCAGTTATTCCGCCACTTAGCTCTCTGTCTCTGTCTGTCTGTCTGTCTGTCTGTCTGTCTGTCTGTCTGTCTGTCTGTCTCTCTCTCTCTCTCTCTCTCTCTCTCTCTCTCTCTCTCTCTCTCTCTCTCTCTCTCTCTCTGTCTCTCTGTCTCTCTCTCTCTCTCTCTCTCTCTCTCTCTCTCTCTCTCTCTCTCTCTCTCTCTCTCTCTCTCTCTCTCTCTCTCTCTCTCTCTCTCTCTCTCTCTCTCTCGATCTCTCTCTCTCGATGTCAAAAAGCTATACATACATCTGTATCGTTAAAAAATCGGGACTTTCCTGGAGTTGCACTGCCTCCGGGCATTGCCTCCATGATCGTTCCCACCATCTTTATAATGTCCCATATGTGTCTGTTTCAGACCGGAGGACGTTACACGGATTTTCATTAATTATCTCTCTCTCTCTCTCAATGTCTCTGTTTCTGTGTACATGAGAGAGAGAGAGAGAGAGAGAGAGAGAGAGAGAGAGAGAGAGAGAGAGAGAGAGAGAGAGAGAGAGAGAAAAATGTGTGTCACATGTGTGTGTGTGTGTGTGTGTGTGTGTGTGTGTGTGTGTGTGTGTGTGTGTGTGTGTGTGTGTGTGTGTTCGTGTGTGTGTGTGTGTGTGTGTGTTCGTGTGTGTAAAGAGAGTGTGTGTGAGAGAGAGAGAGGTGTGTCTGTGTGTGTGTGTGTGTGTGTGTGTGTGTGTGTGTGTGAATGTGTGTGTGCGCGCGCGCGTGCGCATCATTATTGTGTGACCTTTCGTGCGTGTGACATTAGTGCGATTGACAACACTTTCGTATGTAGCGTACGTTCCTGCGCAGTTTGCAATACCGCAAGACCGGAGGGAGAGGGGTTGGGGTGTGAGGGGGGGGGGGGGGGGGTTGACAGTTCGTGAGTTGAGTAGGCGTAGGAGGGGCTTTAATACCAGTAGTAGTAGTAGTAGTAGTAGTAGTAGTAGTAGTAGTGGTAATCTGAGAGAAAGAAAGACATTTTTTTTTGGGTTTAACGTACGTCCTCTCGACCTGGGCAGGCACAAGAGAAAGACAGAAACACAGAACAAAAGAAGCCTTGATAATGTGACATAAGCTTACATTGAGTTTGTTAGTTAATAATGTTATTATAAATAGTTAGTTGGACCTACTGGTCGCTTTCATATAATAATATAAGAATCAATGGCTAACTTAGTTGGGTTTTTTTTGCATAAAGCAATTTGATCCGTTTTGATTGCTGATGACATTAAAACATTTTAATTTGTCATCTCTCTCTCTCTTTCTCTCTCTCTCTCTCCATCCCTCCCTCCCTCCTACCCTCCCCCCTTCTTTCCTCACCACCATATTACGTGTTTCAACTCTATGTGACGATTTAAGAAAAGGCAGGTGGACAAGCTTATATTCCCCCCCCCCAAAAAAAAAAAAAAAAAAAAAAAAGTCAATGGGGAGAAGAGACAGAAATAAGGGGGTGGGTGGGGCGCTTTATTTGCCCTCAAGGTCTTTTTGCTTGCCTTTGTGTGTTTTATATAAGCTGGCGAGACGCCAGCGGTGTGACGTACTTACATCACGATTTTTGCGGCATGTATAGGGCCTTCGTACGTACGTTCTGTTCACCCTGACACGGCGAAGTTGAGCTGAAGAAAAGAACACTCATGCATTTTCTTTTCACTTTCTTGG
>CM065690.1:49070314-49087814 GCA_017654935.2 Phymorhynchus buccinoides
TACCACTCTACACTCTACACAATATGCTTCCGTACGTGCGGGAAGTCCACAAAGGTCACCAACCCCAAGGCTGTAGTACTACGAGTCCGTGAAAATGCCCTCTATAGCTAGCTATTCGAGAGTCCGTAGTCACTCACAAACAGTGTGCGGCTAAGCTGAGTCACGCCCTTCATCATCATATAGTAAAAAGCCAACTGTCCTGTGTGTGTCTGGTCTGTCTGTCTGACCAGGACAAACGGGCCTTATGACTCTGTTCTCCGCCGTTTTTCCGGGGGGGAGGGGGGGGGGGGGGGGGGAACGGCGGGGGGGAATCGCTTCAATTTGCTGTGAGCCCTGACGGGGCGATGGCAACGGGCGCAACCGAGGTCTGGCCGTGTCATTTGCGGACGGTTTGGGCAAAATGCGGCGAAAACGCGTATTCCCGCCGGACTCTCTTCTCAGCGGGCGCCCGGTATCGCTTCTCTCTCCGGCGATTCTCTGGACGATTGCTCATTCTTGCCAAACCAGAAGCGAATACGGTTCAGAAACGCGCGCTGCGCTATAAATAACGCCGCTTCAACTTTTTCACGAATAACGCAATCTGCCGTTTCTTGTCCGAATCGCTTTCAATTTGCTGTCAGGCTTGCTATGATGGCCCGATGGCCCGGGCCTGTGGCGTTACCTAGTACGGTGCATTGCCAGAACTAGGCGTTGCGCTAGTTACTGTAAAATGTCAACTATCTCTCACTTGACTAACTGGACCAAGACTAAGAAAAATCTGGATTTTTTCTTCTTCTTCTCTTTGGGTCCCACGATCATTAAATTGATCATTCTGGCACCATCAGGAAAACAAAAAGACTGGTGCTATTTAGAAATAGACGATTTTCGTTAAAAAAAAAACTAAAATAAAAACTAGGGGAGAGCACTTCGTGAAAATTAAGAGCACTTCGTGAAAATTACAACGTGGGTGATTACCTCGACTTTTCATCCGTCAAAACCATAGCAACCCTGGCGTCGAAGCTTGAAACCGCAGAATGCCAGTCAACGACTTGCAAACATGTTTTTTAAAAGAAAAATTAGGGGTGGCCAGTGGCCACAAACTGATAAAACTTGAAAAAATGTGACGTAAAAATATAAATAAATGACATCAATTTTAGAATGACGCACTGCGTTCTAAATGCTGTGTGTCTCCCTCAAACACACGAAGCCAGCGAGGGCTGGGGATTTACCTGATGGTAGAAAAACTTCCCTTGTTTGACCGATCGAAATAGGCAAGATGACTCCCACACACCACGAAAATTACCCCCCTTGATTATTTCCGAACAACTCCTATTAAACTATAAACTAAACAAGAAAAACATAAAGTCACTATATCATAATCTTGCACACAAAATACAAAATATTAAAATCTGTATGGGGAATAAAAAGAGGTGTGATTGAGGAAGGGGTATGGTGGATGACTTGAACAAAAACAATCTAAAGACTGGTCAAAAGAAGGGAAAGTAGGGCCTAAATGGTGGAGAGTATATATGTTACGGCCAATCCGTGAAATTGCCTATTTCATGAAACTGGCAAAAAGCTTTGCCCAGTTTATGAAATGGACAATGTATATCACATTTTTTAATCCCCATTCACACAGGTATTGATTCAATGGTATCACACACTTTTCTACATTGAATTTGCACACCCCTATCCTGCCCCCCAACTCGACCAGATGCTAAGCTGGGACATGGGCATGCCTGAGCCACAATGTTGTATCAAACGTTTTATCAAATTAAAGTCTGAATAAAATAATTTTAACTCATCTACAGATGAGATTTCTCATTCGTTTTGAACCAATTCTTGATCTATGTGTACTAATGAACGAAAAAACATTTTTCATTCATATTTCTTTTCTCATTTGCAAGTCATAAATTGGCCATTTCACGAACTAGGCAAACCATTTTGCCAATTTCATGAAATGGGCAATTTCATGGATTGGGCGTAACATGTACACACAAAAAAAAGTAGACCTACAAAAACACACCCACACAATCAATGCCTTCGTAGACTACCAGTAGTGCCTGTCGCAGTCAAAAAAGTCGCTCAGTCAAATAAATCGCCCGCTACTATGAGAGTGTGTATTTGCGACAACCAGAAATTTCACTTTTTCTGTAGTTGAACCATTTACCTAACCCTAACCCTAGAAAAAAGTGAAATTTGTGGTTCATGCTTAATGTCGCAAAATGTCGCAAATACACTCTCATACCGGGCGATTTATTCGACTGAGCGACTTTTTTGGCTGCGACAGTGCCTACTACACCTTACGACAAGTATAGCTTGTAATGTAAGTAGGGCCTACCCCATTAAGAGCTTCGCAGTTTGACCTCTCGACCGTCCCACCCTGTCGTTACGAAATAGGTCTTACGTGTTGTGTTGTCGATTCGGCAAAAACAGATATTCCCATGAGTTTAATCCTGCCACCTAACACCCTGGCCCCCCCCCCCTCCCCCCCCCCCCCCCCCAGCCCCACGGCTAACCCCACGGCTCAAACGTCGTCTCCCCTTCATTTTTGCCCTTTAATTGTCCTTTGCCCGACAAAGGTCAGTACTAGAAGGGGAGTATAAGTTTCTCGCACAGTCTCTCTCTGTCTCTCTATCTCTGTCTCTCTCTCTCTCTCTCTCTCTCTCTTTCTTCTCTCCTTCTCTCTCTCTCTCCTCTCTCTCTCTCTCTCTCTCTCTCTCTCTCTCTCTCTCTCTCTTCTCTCTCTCTCTCTCTCTCTCTCTCTCTCTCTCTCTCTCTCTCCTTCTGTATTCTATGTTCGTATATGTACCAAGGACAGATTGGAAGACTAGGCGTTGCCTAAAATCTTTATCCTTGAAAAATAAAGTTAAAGTTTTCAAGTTTTTTCAAGTTTTCAAGTTTTTTTTGCAAGTTTTCAAGTTCTCTCAGTCTCTCTCTCTCTCTCTCTCTCTCTCTCTCTCTCTCTCTCTCTCTCTCTCTCTCTCTCTCTCTCTCTCTCTCTCTCTCTCTCTCTCTCTCTCTCTCTCTCTCTCTCTCTCTCTCTCTCTCTAAGATATCTCGCGAACCACTTCAAATTTTGTGCGTGGGTGTAATACCAAACGTACAGATTGGTGCAAACATTATGCCTCGGTGGTGTCGCCGAGCGACAGACATAATTCATAGACCCCGTTTTTGTCCCTACTGTTATATATCACAAAGGATTGCATGGAATCACTTCTCTCCACCCTCCTCCCTGTCTTTCTCCGTCCATTCTTCCTTCTCTTTCGTCTCCTCCTCCTCCTCCTCCTTTTCTCTCCCTTCTCATTGGCAACACCCATTTTGCTCGACCAAGAGGCTCAATGGACACACACCTATATGGCTAGACATCTTGTGCACCTTATGCCATGTCCTACCTTTCGCTCTAGTCCTTGCCGTCAGCGTGCAGTCATGTCATGCCACTGCCCTCAGAACGTGACTGACATTAGCCTATCAAAGGACAGTCAGTCAACACCGGTGCGTAAGCTTACGCGTTTCGGTGACACCCACCCCAATTCAATTTCGGCGGGAGAAAAAAAAAAAGGCCCACTTGTTGTAGGGGAAGGGGGGTAAAAAGCGCATGGGCGGGTAAGAAGCCCACCCCAATTATCTCATGAAATAAGGAAAATTTCAGTCAAATTTGCCCATGAGACGAATGCTAAACATTAACGCTCGTCTCATGGGCAAAATGAGACTGAAATTTGCTTCATTTCATGAGATAATTAGGGTGGGCTTCTTACCCGCCCATGCGCTTTTTACCCCGTCTTCCCCTAATATTGAAGCTTGGCATTGCACTATATACAAATGCCTATGCCAAACTAGCGAGATACTCGCTCCGGTGTTGCATAAAATATTTTACCCATGAAATAAATACTCTTTTTCCCTCATTCAAATTGTTTGCTGTTTGGGAAAGATTCGCCCCCTAAATACATTCAGAGGCGTCTTGTGGCATGCAGGAAGAACAGAAGATTCATCATTAAATACTGAGAAGTCAGGGATATTTTTCTAACATTTATTATTATTTATTTTCGTTTGCACGGACGGTTGTTTTTAGGTATAAGCTTTCAACCGTTGGTCGGCGCTCTTTTACTGTTTCAGGACCGAACAAATGTCAAACAAACTTCCTCTCTCCCTGCGTGAGCGACCGGCCCTCTCCATCTTCAAATCCAGTCTCAAAACCCACCTGTTCCCCCGTCAATAAGGATCACACACACACACTTTCTCCTCTCTCTCTCATGCCTTTTGGTCTATTTCCGGCTGATCTGGGTCTGGATCTGGATCTGGAGGCATGCGTCGCAGACGGCACTTCTGACAATAGACGCGACGGAACTAGGAGGGCGCATTCCTTATTAGAATTAAAACAAAAAGATAGAAAGGAGAAAGACCTACTGCTTACCCCGGGTTGAGACCGTTAACCCCCCCCCCAGTTCAGCCGGAAGGGCCCAGGCCCCACTTCCAGGAGCAAGCAAAAAATAAAAAAGTAATGGTCTAGTGGTCAGTGGACGCAGGCTCAGATGGTGATCTGGTCAGCGCTGATGTAAATGCGCTGACGGAGCCTGCGGTGACAGTAGCCTCATTCAGTTGGTTCCACTCCGTGGCAGTCTTGACGAAGAAGAAGCTGTTGCATACTTCTTTATGTCAAACGTGTGTGTGTCATTTTGTTCTTTGAATACGTTACGAATGTTAATGTGTGCGCATGCGCTTTGGTTTGATTGGTTACAATGGTATCAAGAATTGGCGCCGTCTAAATACTGTATGTTATGTTATGTTTCGTGTCTTTTGTTTGTTCGTCTGCTTGTGTTCCCCCGTCTGTCTGCGTGTCGTTCTCCCCACTGACTCTCTCTGTCTCTTTCTCCCGCGCGAGATAAACAGACAGGCAGACTTCATTAGTGCACAGTTAATTGTTTGTGTCCGGTAATGTTCAGATGATGTGTTTTGGTGTGTAAAAAGAATGATGGATGACATGATCAGATGTTGTGTTTTGGTGTGTAATGGGAAAGTAAAGAATGACAGACGACATGATCAGATGTTGTGTTTTGGTGTGTAATGGGAAAGTAAAGAATGATAGATGACATGATCAGATGATGTGTTTTGGTGTGTAATGCGAAAGTAAAGAATGATAGATGACATCATGATCAGATGATGTGTTTTGGTGTGTAATGCGAAAGTAAAGAATGATAGATGACATGATCAGATGTTGTGTTTTGGTGTGTAATGCGAAAGTAAAGAATGATAGATGACATGCTCAGATGATGTGTTTTGGTGTGTAATGCGAAAGTAAAGAATGACAGATGACATGCTCAGATGATGTGTTTTGGTGTGTAATGCGAAAGTAAAGAATGATAGATGACATGCTCAGATGATGTGTTTTGGTGTGTAATGCGAAAGTAAAGAATGATAGATGACATGCTCAGATGATGTGTTTTGGTGTGTAATGCGAAAGTAAAGAATGATAGATGACATGCTCAGATGATGTGTTTTGGTGTGTAATGCGAAAGTAAAGAATGATAGATGACATGCTCAGATGATGTGTTTTGGTGTGTAATGCGAAAGTAAAGAATGATAGATGACATGCTCAGATGATGTGTTTTGGTGTGTAATGCGAAAGTAAAGAATGATAGATGACATGATCAGATGATGTGTTTTGGTGTGTAATGCGAAAGTAAAGAATGATAGATGACATGATCAGATGATGTGTTTTGGTGTGTAATGCGAAAGTAAAGAATGACAGATGACATGCTCAGATGATGTGTTTTGGTGTGTAATGCGAAAGTAAAGAATGATAGATGACATGCTCAGATGATGTGTTTTGGTGTGTAATGTAAAGAAAGTAAAGAATGATAGATGACATGCTCAGATGATGTGTTTTGGTGTGTAATGCGTAAAGAATGAGATAAAGAATGTGTTTTGGTGTGTAATGATAGAAAGAATGATAGATGACATGCTCAGATGATGTGTTTTGGTGTGTAATGCGAAAGTAAAGAATGATAGATGACATCATGATCAGATGTTGTGTTTTGGTGTGTAATGCGAAAGTAAAGAATGATAGATGACATGATCAGATGATGTGTTTTGGTGTGTAATGGGAAAGTAAAGAATGATAGATGACATCATGATCAGATGTTGTGTTTTGGTGTGTAATGCGAAAGTAAAGAATGATAGATGACATGCTCAGATGATGTGTTTTGGTGTGTAATGCGAAAGTAAAGAATGATAGATGACATCATGATCAGATGTTGTGTTTTGGTGTGTAATGCGAAAGTAAAGAATGATAGATGACATGCTCAGATGATGTGTTTTGGTGTGTAATGCGAAAGTAAAGAATGATAGATGACATGCTCAGATGATGTGTTTTGGTGTGTAATGCGAAAGTAAAGAATGACAGATGACATGCTCAGATGATGTGTTTTGGTGTGTAATGCGAAAGTAAAGAATGATAGATGACATGCTCAGATGATGTGTTTTGGTGTGTAATGCGAAAGTAAAGAATGATAGATGACATGCTCAGATGATGTGTTTTGGTGTGTAATGCGAAAGTAAAGAATGATAGATGACATGCTCAGATGATGTGTTTTGGTGTGTAATGCGAAAGTAAAGAATGACAGATGACATGCTCAGATGATGTGTTTTGGTGTGTAATGCGAAAGTAAAGAATGATAGATGACATGCTCAGATGATGTGTTTTGGTGTGTAATGCGAAAGTAAAGAATGATAGATGACATGCTCAGATGATGTGTTTTGGTGTGTAATGCGAAAGTAAAGAATGATAGATGACATGCTCAGATGATGTGTTTTGGTGTGTAATGCGAAAGTAAAGAATGATAGATGACATGCTCAGATGATGTGTTTTGGTGTGTAATGCGAAAGTAAAGAATGATAGATGACATGATCAGATGATGTGTTTTGGTGTGTAATGCGAAAGTAAAGAATGATAGATGACATGCTCAGATGATGTGTTTTGGTGTGTAATGCGAAAGTAAAGAATGATAGATGACATGATCAGATGTTGTGTTTTGGTGTGTAATGCGAAAGTAAAGAATGATAGATGACATGCTCAGATGATGTGTTTTGGTGTGTAATGCGAAAGTAAAGAATGATAGATGACATGATCAGATGATGTGTTTTGGTGTGTAATGCGAAAGTAAAGAATGATAGACGACATGCTCAGATGATGTGTTTTGGTGTGTAATGCGAAAGTAAAGAATGACAGATGACATGCTCAGATGATGTGTTTTGGTGTGTAATGCGAAAGTAAAGAATGACAGATGACATGCTCAGATGATGTGTTTTGGTGTGTAATGCGAAAGTAAAGAATGACAGATGACATGCTCAGATGATGTGTTTTGGTGTGTAATGCGAAAGTAAAGAATGACAGATGACATGCTCAGATGATGTGTTTTGGTGTGTAATGCGAAAGTAAAGAATGACAGATGACATGCTCAGATGATGTGTTTTGGTGTGTAATGCGAAAGTAAAGAATGATAGACGACATCATGATCAGATGTTGTGTTTTGGTGTGTAATGCGAAAGTAAAGAATGACAGATGACATGATCAGATGATGTGTTTTGGTGTGTAATGCGAAAGTAAAGAATGATAGATGACATGCTCAGATGATGTGTTTTGGTGTGTAATGCGAAAGTAAAGAATGACAGATGACATGCTCAGATGATGTGTTTTGGTGTGTAATGCGAAAGTAAAGAATGATAGACGACATCATGATCAGATGTTGTGTTTTGGTGTGTAATGCGAAAGTAAAGAATGATAGATGACATCATGATCAGATGATGTGTTTTGGTGTGTAATGCGAAAGTAAAGAATGATAGATGACATGCTCAGATGATGTGTTTTGGTGTGTAATGCGAAAGTAAAGAATGATAGATGACATGCTCAGATGATGTGTTTTGGTGTGTAATGCGAAAGTAAAGAATGATAGATGACATGCTCAGATGATGTGTTTTGGTGTGTAATGCGAAAGTAAAGAATGATAGATGACATGCTCAGATGATGTGTTTTGGTGTGTAATGCGAAAGTAAAGAATGATAGATGACATGCTCAGATGATGTGTTTTGGTGTGTAATGCGAAAGTAAAGAATGATAGACGACATGCTCAGATGATGTGTTTTGGTGTGTAATGCGAAAGTAAAGAATGATAGATGACATGCTCAGATGATGTGTTTTGGTGTGTAATGCGAAAGTAAAGAATGATAGATGACATGCTCAGATGATGTGTTTTGGTGTGTAATGCGAAAGTAAAGAATGATAGATGACATGCTCAGATGATGTGTTTTGGTGTGTAATGCGAAAGTAAAGAATGATAGATGACATGCTCAGATGATGTGTTTTGGTGTGTAATGCGAAAGTAAAGAATGATAGATGACATGCTCAGATGATGTGTTTTGGTGTGTAATGCGAAAGTAAAGAATGATAGATGACATGATCAGATGATGTGTTTTGGTGTGTAATGCGAAAGTAAAGAATGATAGATGACATGCTCAGATGATGTGTTTTGGTGTGTAATGCGAAAGTAAAGAATGATAGATGACATGCTCAGATGATGTGTTTTGGTGTGTAATGCGAAAGTAAAGAATGATAGATGACATGCTCAGATGATGTGTTTTGGTGTGTAATGCGAAAGTAAAGAATGATAGATGACATGCTCAGATGATGTGTTTTGGTGTGTAATGCGAAAGTAAAGAATGATAGATGACATCATGATCAGATGTTGTGTTTTGGTGTGTAATGCGAAAGTAAAGAATGATAGATGACATGCTCAGATGATGTGTTTTGGTGTGTAATGCGAAAGTAAAGAATGATAGATGACATGCTCAGATGATGTGTTTTGGTGTGTAATGCGAAAGTAAAGAATGATAGATGACATGCTCAGATGATGTGTTTTGGTGTGTAATGCGAAAGTAAAGAATGATAGATGACATGCTCAGATGATGTGTTTTGGTGTGTAATGCGAAAGTAAAGAATGATAGATGACATGCTCAGATGATGTGTTTTGGTGTGTAATGCGAAAGTAAAGAATGATAGATGACATCATGATCAGATGATTGTGTTTTGGTGTGTAATGCGAAAGTAAAGAATGATAGATGACATCATGATCAGATGATGTGTTTTGGTGTGTAATGCGAAAGTAAAGAATGATAGATGACATGATCAGATGATGTGTTTTGGTGTGTAATGCGAAAGTAAAGAATGATAGATGACATGCTCAGATGATGTGTTTTGGTGTGTAATGCGAAAGTAAAGAATGATAGATGACATGCTCAGATGATGTGTTTTGGTGTGTAATGCGAAAGTAAAGAATGATAGATGACATGCTCAGATGATGTGTTTTGGTGTGTAATGCGAAAGTAAAGAATGATAGATGACATGCTCAGATGATGTGTTTTGGTGTGTAATGCGAAAGTAAAGAATGATAGATGACATGCTCAGATGATGTGTTTTGGTGTGTAATGCGAAAGTAAAGAATGATAGATGACATGCTCAGATGATGTGTTTTGGTGTGTAATGCGAAAGTAAAGAATGATAGATGACATGCTCAGATGATGTGTTTTGGTGTGTAATGCGAAAGTAAAGAATGATAGATGACATGCTCAGATGATGTGTTTTGGTGTGTAATGCGAAAGTAAAGAATGATAGATGACATGCTCAGATGTTGTGTTTTGGTGTGTAATGCGAAAGTAAAGAATGATAGATGACATGATCAGATGATGTGTTTTGGTGTGTAATGCGAAAGTAAAGAATGATAGATGACATGCTCAGATGATGTGTTTTGGTGTGTAATGCGAAAGTAAAGAATGATAGATGACATGCTCAGATGATGTGTTTTGGTGTGTAATGCGAAAGTAAAGAATGATAGATGACATGCTCAGATGATGTGTTTTGGTGTGTAATGCGAAAGTAAAGAATGATAGATGACATGATGTCAGATGTAATGCGAAAGTAAAGAATGATGTGTGTTTTTGGTGTGTAATGCGAAAGTAAAGAATGATAGATGACATGCTCAGATGATGTGTTTTGGTGTGTAATGCGAAAGTAAAGAATGATAGATGACATGCTCAGATGATGTGTTTTGGTGTGTAATGCGAAAGTAAAGAATGATAGATGACATGCTCAGATGCTGTGTTTTGGTGTGTAATGCGAAAGTAAAGAATGACAGATGACATGATGTGTTTTGGTGTGTAATGCGAAAGTAAAGAATGATAGATGACATGCTCAGATGATGTGTTTTGGTGTGTAATGCGAAAGTAAAGAATGATAGATGACATGCTCAGATGATGTGTTTTGGTGTGTAATGCGAAAGTAAAGAATGATAGATGACATGCTCAGATGATGTGTTTTGGTGTGTAATGCGAAAGTAAAGAATGATAGATGACATGCTCAGATGATGTGTTTTGGTGTGTAATGCGAAAGTAAAGAATGACAGATGACATGCTCAGATGATGTGTTTTGGTGTGTAATGCGAAAGTAAAGAATGATAGATGACATGCTCAGATGATGTGTTTTGGTGTGTAATGCGAAAGTAAAGAATGATAGATGACATGCTCAGATGATGTGTTTTGGTGTGTAATGCGAAAGTAAAGAATGATAGATGACATGCTCAGATGATGTGTTTTGGTGTGTAATGCGAAAGTAAAGAATGATAGATGACATGCTCAGATGATGTGTTTTGGTGTGTAATGCGAAAGTAAAGAATGACAGATGACATGCTCAGATGATGTGTTTTGGTGTGTAATGCGAAAGTAAAGAATGATAGATGACATGCTCAGATGATGTGTTTTGGTGTGTAATGCGAAAGTAAAGAATGATAGATGACATGCTCAGATGATGTGTTTTGGTGTGTAATGCGAAAGTAAAGAATGATAGATGACATGCTCAGATGATGTGTTTTGGTGTGTAATGCGAAAGTAAAGAATGATAGATGACATGCTCAGATGATGTGTTTTGGTGTGTAATGCGAAAGTAAAGAATGACAGATGACATGCTCAGATGATGTGTTTTGGTGTGTAATGCGAAAGTAAAGAATGATAGATGACATGATCAGATGATGTGTTTTGGTGTGTAATGCGAAAGTAAAGAATGATAGATGACATGCTCAGATGATGTGTTTTGGTGTGTAATGCGAAAGTAAAGAATGATAGATGACATGCTCAGATGATGTGTTTTGGTGTGTAATGCGAAAGTAAAGAATGATAGATGACATGCTCAGATGATGTGTTTTGGTGTGTAATGCGAAAGTAAAGAATGATAGATGACATGCTCAGATGATGTGTTTTGGTGTGTAATGCGAAAGTAAAGAATGATAGATGACATGCTCAGATGATGTGTTTTGGTGTGTAATGCGAAAGTAAAGAATGATAGATGACATGCTCAGATGATGTGTTTTGGTGTGTAATGCGAAAGTAAAGAATGATAGATGACATGCTCAGATGATGTGTTTTGGTGTGTAATGCGAAAGTAAAGAATGATAGATGACATGCTCAGATGATGTGTTTTGGTGTGTAATGCGAAAGTAAAGAATGACAGATGACATGCTCAGATGATGTGTTTTGGTGTGTAATGCGAAAGTAAAGAATGATAGATGACATGCTCAGATGATGTGTTTTGGTGTGTAATGCGAAAGTAAAGAATGATAGATGACATGCTCAGATGATGTGTTTTGGTGTGTAATGCGAAAGTAAAGAATGATAGATGACATGCTCAGATGATGTGTTTTGGTGTGTAATGCGAAAGTAAAGAATGATAGATGACATGCTCAGATGATGTGTTTTGGTGTGTAATGCGAAAGTAAAGAATGATAGATGACATGATCAGATGATGTGTTTTGGTGTGTAATGCGAAAGTAAAGAATGATAGATGACATGCTCAGATGATGTGTTTTGGTGTGTAATGCGAAAGTAAAGAATGACAGATGACATGCTCAGATGATGTGTTTTGGTGTGTAATGCGAAAGTAAAGAATGACAGATGACATGCTCAGATGATGTGTTTTGGTGTGTAATGCGAAAGTAAAGAATGATAGATGACATCATGATCAGATGATGTGTTTTGGTGTGTAATGCGAAAGTAAAGAATGATAGATGACATGCTCAGATGATGTGTTTTGGTGTGTAATGCGAAAGTAAAGAATGATAGATGACATGCTCAGATGATGTGTTTTGGTGTGTAATGCGAAAGTAAAGAATGACAGATGACATGCTCAGATGATGTGTTTTGGTGTGTAATGCGAAAGTAAAGAATGATAGATGACATGCTCAGATGATGTGTTTTGGTGTGTAATGCGAAAGTAAAGAATGATAGATGACATGCTCAGATGATGTGTTTTGGTGTGTAATGCGAAAGTAAAGAATGATAGATGACATGCTCAGATGATGTGTTTTGGTGTGTAATGCGAAAGTAAAGAATGATAGATGACATGCTCAGATGATGTGTTTTGGTGTGTAATGCGAAAGTAAAGAATGATAGATGACATGCTCAGATGATGTGTTTTGGTGTGTAATGCGAAAGTAAAGAATGATAGATGACATGCTCAGATGATGTGTTTTGGTGTGTAATGCGAAAGTAAAGAATGATAGATGACATGATCAGATGATGTGTTTTGGTGTGTAATGCGAAAGTAAAGAATGATAGATGACATGCTCAGATGATGTGTTTTGGTGTGTAATGCGAAAGTAAAGAATGATAGACGACATGCTCAGATGATGTGTTTTGGTGTGTAATGCGAAAGTAAAGAATGACAGATGACATGCTCAGATGATGTGTTTTGGTGTGTAATGCGAAAGTAAAGAATGATAGATGACATGCTCAGATGATGTGTTTTGGTGTGTAATGCGAAAGTAAAGAATGATAGATGACATGCTCAGATGATGTGTTTTGGTGTGTAATGCGAAAGTAAAGAATGATAGATGACATGCTCAGATGATGTGTTTTGGTGTGTAATGCGAAAGTAAAGAATGACAGATGACATGCTCAGATGATGTGTTTTGGTGTGTAATGCGAAAGTAAAGAATGATAGATGACATGCTCAGATGATGTGTTTTGGTGTGTAATGCGAAAGTAAAGAATGATAGATGACATGCTCAGATGATGTGTTTTGGTGTGTAATGCGAAAGTAAAGAATGATAGATGACATGCTCAGATGATGTGTTTTGGTGTGTAATGCGAAAGTAAAGAATGATAGATGACATGCTCAGATGATGTGTTTTGGTGTGTAATGCGAAAGTAAAGAATGACAGATGACATGCTCAGATGATGTGTTTTGGTGTGTAATGCGAAAGTAAAGAATGATAGATGACATGCTCAGATGATGTGTTTTGGTGTGTAATGCGAAAGTAAAGAATGACAGATGACATGATCAGATGATGTGTTTTGGTGTGTAATGCGAAAGTAAAGAATGATAGATGACATGCTCAGATGATGTGTTTTGGTGTGTAATGCGAAAGTAAAGAATGATAGATGACATGCTCAGATGATGTGTTTTGGTGTGTAATGCGAAAGTAAAGAATGACAGATGACATGCTCAGATGATGTGTTTTGGTGTGTAATGCGAAAGTAAAGAATGATAGATGACATCATGATCAGATGATGTGTTTTGGTGTGTAATGCGAAAGTAAAGAATGATAGATGACATGCTCAGATGATGTGTTTTGGTGTGTAATGCGAAAGTAAAGAATGACAGATGACATGCTCAGATGATGTGTTTTGGTGTGTAATGCGAAAGTAAAGAATGACAGATGACATGCTCAGATGTTGTGTTTTGGTGTGTAATGCGAAAGTAAAGAATGATAGATGACATGCTCAGATGATGTGTTTTGGTGTGTAATGCGAAAGTAAAGAATGATAGATGACATGCTCAGATGATGTGTTTTGGTGTGTAATGCGAAAGTAAAGAATGACAGATGACATGATCAGATGATGTGTTTTGGTGTGTAATGCGAAAGTAAAGAATGATAGATGACATGCTCAGATGATGTGTTTTGGTGTGTAATGCGAAAGTAAAGAATGACAGATGACATGCTCAGATGATGTGTTTTGGTGTGTAATGCGAAAGTAAAGAATGACAGATGACATGCTCAGATGATGTGTTTTGGTGTGTAATGCGAAAGTAAAGAATGATAGATGACATCATGATCAGATGTTGTGTTTTGGTGTGTAATGCGAAAGTAAAGAATGATAGATGACATGCTCAGATGATGTGTTTTGGTGTGTAATGCGAAAGTAAAGAATGATAGATGACATGCTCAGATGATGTGTTTTGGTGTGTAATGCGAAAGTAAAGAATGATAGATGACATGCTCAGATGATGTGTTTTGGTGTGTAATGCGAAAGTAAAGAATGATAGATGACATGCTCAGATGATGTGTTTTGGTGTGTAATGCGAAAGTAAAGAATGATAGATGACATGCTCAGATGATGTGTTTTGGTGTGTAATGCGAAAGTAAAGAATGATAGATGACATGCTCAGATGATGTGTTTTGGTGTGTAATGCGAAAGTAAAGAATGATAGATGACATGCTCAGATGATGTGTTTTGGTGTGTAATGCGAAAGTAAAGAATGATAGATGACATGCTCAGATGATGTGTTTTGGTGTGTAATGCGAAAGTAAAGAATGACAGATGACATGCTCAGATGATGTGTTTTGGTGTGTAATGCGAAAGTAAAGAATGATAGATGACATGCTCAGATGATGTGTTTTGGTGTGTAATGCGAAAGTAAAGAATGACAGATGACATGCTCAGATGATGTGTTTTGGTGTGTAATGCGAAAGTAAAGAATGATAGACGACATCATGATCAGATGTTGTGTTTTGGTGTGTAATGCGAAAGTAAAGAATGATAGATGACATCATGCTCAGATGTTGTGTTTTGGTGTGTAATGCGAAAGTAAAGAATGACAGACGACATGCTCAGATGATGTGTTTTGGTGTGTAATGCGAAAGTAAAGAATGATAGATGACATGCTCAGATGATGTGTTTTGGTGTGTAATGCGAAAGTAAAGAATGATAGACGACATGCTCAGATGATGTGTTTTGGTGTGTAATGCGAAAGTAAAGAATGATAGATGACATCATGATCAGATGTTGTGTTTTGGTGTGTAATGCGAAAGTAAAGAATGATAGATGACATCATGATCAGATGATGTGTTTTGGTGTGTAATGCGAAAGTAAAGAATGATAGATGACATGCTCAGATGTTGTGTTTTGGTGTGTAATGCGAAAGTAAAGAATGACAGACGACATGATCAGATGTTGTGTTTTGGTGTGTAATGCGAAAGTAAAGAATGATAGACGACATGCTCAGATGTTGTGTTTTGGTGTGTAATGCGAAAGTAAAGAATGACAGATGACATGCTCAGATGATGTGTTTTGGTGTGTAATGCGAAAGTAAAGAATGATAGATGACATGCTCAGATGATGTGTTTTGGTGTGTAATGCGAAAGTAAAGAATGATAGATGACATGCTCAGATGATGTGTTTTGGTGTGTAATGCGAAAGTAAAGAATGATAGATGACATGCTCAGATGATGTGTTTTGGTGTGTAATGCGAAAGTAAAGAATGACAGATGACATGATCAGATGTTGTGTTTTGGTGTGTAATGCGAAAGTAAAGAATGATAGACGACATGCTCAGATGTTGTGTTTTGGTGTGTAATGCGAAAGTAAAGAATGACAGATGACATGCTCAGATGATGTGTTTTGGTGTGTAATGCGAAAGTAAAGAATGATAGATGACATGCTCAGATGATGTGTTTTGGTGTGTAATGCGAAAGTAAAGAATGATAGATGACATGCTCAGATGATTTGTTTTGGTGTGTAATGCGAAAGTAAAGAATGATAGATGACATGCTCAGATGATGTGTTTTGGTGTGTAATGCGAAAGTAAAGAATGACAGATGACATGATCAGATGATGTGTTTTGGTGTGTAATGCGAAAGTAAAGAATGATAGATGACATGCTCAGATGATGTGTTTTGGTGTGTAATGCGAAAGTAAAGAATGATAGATGACATGATCAGATGTTGTGTTTTGGTGTGTAATGCGAAAGTAAAGAATGATAGATGACATGCTCAGATGATGTGTTTTGGTGTGTAATGCGAAAGTAAAGAATGATAGATGACATGCTCAGATGATGTGTTTTGGTGTGTAATGCGAAAGTAAAGAATGATAGACGACATGCTCAGATGATGTGTTTTGGTGTGTAATGCGAAAGTAAAGAATGATAGATGACATGCTCAGATGATGTGTTTTGGTGTGTAATGCGAAAGTAAAGAATGATAGATGACATGCTCAGATGATGTGTTTTGGTGTGTAATGCGAAAGTAAAGAATGATAGATGACATGATCAGATGTTGTGTTTTGGTGTGTAATGCGAAAGTAAAGAATGATAGACGACATGCTCAGATGATGTGTTTTGGTGTGTAATGCGAAAGTAAAGAATGATAGATGACATGCTCAGATGATGTGTTTTGGTGTGTAATGCGAAAGTAAAGAATGACAGATGACATGATCAGATGATGTGTGTTGGTGTGTAATGCGAAAGTAAAGAATGATAGACGACATGCTCAGATGATGTGTTTTGGTGTGTAATGCGAAAGTAAAGAATGATAGATGACATGCTCAGATGTTGTGTTTTGGTGTGTAATGCGAAAGTAAAGAATGACAGATGACATGCTCAGATGATGTGTTTTGGTGTGTAATGCGAAAGTAAAGAATGATAGATGACATGCTCAGATGATGTGTTTTGGTGTGTAATGCGAAAGTAAAGAATGATAGATGACATGCTCAGATGATGTGTTTTGGTGTGTAATGCGAAAGTAAAGAATGATAGATGACATGCTCAGATGATGTGTGTTGGTGTGTAATGCGAAAGTAAAGAATGATAGATGACATGCTCAGATGATGTGTTTTGGTGTGTAATGCGAAAGTAAAGAATGATAGATGACATGCTCAGATGATGTGTTTTGGTGTGTAATGCGAAAGTAAAGAATGATAGATGACATGATCAGATGTTGTGTTTTGGTGTGTAATGCGAAAGTAAAGAATGACAGATGACATGCTCAGATGATGTGTTTTGGTGTGTAATGCGAAAGTAAAGAATGATAGATGACATGATCAGATGTTGTGTTTTGGTGTGTAATGCGAAAGTAAAGAATGACAGATGACATGATCAGATGATGTGTGTTGGTGTGTAATGCGAAAGTAAAGAATGATAGACGACATGCTCAGATGATGTGTTTTGGTGTGTAATGCGAAAGTAAAGAATGATAGATGACATGATCAGATGTTGTGTTTTGGTGTGTAATGCGAAAGTAAAGAATGACAGATGACATGCTCAGATGATGTGTTTTGGTGTGTAATGCGAAAGTAAAGAATGATAGACGACATGCTCAGATGATGTGTTTTGGTGTGTAATGCGAAAGTAAAGAATGATAGATGACATCATGATCAGATGTTGTGTTTTGGTGTGTAATGCGAAAGTAAAGAATGATAGACG
>CM065690.1:49097814-49100314 GCA_017654935.2 Phymorhynchus buccinoides
ATAAAATAACGTCACTTTACACTTTGTCGTGTAGTTGTTTGTTTGTTGCATGTTCCAGTGACGTTGCAGTCTGTTTGAGTTTCCCCCCCCTGAGACTGGCCAAAGGCGACACATAGACATGAACGATTGCACTTGTATAATTGCCAGTTGTTGGGTTGTTTTTTTTTCTTTCTCACAACAACATCATGTCAGTGTCAGTCACCCCTATTGTGTCTTTCTGTCTGTCTGTTTGGCTGTTTGTCTGTCTGTCTGTCTGTCTGTCTAGCTGGTTAAATTTAACCGTGGGAATTTGTGAAAGGTTCTCACACTCACCCACACCCAGTCATGGCCCAAACGGTTCATTGCACTTAGGTGCACTGTCAATCTCTGTCTGTCTCTGTCTCTCTGTCTCTGTCTCTCTCTGTCTCTGTCTCTGTGTCTCTCTCTCTCTCTCTCTCTCTCTCTCTCTCTCTCTCTCTCTCTCTCTCTCTCTCTCTCTCTCTCTCGTCTCTCACTGTGATGCTTACCCCCCCCCCCCCCCCCCCCACACACCCACACACACCCACCTCCCTATATTGTGTATGGACCGGTGGCCTTCACAATAAAATCATGTTTCAAGCGTTTCAAGCGTCTCTCTCTCTCTCTCTCTCTCTCTCTCTCTCTCTCTCTCTCTCTCTCTCTCTCTCTCTCTCTCTCTCTCTCTCTCTCTCTCTCTCTCTCTCTCTCTCTCTGTGTCATTATCTCGGTCTTTTGTCTCTCTCTCTTTCTCTTCCTCTCTTTCTCTCTGTCTCTCTTTTCTCTCTCTCTCTCTCTCTCTCTCTCTCTCTCTCTCTCTCTCTCTCTCTCTCTCTCTCTCTCTCTCTCTCTCTCTCTCTCTCTCTCTCTCTCTCCTCTCTCTCTCTCCTCTCTCTCTCTCTCTCTCTCTCTCTCTCTCTCTCTCTCTCTCTCTCTCTCTCTCTCTCTCTCTCTCTCTCTCTCTCTCTTCCCCCATCTTTCGCTTTGTGTGCGTGTGTGCGTCTATGTCTCATTTTCTTTGTCTCTGTCTCTCTGTCACTCTCTCTCTCCCTCCCCTCCCCTCCCTCTCTCTCTCTCTCTCTCTCTCTCTCTCTCTCTCTCTCTCTCTCTCTCTCTCTCTCTCTCTCTCTCTCTCTCTCTCTCTCTCTCTCTCTCTCTCTCTCTCTCTCTCTCTCTCTCTCACTGTTTCTCTATCTCGAAAAGGGCTTAGTTTTCGAGTAGTAGGCACTTTTTGAGACAAAGCGGTTGAATAGGTTTTTCAAAAGGATTTTTGTGTGCTGAATCCATTTTTGCCATTTGACAAAACGAATTTTGCGTTGCTTAGGAGATATAATGAATTATTCAAAATGGCGTCCGTGGGATCAAACAAAGTCCTATGGAGGCCGCAAACAGTGGAATTACAGCTTTATTCTTAAAAGAGTTTGATATTTAACAGTAATTTTAAGACAACAGAGATGATTAAATGCAGTACAAAACATTATTACATTGATGAACCCTTTCGGTGCCAAAGCTATTTTGATCGCGGAGAGTAAGATTAATAACTCAACAAAAACATCTACTGAGCAGAAAAAAACCTGTTGATGCAAACCTATGACTGTATGGAGGATAAATGAAGGAAGTATTAATTGAAAGAGGTTATATATTAGTTTTTTTTAACCCTTTCGCCGCCAGCCATGTTTTATGCAAAATTGTCCATTAAACTTACATGGAGAAAATATTTTTGTCTGAAATATTGGGGATTCTTCTGTGATATATTTGAAATAAGGCCTATCCTTACCTCTCAAAATTAAGAACCCAAGATCGTTGGATAACAGACCCTCATTTCAAGACTTTTAATGACATGGGTGTTCAATCACTGTGGTGCAAAAATGCGACATTGGCGGTGAAAGGGTTAAATGTCAGCTTCAAACATCAATCAATCAATCAATCAATCAATCAATCAATCAATCAATCAATCAATCAATCAATAACTTTAATGATCCCTGGGGAAATTACAAAGCACATTCACAGGCTCGATAAACAAACAATGCTAAAACATACATTATATATAACTCAAACATCACAGAGGGAAACAGCAAAAACATTTAACATCATCCAATGAATAAAATGTAGACATTGATTAATTAACCCTTTCACCGCCAACGTCGCATTTATGCAGTACAGTGGTTTAACACCCATATCACTAAAAAGCATCAAATCAGGTCCTGTTATCCAAAGACTCTATTTTCTTAATTTCGGGAGATAAGGATAGGCCTAATGTTGTAAACGTCATAGAGGAATTTCCAATATTGCAGATGCATTTTTTTTACTGTCAAGTTTAATGGTATTTTTTTTGCTGAAAACAGCTGGCGGCGAAAGGGTTAAGTTTGCATATAAGATATTAGGACAAAGGAAAACAGTAAATACAGTACATGAAGCTGTACTGAAAGGGTTAATATGCCCCAAATGCATCATGTCCTCATTTTTACCCTTCTCCAGTTATAAATGTTGTTTTGACAGGGAGTGT
>CM065690.1:49122814-49130314 GCA_017654935.2 Phymorhynchus buccinoides
GGACCCCGGTTCGCGTGGCTAGCCCGCATTCAACAACCCAACCATCTCCCACCCTGCTTCCGTCATGCTTAATGCACACGTCACAGCTGGCGGCCGGGAAACTTTATACCCCACATCTCCAGTATAGTTGTGTCCCTTTCATCTTTTATGCTCGGTGTCCATCTGTGTTCTACCGAGGACCCAGCATGTTTGACAATCGTGTGACAGGTAGCACACGCCTTGTTGCTTTGGACTCGCTGACAGGTTATGTACACAAGCAGGCCTGCTTCTTTTGGTCTCTCCCTTTCTGCAAGACTCAACAAACAACATGGGCGACAGCGGACCAAATGCCGTACACAACGCACAGCCAGTAGGTGGGAATGACATGGCAGCAGGTGTGACAAATACTCTGACACAAAACAAATGCTTTGTATTAGCCAGGACACAAGATGTACACCGAGCTTTAGTTGTCCGTTCAGGTCAAGTCAAGTCAAGTCAAGAATGCTTTATTATCTCTCATGGAGAAATTTGTTTGCAGTCACTGATTCAAGTCACTGAAACCCGCTTATCTGGCCCTGTTGTCATGAGTGCGTATTAGTAGACATTCAACACGGGGATTAGTATGTAAATTAGGCTAACGAGCCCATCGTTTTAAGAGTTTCGTCTAATTTACATACCAAAATCCCTGTGTTGATTGTCTAATGGCAGCGATTTAATGCTAAAAAAAAGAAGATGATTTTGACAAAAAACAGATGCTTGTGGCAAAAGAAAAGACCATCTAACCCTATCCCTAACCCTAACCCTAACCCTAACCCTATCCCTAACCACGGAAAGAACCAAGAAATAGAGCAGAAGGGTGTAAATCTACATATTTGCCGATAAATCGATGTACAAAGCCATGCACATAATTGTTTTGCTGGAACCATTCCTTTTTTTGGTTGATAAATTTTAAGTCTTGTCTAATTCGTACTACACAGGGCCAGGTCTCCGTATTGCAAATGTTGCTGCGTTACTTTGTCCGTAAAGTTACGCAATTTTAATCCACTCAGCTTTTATTTCATGTTTTCTTGTTTGGGTGTTGTTGTTTTTTCCATGTACCTCCAAGGGTTTGTTTGGAAAATAAAAATCCTTTAGAACCTTTGGTGCCTTGACGTAGGTATGTTGGGGGACCAAACAGTTAGGTACTCTCTCTCTGTGTCAGTCTCTGTTTGTCTGTCTGTCTGTCTCTCTCTTTCTCTCTCTCTCTCTCTCTCTCTCTCTCTCTCTCTCTCTCTCTCTCTCTCTCTCTCTCTCTCTCTCTCTCTCTCTCTCTCTCTCTCTCTCTCTCTCTCTCTCTCTCTCTCTCTCTCTCTCTCATACTCTCTCTCTCTCTCTCTCTCTCTCTCTCTGCTCTCTCTCTCATCTCTCTCTCTCTCTCTCTCTCTCTCTCTCTCTCTCATCTCTCTTCTCTCTCTCTCTCTCTCTCTCAAATCCTAATAAATTTTTTTATTCCCTTATTTTTTCATCACTATTGTAAAGTTTGTGCAATTAAAAAAACCGTGGACACATAAACGTTATTTAAAACATTTTGTTATCCATTTGCAGACAGCTTCATAGTAACGGCAAACTCACTCTCTCTGTCGCTCCTCTCTCTCTTTTGTTCTGTCTCCCATCTGGCGCCAGAGAGCTACAAAAATAGATTATATGGCCTTCCATTTGACCAATAGAAGTAAAATATGTCTCGAGAGTCTTCTCATATCGGGCCACCAGAAGTGCTCAGTACTAAAGGTCTCTGTACACGCGAACATTTTTCACTCTTTCCCCACGGAAACAGTCATATGAAAGTAATCTTAACCCTTTCACCGCCAAAGTCACATTTTACCACCACAGTGATTTAACACCGATGTCACTAAAAGGCATCAAATCGGGGTATATTATCCAAAGACCCTATTGTCTTGATTTTGGGAAGTAAGGATAGACCTTATTTTATATATGTCACAGAAGAATCCCCAAATACTGCAGATGGATTTTGATCTCTACCCAGGTAAATGTAATGGAGATTTTTGGATGGAAAAATGGCTGGCGGTGAAAGGGTTAATGACTGGCGTATCACTGTGTTGACGTGGGGGAAGAGTGAAAAATGCTAACGTGTATTGAGCCCTTCACAAACGTTTGGGTCGTCGAACCGGACCCACTCAGCCACAGTTCGATCTGTCTACACGATACGTATTAGCAATAAAATCTTTACACAGCGATAAAATATTGCACTGATAACTACTATACTAGCTCAGCTCACTGACGTAATACTATCCAATCACCCATCAGTCCAACACGGGTATTTCCAACTAACGGGCAGTATTATACTGAGAGCTTACGTATGAAACATTCATCAGCGTCATGCTGCCTGAGCAATGGGGGTATAGCAGGCTCTCAAGTGCCAGCCACACGCCAGCTAAAATCGCACGACTGTACGATACGAGTTTCGTTGCACCAAACGTTTGGAATTCTCTCCCTGACCATACCCGTAACCAGTCCACTCTTCCTTCATCCAAGTCCCAACTAAAAACCCACTTCTTCAGGAAAGCTTTCTCTCTGTAAAGTCTATGATCCTTTCCCCACTCTTGTCTTCCAGCTCATTGACGTTGAGTATGAGGTTAATGCGTGCGCGTGTGTGTATGGGGTGGGGGTGGGGAGTAGGGGGGCAGGGGTGGGGATGGATGGGGGGGGGGTGGGATGGTTGGTGTGAAGGGAGGTGGGTGCAAACTGCGTTGTGTTATGATTATATGCAATGCATGTACAAAATGTTTGTACGAATGGTGATGAAAAGCCCATTGAGTTGCTTTGCAAGATTATGCGGTATACAAGCATTATTCATTATTATTATTATTATTGACTTCCCTTTATCAAACACAATCATGGACAATTTTCTGTTTCCTTACACTGAGAATGAGAGAGGCAGAGAGAAGCAGAAATGCAGAGAGACAAACAGACAGAATGAGAGAGAAAGGAGAGGGACAGATAGACCGACAGACCGACAGACAAACACATACAAAACATACAATCGTAGAGACACGAGTGCACAGCACAAATGCACATAGCAATACGCAGTGACAGGTCTGCTTGGCAGCTTGTTACTATGGAGCGGTCCCAAATTCCCATTGCCCAACGTCACGATGAAACGATGCAATGCCACCACACACACTTTACAACTCGGCTCTTCTTCTTCTTCTTCTTCTTCTTCTTCTTCTTCTCTTTTTTCTTCTTCTTCTTCTTCTTCTTCTTCTTCTTCTTCTTTCTTCTTCTTCTTGTTCTTGTCTTCTTCTTCTTCTTCTTCTTCTTCTTCTTCTCTTCTTCTTCTTCTTCTTCTTCTTCTTCTTCTTCTTCTTCTTCTTCTTCTTCTTCCTCTTCTTCTTCTTCTTCTTCTTCTTCTTCTTCTTCTTCTTCTTCTTCTTCTTCTTCTTCTTCTTCTTCTTCTTCTTCTTCTTCTTCTTCTTCTTCTTTTCTTCTTTCTTCTTCTTCTTCTTCTTCTTCTTCTTTATGAACAGGAGTTCTTTCTTTGCGACTGAAATGCGAGCCTATTAATTGCTGTCTGTCAGTCTTTCTGTCTGTCTGTCCGTCTGTCTCTGTCTGTTTGTCTGTCTGTCTCTCTGTCTATTTGTCTGTCTGCCTGTCTCTGTCTGTTTCGCTGTCTGTCTCTCTCTGTCTCTCTCTGTCTCTCTCTGTCTCTGTCTCTGTCTCTCTCTGTCTCTCCTCTCTCTCTCTCTCTCTCTCTCTCTCTCTCTCTCCTCTCTCTCTCTCTCTCTCTCCCTCTCCAACTCTCTCTCATATATCTCAATGTCTCTTTCCTTCCTTCCTTTGACGAGAGAGAGAGAGAGAGAGAGAGAGAGAGAGAGAGAGAGAGGAGAGAGAGAGAGAGAGAGAGAGAGAGAGAGAGAGAGAGAGAGAGGATATTGTGTCATATGATCCCAAAAACATTCCGTTTGGTTGCAACACTGAAAGCCGGTGCCAGTGCCACCTACTTTGAGAGTCATAGTCATCACGAAAGACTAAAGGCCTGATACACAGTACATCCGGATTTTCAGCGCGGAAATAATCAATAAGTAAAAGAAAGAAGGGAGACAATATACGGAATAGGGGAAACACGGACACGTCCGCTTAATTTTTTTCTTCATTCTTTTACTTATTTACAGATTGCGCATGAGTTTCCGCGCGGAACATCCGCGTGTATGTGTACACGGCCTAAAGGCCCAGCCTCACTGCATACAATTTGACCCCAATACGATACGACTGTGACGATGTCGGTGAGTCACGATTCACGTGAAATACTTCCGTCTAAAAATAACTCCACTATTTTCGTTCGCAATACTCATGCGTAGGCCGCAATACACGAATCAAATGAAATGTCCGATGCAAAAATAAGATATTTTATCAGATTCGTGTACGGGAGACTACAAAACATAGTGAACATAACTAGTAGGATTTCATGAGGTTTATTTAGACAGTAGAATTTCACGTCAACCATGCCTCACAAATGTCAAAATCGGACCGTAGAGAAAGGAACCGAATCGTATGCAGTGTGGCTAGGCCTTAAAGGTGCACCCTGGCGGATGAGTTTTTGCAAGAAACACGTCGAGATGACCAGAAAGACAGCCTTTTCAAGGATCGGAACACTCACTTTGCTCTGGTTTCCTAGAAATTAAACCGTCAAAACGGCGATTCCTCCTTGGCGGAGATGCCGGAGAGAGTAGCCATTTTGGATGGGGTGGGTGAAGGTCACTCATTGTGGTTGAAGCGTGATCTTTTTTTGTAGTGCAGTAAAAAAAATAAAAAATGGAGCTGTTTCCTTTGTTGTGAGCGAAACTCCTTTAGATATTCTGTATAAAAATTAAAAAAGAAAAGAAAAAGGCTTGTATTGCGAAAATGTCGTGCAAGCGATTTGGTCTAAACGCAGGCGGTCATTAGAAAAGAGACGGCACACGCCTTCTCTTTGGGTGACAGAATTTGACTTCCAGCACCTCCGCCAAGGAGGAATCGCCGATTTGACGGTTTGATTGATAGGAAACCAGAGCAAAGTGAGTGTTGCAATCTCTGTACAGGGTGTTTTCCTGGTGATCTGGACGTGTTTCTTACAAAAACTCATCCGTCAGGGTGGCCCTTTTAATGTTAAAAACTAACATTCAACAAAATAAGGCCTTCAGAGTATGGTGATTAGATCTCTTTACTTATCACACCTGCGAAAGACAAACTCAATCGGGCATTGTCAGTGAACAAGGAATGTCTCTGGCTATTTTAAGTCAGTCTGTTGGGCTTCAGGGAGTACATTGATACCTTTGCCGCTTCGTTTCATTCGTGATGTCACAGGAAAAGGGAACAGGGCTGTGACGAATAGGAGCAGAGTAAAAGAGGGCAGCCTAAATGAAGCTAACGAGGAAATATGGCTGTTACTACACACACGCATGCATTTGTCTTCTGTCTTGTCATACACTACGGTCAAGTGAGATGGACTGATTCCTTGTTGGTTTGCTTCCAACCCTGGGACGGTATTCATGTCGAGATAGCATGAGACTTAGCATGATGCTAACTTAGAAGCTCTTCCAAAAGTCCTATTAAATCCTATAGGACATTGGAAGAGCTTCTAAGTTAGCAGCATGCTAAGTCTCATGCTATCTCGACATGAATACCGTCCCTGGTTCTTACGACTGTTTTTAGTCCCCGAGCCGAAGGTTCGGGAACTATTGTTTCTGTCTGGTCCGTCCGGTGTCCGTCCGGTGTCCGTGCGTCCGTCCGTCCGTCCGGCGTGCCTCCGTCCGGCTATTCGTCCGTTTTTCTCAAAAACTATTCAGTCTATCATCATAACATTTGGCATACTAGTTTTGCCAAGATGCAAGCTATCCACTGATGTATTTAGTTTTACATTAAGGTCAAGGTCGCGCCATTTACGGGGTTCAAACACCGAAACACATAATCGCTAATATCTCGCGAAGTTTTGCATGTATTTCAATGCAGTTTTTTTTCACAACATTTCTTGATGAATGGTCTATAACACAGTTGTCATGAATGTTTCTGTGCGCTCGTGTGCGCATGATCGCGCGCGCTCAAATCACGGGTCCGAACCCCAAGGCTATATATAAAAAACTATTCGGTTTTGGTGCTGTTTTGATGCGTTTTTTATGTAAGTACGTTTTCTTTTGATATCTGCCGCTTCGCCTGTTCCAGGACATGAATTTTTCTGTGCACTCGTGTGCGCATGATCGCGCGCGCTCAAAATCACGGGTCCGAACACACATGCGCCATGAAACACGTGGCATTGGGTGGGTAGATTCACTTGAAAGACGCTGCCATCAGATCTACAGTCAAACCCGACAACCGGGCGCGCAAACCGGGCGAGAAAGCAATGCGCGTCGAGAGTCGCTAAACATGGGATAAGCTCGCTGTGCCCTATGCCTTTTGTGTCATATGCCCGCTATTTCCCACTTCTTTCCGGCCGTCCATCCGTCCGTGCGTGCGTCCTTGTTTTCAGTTATCAATGGTCTCCCCACTGTGCGTACAGCCGACACATTCCGATTTCGGAGTAGCTCGGCGATGCTGCGAGGGAACATTGCAGCCGCTTGGCGTTGCACTTGTATATTTGTGGGGGGGAGTTTACCAGCCGCGAACGAACAGAGCGAAGACTGGTAATGTTTTTCAGTGGATTCTGACTATCTATATTAACACGATAACGTTTGGACGAAGGGACAAAGGATGCTCAAATTTTGCATGTGGATAAGTACTAAGAAAATATCGACCAAATTCAAAAATGATGGTCATAGGTCAAAGGTCAAAGTCACTGGAGCCGAGGACGCTGTCGGACCCCTGGCACGATAAACGTCTCAACATAGATCTATTATCAAGTTTATATAGTTTGCTCTGTGTTTATTGTATTATTTGTATGGTTTCCCTTTATTCCCCTTATTATCTAAATATTCTATCCCAATGTTAATCTGCCCCTTATTTTATTGTATTTGTTTGGATTGGGCCGGGGGCCAGTGTTATTATGTGCATGCATTTGTGCTTTTCGTGACAGTGGTGGTGATATGAGCTTGTTTGGCTTTCGTCATTAAACATTTTGGATTGGGATTTGGGGGGGGGATTTGGTATATTCTAGTCATTGAGTCATTGGGTCATTGAGTCTTTCTCTCTCTCTCTCTCTCTCTCTCTCTCTCTCTCTCTCTCTCTCTCTCTCTCTCTCTCTCTCTCTCTCTCTCCCTCTCGCTCTCTCTCTCTCTCTCTCTCTCTCTCCTCTCTCTCTCTCTCTCTCCCTCTCTATCTCTCTCTCTCTCATCCCTCTCTCTCTCTCTCTCTCTCTCTCTCTCTCTCCCTCTCTCTCTCTCTCTCTCTCTCTCTCCCTCTCTTCTCTCTCTCTCTCTCCCATTGTAAAATCATCATGGTACAAAAACAAACAAACAAACGAACAAACGAACAAACAAACAAACAAACAAACGAACAAACAAACGAACAAGCAAACAAATAGAAATAAGAATATTGGCGTCGTAAAAGAGCGTT
>CM065690.1:49172814-49175314 GCA_017654935.2 Phymorhynchus buccinoides
TATAAGGGAGGTTCCACTGTAATATGAATTAACAGGTGCGAATATCATCGTTAATGACCGGGTGAGAAAGCAAATGTCACGTTAGTTATATGAGTTACGTGACTGCCATCCGGGCATTCTGCTCATTAACATGCTATTTATTAGAACGGCATAAATAATAAAAGTTCACATGTATGTCATATTCCCACCGTCGCGTTGCATGCCATCAGCATCATTATTTATTGCATTTTAAGAAGTTAGGATGATACTCTGAGAGAAGAGAGATGAGAGAGAGAGCGAGAGAGAGAGAGAGAGAGAGAGAGAGAGAGAGAGAGAGAGAGAGAGAGAGAGAGAGAGAGAGAGAGAGAGAGAGAGAGAGAGAGAGAGAGAGAGAGAGAGAGAGAGAGAGAGAGAGAGAGAAAACTTCAGGATAAGAGTCTAACGTCATCAGAAACTTTATTTAACAAAAGATAAGAATTTAGGCTGAGCAGAGAGAGAGAGAGAGAGAGAGAGAGAGAGAGAGAGAGAGAGAGAGAGAGAGAGAGAGAGAGAGAGAGAGAGAGAGAGAGAGAGAGAGAGAGAGAGAGAGAGAGAGAGAGAGAGAGAGAGAGAGAGAGAGAGACAGAGAGAGAGAGAGAGAGAGAGAGAGAGAGAGAGAGAGAGAGAGAGAGTTCAGAAACATCAGGATAAGAATTTAGATTGAGACTAAAGTCTTCAGAAACTTTATTTAACAAAAGATAAGAATTTGGGCTGAGCAGAGGGAGAGAGAGAGAGAGAGAGAGAGAGAGAGAGAGAGAGAGAGAGAGAGAGAGAGAGAGAGAGAGAGAGAGAGAGAGAGAGAGAGAGAGAGAGAGAGACAGAGACAGAGACAGACACACAGAGAGAGAGACACACACACAGACACAGAGAGAGACACACACACACACAGACAGACAGTCAAACATTCAGAGACAAGATAGAAAAGCAAGAGATTGAAAGCCTTTCTTCAGGCTTGTGTTCTTTATAAATCCATTATGATCATTTCTTCTTCTATTTCCATCCTACTTCATCATAACTAGCGCAACGCCTAGTACTGGCAATGCACCGTACTGGTAACGCCTAGTAACGGTAACGCCAAGTACTGGTAACGCTGAGTACAGCAAATTTGAAGCGATTCGGTTAAGAAACGGCGGAGTTATAAGGCCCCGTTTCCCGTTGGCGCTGCTCTGAGAGTGACGCGCTCTCCCGATTCTCTTCCAATTTACTGCCAGGCTTTGCCCGGGCCATAGCAAGCGTGACAGCAAATTGGAGGCGATTCGGTTAAGAAACGGCGGAGTTATTCGTGAAAAGGTGAAGCAGCGTATAGCGCGCGTTTCTGAACCGATGCGCTTCCGGTTTGGCACACCGATAGTCACCTTACCCGGTCATGTACCTGCCACATTTTAAGGCAATCGGTCCAGAACTACCAGAGATACGGGCGCCGAGATTCCGGCGGATACGCGTTTCGCGCATTGGCGAAACCGCGCAAATGACACGGCCACCCCGGTTGCGTTGCCATCGCCCCGTTAGGGCTCACAGCAAATTTACAAGCGATTCGGTCGAAAAACGGCGGAGTTATAAGGCCCACACACACACACAGACACACACACACACACACGGACACTTGGCTTTTTACTATATGATGATATGTATGTTACAGGGGGGGGGGGGGGGGGGGGGGAGACGGGACTATTGGGCCTACTCAGTTCAGAACCATTTTACTTTGAAGTCGGGAAACGCATTCGATTCTATTATTGGAACATACTCAACGTTGAAAAATGTAATTTCGTTCTCCTCCTCAGACACAATCGAAATAAGTAGGCGACATAAGGATTTTGTGTGTGTGCCGAAACAGTCCTTTTCTTAGATTCTTGTGAAAAACGCACATAATACTAACTTCGATGCCACTTAAGCCTTTTAAAAAATAATATCCCTGGCCCTCTGTGTGTCTGTCTCTCTGTGTTTGCTTGCCTGTCTGCCTGTCTGTCTGTCTTTGTCTCTGTGTGTCTGTCTGTCACACACACGCGCGCGCGCACATGCACACACACATACATACCACGCACGCACGCGCACACACGCACACACACACACACGCACACACACACACACACACACGCACGCACGCGCGCACGCACACGCACGCACGCGCACGCACACGCACACACACGCACGCACACACACACACACACACACACACACATTGTATCCCGAGTTCCTGACATTTCATTTAATAAGCAGACAATTATTGCATACACATACATATCTTCTTATCTTTAGTCCGAAAAAGGCACACACAAGCATTAAGTACCTTCTAACAACAGTAGCTAAACGCACACATAGAACTAATGCTTACTCTCTCTCTCTCCTCTCTCTCTCTCTCTCTCTCTCTCTCTCTCTCTCTCTCTCTCTCTCTCTCTCTCTCTCTCTCTCTCAGAGAAGCCTACACACACACGCACGCACACGCGCGCGCGCGCACACACAGACACACACACACGCGCGCGCA
>CM065690.1:49190314-49195314 GCA_017654935.2 Phymorhynchus buccinoides
GAAACAGAGGTTCAGGGAGAGAGCAATGAGGTGTGCGCGCGCCATCATTTGAATCGCTGTTCGTGACGGAGATGGTTCAACCCTTCTTTTTTTTCCCTGTAGTGCGAGCCACTGCGAGGCAGAACTTTTCTGACTAGCGAGACCCCATCCGTGGGATCGGTTGTTATGCCTTTAAGCCCAGCTCCCCCAGTAAAGCAAGCGCCTCCTCTACTACTGTCACTGTACGGAAGACTGGCACAGACTGGCATTCGTATGCTAAGGTGGGCATGGGGGAAAACGCCCCTGTCCCTTCCTCCCTAAGCAAGAAGTCCTTTTTCTCTTCTCTTTCAACCTACAGTCATTACGTATTAAATGTAATCGACAGAGGCCCAGCCACTCTACAAGATACCCTAACCGATTAAGATGTGAAAGAATTAGTCTCACGCAAGAGGCAATACATGCAACTTTTTTTAGTCCCCGAGCCGAAGGTTCGGGGAGGGTATTGTTTTTGTCTTATCCGTCCGTCAATGTGTAGCCGTCCAAAGTCCATTCCATTGCTAGTGTCATTCTCTGGGAATCTGTCCGGGTATTTCACTCCGAATAGGCATTTTTGCCCCTCAAAAACTATTTTCCTGTATCTTGAAATCAAATTTGGTATAAACTAGTTTGCGATTTAGATGCTAAGCTATCCACTGATGTAAAAAAAAGCAGATGCTTGTACAACAGAAGGTCAAGGTCTAACCCTATCCAACCACGGAAAGAACAAGAAATAGAGCAGAGGGTGTATAATCGCTAATATCTGCCGAAGACATTTGCATGTACAAAGCCATGCAGTTTTTCCCCACAACATTTTTTGATGGAACCATTCCTCTATAACACAGATGTCATTATTGTTCTTTGCGCGCAGTATCATGCACAGATTAACTGATCATTGCGACATTCACCCGAAGTTGGGGGCCAAGAGCAAATTGAGATATATTTACAATGGATGGTTTCTACAGTTATGTGCAAAGTGTTGCTACAACTTCGTCCTTTGTTCAAAAGACTTTTGTCTCTCAAACTAGGCGGCGTTTGCACTGGCTGATAATGCTGCAGCCACATATATTTGGGAACTTCCCAAAAGCCAACTAACCTCAAGTCATTGGGGATGCTGCCATGAGAGTGATGCCCTGGGTAAGGCATAAACCTAAGCCCACAGCGGGCATATTATAAAGCTTTCACGCGAGGGCGCGCGCCATCATTGGGGGGCTGGGGTCGGGACAGAGATGGTTCAACCCTGCCTTTTCCCCCATACGTTGTTAAGCCACTCTAACAGGCAGAACTTTTCTGACAATGCGAGACCTCACTCATCCGTGGGATCGTTTGCTATGTTTAAATAAACCTAAGCTCACAGCGGGCATATTATAAAGCTTTTCACGCGAGGCGCGCGCCATCATTTGAATCGCTGTTCGTGACGGAGAATTCAAACCCTTCTTTTTACCCCCATGTTGTGCGAGCCACTGCGAGGCAGAAATTTCTGACTAGCAGACCCCATCCATGGGATCGGTTGTTATGCCTTGAAAGCCCAGCTCCCCCAGTAAAGCAAGCGCCTCCTCTACTGTAGCTGTACGGAAGACTGGCACAGACTGGCATTCGTATGCTTTGCTGTCCGCAGTAAATAATTAGCGAGAATATACAAATGTTGTATTATTATTTTTATCTGCTGCATTTACTTAGTCACGAACTTTACCTTGTGTTTTTTGTTTTATTTTCTTTCTTTCGTGGTATGTGCAAACTACTTCTGTGTCAATAATTCCTTTGATGGTTTTACGACAAATAAAAGAGTTTGAGTTTTAGTTTGTTCGTATGCTAAGGTGGGCATGGGGGAAAACGCCCCTGTCCCTTCCTCCCTAAGCAAGAAGTCCTTTTTCTCTTCTCTTTCAACCTACAGTCATCATCATATAGTAAAAAGCCAAGTGTCCGTGTGTCTGTGTGTGTGTGTCTGTCTGAAACACAAAACGGGCCTTATAACTCCGCCGTTTTTTGACCGAATCGCTTCAAATTTGCTGTGAGCCCTAACGGGGCGATGGCAACGGCAACCGAGGCGGCACGTGTCATTTGTGCGGTTTCGGCAAATGCGCGAAACGCGTATCCGCCGGACTCTCGGCGCCCGTATCTCCGGCGTTTCTGGACCGATTGCCTTCAAATGTCGGAAGGTAGATGACCGGGGACGGTGACGATCGGTGTGCCAAACCGGAAGCGAATCGGTTCAGTAACGCGGCGAAACCAGTACGTGGCGTTACCAGTACGGTGCATTGCCAGTACTAGGCGTTGCGCTAGTTATGTATTAAATGTAATTGACAGAGGGCCCAGCCACTTACAAGATACCCGAACCGTTTAAAATGTGAAAGATGCTAACTCGCACGAAGAGGCAATACATGCAACTTTTTTTTCTCTTTTTTGTTGTTAGGGGAGGGGGGGGGGGGGGGGAGTAGGGAGCTTCTGCCTCACCTTACCATACGTAGATTAAGTCTAACAATAAATCAACGAAATCTCAATGCTGTGGAAATCTCACTCAGAAACCGTTGGCGACTGTTTGAATAGCCTCGTTCCCAATAGACGATTTTCGGAAAGAAAACTAGTAGAAAACTTCGAGAAAACTTCGTGAAAATCATACTTATTTACCTCCATTACTCGGTCAAACATCATAGCAACAATGCAACAATGGCGTCGAAGCATGAACCCGCAGGATGCAAGTCAGCGACTTGCAAACATTTTTTTAAGAAAAAAATTAGTGGTGGCCTGTGGCCACAAACTGATAAAACTTGCAAAATGTGACGTGAAAATATAAATGACATATTCTTTTAGAATGACGCACCGTGTTCTAACAGTATGTCTGTTCAAACACACGAGTAGATAGGCGCTAGGCTATGAGAGCTGATGGTAGAGTGACTTCCCCTGTTTGACCGATTGAATTAGGCAAGATCACTCCCACACACCATGAAATTACTCCCCTTAATTACTTCCGAACAATTCCTATTGCACAGACTTACAGACATATACAAACAGACAAATCGTCAACAAGGAGGTCGCCGCCTCCTACTAGGGTGGAGATGACAATCCTTACACAAGCTCTCTCTTTTGCGGACTGGGGAAAAAAGTGGGGGGGGGGGGGGGGGGGGGGGCGCATTTCATACAAATAGTTCCCCCACCTTCTGGAAGTTCTGTGCTCGTAACTTCCTCTAATCTGTCACTCTCTTTGACTCTGCCTTTTTCTCTTTGCTTTCTGTAATCTACTGTGTATCTACCGTATTGGTTCATTCTCCTGCCTTGCTTTATTCCTCCCAAAAAATATTCCAAATCATGTTCTCCTTTGAGCTCCTCCGAAATCGGAATGTGTCGGCTGTACGCAGCGGGGAGACCAGTGAAAATTGAAAACCGGCCACATAGGCCTACGTACCTTAAGGGCCGGCCACACGACATACGAATCGCATCTGAATACGATGCGATTTTGACGATGTGCGTCATGATTCACGTGAAATTCATGTATTGGGTCTGCTTGAGTATAGTGAGCGAAAACGGCAGAATTATTTTAGACGGAAGTATTTGACGTGAATCATGACTCACGTGACACAATCGCATCGCATCCCCATACGGGTTTGTTGTTGTTTTTGCTGTCCCATCTTCTAGGCCGTACAGTGGCGTTGCTCCCACGTCGTTCATTCCCAACTGGCGCCACCACGACAGTCCACCGACAGCTCCCCAGAACACACTGATCCCCATGACTTTGACCCGAACGCACCAAGGCATAGACTGGATCGGAAACCGAAACTGAGGTCACCATGAGAGCAGGGCATGCAAAGCCACAGAATTAGATACATTTTTCTTCTTAATGATTGGAAATGAGGCGGATGACTATGATGATGATGATGATGATGGTGGTGCTATGGAGTTCCGTATTGGTCTGAGACTACATGACAGGGCTGTATTCTACGCTTCCTTTCATAATGATATCCCGGCGTTAACCAGGCCCGAGAACTACAGACACCTGCAGTGTTGGTCTTGAAATTAGACACTGCATCCGTTAAGCGGATGAAGCTCGACTGTGTGGCTTCAGTCTTCCCACTGAACCCATAGCCACTCACTCTGGGTAGGAGTTGGTCCTGGACCGGAAACAAACCCTCGCCTTTGATGGGAATCGAACCCGTGACCTCCCAGCCAGCAGTCCGTGACGCTAACCACTACGCCACGGCGGCTGGTCATCCCCATACGTCTTCTTCTTCTTCTGCGTTCCCAGGCCATATAGCCATAATGGGTAAGGTACGTATGTGTCGGGTTTTCAGTTTTCACTGGTCTCCCCGCTGCGTACAGCCGACATATTCTGATTTCGAAGGAGCTCAAAGGAGAAACATTATTTGGAAGATTGTTTTGAAAAAAAGGCAGGAGAATGGGCTAATAAGTCAGAAAGATAGTTGATGATAGAAAGCAAAGGGAAAAGGCAGAGTCAAATAGAGTGGCAGATAAGAGGAAGTTACAAGCACAGAACTCCCAGAAGGAGGGGGGAACTATTTTTACGAAAGACCCCCGGTATCCCCACGGGGGATCATCCCCATACGATTTAGCACGTCGTGTGGCGCCGACTTTATCCATTATGGCCTTATGGCCTTATGGCCTTATGGCCTGGGAACGCAGAAGATGAAGAATCGACGTTAGCATTTACGATGTCTAAAGTCACATTTGCATAACTTGTAGTATAATATAATTATTTTAAATCGAACGACGCAGCAAAACCGATAGCATCTGTCACAGCCTATGCCTCCATTTATATCTTGTAGAGTTCTTCTTCTTCTTCTTCTTCTTCTTCTTCTTCTTCTTCTTCTTCTTCTTCTTCTTCTCCTTCTTGTTCTTCTTCTTCGCTCAGACAGGTTCCTGTCACACGAGCGTAGATGCGTCATGCTGCTGTTATTCGCCTAACTAAGAACTAGTTAGGCCCAACATGTCCGACTTCGGCTGAAAGAAATCTTTGTAAGAATTCATAGAAG
>CM065690.1:49197814-49200314 GCA_017654935.2 Phymorhynchus buccinoides
AGAGAGAAGAGAAAGGCTGAAACAGAAGCACACAGAGTGAGTGTGTGAGTGTGTGTGTGTGTTGTAAGATTTTCATAAGATTTTTACTATTTCTGGTTTAACTTTGTGCTGGTTTGCTTTTATTATGGATTTTCGATTTGATGCAGAGAAGACACCATTCTCTTGTAGAATGTCTTTTTTGCTCAGGTTGGCATCCACTGGACAGTCAAATTGCAGGCCGATCATGCAAACTGATGAGACCTTCTCTTAGGTCGAAACAGCTGTCTTTGCATAAGGCACTGTCCCTCCCCCATTGGGAGAAAAAGTAAATCAGCACAATTTATTTTATTTTATTTTTTTTGAACACGGAACATTACTCAAAAGTTAACGTTAACTGGTTTTGTTTCTGAGGTTCACAAATAAAGACATTGGACACAGAAAAGTTTTATCAAAGCAAACTATATATATATGTGCATATCTGAAGGAAAAAACCACAACAAATCCTTCGTTAGTTCCAATTTTATTCCAAGCTTTCGAGGGGGTAACCCCTCTTTTTCAAGGTACAGAACTGACAAAGGTAGAAACACCACATCGTATATATATATATACACACAACCGAACAACTATCATACTTCGTTAACACGAGTGCGCCAAAGAAGACTACAAATAATATAAAATGGGGATTATCCTTTGTATTTTTCTGCAGTCTTTTTTTACACAAGTTATTAGTTTCCACAATACGTTCAATAATACGTCAATGAACTATCTTGAGATAGTCCGTTTTGGCTCTAAGCCATCGCTTAATTTAAAATGATTGCAAAATGCACAGAGCTTACTTAGTCTTAGACCGAGGTTTTAAAAAAACAAGCGCGAAATCGCAATAGTTTGTGGCACGCGGTCTATTTTTACCACTCCAATCATGAGTCACCTCCCCTGGCTTTTCAATAATTTTAATCTGTAAACCAGAATGTTATCTCTGCACCATTTCGTAACTTTTTATATCTTTTGGAAAACATTTAAAACTATGTATCCTACTTATGCTCATCGAAAGAAGCACCGCATACTCGTCGTGTCTGTTGTAGTGTCTGTATTACGTATGTTTATTATTTTGTACGCTTTTAAAATACATCATTTTAAAGAGCGGCCTCAATTAATTTTGAAGTGTAGCCTCGATTTGAAGTGCGACAATTTTGTCAAAATGTGAGACAATTTTGGAACGACAGACCGACCGACCGACCGACAAAGTGAGTTATAGGTTTGTGGCTTGAGCCACAAACAAAAATTGATCTGATAGAATCGTTTCAGTGGTGAAAAAAAAAGTAATATATACGTATGTAACTCATTCAGATGCAGCTACATAGTACATTACATGGTTTCTTATCCTTATTATTTTTTTGTATACCAGGCATTAGAAGCAATAGACAATGGCGAAAGCAACAGCTGACAGCGGACAGTATCATCATATAGTAAAAAGCCAACTGTCCATGTGTGTGTATGTGTGTGTGTCTGTCTGTCTGTCTGAAACACGAAACGGGCCTTATAACTCCGCCGTTTTTTTTTTTCGACCGAATCGCTTCAAATTTGCTGTGAGCCCTCACGGGGCGGGGGTTCAGATGGCAACGGCAACCGAGGCGGCCGTGTCATTTGCGCCGGTTTCGCAAATGCGCGAAACGCGCATCCGCCGGCCTCTCGGCGCCCGTATCTCCGGCGTTTCTGGGCCGATTGCCATCGTGGAAGACAATCGGGAGAGCGCGTCACTCTCAGAGCAGCGCCAACGTGAAACGGGGCCTTATAACTCCGCCATTTCTTAACCGAATCGCTTCAAATTTGCTGTACTCAGCGTTACCAGTACTTGGCGTTACCGTTACTAGGCGTTACCAGTACGGTGCATTGCCAGTACTAGGCGTTGCGCTAGTTATTATAAATCCTTATGTTTGTCCTCCATTAGCAAGATGTTATCACATGGAAACTGTCAGAAAACCTGTTGCGGTTGTCAATGTATCCCTGCATCCTTGCACGAAACAACTGAGAACAGAACTTTGCTGACTGTGGAAACATATGTAGCAAAAACGATATGTTATTCCCCATTAGCAAGATTGTATCAGATTCTATCAGATATCAGATTGTTGCTGATGTTGTTGTTTTCTATGTCCGTGTATGAAACAGGTTGCAACGTTATGGAAATATTGGTGGGATAGAGGAGAGAGAGGGGGGGGGGGGGTCAAAGTCAAAGAAAGATCCTAGAGAGAGAGAGAGAGAGAGAGAGAGAGAGAGAGAGAGAGAGAGAGAGAGAGAGAGAGAGAGAGAGAGAGAGAGAGAGAGAGAGAGAGAGAGAGAGAGAGAGAGAGAGGGAGAGAGAGAGAGAGAGGAGAGAGAGAAAAGAGAGAGAGAGAGAGAGAGAGAGAGAGAGAGAGAGAGAGAGAGAGAGAGAGAGAGAGAGAGAGAGAGAGAGAGAGAGAGAGAGAGAGAGAGAGACAGAGAGAGAGACACACAGAGAGAGAGACAGAGAGAGAGAGATGGA
>CM065690.1:49205314-49210314 GCA_017654935.2 Phymorhynchus buccinoides
TTTGTATAGGTCACACACACACACACACACACACACACACACACACACACATACACATACACATACACACACACACACACACACACACACACACACACACACACACACACACACACACACACACACACACACACAATGCTAGAGTTTTTGTAAGAAACACGTCGAGATCACCAGGAAAACACCCTTTACAGAGATTGCAACACTCACTTTGCTCTGGTTTCCTAGAAATCAAACCGTCAAATCGGCGATTCCTCCTTGGCGGAGGTACTGGAAGTCAAATTATTTCACCCAAAGAGAAGGCGTTTGCCGTCTCTTTTCTAATGGCCGCCAAATCGTTTGCACGAAATTTTCGCAATACAAGCCTTTTTTCTATAAAAAAAAAATATATACAGTTTATCTAAAGGAGTTTCGCTCACAACAAAGGAAATAGCTCCTTTTTTTTTACTGCACTACAAAAAAAGAAAACGCTTCAACCACAATGAGTGACCTCCACCCACCCCATCCAAAATGGCTACTCTCTCCGGCATCTCCGCCAAGGAGGAATCGACATTTTGACTGTTTAATTTCTAGGAAACCAGAGCAAAGTGAGTGTTCCGAGTCTTTCTGGTGATCTCGACGTGTTTCTTGCAAAAACTAATCCGTCAGGGTGCCCCTTTAACTTCACGTTAATGTACTAATGTACGTTGTTGTTATGAGAGAGACATTAAACACAGTACTAAACTGGAGCGTTAAGACGCTATGTATATCACCAGCCGTGAGCCACATTTTTTTTTCTGCTCCAGTGACCTTGACCTTTGACCTATCACCTTCATTTTCGACCTTGGCCTGAATATTCTAAGTACCTACGCGCGTGCACAATTCCAACGTCCTGGGGCCCTCTGTTCAAACGTTGTCGTGGTAACATTGTCAGACACATATAGGAACATACAGAACTTGATGAAAACATTACCAGCTTGGCTTCGCTCGCGGCTGGTGAACATTACCAGCTTCGCCACGCGGCTGGTAAACATTAACAGCTTCGTCACACAGCTGGTAAACATTAACAGCTTCGTCACGCGGCTGGTGAACATTACCAGCTTCGCCACGTGGCTGGTGAACATTACCAGTTTCGCCTCGCGGCTGGTGAACATTACCAGCTTCGCCTCGCGGCTGGTGAACATTACCAGCTTCGCCACGCGGCTGGTGAACATTACCAGCTTCGCCACGCGGCTGGTGAACATTACCAGCTTCGCCACGCGGCTGGTGAACATTACCAGCTTCACCACGCGGCTGGTGAACATTACCAGCTTCGCCACGCGGCTGGTGAACATTACCAGCTTCGCCACGCGGCTGGTGAACATTACCAGCTTCGCCTCGCGGCTGGTGAACATTACCAGCTTCATCTTGCGGCTGGTGAACATTACCAGCTTCACCTCGCGGCTGGTGAACATTACCAGCTTCATCTTGCGGCTGGTGAACATTACCAGCTTCACCTCGCGGCTGGTGAACATTACCAGCTTCACCTCGCGGCTGGTGAACATTACCAGCTTCACCTCGCGGCTGGTGAACATTACCAGCTTCATCTTGCGGCTGGTGAACATTACCAGCTTCATCTCGCGGCTGGTGAACATTACCAGCTTCATCTTGCGGCTGGTGAACATTACCAGCTTCATCTTGCGGCTGGTGAACATTACCAGCTTCATCTTGCGGCTGGTGAACATTACCAGCTTCACCTCGCGGCTGGTGAACATTACCAGCTTCATCTCGCGGCTGGTGAACATTACCAGCTTCATCTCGCGGCTGGTGAACATTACCAGCTTCATCTTGCGGCTGGTGAACATTACCAGCTTCACCTCGCGGCTGGTGAACATTACCAGCTTCATCTTGCGGCTGGTGAACATTACCAGCTTCACCACGCGGCTGGTGAACATTACCAGCTTCACCTCGCGGCTGGTGAACATTACCAGCTTCATCTTGCGGCTGGTGAACATTACCAGCTTCACCTCGCGGCTGGTGAACATTACCAGCTTCACCTCGCGGCTGAAAAACATTACCAGCTTCAGCTCGCGGCTGGTGAACATTACCAGCTTCACCTCGCGGCTGGTGAACATTACCAGCTTCACCTCCGGCTGAAAAACATTACCAGCTTCACCTCTGGTGAACATTACCAGCTTCACCTCGCGGCTGGTGAACATTACCAGCTTCAAAAAAATTACCAGCTTCATCGCGGCTGGTGTTACCAGCTTCACCTCGCGGCTGAAAAACATTACCAGCTTCACCTCGCGGCTGGTGAACATTACCAGCTTCTCGCGGCTGGTGAACATTACCAGCTTCACCTCGCGGCTGGTGAACATTACCAGCTTCACCTCGCGGCTGGTGAACATTACCAGCTTCATCTTGCGGCTGGTGAACATTACCAGCTTCACCTCGCGGCTGGTGAACATTACCAGCTTCACCTCGCGGCTGGTGAACATCATCAGCTTCGCCACGCGACTGGTGAACATTACCAGCTTCGCCACACGGCTGGTGAACATTACCAGCTTCACCTCGCGGCTGGTGAACATTACCAGCTTCGCCATGGTGAACATTACCAGCTTACAAGGCTGGTGAACATTACCAGCTTCACCTTGGTAACATTACCAGCTTCACCTCGCGGCTGGTGAACATTACCAGCTTCGCCACAAGGCTGGTAAACATTACCAGTTCACCAGAGGCTGGTGAACATTACCAGCTCTCGCGGCTGGTGAACATTACCAGCTTCACCTCGCGGCTGCATTACCAGCTTCACTTGCGGCTGGTTAACATTACCAGCTTCACCTCGCGGCTGGTGAACATTACCAGCTTCACCTCGCGGCTGGTGAACATTACCAGCTTCGCCACAAGGCTGGGCTTCACCTCGCGGCTGAAAAACATTACCATCTTCACCACGCGGCTGGTGAACATTACCAGCTTCGCCACAAGGCTGGTAAACATTACCAGCTTCACCACGCGGCTGGTGAACATTACCAGCTTCGCCACAAGGCTGGTGAACATTACCAGCTTCACCTCGCGGCTGGTGAACATTACCAGCTTCATCTTGCGGCTGGTGAACATTACCAGCTTCACCTCGCGGCTGGTGAACATTACCAGCTTCGCCACAAGGCTGGTGAACATTACCAGCTTCACCACGCGGCTGGTGAACATTACCAGCTTCACCTCGCGGCTGGTGAACATTACCAGCTTCACCTCGCGGCTGGTGAACATTACCAGCTTCATCTTGCGGCTGGTGAACATTACCAGCTTCATCGCGGCTGGTGAACATTACCAGCTTCGCCACGCGGCTGGTGAACATTACCAGCTTCACCACGCGGCTGGTGAACATTACCAGCTTCACCACGCGGCTGGTGAACATTACCAGCTTCGCCACACGGCTGGTGAACATTACCAGCTTCACCTCGCGGCTGATGAACATTACCAGCTTTGCCTCGCGGCTGGTAAACCATACCAGCTTCGCCACTCAGCTGGTAATGAGAAGAGGCTGCAGCTGCTGGAGGGCTAGGCTAAAATCTATTGACAACGGAGATGCCTTGGTCAGGGTACACTCCCACCCTCTCAGTAAAAAAACAAATGATTTTTAGAACAGCTGGGCTTTGGGACGACTTCCCTAAAGGCCAACCAATCCCACCTGCTGTAGCACTAAGAGCCAGGACTAATCCCGGCCTCGCCCTTTCTTTCTAGTTCGACAGGAAAATCGAAGTGAACGTCGAGTCCTTCGGATGGGGACTTAAAGCTAGTCTGACCCGTGCTCTTTACGCACGTAAAAATCCCACGGGCAGTTGAAAAGTCGGTAATTAGGAACGCAGAAAAAGAAGAAAAAGAAGAAAGTCGGTAAGAACAGGGAGAAATCCCGCTGCCTGGTATGGCCAAAATTGATAGCTAGTTCATCCAAGTGTGCCCACACCCCCTCCTCACCCTATGCCCCCCCCCCCCCACAAAAAAAATAATAAAAAATTGGGTAGGCGCTGCACTTGCGGCGACGCGCTCTCCGGGGGAGAGCAGCCCGAATTTCACAGAGATAAGTCTCTGTGACTAGAATATACCAAATACCAAAACAATACCAATAATACCCCCTAGTCTGAGAATCGTAGTCTTCCACAACAAAAGTCTAGGCTGTACTGTACCGTGATTTTCTATTACGGTAAAAAATCATTGGTATTGTTAGGTATTAGATACTTTATTGTCACAGAGGCATCTCTGTGAAATTCGGGCTGCTCCCACCTGGAGAGCGCGTCGCAGCCAGAGGCGCGCCACTCATTTAAAAAAAAAATTTGGCATGCGATTTTTTGTGATTGATGAGGAAGGAAATGGGGGGGGTGGTAAATTTTGACAGAATGACTAATTTTTCGTTGCCACTGGGTTTAACGTGTGATAAGTGCATGGGCACACGGGGCCTCGGTTTATCGTCTCATCCGAAAGACTCCACATTCAGACCGTAAGGCCTAGTGCAAAGTGAGAGGAAAAATCTCCTGTACCCAGGTTCGAACTCGGGTTTACTTGACACGAGGCGAACGCGCTACCACTGGGCCACTCTGTTGTGCGGCTCTCGCGTTATTCTTGTGCTCAATTCAGGTTAATGCCAACCAATGACATACTAGTTATTTAACCCTTTCGCCGCTGATGTCGCGTTTCTGCACCACACTGATTCTATTAAAACCCGCGTCACTAACTGGCGTGAAATTAGGATCTGTTGTCCAATTACTTTACGTTGTTCATTTTGGAAGGTTGGGAAAGGTCTTATTTGGTAGACGTAGATACATATGTGTTATTTGGTACATTTAGGTACACTTAGGTACAAATGTCTTATGTGGTACATTTAGGTACAAATACGTCTTACTTGGTACATTTTGGTACAAATAGGTCTTATTTGGTACATTTAGGTACAAATAGGTCTTACTTGGTACATTTAGGTACAAATAGGTCTTACTTGGTACATTTAGGTACAAATAGGTCTTACTTGGTACATTTAGGTACAAATAGGTCTT
>CM065690.1:49220314-49222814 GCA_017654935.2 Phymorhynchus buccinoides
AATCATTAGAAAGTAAAATAAGCACGATGCTTACACACAACGTTCTCTTACTTCCTTAACTCACTACACACACACACACACACACACACACACACACACACACACACACACACACACACACACACACACACACACACACACACACACACACACACACACCTACGTCACTAAAAGGCATCAAATTGGGGTCTATTATCCAAAGACCCTATTGTCTTAGTTTTGGGAAGTAAGGATAAACATTATTTTGTATACGTCACAGAAGAATCACCCAATACTGAAGATGGATTTAGTTTTTTTACCCAGGTAAATTTGATGGAAGTTTTGGCTGAAATATGGCTGGCGGTGAAAGGGTTAAACAGAGCATCGCCAGTCCTTCCTCTCTCTCTCTCACACCAACTACTCATACCCCCTCACATTTTCGCATTGACTGAAATGTTCACTGAAAAGCAAAATTCTGCCAGTCTCTGATTTCTAAGATTTCATTCATAATGCTAAAAGAAACAGACTTTGAGATTGAGGGTCGTAAACATTAAGGGGTGTCATTCTCAGGAAAGGTATTGGCTTAGGATCGGCCTACGTTTACTTTCATTTCAAGACTTTGAGATTGAGGGTAAACATAAAGGGGTGTCATTCTCAGAAAGGCATAGGCTTAGGATCACGACTTTGAGAAACAGACTTTGAGATTGAGGGTCGTAAACATAAAGGGGTGCCATTCTCAGGAAAGGGGTACGCTTAGGATCGCCTAAGTTTACTTTCAAGCTTCATAAAACTGAAAGAAACAGACTTTGAGATTGAGGGTCGTAAACATGAGGGGGGTGTCTTCTTCTTCTTCTTCTTCTTCGATCGCTCAGACAGCTTCCTGTCAATTGTGAGCGCAGATGCGTCATGCTGTCGTTATGCACCTAACTAAGAAATTGTTAGGCCCAGCAAGTCCGACTTCGGCTGGAGGAAATGTTTTTGAAAAGTGTGTCGTGAAAAAAGGGCAGGAGAATGGACCGGTAAGGCAGAAAGATAGTAGATGACTAGTAAGCAAAGGGAAAAGGCAGAGTCAAAGAGAGTGACAGATTAGAGGAAGTTGCAAGCACAGAACTTCCAGAAGGTGGGGAAACTATTTATACAAAAGACCCCCCCCCCCCCCAGTATCCCCATGGGGGAAGAGGGGGGTCTAAAGCACATGATTGTTGACCCAGAAAAACAGAAAGCGAGGAGACAGACAAACAGAGAAACAAACAGACAGACAAAGACAGAAACCATCAATATCTTCCCTTTCGCCATCATCATCATCACCATCATCATCATCATCATCATCATCCCCCCTCCTCCACCCTTCATGCACTTTAACATTCATCCGCACTTGCTGCTGGAGAAACGATCGGACGAATCTTTACTCCTCTTAGTTTTCTTTCTTTCTCCTTCTTCGCCTAAGAAAAAACAAGAAGAAATGTGCGGGTTGCTAACAGCAGCATGTTTGTCTTGGCCTTGATAACTGATAGCGTTTTCCTTTAGCGCTAACAGAGAGAAGATGAGCAATGCCTACACATGAGCGTTTTGTGGCGCACATAGCGTGTTTTCTCGGTGTAAGCGTTCTACCTGTGATGCATTATTACCCGGCCAGAGGCCGAGGTATTGCGATCGGTTTGTGTGTCTGTGTGTCTGTCTGTGTGTCTGTCTGTCTGTGTATCGATTATCTTAAAAAACTACTGTTTGGATTTTGATTAAAATTGGCAGAGGGGTAGACAGCTTGAAAAGGAAGCTTCCTGTCGTTAATCAACACCGTGGTGACCTTGACCTTGAAGTTTGACCTTGAAAACCGAAATTTCCTTCTTTGGGCTATGTAATTTCCCCCCACCTTTATTTCGTGAACTAGTGAACAGAATCGCTTCAAATTTTGTGTGGTGGTGTACCATGGTGCAAGGAAGTTTGTATAAAAGTTCAGCTGTATCTCGTGAACTACTGAACATTCAATGTATTTTATGCTTCTGTAAAAAGTTGTGGGGGGGGGGGGGGGGGGATGTATTTTATGCGTTCTCGTGAACTACTGAACAGAATCGCTTCAAATTTTGGGCTATGTGGAAAAAGTGGTGTGTTTATTGGGGGATGGGGGGAGGGGGGAGAGGACATCACTCGGTGCAAGGAAGTTTGTATAAAAGTTCAGCTGTATCTCGTGAACTACTGAACAGAATCGCTTCAAATTTTGGGCTATGTGTTTTATGCGTTCTGTGAGGGTGGAAAGTGGTGTGTTTATTGGGGGGTGGGGGGGGGGGACAGGACATAACTCTGGCCGGGTTTGCATTGTCACAATGCGTTGCTGCCGCTCGGCGATGCCCTTGTTTTCCCTCTGCTTTCTGTTGTTCTCTTGTTCTCCTCCCTCACCCAACAATCTAAACCCTTTTCTTTTCTTCCTCTCCCCACCCCCCTACTCCACCCCCACCTGACCCTTGTTTCCAACTTCGTGCGCGTGCGTGGTGTGTGTGACTGTGTGCTTCTCTAGAGAAGAGAG
>CM065690.1:49227814-49232814 GCA_017654935.2 Phymorhynchus buccinoides
AGTCCGGGATGATCGTCCGGCCCACGATGCCCTGCTGATAATCACAGGAGAAGGTGGATGTAGATCTCTATGGCTTAGAGACAAGGGGCTTCAGTCGGCAGGGAATTAGTGAATCCCAACCGGCTTGAAGGCTTCCCTTGTACAATAGCACTGTAGTTAATAAATAAACTGAATTTCAGTTAACAAACTGAGATCAGTAAAACATAAAAGGTGATCAAGACATCATCACTCTCCATCCAACACCTGGAAAGGAATGGTATCATAAAGTGCAAGATTGCGGCCCATAGGTTTCCTACTAAAAAATAGTGCAAGATTGCGGCCCATAGGTTTCCTACTAAAAATAGACAAAAGGGTTAGTAGGCATAAACTCCGGTTCTGGTACCAAAAGTGTTAAAGTCAAAAACACACACACACAAATAATCAGTGCACATAAATAGAATAGAATGTTTACCACTTCTTTTCTATAGCATATCTATCTACTCCTTATTCATCATTGAACATAGGATCTAGATCAAAACTAGAGTCAAACACACAAGATCTCAATCACCTGCCATCAATAATACTTACTAGTGGGCTTATGATGACTGGTTGTGAGTGTTGCTCTAGCTACGTTTCAGCATCTTGTGTGACAACTTTTTCTCACCACTCCAATTATAGCCTTCACTTTCAAACAATGAAAGCCTGCTATTGGTGGATTACAGTCCATACGTCACAAGATTGCTGTTCTAAATGTACCGAGCAATCACGCGCCTATTCCATCCTTATCACATTCCTGACATTCCTAACCTTGTGATTCAAAAGGGAAGGGGTTGAAAGGGAAATAACCTCGGTTGTCACTTTCTTGTGATGAGACGGTAGAAAAGAGGGGGGGGGGGGGTGAAGGGAGATAACCTCGGTAGATGGTACGTGCCGACCAGGGAGAAAGAGATAACGCCCTTCCGCGGCGTTCGTTTGAAGCAGCGGGGCAATTAACGTGGCGGCTGGACAGAGAAATGTAAAGGCGAGGGGGGGGGTTGGGGAGGGGAGAAGGGGGGGGGGGGGTGTAGAATAAGAAATAAAGAAAGCGGGTCGCGCGGGACACTTACGTCACAGAGGCCCCCCGAAGAAAAGATTCTGGTACCGGAATCTTCCTGTGGAACGCCGACTCCACTTTCGACTTGGGCGACAGGGACAAATTAGTGGGGAGACTGGGTCGGCTGGAATGGTGGAACATCTGGTCGCAACACAGAGTTCAAAGGAGCAGGTGGGTTAGAGATCAGTGGAATGGATTCCGACTGAGGTTGGTGCGGCAATCCTGTGTTGAGTTGTCCCAAGGTTGATTGCAGAATAGCAAACACCTCTTGCCTGAGTTTCCCCTTTAGCCTGGATTCATCATTGCTGATGATGTGGTTTGGTAGGCCGATTCGGGCGAAAATGGCTTTGAGTGCCGCAGCTATCTGACTAGCATCAAGTGAGGAGATTGGGGCGGCATCGCACTGCATGGTACATATGTCGACCACGGTGACTATGTACCGGAATTTCTTCTTCCGTTTAGGTAGAGGCCCGACCAAGTCGACTGCCACTCGCTGAAAGGGAGGGGTAGGTGACGGCTGTACGTGCGGCGGCCTGTCCCGATAGTACCTTCGGTGGGTGTTTGCGGGTACAGTGCTGCCTTTCACCTGAGGTACCTGTGGCGAGTGGTCTTGGGTCGTTAGGCGGACATTCCTTGGGAAGGATTTTCCAAGTTGTGGCGGACTTGGGGACTTGGGACAATCTGGATTGGCTCGCGCGGCAATTTGGTTTGCCGCGTTGAGAGGTTTCTTCCCTGCTGAGGGAGATTTGCTCTTTGGGAAGGAGGGAGGGAGTTGGTTTGTGGATTGGGGAGAAGGGAATGCTGCTGAAACTAGGGCAGGTTGAGAGGGGTGCCCTAAAAACACATACTGTGATCCCAGTATGAGGTCATAGACAGGACTGTCCATGAGCACTGCCTTGATGGGTCCCTTAACATATCTGGTGTCGACATTGATTATGGCGACTGGCAAAGTGGATGGGGGGATTGCAGCATCAGGGCCTTGCAGAGAGATGAAGTCTCCCGTGTATGCTGACGCGGGGACTAAGGATCCGCAGACAATGGCGTCGCATGACAGTCCAGTGTCATAGAGACACTGAACAGGGATGTTGTTGACAGTCGCCTGTCCAACGACTGACGGTGTGCCTGGACACTGTACTGGGGAGGGGTTTGTGCAATTCTGCGAAGTCGAGACGACTTGCATAGTTGCAACATTTTGCCGCTTGTAAGCAAGTTTCCTGCAGTCATCCCGATTGTGGGTGTTCGACTTGCAGTATGAGCAGAATAAGGGTTGTCCCAGTGGTTGTCGTTCATGGGTAGAACCGTTTGACCCACTGTTGGAGTTGGGGTTAAACCTGCCCTGCTGTGAAGCAGTGGACCCAACAACTTGCTGTAGTTTTGGCCTTTTAGGGGCGCTAGGTTCATCATGGGCTAGAGTGTACCTATCACTTAGCTGGATGAGGTCAGCCAGAGTTGTGGCACCTTGTTCGGCAGTAAAGGTGCGTAACTCTGGGGACATGGTTTCGCGCAGTTGCTCGCAAACCATCAGTTCCCTGAGATCCTCATAGGACTCAGTTTTGGCAGAAAGGGACACCCATTTTGTCAGATAGTTCCCCAGTCTATCTGAAAATTGGGCATAGGACTCTCCCCTACCTTTTCTGGTTGACCGGAACTTTTTCCGGTAGGCATCAGCTGTCAACTCGTATCTGTTGAGCAGGGCTTCTTTCAAAGCTGGGTAGTCGGTAATTTGGCTTGACGGAAGTTTACTGTACACCTCATAAGCCACACCCCTGAGACTTTGGGCAAGCTTGAGGTTGAACTTTTCCGGAGCAAGCTCAAATTCCTGGGCCAGTCTTTCAAATCTATCGAGGAATGCATCGATAGACTCGGTTGCCTCATTGAATGCCTCCAATGTGAAGGTCATGGCTGAGGTATGAATGGGAGGGGGAAAATTTTGAGGGGCAGCAGTCTCAGAGTCTGCTGAGTTTTCAAGCTGCTTCATAGCTAGCTCATGGTCTCGCGCCTTTTCTCGCTCAGCGGCCTCAAGTTCGAGTTCTTTATTTTTGGCATCCTGCACTAGTTGTCTCTGCCTTAACTCATGGGTACGGATGTTCTCTTGCTCCTGAGTGTCGCGAGCTTTATCAGCCTCTTGCGCCTCATGAGCTCTCTGTTTGTCTTTCTCGGCACCTCCCGAGCTTTATCAGCCTCTTGAGCCTCATGAGCTCTCTGTTTGTCTTTCTCAGCCTCCTGAGCCTCCCGAGCTTTGTCAGCCTCTAGAGTCTCGCGAGCTTTCTCTTTGTCATATTCAGATATGACAAAATTTGCTAACTCTTGGCCTGACAATCCTAGAGACTCTCCCCATTCTTTAAGCTCCCGCCTAAGTTTAACAATCTCAGCCATGGTTGTAAATACAACTATTCAAAATAAAAACAAAGCTGCTGAGTTGAATGTATCAACCAACACTTAACTATTTCAGCATAAACAGAAATAGCATGCACATCAAAATAAAGTCATAAATAGCATTCAAACAAATCAAATCAAAACACAGTGAACCAAATCACAATAACTTTCCCAGTGGACACAAGATAAGTTTTGAAAAGGAACTACCGTTTGAATTGAAATTTGTTAGACTTTATGAAAAAAATATCCCGGACGCGAGCCCCCAATTAGATGTGACGAGGTAATGGGTTAAAAGGCTAAGTCTCTAGGGAAGACTTTAGAAAATTTGCCTTTAGCCCACTTCTCTAGGGTATGGGAGATGAGCAACTTTCCCGGCCCCTTTTCATCTAATAAATTTATATTTGTGCCCGGGTTCTGGCTCGTAGATGGTTGTAAGAAATACAAGTGGTTGAATTGCTCTAAATGGCAGACAGAGAGAAGTAGGGTTTTACATGAAATTACAAGACTCCCACTCTCATCAGTCTGACCAAAGGGTTCAGGATTATTTGACACTTGTATTTTATTTACTCCCAAAATCTGCATAAGATTATGCAACAATAATAATAAAGCAGCTCAATGGCGCCAAAACAAAATATGGATAAAAACACAATGAAATCCGAAAGGATTCACAAGACTTTTGTCTTTCTATAAGGTTCGCCCCATGCCGGAAGGGTTACTAATTATCATCGGTGTCCGTAGGAAAGTTCAAATGATTGGCGCAGTCAGGTAGACTTAGCTGTTTGAAGTTCTGGGCTTGCTCGTCAGGTGAGAGTAGCTCCCAGTCGTTCCTATTACGGCTTCGCGGGATGGCACGGTTCAAGCGTGGTCTCCTCGCGGATTCTGGGTGCAGGTTGTCTTGGCGACGGACCCGTCTTGGTGCTTGGTGGAGTCCGGGATGATCGTCCGGCCCACGATGCCCTGCTGATAATCACAGGAGAAGGTGGATGTAGATCTCTATGGCTTAGAGACAAGGGGCTTCAGTCGGCAGGGAATTAGTGAATCCCAACCGGCTTGAAGGCTTCCCTTGTACAATAGCACTACATGTAGTTAATAAATAAACTGAATTTCAGTTAACAAACTGAGATCAGTAAAACATAAAAGGTGATCAAGACATCATCACTCTCCATCCAACACCTGGAAAGGAATGGTATCATAAAGTGCAAGATTGCGGCCCATAGGTTTCCTACTAAAAAATAGTGCAAGATTGCGGCCCATAGGTTTCCTACTAAAAATAGACAAAAGGGTTAGTAGGCATAAACTCCGGTTCTGGTACCAAAAGTGTTCAAGTCAAAAACACACACACACAAATAATCAGTGCACATAAATAGAATAGAATGTTTACCACTTCTTTTCTATAACATATCTATCTACTCCTTATTCATCATTGAACATAGGATCTAGATCAAAACTAGAGTCAAACACACAAGATCTCAATCACCTGCCATCAATAATACTTACTAGTGGGCTTATGATGACTGGTTGTGAGTGTTGCTCTAGCTACGTTTCAGCATCT
>CM065690.1:49237814-49240314 GCA_017654935.2 Phymorhynchus buccinoides
GAGTATGGCCGCCAGCCATATTTCAGCCAAATATTTCCGCCACATCTTTACCTTTACCTGGCACATCTTTACCTTTACCAAATTTCCATTAAATTTACCTGGGTAGAGAACAAAATCCACCTGCAGTATTGGGGATTCTTCTGTGACATATATAAAATAAGGTCTATCCTTACTTCCCAAAACTAGCACATATTAAACCCAGTGGCAACGAAAAAGTTGTCATTTGGTCAAAATGTACCCCCCCCCCCCCCCCCCCCCCCTTCCTTCCTCATCAATCACACGCATGCAAAAGACAATATTTAAAAAATGGGTGGCGCGCCTCTGGCTGAGACGCGCTCTCCATGTGGGAGCAACCCGATTTTCACAGAGATGCCTATGTGACTATAAAGTACCTAAGACAATAGTGTCTTTGGATAATAGACCCCAACGTGATGCATTTTATTGACATAGGTGGTAAATCACTGTGGTGCTAAAATGCGACTTTGGCGGTGAAATGGTTAAAAGCAGCCATGCACGTAATCTTCCCACCCAAGGCCGTGCGAAATGTTCACATGGCACTGCGTGTGTCCCCGGAGCGCTTAAGCTGTGGATCGAAAACAACAACAACAACAACACAATAGATGGCAGGCATAGACCAGGCACTGTAGTCACGAGTGCGTCTTAGACAGTTAACACAGGTAGTAAGTAGAATGTAAATTAGACTAAACTCCCAAAACGATTGGCTGCTGAGCCTAATTTACATTTAACTACCCGTGCTGACACTGACACTGTCGTAATCATCAGGGCAAAAAGGGGAACTGGGCAAAATAGAACAAGGGCGAAATAGAACAAGGGCGAAATATCACAGGGCGAAATAGAACAGGCCGAAATAGGACAGGGCAAAATAGAACAGGGCGAAATAGAACAGGGCGAAATAGAACAGGGCAAAATAGGACAGGGCGAAATAGAACAGGGAAAAATAGGACAGGGAAAAATAGAACAGGGTGAAATAGGACAGGTCGAAATAGAACAGGGCAAAATAGATAGAACAGGGCAAAATAGGACAGGGCGAAATAGATAGAACAGGGCAAAATAGGACGGGGCGAAATAGAACTGGGCAAAATAGGACAGGGCGAAATAGATAGGACAGGGCGAAATAGAACAGGACGAAATAGGACAGGGCGAAATAGGACAGGGCGAAATAGAACAGGGCAAAATAGGACAGGGCAAAATAGAACAGGGCGAAATAGGACAGGGCGAAATAGAACAGGGCGAAATAGAACAGGGCGAAATAGGACAGGGCGAAATAGGACAGGGCGAAATAGGACAGGGCGAAATAGGACAGGGCGAAATAGGACAGGGCGAAATAGGACAGGGCGAAAAGGGGAACTGGCGAAATAGGACAGGGCGAAATAGGACAGGGCGAAATAGGACAGGGCGAAATAGGACAGGGCGAAATAGGACAGGGCGAAATAGGACAGGGCGAAATAGAACAGGGCGAAATAGGACAGGGCGAAATAGGACAGGGCGAAACGGGCGGTCCCCTTTCTTTGTATATTAGATTGTTTCCGTGACTTGAGTAATTTGTATTAAATATGCAAGATTTGCTTTTATTTCTGGGTAAGGGGCGTTGGCTTTATTGAAGAAACGAGTGTAGTTGTATTTATTGTCTTGGTTTTCTTGGCATTGTTTCTATTTTGTTTTTTCTCCTTTCCTTTTGGTCTTCATTTTTTCCAGTTCTTCTTTCTCGTCTTTTTTTCTCTCTCTGTCTCTCCTCTCTCTCTCTCTCTCTCTCTCTCTCTCTCTCTCTCTCTCTCTCTCTCTCTCTCTCTCTCTCCTCTCTCTCTCTCTCTCTCTCTCTCTCTCTCTCTCTCTCTCTCTCTCTCTCAAGGACAGAATGGAAGACTAGGCCCAGCCTAAATTATTTTCCTTGTAAAATAAAGTTTCTGAGTCTGAGTCTGAGTCTGAGTCTGAGTCTCTCTCTCTCTCTCTCTCTCTCTCTCTCTCTCTCTCTCTCTCTCTCCTCTCTCTCTCTCTCTCTCTCTCGGACAGAATGGAAGACTAGGCCCAGCCTAAATTATTTTCCTTGTAAAATAAAGTGTCTGAGTCTGAGTCTGAGTCTGAGTCTCTCTCTCTCTCTCTCTCTCTCTCTCTCTCTCTCTCTCTCTCTCTCTCTCTCTCTCTCTCTCTCTCTCTCTCTCTCTCTCTCCCCAAGGACAGAATGGAAGACTAGGCCCAGCCTAAATTATTTTCCTTGTAAAATAAAGTTTCTGAGTCTGAGTCTGAGTCTCTCTCTCTCTCTCTCTCTCTCTCTCTCTCTCTCTCTCTCTCTCTCTCTCTCTCTCTCTCTCTCTCTCTCTCTCTCTCTCTCTCTCTCTCTCTCTCCCTCTCTCTCTCTCTCCCTGTATATCAATGGTGAAATCATGGAAGAGGTTGACTATCATAAAATTTTAGGACTTATTGTTGATCACAACCTTTCATGGTCCCATCAAATATCCATGGTTTGTAAGCAAGTATAAAA
>CM065690.1:49247814-49257814 GCA_017654935.2 Phymorhynchus buccinoides
CTCTCTCTCCTCTCTCTTGGAAGACTAGGCGTTGCCTAAAATCTTTATCCTTGAAAAATAAAGTTACATTTTTTAATCTCTCTCTCTCTCTCTCTCTCTCTCTCTCTCTCTCTCTAGCTTATCCTGTTTACCCTCAATAAAACATTCGTATTCGTATTCTCTCTCTATCACTTTCTCTCTCCCTCCACCTCCAACCCCTCTCTCTCTCTCTCTCTCTAGCTTATCCTGTTTATCCTCAATAAGGTATTCGTATTCTCTCTCTCTCACTTTCTCTCTCTCCCCTCCACCCCCGACCCCCCCCCCCCCCTCTCCTCTCTCTCTCTCTCTCTCTCTCTCTCTCTCTCTCTCTCTCTCTCTCTCTCTCTTCTCTCTCTCTCTCTCTCTCTCTCTCTCTCTCTAGCTTATCCTGTTTACACTCAATAAAGTATTCGTATTCTCTCTCTCTCACTTTCTCTCTCCCTCCACCCCCAACACCCCTCTCTCTCTCTCTCTCTCTCTCTCTCTCTCTCTCTCTCTCTCTCTCTCTCTCTCTCTCTCTCTCTCTCTCTCTCTCTCTAGCTTATCCTGTTTACCCTCAATAAAGTATTCGTATTCTCTCTCTCTCTCACTTTCTCTCTCCCTCTCCACCCCCAACCCCCCCCCCTCCCTCTCTCTCTCTCTCTCTCTCTCTCTCTCTCTCTCTCTCTCTCTCTCTCTCTCTCTCTCTCTCTCTCTCTCTCTCTCTCTCTCTCTCTTTGGTTTAAGCGTTTTCTTGTCTTGACATAATATTAAACATACAAAAGCAACAAAAAATAAAAGTAACAGCAACAAAACTGAAGCAACAAGTTAAACTTATGGGGCGTGCTCAGTATTAAAGAAAATGCATATCAAACAATATTGGCGGATTTAAATAATGTCATTATGCTTCAATCAAAATAACCCAAAGACACAAAACCGAGTGTCAAGATAAAGACAATAAGGGGAGATGAAACTGAAAGATTGACCTACCTACCTACCTACCTACCTCTCTCTCTCTCTCTCTCTCTCTCTCTCTCTCTCTCTCTCTCTCTCTCTCTCTCTCTCTCTCTCTCTCTCTCTCTCTCTCTCTCTCTCTCCCCCACCCTCTCTCTCTCTCTCACCCTCTCTCTCTCCCCACCCTCTCTCTCTCTCACACCTCTCTCTCTCTCTCTCTCTCTATCCCCACTCCTGTCTCTCTCTCTCTCTCTCTCTCTCTCTCTCCTCTCTCTCTCTCTCTCTCTCTTCTCCCCACCCTCTCTCTCCACTCTCTCTCTCTCTCTCTCTCTCTCCTCTCTCTCTCTATCCCTCTCTCTCTCTCCCTCTCTCCCCCCCCCCTCTCTCTCTCTCTTCAGTCTTCAGTCTCTCTCTCTCTCTCTCTCACACCCCTCTCTCTCTCTCTCTCTCTCTCTCTCTCTCTCTCCCTCTCTCTCTCCTCTCCCCCTCCTCTCCTCTCTCCCCCCCCTCTCTCTCTCCTCTCTCTCTCTCCTCCCTCCTCTCTCTCTCTCTCTCCTCTCTCTCTCTCTGTTGTCTTGTATGGACATTCGATCGTGTGGGCACACGAAAGGCAATGCTCAACACATCCAACTGCACTCGCACGCCTGACCAACTGTGACGATGTCTGTGATGCACGCATCTTTTGAAATGCTACTGTCTACGTCAATCTGAACATTTCCCTACTATTTTCGTTCACTACATTCGTATAGAACCAAATACACAGATCCGAGGAAATATCAGAAGCGCGGACATTTTGTGGGATTTGTGTACGATGTGGTTCTACGAAACATAGTGAAATAAATTAGCAGGGTTTCGTCAGATTTTCGCCTTGGCTTAAAGACCCACCACGTCACGTGTCAAAATCATGGTTTTCACGTGTTTTCCCTCTTATAGCTGGTAAGAAATCTTAAGAAATCTTCCAAGCATAAGAAGGAATGTGACACGTCACGTGGGGGGTCTTTAAGGCTGTGTCAGACCAACTGACATAGGCTAGAACACCAAGGCTACATCAAAATGTGGTTTTGCTATGCATAGTTATACGGGGATTGTCTTTAGCCATGACAAGCTCCTAGCATAACATCATCGGTCTCCAAAATCCCCCGAAGGCGGAGTGTTGGCTGCTCACGTGGCGGGGTAATCAAAAACGGTGTCACACAAGTAATGTTTGACTGTTTTCAAATGAATAAAGATTTGTTTAAACCAAGTAATGTTCTCATCCCTAGCTGATGCATTTGTACCATAGTGTTCTTCCCACACTCTCTCTCTCGCTGTTGAGATGATCCCTGGAGTCTTTTAGCCAGGAAAAGCCACCAACAACAACAGCAACAGCACCATCATCGGATTCATGTAGAGAGTAGCGTTTAATCAGGTTTATGCCTAACAAAAATCACAGCTGGATAACCTTACGACTGAAATTGGTTGTGTTGAGCATTGTTTTAAGCCCCCATTTCACCTTCACATTCTCGTCATCTATATACACGCACTCTCTCACACATAGACTATTTTGTCACACACACAAAATGCACTCTCTCACACATACACTATTTTGTCACACACAAAATGCACTCTCTCACACATAGACTATTTTGTCACAAACAATGCACTCTCACACATACACGATTTTGTCACACACACAATGCACTCTCTCACACATAGACTATTTTGTCACACACAATGCACTCTCTCACACATACACTATTTTGTCACACACACAATGCACTCTCTCACACATACACTATTTTGTCACACAAAATGCACTCTCTCACACATACACTATTTTGTCACACAAAATGCACTCTCTCACACATACACTATTTTGTCACACACACACAATGCACTCTCTCACACATACACTATTTTGTCACACACACAATGCACTCTCTCACACATACACTATTTTGTCACACACAAAATGCACTCTCTCACACATACACTATTTTGTCACACACACAATGCACTCTCTCACACATACACTATTTTGTCACACACAAAATGCACTCTCTCACACATAGACTATTTTGTCACACAAAATGCACTCTCTCACACATACACTATTTTGTCACACACAAATGCACTCTCTCACACATACACTATTTTGTCACACACAATGCACTCTCTCACACATACACTATTTTGTCACACACACAATGCACTCTCTCACACATACACTATTTTGTCACACAAAATGCACTCTCTCACACATACACTATTTTGTCACACACACATGCACTCTCTCACACATACACTATTTTGTCACACACAAAATGCACTCTCTCACACATACACTATTTTGTCACACAAAATGCACTCTCTCACACATACACTATTTTGTCACACACAAATGCACTCTCTCACACATACACTATTTTGTCACACACACACAATGCACTCTCTCACACATACACTATTTTGTCACACAAAATGCACTCTCTCACACATAGACTATTTTGTCACACACACATGCACTCTCTCACACATACACTATTTTGTCACACACACAAATGCACTCTCTCACACATACACTATTTTGTCACACACACAAAATGCACTCTCTCACACATACACTATTTTGTCACACACACAAAATGCACTCTCTCACACATACACTATTTTGTCACACACACAATGCACTCTCTCACACATACACTATTTTGTCACACACACAAATGCACTCTCTCACACATACACTATTTTGTCACACACACAAATGCACTCTCTCACACATACACTATTTTGTCACACACAAAATGCACTCTCTCACACATACACTATTTTGTCACACAAAATGCACTCTCTCACACATAGACTATTTTGTCACACACACAATGCACTCTCTCACACATAGACTATTTTGTCACACACAAAATGCACTCTCTCACACATACACTATTTTGTCACACACAAAATGCACTCTCTCACACATACACTATTTTGTCACACAAAATGCACTCTCTCACACATACACTATTTTGTCACACACAAAAATGCACTCTCTCACACATACACTATTTTGTCACACACAAATGCACTCTCTCACACATACACTATTTTGTCACACACAATGCACTCTCTCACACATACACTATTTTGTCACACACACAAAATGCACTCTCTCACACATACACTATTTTGTCACACACAAATGCACTCTCTCACACATACACTATTTTGTCACACACAAAATGCACTCTCTCACACATACACTATTTTGTCACACACAAAAATGCACTCTCTCACACATACACTACTATTGTCACACACACACAAAATGCACTCTCTCACACATAGACTATTTTGTCACACACAAAATGCACTCTCTCACACATACACTATTTTGTCACACAAAATGCACTCTCTCACACATACACTATTTTGTCACACACACAATGCACTCTCTCACACATACACTATTTTGTCACACACACAATGCACTCTCTCACACATACACTATTTTGTCACACACAAAATGCACTCTCTCACACATACACTATTTTGTCACACACAATGCACTCTCTCACACATACACTATTTTGTCACACACACAAAATGCACTCTCTCACACATACACTACTTTGTCACACACACCAATAACATAGTAATATGATACTAGCAGGGCGACAGAACGTCGATACACCATATTGGATCAGACTCAAGCGTGTCCAGATTTGAGGATACAAAAACATCATAAAATAGAAAACCGGGTTACGGGACCAAGGACGGAGGATATCGAATACGTCACAAAGGAAGCAACGACCGCATGTACGACATTTTCCCTACCCCCACCCACGTCCACTTCCCCATCCAAATTCTTTTTTACATTGCACACTCTCCCCCCCCCCCCCCTCCTCCCAACCCTTCCATCACCACTGTGAACGTCTGTCATAATCATGTCAGTGTAATAACGTCTAGTGTCACATTTTTGCACTCTCTCTTTTACTGCCACATACACTATTTTCGTCGTCACACAAATCGTCGTCGTCAAACTCGTCGTCGCACTCTCTCACAGTATAGTAAAGCAGTAGTAGTAGTATTTAGTAGTAGTAGTGTAGTAACATACACTACAGTAAAATAGCACTCTCTCACAGTAGTAGTAGTAGGTATTCACATAGTAACTAGTAGTAGGAGCACACACAGCATGCACTCTCTAGTAGTAGGTAGTTCGTAGTAGTAGTAGTATAGACTATTTTGTCACACAAAATGCACTCTCTCACACATACAGCAGCAGTAGCAGTAGTAGCAGTAGTTGTCAGTAGTTTGAGTACACAGTAGCACTCTCTCACACATAGTACTAGTTTGTAGTACACAGCAGCAAATGCACTAGTCTAGCACACATAGTAGTAGTATTTTGTCACACAGCAGCAGCAGCAGCTCTAGTACACATACGTACTAGTTAGTCAGTACACAGTAGTATGCTCTCACTCGTCGTCGTCGTCGTCGTCGTCGTCGTCGTCGTCGTCGTCGTAGTAGTACTAGTAGTAGTAGTAGTAGTAACAGTAGTAGTAGTTAGTAGTAGTAGTAGCAGCAGCAGCAGTAGTAGTAGTAGTAGTAGTAGTAGTAGTAGTAGTAGCAGCAGCAGCAGCAGCAGCAGCAGTAGTAGTAGGTATTCGTAGTAGTAGGTATTATTAGTAGTAGTATTAGTAGCAGCTAGCAGCAGCAGCAGCAGCAGCAGCAGCAGCAGCATAAGCAGCAGTAGTAGTAGTAGTAGTAGTAGTAGTAGTAGTAGCAGTAGTAGTAGTAGTAGTAGTAGTAGTAGTAGTAGTAGTAGTAGTAGTAGTAGTAGTAGTAGTAGTAGTAGTAGTGATAGCAGTCCAGCAGTAGCAGCAGCAGCAGTAGTAGTATAGAATTAACTTTATAGTCGTAGTTACGGCACCAAGGACGGAGGATATCGAATACGTCACAAAGGAAGCATTTCGATTTTTTTACGACCGCATGTTTTACATTGACAACCTAATTCCTCATAAATAAAGACATCCACATTCAGACTGTAAGGCCTAGTCTCAAAGTGAGAGGAAAAAATCCACTGTCTCCCAGGTTCGAACTCTCTCTCTTTACCTTGCACACTCTCCCCCCGCCCTCTCACTCTGCCACTCTCTCACCTTCCATCACCACTGTATGAACGTCTGTCATAAGTCATGTAGTAGTGTAATAAAGTAGTACAGTCTAGTCGTATTCACATTTTTGTTTTCTCTCTCTAGTAGTACAATCAGCATGCCACAGCAGTCGTCGTAGTCGTAGTAGTAGTAAAAAACAAAGAAAAGATCGTAACAAAAATAGCCTTGTAGTAGTCAGTAATAGTAGTAGTAGTAGTAGTAGTAGTAGTAGTAAGTAGTAGTAGTAGTAGTAGTAGACAATTAAGCAGTAATCAGCAATAGTAGTGATAGCATAGTAGTAGTAGCAGCAGCAGTAGCAAAGCAGTAGTAGTAGTAGTAGTAGTAGTAGTAGTAGTAGCAGCAGCAGCAGCAGCAGCAGCAGCAGCAGCAGCAGCAGCAGCAGCAGCAGCAGCAGTAGTAGTAGTAGTAGTAGTAGTAGTAGTAGTAGTAGTAGTAGTAGCAGCAGCAGCAGCAGCAGCAGCAGCAGCAGCAGCAGCAGCAGCAGCAGCAGTAGTAGTAGTAGTAGTAGTAGTAGTAGTAGTAGTAGTAGTAGTAGTAGTAGTAGTAGTAGTAGTAGTAGTAGTAGTAGTAGTAGTAGTAGTAGTAGTAGTAGTAGTAGTAGTAGTAGTAGTAGTAGTAGTAGACAATTAAGCACCATCAGCAATAGTAGTGATAGCAGTAGCAGTAGCAGCAGCAGTAGCAACAGCAGCAGCAGTAGCAGTAGTAGTAGTGGTAGTAGCAGCAGCAGTAGCAGCAGCAGCAACAGTAGTAGTAGTAGTGGTAGTAACAGCAGCAGTAGCAGCAGCAGCAGCAGCAGCAGTAGTAGTAGTAGTAGTGGTAGAAGCAGCAGCAAATAGGATTGATTTTGTCATGTGTTTGTGCACTTCTCAAGTTGTGCATGTTAAACATCAGTATGTAAAGTGGGACTAGGTTTTATTTTCCCCATGTGTTTGCGCTTACTTCTTACTTTTTGCATGTTAAAAATGAGTATTGTTGATAGCATTAGGTTTGATCTTGTTATTGTTGTGTTACTATATTATAGGGTTGTATTTTGCACGCTTTACATTTCTTTGTGTGTGCTCATTTTTCTTTTTACTTTTATATATGGGTGTTTTTTCTCCAGAAGGCTGGATGTTAAAAAAAAACCTCTACCCCATGTTATTGCTTATTCTATTACACTCTATAAATAAACATTGATTCATTCATTCATTATATATATATATATATATATCCCTATATATATATATCTATCTATCCCTAGGTATATCTCTCCCTCTCTCTCTCTCCTGTGAACTAGACCCTCTCTCTCTCTCTCTCCATCCCTCTCTCTCTCTCTTACTCTCTCTCTCTCTCTCTCTCTCTCCATCCCTCTCTCTCTCTCCCCCCCTCTCTCTCTCTTGAAAATGTTCCCTTTTTTTGTTTTACTTGATTCTTTTATGTCAAACGTTCTTGCTTGATGCATGGTATGGATGTGTGAGTGAGAGGGCAAGGTGCAAAGAAGCTATTGTAGCTTATCCTTTTTACCCCTAATAAAACATTCGTATTCGTATTCGTACTCTCTCTCCCTCTCTCCAGCACTGAACAATCACCAAAGCATCACCTATATGGCTTACCACTTCCATGCATAACCCATCTTGAAAGATGATCTCGAATGACTTGATGGTGCTGCACCTGCATTGCCTTGTAGCTATGTGTCAGCAATTTGTCAAAGGAGCGGTGAGGGAGCTTCGGGGAGGGGGGGGGGCGGTTAAGGAGATTGACAGATGGATCGCTTGAAGGGACAAGTTACAAAGAGTGAGGGGGAGGGAGAGAGAGAGACAGAAACAAATTGCTTAGGGGGTAGGGGTGAGGTGTCATTGAGAGACAGACAAACAGACAGACAGACAGAGGCAAAGAGAAAGAGGCACAGGGACAGAAACAGAGAGATAAGTCAAGGACTTACATACACACACGCGCACGCACGCGCGCACGTCACGCACACACACACGCACGCACGCACGTCCATCAACTCACACACACACACACGGGTCACGCGCGCTCGCGCGCGCGCGCGCCTAGCGTACGATCACATCACACGCGGTTCACACGCACACAACTCCCAGTTCAATCACGTATTGCACAAAATTCTCCTCCTTGCACAGTCACGCACGATCACGCACACGCACACTTCACTCTATGTCACAGCACAACTACACACACACACACACCACACACACACACACACAACACACACGCACAGAGCTTATTCTTTAGCCCTCAATAATCATTTTCCTCATTCACTCTCTTAAAACCCATCTTTTTTTCCTGCTGCGCCCTAAATATTTTGATCAGTTGTCTATCGTTGTGTGCACAGGGAAGATTGAATAAAGAGGTTTGTGCTGTGTGTTTTGTGGTGCGTGGTGTGTGTGTGTGTGTGCTGTGTGTGTGTGTGTGTGTGTGAGTGTGTGTGTTGTGTGTGTGTGTGTGTGAGCACACACACACACACTGCACAACACTGTGTGTGCACGTGTGTGTGTCTGTGTGTCTGTCTGCGTGCGTACGTTGTGTGTGACACACACACACACACACATGTGGTCAGTCCACACGGCTCACACACTGTGGCTTAACAATGGGGTATGAACGAGTTGGCGTCACCAGTGTGTATGTGTGGTGTGTGTGTGTGTGTGTGTGTGTGTGTGTGTGTGTGTGTGTGTGTGTTTGTGTGTGTGTTGTGTGTGCGTGTGTGCACACACACACGACACACACACACACGTGTGTGCACACACGTGTGTGTGTGCGCGTGTGTGTTACAGAGAGAGACAGACACAGTTGCTTTGCATATGCACTGTTGGTGGTTGGTGTCACTCTTGAATGTTTGTTTTTTTGTTATCTGTTGATGAATACATTGTAAAGCACTTTGGGCTCATCTGAGGTAAAGCGCTATATGTACTGTTATTATTATTATTATTATTATTTTGGGGCATGGAGGACTTGAAACAAATCAAGCAAATTAATACAAACTAGCGCAACGCCTAGTACTGGCAATGCACCGTACTGGTAACGCCTAGTAACGGTAACGCCAAGTACTGGTAACGCTGAGTACAGCAAATTTGAAGCGATTCGGTTAAGAAACGGCGGAGTTATAAGGCCCCGTTTCCCGTTGGCACTGCTCTGAGAGTGACATGCTCTCCCGATTCTCTACCAATTTGCTGCCAGACTTTGCTCGGGCCATAGCAAGCCTGACAGCAAATTTGAGGCAATTCGGTTAAGAAACGGCGGAGTTATTCGTGAAAAGGTGAAGCGGCGTATAGCGCGCGTGTTTCGGAACCGATTCGCTTCCGGTTTGGCACAACGATAGTCACCATCCCCGGTCATGTACCTGCCATATTTGAAGGCAATCGGTCCAGAAATTCCGGAGATACGGGCGCCGAGAGTCCGGCGGATACGCGTTTCGCGCATTTGCGAAACCGCACAAATGACACGGCCACACGGTTGCCGTTGCCATCACCCCGTTAGGGCTCACAGCAAATGTGAAGCGATTCGGTCAAAAAACGGCGGAGTTATAAGGCCCGTTTCATGTTTCAGACACACACACACGGACGGACACTTGCCAAATTACTATTTGATGCAACAATTGAAAACGGTTGCAAAAGATAACTCTAAAATAATTAGCACACCAAATGCAATGTCACACAACTTTACTAAACCTTAAAAATTAGCTAAGTTTAATAACACCTTTTTACCACCACAGAACAAACGACAATAGTTAAATACGGACTTTGCACATGTACATTTTCTGGAAATAAACTGACATCTAATATCATTGTATTTGGGACATTTCATTTCAAAATGAAACTCGTCACCAAGGTCATTCTGATTGCAGTCTCTACATAATCGTTCTTCATGGGGTATTCCAAATCTTCTGCCAATTTCTATCATGA
>CM065690.1:49262814-49265314 GCA_017654935.2 Phymorhynchus buccinoides
TTTATGGATTGTGCACGGGTTTCCGCATGAAATATCCGCTTGTGTGTGTACACGGCCTTATTCAGATGGATTTGAACACTGGGTTAACACATTAGCTCGAAGTTTGTGCACATGGAACGGGGCGGGATCTCCAGAATTGTTGTTCTTTGCGTTTCCTTGGAGTTTCTCCAGAGTTCTTGTTCTTTGAAATTGTTCTTGGAGAGATTGCGAAGGGGTGTAATAATAGGCGTGTGTTTGCTTAAGGGGGTGATGAGATTAGCGTCCAATCGGCCAGAGACCCTTATGGACGGTATTCCTGACTGTTTGCTTATTCAATGTTCATCTTTAAATAAAATGTTGACTTTAGCTTTGACACACAGGCACGCATGCATGCACGCACGCATACACACACAAGCGCACACACACACATACTCACGCATGCACACAGAGAGAGAGAAAGGAGAGAGAGAGAGAGAGAGAGAGAGAGAGAGAGAGAGAGAGAGAGAGAGAGAGAGAGAGAGAGAGAGAGAGAGAGAGAGAGAGAGAGAGAGAGAGAGAGAGAGAGAGAGAGAGAGAGAGAGAGACAGGCAGAGAGATTGGACACTGGACACTGGAAAACTTTATTTGACTAGGGTAAAGATTTTAGGCGATGCCTATTCTTACAGAGAGAGAGAGAGAGAGAGAGAGAGAGAGAGAGAGAGAGAGAGAGAGAGAGAGAGAGAGAGAGAGAGAGAGAGAGAGAGAGAGAGAGAGAGAGAGACAGACGGACAGACAGACAGACAGACAGACAGCAAAACATACGCCTGCACCGTACATGCGTGCAATGTGTGCGCGGGACTGGAGAGTGGGAGGGCATTAAAGTCTTATTTCCAAACTTCGTTTTTGATATAACTTACACAAACCAAAACTCCAAATGAAAAAAAAAGCGACGAAAAACTTTCTTTGCAGAAGGAAAGCATTCCCTTGGGAGGTAAACCTAGAAGTCATGAAGTTCCAAAATAGATCTGGAGAAAAAAAAACAATAAAAAAACAAAACAAGAATTAAATACACAAAGCATAGAAAGCATTTTTTTTCTTTTAACAAATATTTTCTTATTTTCAGCTTTTATGCATTTAAGATGTTCTATCCGAGTGTTTAGGGTTTACATACAAGGTTTAATGTTGTATGTTTGAATCAAATCAATACAATTGAACGGGGGGGGGGGGGAAATAAGCACACAAAGATATGAAATAACAGCTGAAAGAAATTCTACAAGATGGTTAAATCAAATATAGAAAAACAGAGGGAGGAAAATGACAAAGAAGAAAAGAAGAAAGAGAACAAAATAAACAAGTGCAACTCCGAGCGGCTGCAAAGTCCCCTCGCAGCATCGCCGAGGTACTCCGAAATCGGAATGGCGTAAATTTGACCTTAATGTAAAACTAAGTACATCACTGGATAGCTTGCATCTTGTGCAACAAGCATACCAAATTTGACGATAAGAGACTGAATAGATTTTTATATATAGCCTTGGGGTTCGGACCCGTGATTTGAGTGCGCGCGATCATGCGCACACGCGCGCACAGAAAAAGTCATGACAACTGTGTTATAGACCATTCATCAAGAAATGTTGTGAGAAAAACTGCATTAAAATAGATGCAAAACTTCGCGAGATATTAGCGATTATGTGTTTCGTGGTTTGAACCCCGTAACTGGCGCGACCTTGACCTTAATGTAAAACTAAATACATCAGTGGATAGCTTGCATCTTGGCAAGATACTATGTCAAATTTGATGATGATACACTGAATAGTTTTTTTAGAAAAACGGACGAATAGCCGGACAGACGGAGGCACGCCGGACAGACACCGGACGGACGGACGGACACCGGACGGACGGACCAGACAAAAACAATAGCTCCCCGAACCTTCGGCTCGGGGACTAACAAATAGGCATGCATACAAATTGAACAGGAAGAAAGAAAAAGGGGGAAAGAAAGAAAGAAAGGAGAGGAAAACTAGACAAAGAATATACATGCTTTGTTTAATGACAGCATCCTCCTATTATTACTACTAGCGCAACGCCGAGTACCAGTAACGCCTAGTAACGGTAACGCCTAGTAACGGTAACGCCAAGTACTGGTAACGCTGAGTACAGCAAATGTGAAGCGATTCGGTTAAGAAACGGCGGAGTGGCATAGCGCGCGCGTTTCTGAACCGATTCGCTTCCTGTTTGGCACACCGATAGTCACCGTCCCTGGTCATCTACCTACCAAATTCGAAGGCAATCGGCACAGAAACGCTGGAGATACGGGCGCCGAGAGGCCGGCAGATGCGCGTTTCGCGGATTTGCGAAACCGCGCAAATGATACGGCCGCCTCGGTTGCCGTTGTCATCGCCCCGTTATGGCTCACAGCAAATTTGAAGCGATTCGGTCGAAAAACGGCGGAGTTATAAGGCCCGTTTCGTGTTTCAGACACACACACAGCCACACGGACGGACAGTTGGCTTTTTACTATATGATGATGATGATGCTTACTTTA
>CM065690.1:49275314-49277814 GCA_017654935.2 Phymorhynchus buccinoides
AGACGCAGAGAGAGAGACTATGGGACGAGAGAAGTCAAGCTTAGCGTGACATCAGAGAGAGAGAGAGAGTAGAGCTTAGACAGAGTGCTCCCATTGACTTACTTCCCTGTACTGCTTAGACATCAGAGACTTACTTCCCTGTAAAGCTTAGAGAGAGTGCTCCAGAGACTTCCCTATAGAGCTTAGCGTGACAGTGCTCCCATTGACACTTCCCTACTTAGCGTGACATCAGTGCTCCCATTGACTTACTTCCCTGTAAAGCTTAGCGTGACATCAGTGCTCCAATTGACTTACTTCCCTTAAAGTGCTCCCATTGACTTACTTCCCTGTAAAGCGTGCTTTGCTCCAATTGACTTACTTCCCTAGCTTAGCGTGACATCAGTGCTCCCATTGACTTACTTCCCTGGCTTAGCGTGACATCAGTGCTCCAATTGACTTACTTCCCTATAAAGCTTAGCGTGACATCAGTGCTCCCATTGACTTACTTCCCTGTAAAGCTTAGCGTGACATCAGTGCTCCCATTGACTTACTTCCCTATAAAGCTTAGCGTGACATCAGTGCTCCAATTGACTTACTTCCCTATAAAGCTTAGCGTGACATCAGTGCTCCAATTGACTTACTTCCCTATAAAGCTTAGCGTGACATCAGTGCTCCAATTGACTTACTTCCCTATAAAGCTTAGCGTGACATCAGTGCTCCAATTGACTTACTTCCCTGTAAAGCTTAGCGTGACATCAGTGCTCCCATTGACTTACTTCCCTATAAAGCTTAGCGTGACATCAGTGCTCCAATTGACTTACTTCCCTGTAAAGCTTAGCGTGACATCAGTGCTCCAATTGACTTACTTCCCTATAAAGCTTAGCGTGACATCAGTGCTCCCATTGACTTACTTCCCTGTAAAGCTTAGCGTGACATCAGTGCTCCCATTGACTTACTTCCCTGTAAAGCTTAGCGTGACATCAGTGCTCCCATTGACTTACTTCCCTGTAAAGCTTAGCGTGACATCAGTGCTCCCATTGACTTACTTCCCTGTAAAGCTTAGCGTGACATCAGTGCTCCCATTGACTTACTTCCCTGTAAAGCTTAGCGTGACATCAGTGCTCCCATTGACTTACTTCCCTATAAAGCTTAGCGTGACATCAGTGCTCCAATTGACTTACTTCCCTGTAAAGCTTAGCGTGACATCAGTGCTCCAATTGACTTACTTCCCTATAAAGCTTAGCGTGACATCAGTGCTCCCATTGACTTACTTCCCTGTAAAGCTTAGCGTGACATCAGTGCTCCAATTGACTTACTTCCCTGTAAAGCTTAGCGTGACATCAGTGCTCCCATTGACTTACTTCCCTATAAAGCTTAGCGTGACATCAGTGCTCCCATTGACTTACTTCCCTGTAAAGCTTAGCATGACATCAGTGCTCCCATTGACTTACTTCCCTATAAAGCTTAGCGTGACATCAGTGCTCCAATTGACTTACTTCCCTGTAAAGCTTAGCGTGACATCAGTGCTCCCATTGACTTACTTCCCTATAAAGCTTAGCGTGACATCAGTGCTCCCATTGACTTACTTCCCTGTAAAGCTTAGCGTGACATCAGTGCTCCCATTGACTTACTTCCCTGTAAAGCTTAGCGTGACATCAGTGCTCCCATTGACTTACTTCCCTGTAAAGCTTAGCGTGACATCAGTGCTCCCATTGACTTACTTCCCTTTAAAGCTTAGCGTGACATCAGTGCTCCCATTGACTTACTTCCCTGTAAAGCTTAGCGTGACATCAGTGCTCCCATTGACTTACTTCCCTGTAAAGCTTAGCGTGACATCAGTGCTCCCATTGACTTACTTCCCTGTAAAGCTTAGCATGACATCAGTGCTCCCATTGACTTACTTCCCTGTAAAGCTTAGCGTGACATCAGTGCTCCAATTGACTTACTTCCCTATAAAGCTTAGCGTGACATCAGTGCTCCCATTGACTTACTTCCCTTAAAGCTTAGCGTGACATCAGTGCTCCCATTGACTTACTTCCCTGTAAAGCTTAGCGTGACATCAGTGCTCCCATTGACTTACTTCCCTGTAAAGCTTAGCGTGACATCAGTGCTCCCATTGACTTACTTCCCTGTAAAGCTTAGCGTGACATCAGTGCTCCCATTGACTTACTTCCCTGTAAAGCTTAGCGTGACATCAGTGCTCCCATTGACTTACTTCCCTGTAAAGCTTAGCGTGACATCAGTGCTCCCATTGACTTACTTCCCTGTAAAGCTTAGCGTGACATCAGTGCTCCCATTGACTTACTTCCCTGTAAAGCTTAGCGTGACATCAGTGCTCCCATTGACTTACTTCCCTGTAAAGCTTAGCATGACATCAGTGCTCCCATTGACTTACTTCCCTATAAAGCTTAGCGTGACATCAGTGCTCCCATTGACTTACTTCCCTGTAAAGCTTAGCGTGACATCAGTTCCCATTGACTTACTTCCCTGTAAAGCTTAGCGCATCAGTGCTCCCATTGAC
>CM065690.1:49282814-49290314 GCA_017654935.2 Phymorhynchus buccinoides
GCTCTAACATAATCAAGAGAGTAATATCCCTAGACCATTAAATAAAAAGTTCTCGGATTGGCTCTATCAGTTGTCCTTTTGATGCCATGATTTGCCCAATGATTTAATTATTTTCTTTTATTTTCTCTGGCAGTCAAGGGGTTAATGACAAAATAACGAGAATGAGCGCAGTGCATGGACATCATCTATGCAAAGACACTTATTTGACACAAAGACAGGGCACTTGGCTCCCGGCTTGAAGCCACATTTCACTGGCATCTGTTCCTACTACTCAATCTTTAGCATGCTTGTCCAGGGGTGAGTGGCAGGTTTGTGACGAGGTAATGGGTTAAAAGGCTAAGCCTCTAGGGAAGACTTTTAGTGTGTTAAATTTTCAAGTAGAAAATTTGCCTTTAACCCACTTCTCTAGGGTATGGGAGATGAGCAACTTTCCCGGCCCCTTTTCATCTAATAAATTTATATTTGTGCCCGGGTTCTGGCTCGTTTGGTTGTAAGAAATACAAGTGGTTGAATTGCTCTAAATGGCAAACAGAGAGAAGTAGGGTTTTACATGAAATTACAAGACTCCCACTCTCATCAGTCTGACCAAAGGGTTCAGGATTATTTGACACTTGTATTTTATTTACTCACACAATCTGCATAAGATTATGCAACAATAATAATAAAGCAGCTCAATGGCGCCAAAACAAAATATGAATAAAAAAACAATGGAATCCGAAAGGATTTACAAGACTTTTGTCTTTCTAGAAGGTTAGCCCCAAGCAGGAAGGGTCACTTAGTGTCCTGGGTTCAAGTTAGTGATCTTTGGCACTGTCATGGGGACTTAACTCATGGCTGTGCTGAAGTTCCTCCGTAGGGATCGGCGAGTTCTGGGTTGGCTGGGCTTGCTCGTCAGGTGAGAGTAGCTCCCAGTCGTTCCGGTTACGGCTTCGCGGGATGGCACGGTTCAGGCGTGGTCTCCTCGCGGATTCTGGGTGCGGGTCGTCTTGGCGGCGTTCCCGTCTTGGTGCTTGTGAGTCCGGGATAATCGTCCGGCCCACGATGCCCTGCTGATAATCACAGGAGAAGGTGGATGTAGGTCTCTATGGCTTAGAGACAAGGGGCTTCAGTCGGCAGGGAATTAGTGAATCCCAACCGGCTAGAAGGCTTCCCTTGTACAATAGCACTAAGAACACATAATCTGAATTTCAGTTAACAAACTGAGATCAGTAAAACATAAAAGGTGATCAAGCCAACATCACTCTCCATCCAACACCTGGAAAGGAATGGTATCATAAAGTGCAAGATTGCGACCCATAGGTTTCCTACTAAAAATAGACAAAAGGGTTAGTAGGCATAAAATCCGGTTCTGGTACCAAAAGTGTTAAAGTCAAAAACACACACACACAAATGATCAGTGCACACAAATAGAACAGAATGTTTACTACTTCTTTTCAATAACATATCTATCTACTCCTTATTCATCATTGAACATAGGATCTAGATCAAAACTAGGATCAAACAAACCAGATCTCAATCACCAGCCATCAATAATACTTACTAGTGGGCTTATTATGACTGGCTGGGAGTGTTGCTCTAGCTACGTTTCAGCGTCTTGTGTGAAAACTTTTTCTCACTACTCCAATTATAGCCTTCACTTTCAAACAATGAAAGCCTGTGGTTGGTTTATAGCAATTGACACGTCACAAGATGATGCTATAATTTTATGCATACTAGTACCGAACAATCACGCGCCGGTTACATCCTTATCACATGCCGAAATTCCTAGCCTGCTCCTGATAGGAAAGGACGAGTTGTCTTCAAAGGGAGCCGAATGTGGTTGTCACTTTCTCGTGATGGGGAACGGAGATAAAGGGGGGGGGGGGGGGGGTGTAAAGGGAGATAACCTCTGTAGGTGGTACATGCTGACAGGGGAGGTAAATCGAGCTTCAAAGAGACAAATGCCTTAATCGGCGTTCGTTTGATGGTGGATGGCAATTAAAGTGGCGGCTGGACACAGAAATGAAAAGGAGAGGGGGGGGGGGGGGTGTAGATAAGAAAGAGGGGTCGCGCGGGACACTTACGTCACAAGGTTCAGCCGGGTAATCAAACATCTACCACTCACCCTTTAGCATGCTTGTCCAGGGGTGAGTGGCAGATTCAGCCGGGTAATCAAACAGCTAGCACTCAATCTTTAGCATGCCTGTCCAGGGGGAGTGGCAGGTTCAGCCGGGTAATCAAACATCTACCACTCAATCTTTAGCATGCCTGTCCAGGGGGGAGTGGCAGGTTCAGCAGGGTAATCAAACTTCTACCACTCACCCTTTAGCATGCCTGTCCAGGGGGAGTGGCAGGTTCAGCAGGGTAATCAAACAGCTACCACTCACCCTTTAGCATGCCTGTCCAGGGGTGAGGGCAGGTTCAGCAGGGTAATCAAAGCTAGCACTCAATCTTTAGCAGGCCTGTCCAGGGGGAGTGGCAGGTTCAGCCGGGTAATCAAACATCTACCACTCAATCTTTAGCATGCCTGTCCAGGGGGAGTGGCAGGTTCAGCAGGGTAATCAAACATCTACCACTCACCCTTTAGCATGCCTGTCCAGGGGGAGTGGCAGGTTCAGCAGGGTAATCAAACATCTACCACTCACCCTTTAGCATGCCTGTCCAGGGGGAGTGGCAGGTTCAGCAGGGTAATCAAACAGCTACCACTCACCCTTTAGCATGCATGCAGGGGGAGTGGCAGGTTCAGCAGGCATGCCTGTCCAGGGGGAGTGGCAGGTTCAGCAGGGCAATCAAACAGCTACCACTCACCCTTTAGCATGCCTGTCCAGGGGGAGTGGCAGGTTCAGCAGGGCAATCAAACAGCTACCACTCACCCTTTAGCATGCTTAGATCCATGGGAGAGTGGCAGGTTCAGCAGGGCAATCAAACAGCTACCACTCACCCTTTAGCATGCCTGTCCAGGGGTGAGTGGTGGTTCGTGGAACTCAAACAGCTACCACTCACCCTGTATCATGCCTGTCCAGTGGAAGTGTGTGTGTGTGTGTGTGTGTGTGTGTGTGTGTGTGTGTGTGTGTGTGTGTGTGTGTGTGTGGTGTGTGTGTGTGTGTGTGTGAATCAGAATCAGAATCAGAATCAGAATCAGAATCAAAGTTTATTGTCCTTTAAAACCAATGCAAGGTTTTATATGACACTGATAAAATAACAATAACGGAATAATAACAATTTATAAAGTTCAGTTACGGAACTTTTTGTTTTTTTCTCAATACTTCTGGGTTTTTCCCCCTTCTTTGTGCTAGTTGCGTTACTGTTTCAGATAATTGAGTGTGTGTGTGTGTGTGTGTGTGTGTGTGTGTGTGTGTGTGTGTGCGTGTGTGTGTGTGTGTGTGCGTGTGCGTGTGCGTGCGTGTGTGTGTGTGTGTGTGTGTGTTTGCGCGCGCGCGCGCGCGCGCGCGTGTGTGTGTGTGTGTGTGTGTGTGTGTGTGTGTGTGTGTGTGTGTGACAGGTTTAACACATGGCTTCACTCACACCACTACTGTTGGTTGTGAAATAGGTCAGGCAGTGATTGTCAGTCTTTGCGTGGGCTTTTAAGTGTCTTTGATTTATGTCGGAGAGAATGGGGAGGGGACAGGAAGGACTAAGTGTGTGTGGGTGTGGAGGATGGATTGATGGCGGGTACACACACGCACACATACACACCACACGCACGTGCGCGCACACAAACCCACACACATATATACACACACAAGCGCGCTTGCTTACTTGCTTTGTAGATGGCTTGATGCAACACACAGAAGCCTTTTATGTGTTTAGTCAATGTTCATCTTTAAATAAAATGTTGACTTTGACTTTGACTGACTTTCACACACACAAACACACGCACACACGCACACGCGCGCACACACACACACACACACACACACACACACACACACACACACACACACACACACACACATACACACACTCACACACACACACACACACACACACACACACACACACACACACACACACACACACACACACACACACACACACACACACACACACACACACACACACACACACACACACACACACACACACACACACACACACATACACTCACACACACATACATACACTCGCATATATCATGCACGCATGCGCACACGCATACATGCATGCACGCACGCACACACACGCATATGTATGCGCAGAGGAGAGAGAGAGAGAGAGAGAGAGAGAGAGAGAGAGAGAGAGAGAGAGAGAGAGAGAGAGAGAGAGAGAGAGAGAGAGAGAGACAGACATACCACAACAACAACACAACACAATACAGTCCAACACAGCACAACACACACACACACACACATCACAACAACACAACACAACACAACACAATACAGCACAACACAGCACAACACACACACACACGTCACAACAACAACACAACGCAATACAGTCCAACACAGCACAACACACACACACATCACAACAACAACACAACGCAATACAGTCCAACACAGCACAACACACACACACACACACACACACACACACACACACACACACACACACACACACACACACACACACACACACACACACACACACACACACACACACACACCACAACACAACACAACACAACACACACAACACAACACAACACAACACCACAGACTGACAAAAGATGGGTGAGTTTCTGCTGCTGGTTCTATTAGCTCTAGACAAAGAATGGGGAAGGGGTTTATTAAGTGACAAATAACACCAGTAATTGTTGTAATGGCACCGTAGTTATGGTGGAAGTGCATTACATGTTGGATGGTAGGTATGAGGTACTTTATAGTCACAGAGGCATCTCTGTGAAAATCGGGTTGCTCCCACCTGGAGAGCGCGTCGCAGCTAGAGGCGCGCCACCCTTTTTTTTTGCATGCTATTTTTTGTGTGTGATTGATGAGGAAGGAAAGGGGTGGTGGTAAATTTTGACCAAATGACAACTTTTTCGTTGCCACTGGGTTTAACGTGCGCTAACTGCATGGGCACACGGGACCTCGGTTTATCGTCTCATCCGAAAGACTCCACATTCAGACCGTAAGGCCTAGTGCAGAGCGAGAGGAAAAATCCCCTGTACCCAGGTTCGAACTCGGGTTTACTTGACACGAAGCGAACGCGTTACCACTGTGCCACTCTACACCTAGATGGAGTGGACTTAATTAAATGATTGGTGGACCTGTAGTGGCAACGGGGATGTTGGATGAGACAGAGACAGGAGGAGGGGGGGGGGGGGGGTGGGTGTAGGGAGCAGGATGGAGAGGCTCCTGATTGTTATTAAGAGCTCTGGTAAAAGCATAGATTTAAAGTGCAATGATGCTGGTGAGGTGGTGTTGGTTAGGTTAAAGCGTGCGTAGGAGTATGTGTGGGTGGCAGTATAATTGATGAGACCGACCGACAAGAGAAAGAGAGAGAGAGAGAGAGAGAGAGAGAGAGAGAGAGAGAGAGAGAGAGAGAGAGAGAGAGAGAGAGAGAGAGAGAGAGAGAGAGAGAGAGAGAGAGAGAGAGAGAGAGAGAAGGGAGAGGAGAGGAGAAGTAAAATCACATCGTATGGTATCGTATCTCGCTGTCTGTGTGTCTGTGTGTCTGTGTGTCTGTCTCTCTCTCTCTCTCTCTCTCTCTCTCTCTCTCTCTCTCTCTCTCTCTCTCTCTCTCTCTCTCTCTCTCTCTCTCTCTCTCTCTCTCTCTCTCTCTCTGCGCGTGCGCGTGTGTGTGTGTGTGTGTGTGTGCGTGTGCGTGTGTGCGTGTGCGTGTGCGTGTGCGTGTGCGTGCGTGTGCGTGTGTTGTATGTATGTATGCATGTATGTATGTGCAGGTATGCATACACGCACGTATATATATGTTTGTATGTATTTGATTTGGCTATCTTATTCATTTATTTATATGCTTATGAATTGTATGTTTCTATACTATTTGTCTTACTGTATCATTTCTTGATTGATTTATCGGGTTGTTTCCGGGTGTTCTTGTATGCCGGTATGCTGTTATTTATCTATTCACTTTATTATTATTATTTTCTTTTTATTTTCTGGCCCCACCCCCCTGTTCCCATTTGACACGGGCACATGGCCTAGATCAAATAAACCATTTTCAAGTGTGGGGTTCTCTCTCTTCTCTCTCTCTCTCTCTCTCTCTCTCTCTCTCTCTCTCTCTCTCTCTCTCTCTCTCTCTCTCTCTCTCGCTCAACTAGTATAACAATCAGCACTACACGGGTGGGTTGTCCATTGCACTCCGCTAGCCATGAAGTCTGTCTGACTGATAACCTTGCACACGGAAAATGGCGCCACGAGTCCTACATGATAGGCCTACTGCTGGTGATTTTTTTTATTGGATCTAAAACGTCTTTAGAATCATTGTCGAGAAGTCTATGATGTACCTACATGCCTTTTCCTTCTTATTATTCGATTTTCTCTCTTGATTTTTCTGTTATTAGGCCGAGTTCACATTAGGCGCGTAAGTTCCGTACGGAAAACTCTAAATAAGTGGAAGAAAGAAGGGGAAAAGTTTACGCATAATTGTAATGAAAGAGAAAACGGGAAATTGATATTTTTATCCGTGTCTAAATTTTGGTGTTAGAATTTACAGGGGCTCAAATTTAGGCGATCACAATTTAATAGCAGAGTGAGTTTTGTTATGTGCGTGCGCACGAAATTGTAATAGTTAAATTGTGAGTAGTTTTTCTTCATTCTGTCTTGGTTCCTGTTGGGAAGCAGAACCTCTGTTAAAGCGTAGCAGAGTAAGGGAAAGGGAAGAGGACCTTCCATTTCCGTGTAGTCCCCTAGTGCTAGGGTAAGTGTTATGATTGTTGAATAACTGACGTTGGTATTGGATATTGTTAATTGTAGTTCGTAGTGTATTAGTAGATGTTGACATTGTGTTAGTTGCTGAACAGTTGTACTTTTTGTGACTTCTTATAAATGAACTATGGTTTTCAGTTGTATTTATTGAGACAACAAACTATACTACCTTTGGAGTAAACGTTAACAATTTCGGATGAGAAAGTTAACTGTTATCAGTGAGTAAATTAATGATCATAGTTTTAGATCGTGTTTAGATGAAACATGTTTTGGAAACTTATTGTTATGTTTATGTTGTGTTGTGTTGTCTAGTGTCTGTAGGATAAAGGGGGAATGGTAGGACAGTAGAGGGAACTGACATTACGCAAGGGAACTAATTATGGACTTTATAAACAGGGACCCGGTTTGGTGACTGCACTGGATCCATGGAGTGGATGCCCTAGGAGAGGAGCGCCTCCATTGTCACCAGCAACGTGGACAGCTGCGATCTGAGTGCTGGCGAGCACCAGGATGACGTCAGTGAATGGGACGTCGACGTCGACTGTAGAGTAGACGTATTTCAAAGCTGCGTCGTCAGATTGGACTTGACGACGAGTGATTGAACTTTCGCCTGGATTTGTGATATCTTTGTGTTCCCTTGTCCGTTTCCGTTTCCCCTAGTTATCTGTGTTTCTGTGTTAATAAATGGGTA
>CM065690.1:49310314-49330314 GCA_017654935.2 Phymorhynchus buccinoides
GAGGAAACCTTGAGGAAACAATGGGAAGAAAACACACAGTGAAACAAGGAAAGGTTGAGGAAACCTCAATGGGAAAGAGCGAGAAAACACACAACTGAAACAAGGAATGGTTGAGGTTGAGGAAACCTCAATGGGAAGAAAGAGCGAGAAAACACACAACTGAAACAAGGAAAGGTTGAGGAAACCTCAATGGTAAGAAAGAGCGAGAAAAAACACAACTGAAACAAGGAAAGGTTGAGGAAACCTCAATGGTAAGAAAGAGCGAGAAAACACACAACTGAAGCAAGGAAATGTTGAGGAAACCTCAATGGTAAGAAAGAGCGAGAAAACACACAGTGAAACAAGGAAGGTTGAGGAAACCTCAATGGGAAGAAAACACACAGTGAAACAAGGAAGGTTGAGGAAACCTCAATGGGAAGAAAGAGCGAGAAAACACACAACTGAAGCAAGGAAATGTTGAGGAAACCTCAATGGTAAGAAAGAGCGAGAAAACACACAACTGAAAGAAGGAAATGTTGAGGAAACCTCAATGGGGAAAAAGAGTGAGAAAGAGTGTGTCAGTGACATACACACATACACGCAGACAGACAGACAGAGGGGTAGGTAGGCACGCAGGCAGACAGGTTTAGAGGCAAAGATAAACAGAAAAATAGGCATAAAGACACCTGACTCGGCCTAAAGACACTGAGTCAGGTCAGGTCAGGTAGTTAGGACATTAGGCCTCGCGGCCTCTTCACTGTCCTTTCATTTTTGTTTGAACTTTTGCACAGCTGAGAGGTTTTTATATTTTGTTTTGGGGCAAATCTGCCTTTTAGTCATGCTCATATTGCAGTTTTGAGATGTTGGTGTATTCATCAGACTGAAATTTTCTGCAATACCCGGTAGTTATAGTCAGATGGAAGTTGTTTGTTAGGGTGCGCGCGTGTAAGCGTGTGCGTTTATCAACGATGTAATATCAGAGTTATACCTGCATGGGTATGATTGTGTGCGTTTGTGCCAACGTGTGTCCAACTTGCAGACAAAGGGAGACAACAAAATAAAGGACACGAGTGGACTGGGTTAACGCCCCTGTTCATGTTCAGAGCTTTCAATTTTTGCTATCATTTCCAGAAATGCAAGAAAACGTGTGCATGTGTGCGAGTGAGTGAGTGTGTATGTGTGCGAGTGAGTGTGTGTGTGTGATTGTCAGTGCATACGTCTGCATGTGTGTGTATGTGTGTGACTGAATGCGTGTGCACGCCTGTGTGTATGTATGTGTGTGTGTGCATGTGAGTGTGTAATGTTAAACTTGTTCGTCAATACAATATGAAGAAAAGTGGAATCTAAAGAAGTAGAAGTTGACAACAACAACAACAACAAAAGAAGAAGAGTGAAGACAGAGAGAGACAGAAGACATGACAGACAGAGATTGAGACAAAGACAAAGACAAAGAGAGTGGGTGAGGAGAAAGAATGAATACAAAAGCACAAAAAGAGCGAAGAAAGGAAGAATGAGTTGAGTGTGTTATCGAAAGGTTGGCCAGTGCATTTGGGTTCCTGTTCGTTTTAAAAGATAATCTTTCATTTCGAGTTAAAGGTTTTGTCACCCGGATGAAACCCACCTTGGTCAGGTCAGGTCAGGTTTTTAGCTAGGGCAGCCAGGCCTCACGGCCTCTTGATATGCCTTTCTTTAGACAAGTTCGTTTTAGTGATTTTGTTTTGCATTTAGACACTTTTTGAGCAATCGTTGATGCGTCAATCATAATTGTATTTCAATACAGCAATTTTGGGATCATAATCCAGGAGGTTTTTGAATTTGTTAATTGTTAAAAGCAAGGTTAGTTTGTGCAGGGAGATTGTTACTGTTAACACCATGATATAACAACGTATTGTAAAATATGCACATTATAAAAATCATTGACCATAATGTTATGGACAATAAGACGCACCTGATTTAACACAAAATTCAGATTTTCTTACTATATTATCAGCACATTATAAGGCGCAGGGGTCTCAGTCTGGGGGAAAAGTATCGCCTTATAGTCCGTAAAATATGGTACATGAAATTCCGTGCTTGTACTGATGCATGGATGTACGCACACATGCACACACACACACACACAGAATCATGCTTATGCTAGCAAATTAAAACATACCCCACCCCGTCACAATTTAGTGTGCGTGTTCACTAACACACAAAGTCACAGGCAGAGTTCAAAATCGCTGTCATTAAAAAGACTACTGAACCTGATGCATGTGTTTCTGTCTAGTCAGGCATGAGATTGAGAACTTATGATTTAGGCTGAAAAAAGGCTGAAGTCCCCTGAAACTGAAGTGTTTTGTATAATCTAAGCCTTAAAAATAACATTAAAAGTAGAATTGATATATTTAGTTCATTTGTATTCACATATAACAAGTATTTCTATTCTCAATTGGTCTTTTTGGTGTAAAAATTACCTCTGGGGCCTTCAAAAAGCCTGAAATCAGCCTAAAGGCTCAAAAATCTCATCCCTGCTAGTGTCTTAGATTGGTTGAATGTTGCAGAAAGCGGGGAAAAGTGGAAACAAGTGTGGAGGATAGAAAGCAGGAAACAAACGGACGAAGACAAAAACATGGATGTTTTCATGAGTTTTAACACACTCGAAACAGACCCATCACTGTCGTTATACTGATGTTTAATCAATCGTAAAGTCAACAAAGAACAATAATCACTGCAAAACACTGTCATAACAAGGTTCATCAATAAAGGCCCACCTACAATCTGAGGGGTTGCGGCCATTAGCCCCCCGGCGTTTGGTAAAGGTAAAGATGTGCCCCCCCCCCCTACATTTCTCGCGTTTACATAAAGCTGTATTTTAGGAACATTTTCAGCTAATTCTCTTTTTGGAATACTAACCCTAACCCTAAAACTACCCCTACCCCCTACTATGTACTGCAGTACACCGCGATTTGTCACAGTTGTGGTGCGTTGCGTTTTCCCGTCTTATAGGGTGGGGAGTAGGGTTAGGGTTAGGGCTAGGGTTAGGGTTAGGGTTAGCATTCCAAAAAGATAATTTGGTGAAAATGTTCCTAAAATACAGCTTTATGTATGGTAAGAAAGGCAAAAACGGAAAAATACAATTAACCGAGAAATGTAGGGGGGGGGGGGGGGGGGCACATCTTGACCTTTACCCGGCCTTTTGCCCCCCACCTCCCCTCCCCGTCTCAATGTGTCCCCATCTCATGTTGTGTCGATTTCATGATTTATGCATTTCATTTAATACTGAGTGCTGAGTTCAATGCACTCCCATGCGTGTGTGTGTGTGTGTGTGCGTGTGTGCGCGTGTGTGTGTGAAAGATATTTTATCATGTTGGTATGAAATTTGGCCAATGTGAATAAATGATTACTTGTATTTTGGTCTTACAATGTGGCATACATGAAAGTGCGTGTCTTGTGCAAAGCAGAAGTGTGTCCGTGTATATATCCATCGTCTGTCCGCCTGACCCGTCTGGCTGGGAGGCTATTGGCTGGGGGGCAAAAGGCAGAGGGGGGGGAGGGGGGGGAGGCAGAAGGCCGGGGGTGGATGGCCTGGGGGCAAAAGGCAATCTGAGTATTTCAAGGTACAGCATACAGCAAAATCTTTCATTCCTTTTTGTTTAAAGGCAACGATAAAAATCACATGATAATATTAACAATTTGATTGTCATTAATTAAAGGAAACGACGTTCAGTTCCAAATAAACTTCAGTGCATGTATATTTATGAATATACAAGTTTGTAAGGTTGAGCATGCACCAACATAAAAGAAAACGCATCTTCCCGAAGAATATATAACTTGGAAAATGCCTTTCGACTGGGACACGTGGGTCCATAGCAAAGTTTTGTTGGGACTAAGATCAGGTGCAATTTTCACAAATTGATATGTTGGCAGAATACGTATTTTCACCTGTGCAAGAAAATAATCTATTGATGGAAAGACTCAACTGCACTGCTCTGTTAATATAGCCCATATTCATACTGAAATGCTTCAACAGGTGGGTGGGTGGGGGGTGTCTCTGTTAATATAGCCCATATTCATACCATGGGGATACTGGGGTGGGGGTGGAGGGCAACTTAAGGGGGATAACCAGACAGACAGACAGTTAAAATGATAGACAGAGTTTGAGTCTGATAAGCCTTGTAAAAATAGTTCCCCTACCTTCTGGAAGTTCTGTGCTTGTAACTTCCTCTCTTTGACTCTGCCTTTTCCCTTTGCTTACCGTCATCTTCTATTGCTCTTCCTTACTGGTTCATTCTCCTTCCTCTTTTTGAGAAACTCTAACAAAAAAATTCTGAAGTTGGACTTGCTGGGCCTATTTCTTTGTCAGACGCCTAACGACAGCATGATGCATCTGCGCTCATATGACAGAAAAGTGTCTGAATGAACGATGGACAAAGACAAAAAGAAAAGAACCCAGATGACGTGGACATGTTTTCCTTGTTTCTCGTTTTCTTTCTGTTGTCATACGTCAGTTGTTACCACAACAAAGCAAAGATTAGCAATACATACAAGCAAAATCTGTCATTTATTTTATACTTTTTATATTTAAAATTATTGGCAATGATAAAAATCATATGAGGATATATTATTATTAACAATGTGCAAATAGATTATAGAATCGATTTAAAGATTTTGATGTTGCCACAATTAATTATGCATTGCAACTTCATGACTGTAAACATTTTTGAGACTGGCTTTTGATTCACAACAGCACTATGTAGTACATAATGTACACACAAATCACAACACATGTAATTGTTGAAGACACAATGTATCATCCACATCACATTTTTGGAATGCATATGTATCAACTATAATGTAACAAATATTGATTTAAAAACAACCAACACCCGGTAAAGGTAAAGATGTGCCACCCCCCATGCATTTCTCGGTTAATTGTATTTTTCCGTTTTTGCCTTTCTTACCATACATAAAGCTGTATTTTAGGAACATTTTTAGCTAATTACCTTTTTGGAATACTAACCCTAACCCTAACCCTACCCCTAAACCTAACCCTACCCCCCCACTATGTACTGCAGTACACCGCGATTTGTCACAGTTGTGGTTCGTTGCGTTTTTCCGTCTTATACGGTGGGGGGTAGGGTGTTAGGGCTAGGGTTAGGGTTAGGGTTAGTATTCCAAAAAGTTTATTAGCTAAAAATGTTCCTAAAATACAGCTTTATGTATGGTAAGAAAGGCAATAACGGAAAAATACAATTAACCGAGATAGGTAGGGGGGGGTGGCACATCTTGACCTTTACCTCCCAAGTGGTGGACAACAAAATGAAAATATTGGAATACATTTTAAAACATCTACAAAAAGATTTTTTTTTAAATTACTGACATCAAAAAGTAAAATGACAAAGAAAACACGACATTTCTACAATTAAAATAAGACGAAAAAGGGAAAAAAGTGAATGAAAATACTGCTTGGAATGAGAACTAGCACACAACACAAATGACAAATGGGGCAGTGGGTGGTTGCCTCGTGCCTCCATTTTGGGAGCTGGACAACCCTGCCCCCTCCACGAGTCTCTCCCCGTGGGGATATCGAGGGGTCTTTCAGTACTAGTTCTTCTTCTTCTGCGTTCCCAGGCCATATGGCCATAATGGGTAAGGTACATACGTGTGCGGTTTTCAGTTTTCACTGGTCTCCCCGCTGCGTACAGCTGACACATTCCGATTTCGGAGGAAGCTCAAAGGAGAAAAATTATTTGGAAGATTTTTATTTTTAAAAAAGGCAGGAGAATGGGCCAATAAGTCAGAAAGATAGTAGATGATAGAAAGCAAAGGGAAAAGGCAGAGTCAAACAGAGTGGCAGATTAGAGGAAGTTGCAAGCACAGAACTTCAAGAAGGTAGGGGAACTATTTTTACGAAAGCCCCTCCGGTATCCCCATGGGGGGAGACTCGTGGAGGGGGCGGGGTCGTCCAGCTCCCCGCATGGAGGCACGAGGCATCCACCCACTGCCCCAATAATGCCAACAATTATCAGAAGATTTTGCTTGAAATCGATGGCATGTTTGACTTGCATAGTTTCATGGCAGCATAAATATTCACCGGGAAAATACTAAACAGCCACATTGCAACAAAATAGCAACCAAGGCAGAAAATACTACCACCAAAGTAAGTCAACAAAGATATGGATTTCTGCAAAAGCAGTATAAAAGATTAGATCCACCAAAATGTCAAATGACACAGCAATTGCCAAACTAACCAAAAGGAAGGACGCATTGAGAGGCTGCAAGGCCTGGTCGTCCAAATACCTGACCTGACCTGACCTGACAACACTGCAAATTGATACATTTTGAGCACAGAAACAAAAGCAAAAAAAGAGAAGAAAATCCAAACCCCCAAAACCAACCAAATCAAAAATAAAACATGCATTTTTCAAATCAACAATTAAATCACTAGAATCCATTCCCTCTCGAGCAAAACTTGTCAACATCAATGAGTGCGCTCTAACTCTTGTCTGAGATTCTATATTCAGGGGTGGGATTTGACCAAAGAAAAAAAAAAAGAAAAAACTAGATTTTCAACAACCCGCGGCCCACCCCCTGAACAAAATTTGATTAATAAACTGTACGGCCGGCCATGATTGACATGGCGGAAGTTAGGATTGTCTTAATACCGCAACCGAACGAAACCGAAACAAGAGTGAGTTTCTTCCCGATTTTTTTTTGGCCGGAATTTTTTTTTTCAAGGCCAGAATTTTTTTTTAAATACAGGGGTGGGATTTTGTCTGTTTTTTGCCTGAAATCCGGTATTTAAAAAAAAATTCCGGCCAAAAAAAATTCGGGAAGAAACTCACTCTTGTTTCGGTTTTGTTCGGTTGCGGTATTAAGTATTATATTATTATTATGCAAGAGAAAAAAAGAGTTCAAATATAAAACAACTCACACGATTAACACGCCTTATCATACTTTCTTTTTAAAAAATTTAGTTTAAGCTTAATCACCGGCCCATTAATTTTAAACATGTAAAACAAGAATTCTTCTGAAACCTGAGAAGCAACATTTTGTCACAGACTAAAGAAATGTCTGGCTTGGAATGTTAACAGTGGTCATAACACACCGAGAATAAAAACAAATGTATATTAAGAAAACCACCAATGACATATTGAAAAATGCACGTTGATGGATGGGGGGGTGAGCGAATGAAGGAATTGTGGAGTGGAAGGATGAGAGAGGGAAATAAAATGTGATAACAAACAAACAAACAAAAACAAACAAAAGACTACACAAGTCCCCATTCACTTTGGAAAAGGGGTTACTAATAGAACCAAAAGCACATGTCCAGACCTGTTTACCCAGAAATTTGGCTTCAGGTGTTCGAAATCCAAAGTAAGTGTATTTTTCACAAAATAGGAGTACCGTAGTTGTCGGACTATAAGGCGATATTTTTTTCTCCAATTTCGACCTATGCGCCTAATAAACGAGGGCGCCCTATAAGTGAACAAAATCGTGAGAAGAGAGGCAACGATTGCCATGTTCAGTACAGTCTACTGTGAGTCACAACATCGAAAGTGGTGAAATCGAGTCGCCAGGTGTGCACGAATACTCACGTTAAAATGCTTCAAAATCCCTGTTATCGTCCGAGATATCGTCCAACAGATGCCACAACCCTTCATTGGATGCAAAAAGCATAGTTGTACTTGTAGAGCTTAAAATGCCATAATTCTACCAGTTTTCGCGAATAATTGTCCAAACACAACAACCGGAAGTCGCAAAAACGGAAGTTTCAATTATTTGAGAAGGGAGCCAACTCTCGTTTACGACAACAATAATGGCGGTTGGTAATCGTTTACAGAATGTGTACGGGCTTCAAACTTCGACTTTCTGTTGCGAAGTGTGTATCGCCTTATAAACGAGGGTGCCTTTTACTTGGATTTTGTCAGATTTTTCTTGAAAATTGCCCTATTCGCCTTATACACAGCAGCGCCTAATGAGCCGAAAAGTACGGTACCCCAACAGAAAACACACAACGGAGTGTAAACATGCATACATTTTTATAACTTGTTGAAATACTGTGTCAAAAGTATCATCCATTTAAATTTACAAGAACAATAAGACACACACACAGCGCACCCATTTCCTGAATCAGGCAATATGTTACAGTTCTAAATGATACAGTTTCTGAATGATATATGTTTTTCACCATTTTACCATATTTTTCCCCCATGTACCATATTTATCATATTTTTGTCAAATATGTGTACAAAATACGGTGAAATCTTATGGGTAAACAGGTCTGCATGTCGCTTAAAACTAAAGCGTTTTAGCCTTCCCCCACCCCATCCCAACCTCTCTCTTTCTCTTTCTCTGGAGAAGAAAACTGTGACAAGAGAGAGAGGAACATTGAAAAATATGTAATCATGAATGACAGAAAAAGTAGGATTTAAAATTAAAAAAGAGTGTTTGCATTGTAAAGGTTCGGTGAGGATCTTATCCAATAAATAATGAGGGCGGTCAAAAAACCCAAAGTGTTGGCAAGAAGGGGCAAACATGCTTTGAAACCGAGATGATACTTCAAACTTTTTTCCCACTTTTCCTTGTCAGTAACATTGTGTCATAATCATCAATGTGTCCTGATCATGACACAAATACCTTAAGCAACACACAATTGCAAATTTTTTTTTTTTTTTAAATGTTTGTGATTGTCCAAAAGCAGGTCGCTTTAAAATAAAACTGAACAATTTTATCACCCAGCTGCTTGTCATTTTTCGATGGACTTAAAACGTTAGATAACATGTGTATACTCCTTCAGAATGACTGATGTAGCTGAGCTAATAGTTGACTAGATTTTGGACGGCTTGCAGGCAGCGCCATTTGTCTGGCAGGTAAAAGCACTCGTAGACACAGGGGAAGGGGGTGTCGTAGCCACAGACTCTCTCTATGGGGGCTTCCAGGTTCAGAAAACACTCTCGCTGAAAACGGGACATGCAAACAGAAGAATTTTTTTTAAAAAATATCTTAAACGCACTTTTGTTTCTTCTGAATAACGGTCCAGATTAATTCTACAATCTGATGGAAAGTTTTACTGGGTTGTAGCTTTACCGTCAACAAATTCTCAACAAAATCTGTTCACAACTTTTGCATCAGGACAATTTCCTTTTTTTTTAAAAATGGTAGCAAATTTTCAACTGGAGGCTAGAGCATTTTATACATATCTATCACGGCCATCCACACACATATGCACAAATACGCGCTCATGCACAGACACGGGTCCTTATTCCGGCTACAATAGGAATTGTTCAGAAATAATTAAGGGGAGTAATTTCATGGTGTGTGGGAGTGATCTCGCTTAATTCAATCGGTCAAACAGGGGAAGTTACTCTACCTTCAGGTAGACCCCCCCCCTGCCCTTGCTTTGTGTGTTTGAGGAGGCACACAGCATGTAGAACGCAGTGCGTCATTCTAAATTTGATGTAATTTATATTTTTACTTCACAGTTTGCAAGTTCTATCACTTTGTAGCAACTGGCCACCCCTTATTTTTCTAAAAAAATGTTTGCAAGTCGCTGACTGGCATCCTGCAGTTTCAAGCTTCAACGCCATTGTTGCATTGTTGCTATGGTATTTGACCGAGTAATGGAGGTAAGCAACTCTAATTTTCACGAAGTCCTCTCCCCTATTTTTTTCCGAAAATCGTCAATTCAGTCCCATTCTCACAGAAGTGGAAGTAAAAATATATTTCAAAAACAAAAAAAGGAAGCGCCCGCAACCCTCACCTGAATGGTAGTGGCCAGCTCAGCGGCAAACCCCATAGTGACTGGGGCCTCATGGGAAATCAACACCCGACCCGTCTTGGCAGCAGACTGCAAAACACACAGGTCAATTCAACGCTACTGATAAAATTTGGAATGAACATTTAACAAAAAGCTATACTGAACTTAATTCAATTGCTCGAGGAACAAAGCATTACAAGGTGCTTTACGAGTGTAGATGAAGATTCAAACAAACTTATAAAGAAAACTAAAGTTGAATGAATTAGAATATGAGACAAATTACGATGGAAAAAAAGAAAGAAAAACATAATTTATTAAAAGTTGAAGCATAAAAGCAAACCTTAGCTTAAACAGTTGAATCCTTTCCAACTCCAGAATTGAAAGGATCATTCTTAACCCTTTCGCGGCCAGCCATTTTTCATCCAAAGGTTTCTCTCTAACTTACCTAGGTAACGAAAAGTTGGCATCTGCAGTACTGTGAATCCCCCAATGACATGCATCAAATAAACCCTTTCCTTATCTCCTAAAATTAACAACATAAGGATATTGGATAACTGATCCAACTTTCATGCCTTTTAGTAGCATGGGTGTTAAATCAGTGTGGTGCTAAAATGCGACATTGGCAGTGAAATGGCTAAGGTCATACGAGAAAGCTCCACTAAACTTTATCAATATCCATCCATCATTTCCTGAGTTATAGCTTCTGAACAGACAGACAGGCAAAAGCATAACCTCCTTAGCAGAGGCAACATCAACTTCTCCAAACCCAGGGCTGCCTGCCCTCTGTTGCAGTTTCCAGGGACAAACTACAAAAAAACAGGGATAGAAACCTGTCTGGGTCAAAATGAACATTAACGTCTGATTATTTCATGATCTAGCAAATTCTTTTGTAGTCTTCCTGATGCTTTTTGGTGTCATTGTGCCTCAGCATTCAAAATCCTTTGGTGTTCAGTAACCTATGTGTAACGTGTATGTTAGGGAAATGTTAACAGTGTCTCTTGTTCTTGATGCTCTTGGGTGTCATTGTGCCTCAGCATTCAAAATCCTTTGGTGTTCTGTAACCTATGTGTAACGTGTATGTTAGGGAAATGTTAACAGTGTCTCTTGTTCTTGATGCTCTTGGGTGTCATTGTGCCTCAGCATTCAAAATCCTTTGGTGTTCAGTAACCTGTGTGCAACGTGTATGTTAGGACAATGTTAACAGTGTCTGTTGTTCTTGATGCTCTTGGGTGTCATTGTGCCTCAGCATTCAAAATCCTTTGGTGTTCAGTAACCTGTGTGCAACGTGTATGTTAGGACAATGTTAACAGTGTCTGTTGTTCTTGATGCTCTTGGGTGTCATTGTGCCTCAGCATTCAAAATCCTTTGGTGTTCAGTAACCTGTGTGCAACGTGTATGTTAGGACAATGTTAACAGTGTCTGTTGTTCTTGATGCTCTTGGGTGTCATTGTGCCTCAGCATTCAAAATCCTTTGGTGTTCAGCAACCTATGTGTAATATGTATGTTGGGGAAATGTCAACAGTGTCTCTTGTTTTGGGTGTTCCTGTGTTCAATAGCAAAGTCAGCAAACAAGACACGTTTACACATTTTTTATTCTATCAGTTTCTAGGGACGCTAGAAAGAAAAATGGATTCCAGGGACAGGGTGTCGCTTTTGACCGTTACCAGAGACAAATATCCCTCAGGGGGGACAGACCCAAATACAATGGATTCTTGATAACTCAAAAACACTGGATAACTCGCCTGGTCCCAGTTTAATAATCTTTATGATAAAAGGTCTTTCTAACTCAAAACATTGGCTATCTCAAAATAAAAGTTAAGTCCCTCCGATTTTGACGTAAGTGATTTCCTAGTGAAAAACAACAGAAACAATGCTAACATTGAGAACAGTGTCCTTGTCCCAGGGCAGGATGGTAGCCAGGTCGATGACCTCACAGGACAAGTTCAGCGATTCCCGGGCCATGTCCGCCACCTCCCTCAGCACATGCACCTGGGTGCCCCAGCCGATCAGCGTCACATCCTCACCTGTCGGCAACACACAACATTAGGCTTTTTTTTGCAAAGCGCTCTGAGGATGAATTTTTGATCGAAGAGCGCTATATAAGCTTTATTTATTATTATTACCTAGTGGAGCCTTACTGAGCTAATAAAAGACAATCATCAATGAAAGCAACGATTTTTTCTAATAGACAAAGTTAAAGTATTGGAGCCTTCTTGCAGTGTGTTTGCAGCTGCAGTGTTCTCTCCCTCACCCTCCAGCACCACGTCGGCCCTGGACAGAGGCAGCTGGTAGTCCCCCGTGGGCACCTCCTCCACGCCGGCGCGGTACAGGATCTTGGGCTCCAGGAAGATGCAGGGGTTGGGGTCCCTGATGCAGCTCAGCAGCAGCCCTTTGGCTTGGATGGGGCCTCGGGGAATCACCACCTGTGCATGGGTAGACTACAGTATAGCATTTTATAAACAATGGGCTAAGTGTATATGTTATGCCCAATACGTGAAATTGCCCCGAATGGACAAAATGCTTTTCCCAGTTCGTGAAATAGCCAATTTAAAACATGTTATTTAGAAAAGTACTACAGTATGAATGACAAATATTTTTCGTACATAAACACTTAGAAATCAAGAATTGGTTAAAACGAATGAGGGATCACACCAGTAGGTGAGCTTAAAACTCTTTTTATTCAGACTTAACCCTTTCATCGCCACTGTCGCCTCTTGACACCACAATGATTTAACACCCATGTCACTGAAAGGCATCAGATGAGGGTCTGCTATCCAGTGATCTTTTGTTCTTCATTTTGGGAGGTAAGGCTAGGTCCTATTGTATGCATGTCACAGAGGAATCCCCAATATTGCAGACAGAATCTTTTCTTTACCCTGGTAAGTTTAATGGAAAATGTTAGCTGAAAAATGGCTGGCATTGAAAGGGTTAATCTGATAAAAACTTTTGATACAACATGTGGCTCCTGAAGGCAAGTCCCAGAGTAGCATTTGGTAGAATTGGGAGGAAGGATGGGGGTGAAAATACAATGTAGAAAAATGTGTTACTGATGAATCAACCTTGACTAATATCTGTGTGGATGGGAATTGAAAACTTTGAGGTACATTGTCCATTTCATCATATGTGCGTGCGTGCGTGCGTGCGTGCGTGCGTGCATGTGTCTGAAACACAAAACGGGCCTTATAACTCCGCCGTTTTTTGACCGAATCGCTTCAAATTTGCTGTGAGCCCTAACGGGGTGATGGCAACGGCAACCGAGGTGTCCGTGTCATTTGCGCGGTTTCGCAAATGCGCGAAACGCGCATCCGCCGGCCTCTCGGCGCACGTATCTCCTCGTTTCTGGGCCGATTGCCTTCGAATTTGGCAGGTACATGACCGAGGACGGTAACTATCGGTGTGCCAAACCAGAAGTGAATCGGTTCAGAAACGCGCGCGCTAGATGCCGCTTCACCTTTTCACGAATAACCGAATCGCCTCAAATTTGCTGTCAGGCTTGATATGGCCCGGGCAAAGCCTGGCAGCAAATTGGAAGAGAATCGGGTGAGCGCGTCACTCTCAGAGCAGCGCCAACGGGAAACGGGGCCTCATAACTCCGCCGTTTCTTAACCGAATCGCTTCAAATTTGCTGTACTCAGCGTTACCAGTACTTGGCGTTACCGTTACTAGGCGTTACCAGTACGGTGCATTGCCAGTACTAGGCGTTGTGCTAGTAATCATAAATTGGGCAAAGCATTTTGTCCATTTCACGGATTGGGCGTGACATATACAAATTATAATGGAAATCCGGAAAGTCAAAATTGAAATGACTGAAATTTTGCTTTGAGATAGTCGATACTTTGACTACGGTAGTTTGAGATTTTAAAAAAAGTTTTGCTATAAGAAAAATCAAATAAATACACACAAAAACTGTTGTGAGTTACCCGATTTGTGTGGTACCTGTTTTTGAGATAGCTGGCTTTCACTGCATATATGAGGATGCAACTAAAGGAGCCGCCCCAAAACATTCGGTTAAGTCCAAATGCAATCCGATTGAACAGTTGTACCATAGTGTTCAAGTGCTTCGGCTGTTGGGATGATCCCTGGAGTCTTTTAGCCAGGGTACGACAACAACGACAATGATCACCTTAACACCAGGGATGTGAGCGAAGAAGGCCTCCACACTCTGGGAATGGTACAGCCCCCCGTGACCCACCGCACTGCACGGAGCGCGCACCGTCAGCCGCCCACAGTCAAAGATGTTGCCCGTGCGGTAGCGGAACTTGGCCGCTTCGTTTCCGATCTGAATAAACATGCATCATGCATTCAGTTAGTATCTCTAGAGAAAGCTTTAAAAGTGAAAGGTCCTAAAATAATAACTTGACTGGCTCTCTTTGTTTTAACCCTTTCAACGCCAGCCATATTTCAGCCAAACATTTCCATTACATTTACCTGGGTAGATAACAAAATTCATCTTCAGTATTGGGGATTCTTCTGTGACATATATAAAATAAGGTCTATCCTTACTTCCCCAAACGAAGACAATAGGGTCTTTGGATAATAGACCCCAATTTGATGCCTTTTAGTGACATAGGTGTTAAATCACTGTGGTGCTAAAATGCGACTTTGGCGGTGAAAGGGTTAAATGTAAAATATATCATTCATTTTTTAATGAGCTCCACAAAGTGTTGTTTTTTTTCTTCCCTCCACCTTTACTATTTGTTGGTCTTTTTTTCTTCTTCTCTTTTTTCTTTCTTTTTGGTAAAGGCGGTTCTTTTTTTGTGTTCTTTCTTTGTCTTTCTCTCTTTCCACACTCTCTCATATTTTCGTTTGTGTGAACTACTACGATGGACATTTGTGGTGAAGGTTAATAAAGTTCTTATAAAAGTGAAAGATTACATAGCCTGATCGCAGTAAAATTATGACAGAATCGTAATGGTGGTGATAAAAAAAACCAGTAACAGGCGTACAGGCAGAAGACATAATAGAGATCTGGTAAGTCAAAATTGAAGGGATTCAAAAAAAGGATCTATTATTTTGAGATAAAAAGACTTTTAGTTTTACTACTTTTAGGCATAAAAATGATGTGAGTTCTACAGCATTTTTTGGAGTGTCCGTTTTTTTAGATGGATTCCACTGTATCATTTTAAAAGCCAATGCCTAACTACAATAATAATTTAAACAAGATAAACAAAATGCATGGATGCTCTTGGGAAATTAAAAAAATCCTGGAAGGGGGCGGCCCTGACGGAGTGCAGGGGCAGCGCACACACATTTACTGCTCTGTTTTCACCCCTCTAGACTAGTACAAGTGCTGCATTCCTTTGAATATAGCAAATGCTTATATAGGCCCTTTTTATTCTACAAGTGTGTGTGTGTAAGAAAATCGTTGCTTCTCAAATTCTCATAATCCGGCAACGCCAGCTCTAGACAATTTAAAAATCCTGCAATTCAGGACATTCTGCAAGAATGCGCATCCATGAAAATGTGTATCCACAATAACGCAGCACTGGTGAAACTCTTTGTTGGAGGTGTTGTTGGGTTGTTGGTTTTTCCGATCCAACATATCTTCTTTCCATTTCCTCCCCGTACCTGGTCGAAAGCAGGAAAGATGTAATCGGCAAACTGGATCTCAGCAATGGCTGTGGACCCTGCTATGGCCAGGCCGATGCCGAACCCCACGATGCCTTGCTCAGTGAGGGGGCTGTTGAACACGCGACTGCCTCCTGGTTAACGGACAGGGTGGGAAAAAAAGGATAAAGATTTCAGGACTTGACCGAGTTCCCTAACATTGGAACAGACAAAAGAAATAAAGATTTCAAATTGATACTTGACTAAGTTTCGCTTTTATTGAATCAATGAACGGTCAAAAGTAAAGTGATTGTGTGATTACATGCATGCATGGAAGTGTGTGTGTGTGTGTGCATGTGTGTGTGTGTGTATGTGAGTGTGTGCATGCATGAATCAGACCTGTTTACCCCCTACACAAGTCTTAAGTAGTCTGGATAGCTGAAATGAGTAGTCTTGGTGTGAAATGAGTAGTCCTCTTCTGTTCACTGAAAATGAGTAATTGGAGCATTATTTTCAATTTTGAAGAGTAGTAGAGGTCCAAATTGAGTAGAATGCTACTCGAAAAGAGTAGAGTAAACAGGTCTGATGTGTCAGTGTGCTTGTGCATTTGCACATTATACAAAACATTAAGAAGTATGTTTTGCTAACACTTCAAATAATACCATAAGCATGCAAAAGCTTAGCCTTTACTCTACATGTCCAACTGCATCTTTAAATAATATCACCAATATAACAAACAAGCAAAACAAAATCTTACAACAGAAACGTCAAAACAAATCATGTGGTTTTTTCCTCTCAACTTCTTATTTTCTTGCTAAACCTATAACTTGTGAAACTGAAAGGATGCAACGTTCAATATTTCAAATACACTATTTCTTGAATTTTAACCCTTTCACCGCCAGCCATATTTCAGCCAAAATATTCCATTGAAAAATCTATCTGCAGTATTGGGGATTTTTCTGTGACATATATAAAATAAGGTCTATCCTTACTTCCCAAAACTAAGACAATAGGGTCTTTGGATAATAGACCCCAATTTGATGCCTTTTAGTGACATAGGTGTTAAATCACTGTGGTGCTAAAATGCAACTTTGGCGGTGAAAGGGTTAAACCAATAAAAAAAAAAAGACAAAACAGAAAAAATAAAACGTGTTGCTTACCATATTTCTCTCGTAGACCCACAGTACAGCGAAACACACCACCAAATGCCACATCCTCCCCAAACACCACTGAAATAAAAATAAAAATAAAATAACACACAAAAAACGACTAACATTAAAACAAAACAAAAAAGAGAACAAAAACTACAATCATTAACCCTTTCAACGCCAGCCATTTTTCAGCTGAAACTTTCCATTACACTTACCTGGGTAGAGAAAAGATTCTGTCTGCAATATTGGGGATTCCTCTGTGACATGCATAAACTAGCACATATCCTTACTTCCCAAAATTAAGAACATAAGGTCACTGGATAGCAGACCCTCATTTGATGCCTTTCAGTGACATGGGTGTTAAATCATTGTGGTGCCAAGAGGCGACAGTGGCGATGAAAGGGTTAAGGTCACTGGATACCAGACCCTCATTTGATGCCTTTCAGTGACATGGGTGTTAAATCATTGTGGTGCCAAGAGGCGACAGTGGCGATGAAAGGGTTAAGGTCACTGGATACCAGACCCTCATTTGATGCCTTTCAGTGACATGGGTGTTAAATCATTGTGGTGCCAAGAGGCGACAGTGGCGATGAAAGGGTTAAGGTCACTGGATACCAGACCCTCATTTGATGCCTTTCAGTGACATGGGTGTTAAATCATTGTGGTGCCAAGAGGCGACAGTGGCGATGAAAGGGTTAAGGTCACTGGATAGCAGACCCTCATTTGATGCCTTTCAGTGACATGTGACATGTGGTGTTAAGAGGCGACAGTGGCGATGTGGTGGTCACTGGATAGCAGACCCTCATTTGACCTTTTCAGACATGGCATTGTGGTGCCAAGATGAAGTGGCGATGAAAGGGTTAAGGTCACTGGATAGCAGACCCTCATTTGATGCCTTTCAGTGACATGGGTGTTAAATCATTGTGGTGCCAAGAGGCGACAGTGGCGATGAAAGGGTTAAGGTCACTGGATAGCAGACCCTCATTTGATGCCTTTCAGTGACATGGGTGTTAAATCATTGTGGTGCCAAGAGGCGACAGTGGCGATGAAAGGGTTAAGGTCACTGGATACCAGACCCTCATTTGATGCCTTTCAGTGACATGGGTGTTAAATCATTGTGGTGCCAAGAGGCGACAGTGGCGATGAAAGGGTTAAGGTCACTGGATACCAGACCCTCATTTGATGCCTTTCAGTGACATGGGTGTTAAATCATTGTGGTGCCAAGAGGCGACAGTGGCGATGAAAGGGTTAAGGTCACTGGATACCAGACCCTCATTTGATGCCTTTCAGTGACATGGGTGTTAAATCATTGTGGTGCCAAGAGGCGACAGTGGCGATGAAAGGGTTAAGGTCACTGGATACCAGACCCTCATTTGATGCCTTTCAGTGACATGGGTGTTAAATCATTGTGGTGCCAAGAGGCGACAGTGGCGATGAAAGGGTTAAGGTCACTGGATACCAGACCCTCATTTGATGCCTTTCAGTGACATGGGTGTTAAATCATTGTGGTGCCAAGAGGCGACAGTGGCGATGAAAGGGTTAAGGTCACTGGATAGCAGACCCTCATTTGATGCCTTTCAGTGACATGGGTGTTAAATCATTGTGGTGCCAAGAGGCGACAGTGGCGATGAAAGGGTTAAGGTCACTGGATACCAGACCCTCATTTGATGCCTTTCAGTGACATGGGTGTTAAATCATTGTGGTGCCAAGAGGCGACAGTGGCGATGAAAGGGTTAAGGTCACTGGATACCAGACCCTCATTTGATGCCTTTCAGTGACATGGGTGTTAAATCATTGTGGTTCCAAGAGGCGACAGTGGCGATGAAAGGGCTAAGGTCACTGGATAGCAGACCCTCATTTGATGCCTTTCAGTGACATGGGTGTTAAATCATTGTGGTGCCAAGAGGCGACAGTGGCGATGAAAGGGCTAAGTACTTCTTTTCAAATAAAACAAGAAGTAAATTCAGAGAGACAACAAACATAAAAACAGCATTAAAGAATTAAACTTGCGGATGAGTATACAGGGAGCTGGACGAGGGGCCCGTGGTCGCGTGGTTACTAAGAGCGCTCGGCTGCGGTGCGGAAGGTCGCAGGTTCGAGTCCAGCTTGGAGTTGGATTTTTCTGGCCTGAAAACCCTCTCTGTTCCCCCAGCAGTGAATGGGTACCTGATTCGTTCAGGGAAGGTTGAAAGGCGGCGGAAGGAGAGGGATGGGCTCCGCCTTCCATGATGCCGTGCCCTTGACACGGTGAACCTCTAACAGTTCACTGCCCCTACGGCCGATAGGCTATGGGACACCTTTACAAAGAAACTGGCTTGGCTGGCTGACTCTAATGAATGAATTTGAATGATGAATGAATGAATGAATGAATGGAAAGAATATATCAAATATCATAATCAACAGAACAGAAATTTAAACTCTAATAATTGTAAGAGAACATTCTACAATGAGGCTGTATACTACTTCTTGGCGACTTGAAAGGGCAGTAAGTTTAGCACCGAGTTGACCATGCCACCTATGTGACCTAGTGTTGAGTCAAGGGGCAGATAATTTTCTGTGGCTATATAGTAATAATACTACTTCGTGACAGGCAAAGGCGATAATCTTACGTAGGTGGCGCATGCATCTCAGTGCAGGAGAAAGGGGCAGAGAATTTTCAGTATAAATAATAAAGCCTCATTCATTTGCGGTCTAGCCACCAATCTTTCAGCCATAAAACAATGAGCACTTCTGGTGGGCCAATGGGAAATAACTCCAGTGGCTTGTTTAACTTCCCTTGGTCTTCTTCTTCTTCTGCGCTCCCAGGCCATATGGCCATAATGGGTAAGGTACATATGTGTCCGGTTTTCAATTTTCACTGGTCTTCCCACTGCGTACAGCCGACACATTCCGATTTCGGAGGAGCTCAAAGGAGAAAAATTATTTGGAAGATTTCTTTGAAAAAAGGCAGGAGAATGGATCAATAAGTCAGAAATATAGTAGATGATAGAAAGCAAAGGGAAAAGGCAGAGTCAAAAAGAGTGACAGATTAGAGGAAGTTACAAGCACAGAACTTCAAGAAGGTGGGGAAACTATTTTTACGAAAGACCCCCCCCCCCCCCAGTATCCCCACAGGGAGAGACTTGTGGAGGGCGCAGGGGCGTCCAGCTCCCCGTATGGAGGCATGAGGCATCCACCCACTACCCCGCTTCTTGGGTCAAATACTTAAAGGCAAAATCTACATAATGACAAGGCGAACATGATGCTCACTATCCCCCCGCTCTTACAATTCGTTAAAGACACACACTATCTCTATTGGGGATAGTAAATAATTGTTGGATCATTGGCTGAACTGACACAACAGGTACCATGGACTTCAACACCATCCAGCCTCATCTGATGGTGCGGAAGCTGATGGCGATGGACGTCAATCCCCATCCAGATCATCTGATGGCTCTGCAGCTTCATGGCGATGGACAGTCAGGCCTCAATCACAGATGGCTGCAGGACGCCCACCTTGTCTGTCGCCTCAGCCCAGGTCCGCACCAACACCGGAGCTCCACAGGGGTGTGTGCTGTCCCCGGCCCTGTTCACACTGTACA
>CM065690.1:49335314-49362237 GCA_017654935.2 Phymorhynchus buccinoides
ATTAACAATCAAGACCTCAAACACATATTAACTATTAAAATAAATAAACACACACACACACACACACACACACACACACACACACACAGAACACAGGTAATTTTCACATTGTTCAATAATTCCTGATTTTGTTTCCATGTTTCTTGAATCTTTTCAAGACTTAGCTCTTAAATGTGTAGTTTTATTCATTAAACCACCAAATAATGTTCACTGAAAATGAGTAGTAAAGAGCATCATTTTCAATTTTGAAGAGTAGTAGAGGTCCAAAATGAGTAGAAATTCTACTAGAATGCTACTTGAAAAGAGTAGAGTAAACAGGTCTGCAACGCCATTGTCTTATATTTTTTTATAATTGACTGAATTATCAGACATTTCGATCCCCTGAACAGCTCACCTGCAGTAGGGTCCTTTTTCAGAGAAATGTCCAATGCATTTGTAATGGACTGGAACAGATTCATACGAACTGCATCTCCTGAAAACAACATGTACAGCTGATCAGCCTTTTGTTGTCATTTTCAAACATGAATAAAAATTATAAAACTAATTCATGATACTTGATAGTGAATAATTACCACACTTCATAATTTGCATGCCTCTTGTCTAACACCCCTCCCCCTCCCCCCCCCCCCCCCCCTCCCACAACACCCCAATCTGTCTGTTTGTCTGTCTCTACCTAACATGCAAGGCTAAATGAAGTGCATGCGTCTGTGCATGCATGCGTACATCTATCACACTGTGTATGTGTGTGTGCGTGTGTGTGTGTGCGTGTGTGTGTGTGTGTGTGTGTGTGTGTGTGTATGTGTGTGGATGTGTGCATGCATGCATATATCTATCACAGTGTGTGTGTGTGTGTGTGTGTGTGTGTGTGTGTGTGTGTGTGTGTGTGTGTGTGTGTGTGTGTGTGTGTGTGCGTGCGTGCGTGCGTGTGTGTGTGCGTTGTGTGTGTGTGTGTGTGTGTGCGTCATTGTGTTGTGTGTCACTCTTTGTGTGTGTGTATGTGAGTGTGCGTGTGTGCGTTTGTGTACATACACAACATCACTGTCTCAGTGTCTGTATCCGTGGGTGAAATCGGGAACACCACAGTATCAGACTGTTTTTTAAGCCTTTTTCGCCCAACTTTTGTACTTCATCGGGTAAGGGATAGGGTTAGAATAAGCTTAAATGGTTATTTTCCTGGCACAGAAAGTCTTTAACAACAAAATAATCAGCAATGAAAAACGAACGACTTTGGGGGGGGAGGGGCTAACTAACTAAATAAGATATAACGTATTTGGTATCGTGGAAGCGCGGCGGCGCTCAGCCAGAGAATGAGAGATCCTTCTTCTTCTTCTTCGTTTGATCTTCCACCTTCATCGTAATGAAGATTCTGAAGATTAACTTGGAAAAAGGTTTCTGCGCTTAGGTTAGGCTTCTGGTCTTGGCTTAGTATCATGGGTAGAGAGGGGGTCGTGGATGAGAGATGGCCATAGAACCCTTCTCAGTTCTAGACTATATGTATATCATCAGAATCTTCAAATGGATGAAGGCGGATGATTAATGGAAGAAGAAGAAGAAGAAGCCTTTTATAAGCTCCTTCGACGTATGAAACCAGATCCAGATCCTGAACAGAGTGAACTCCGACTTTCTCAATGACTAGAACATGACTTGATTATGACTAGAATTCTTCTTCTTTCTCAATATTATGAGTCAATCCAACCAATTCAGAATGCAAAAAGGAGAATCGGTTTAATTCTCACTCACCATACTTTGGATCTGGCACCTCTGGTACGTATGTGAAATGCACACCTCTTGCTAATACAGCTGGAATCGTTTTCCATTCATGATTCTGTCCTAAAAGCAAACTTTTCAGAGCAGACCGTAATCTAACACACACTAGCGCCATAACTTCAAAGCGAGCCAAAGTAGTCTGCCCTTTGTGAGCGAGAGTTGTTTGCCCCTGGATCACACACTTTTTAAGAGAAAATGGCGTTGAGGCGATCGAGGAGCATTGTCGAGTATTTTGCTGAACATGAACGATACCGGTGTGGTTATTGTGGATCTTCTGACACAAACTATTCTCATGGTAATGTGCTGCTCTTGTTAAATGTTAGCCTAGTTGTGTTTATTGCGTAATTAGGGAATGTTTATATTCATTATAGTTGTCAAGGAAAACAACCCAAACTAGATCAATAAATTGAATAATCCTTACCAAATACCTTGGCTTGAGTTGAGAAAGTTCAATGTAATGTTTTGTTTGTACACTTTAAGAAAATATGATGCGGTTTCTTTCCATGTTTAAGTTGTTTAGTCTGCTGCAGCATATTATTCACTGCCTTATTATTGGTTTCATTGCTGTTATACACTGATTCAGTTTGTGAGTGTGACCGGATGAAACATTGTTCAGCGAGAGGAAGGTGAGATTAGCGTCCAATCGGTCAGAGACTCTTATGGACGGTGAATGGTCAGTCAGTGGATGGATGGAAGTTCAGTTTAACGTCGCGTATCGGCTTTCGCCATGTACAAACCAACCAGGGTATAAACAAAAATTTATGTTCCTGAATCACTGTCTTAGCCAAAAGGCCGAGAAGCGATCAGGAAGTTTTCAAAGTAAAACTTTGAAACTTGATGGTCAGTCAGTGGATGACTGGAATCTATTTATAGTGTATGAACTCAGAGCTTCTGTGGCGTTATCAAAATGCATTTGTTCTCAACTTGTCTGCATGTATGTGCAAAGAGTGAGGGATCAAATCTTCAAATATCTAACTTTTTGTTTTGTTTTGAATCATTAATATTTTTCTACACAATAAACTGTGTGTCTGTAAATACTCCAGTTATTTCCTGACTATCTTGTTATCATTTGTTTCTTTCTATTTCCCCATAATGTTATCATTTCACTTTGTACTCTATCTTTTGCTATTTCTCTCTTTTTCGTACTACCCCCTAAAGTGCAGCAGAATCTTCAACATGATGAAGTTGGCTGCCTAAGGAGAACAAGAAGGATAGGTTTAGAGTTATGGTTAGGGATAGGTTTAGGGTCAATTTAGTGTTGAATACACAGAAAAATAAAATTTGATGGTACGTCATGATCGATTTTGCACATGCGCAGACATGTTGAGAACAAATCCATTTTGAGAATGCCACACTTCTTCTTCATCTTCCACTGTTCCAGTTATGTCCATCAGCAATTATTGACATATATGCTCTGTTAGTTATTGGTGTTCATGCAAGAGCATATCATTCATTACCAATTCATTCAAAACTTTCATGGAGGTTGTGTGCATGTGCATGTGTGTGTGTATGCATAATTTTTTTATTACATACATGTGTGTGTGTGTGTGTTCTTAATCTGTAGGATGATACGAATGTTTTCAAAAAGACTGTGTTCACTAATACACTTGCGTCAAGCTTTCGAGATTTATTATTACCTCTTCGTCAGAAAAATGTTAAAAAATGACACAAAGACTTTTAGTTTAAATACAACTCTTAAGTTAAAAGAATATTTTTTAAAAACAAATACAAATGTGTCACTTTAACTTTGTTTAATCACTTTAATATGACCTTTGAGTTTGAGAACACATATATATTGAATAATATTGATTAGCAAAAGAAATATATATAACAGTGGAATCTCCCTTTTAAGACATATCTATGCAAATCATCCAAAATAAAGTCTTAAGTGGGAGGAGTTATAGATGTAAGGGAGGTAATTTTAATACTTACAAAAAATTTAATACTTACAAAAAAGGCAGGGGTCGCGCTAGTGTTTTTGAAACCGCGTTTTGCTTACGCGACGTCGGCAAAAAAATGCGTAAGGGAAGCAAAAAATCGCATCAAAGAACAAAATGATAAATCTATTCTAAACTAAAATCAACGAAAGCAAGACCAGCAACAAAAACATGCATTTTTATTCACTAACCAGTCGTTTTCAGCGATCACGCCGATACAGTGATTTTCCCGCCACACTGCACTGCGCCTACTTTCCTCTGAAAGCAGTGGCACTTTTCTATAGTCTGTTCCAGCGATTTTTAAAACGCGTCAAATACACAAGAAACATGCGTTAGCGCGACCCCTGAAAAGGGCAATACATACATGTCTCAGAGAATTAGATCTTAAGTAGGAAGTAGTCTTATAAGGGGCAGAGGGGAGGGGGGGGGGGGGGGGGGGGGGGTCTTATAAGGGAGGTTCCACTGTACAATGAAGTATTGTATCTATTGGTGAACAGGAATGTGGGCCCACTCCATGACAGTGCAGGACTACCAAGATCTGATAGACAGAGGATGGAGAAGGTGAGGCCCTGTACAGTTTGGACATTTTAATGCTGTGTGTGTTTGTGTCTCTGTGTGGGGGTAGGAGGGGGGGGGGGGGGGGGCTGTGTGTGGGTGCTTGCGTGCAGTGGCCTTGCAGTAAACCATTTTCAGTGTTCACTCTTTCTCTCTCAATCTGTGACTCTCTCTGTCTCTTCTCCTTGTCGTCTCCTTGCATTCTGCATTCTCCTGACCCCCCCCCCCCCCCTCTCTCTCTCACTCTCTGCTCTGCTCTCTCTGCCCCCCCCCCCTCTCCCTCTCTCTCTCCATATGTTTAAGTTTGTGTTATTACTTTCTTGTACAAACAAATGTATTGTTAGAAAAGTGGCTGTTTTTATCTTTAAAGCTTTGAAAGTTAGGCAAGATGCACTGTTTTGTAATTCAAGTTAATAATGAAATGCCGATTTTGTTGTTGTCATACTCACTCCATTGTAATTTTGTATGGGCATGGACTAACAATTAAAAATTTCCTGACTGACTCCTGACTCTCTCTCCCTCTCTGTCTCTCTCTCTCTCTTTCTCATGTTCATCAATTTACTATGAACATGCCTGTTGTTATTTTCTATTCTTTTTATGCATTTTATACTTTCTTTTTGTTCTTCTTTTCCTGTTATTTGGCTTTTCTTTTTCCCCTCGAGGGCATGGTGTAAAGAAGCTTGCGCTTATCCATTGACCCTCATTAAGCATTCGTATTCGTAAGCATTCGTATTCATTCTCTCTCTCTCTCTCTCCGTCTCAGGAGCGGCAAGTACTGCTACAAGCCCACCATGAGCGTCACCTGCTGCCCCATGTACACCATCCGCTGCGAAGCCGCCAGCTTCCGCCTGTCCAAGTCGCACAAGAAGCTCCTGAAGCGGGTCAACCGCTTCCTCATCACCGGCCAGAAAATCGGCAAAGGGGAGAGCACCGACATGGCCGCGGGCGGGGACAGCTTCGTGCAGGGGAGGAAAAGCGATGTGACGCTCTCGACGAGCGACGTGAAACACGACCGGACCACTGTCGGCGATACGTCAGACAAGCGGGCGGACCTTGGAGGCGGGACGAAGAAGAAGGTGAAGGTCGACTCGACGGCTCAGCAAGAGTCCTCGAAAACGAAAGAGGGCGATGGCAGGTCCAAGTCAGCCGCTGCGCCTTCGCAAGGTGATGTGCTGTGGTTTATTTTCTATGTGACTTGCATGGGCAGGGCTCCCAGGGACCCCCATTTGGGGGTCTATGAAGTACTAAGATTCTAAGGGACCCTGTAAAAGAATGTGTAGTGCAGGGGTCCCAGGGATGCTCTATAAAAATTATTTTTAGCATTCGCAATGCCACTGGGACCCTCTATCCCGCCTCTAGGACCCTCTATGCTGTAAGTGAAGGAGTCCCAGGGACCCCTTGTTTTGCAGGACGATTGGGAGCCCTGATGGGCGCAACTTTTCCTGGTAAAAAGGAAATTCCTGTTTTTGAATTTTACCAGAAAAAGAAGCTCCTTTTTTAAAAAATTGTCAAACAAGATCTTTGTGTGTCTACTGTATTTTGCAAACACTTTAAAATAAGCGTTTGTATAAATTGTGGAAAAAGCAAACTAAAATACCTTCATAAATCAATTTTTTCTTTAGCTGCAGGGGGACATGACCCCTGGACCCCGGCCTTTCAGGGGTTTTTCATTCTGTGTAGTTGCACCCATGGACTTGTGTTGTGTACCATGTTTTTCGGATTGCATTATAAGGCGCACCTCCCAAATTTTGCACAAAATTCAGACTGTTATTATATTTTCTTACTATTAGTCACATTATAAATAAGGCGCAGGGGTCTCAGCCTGGGGGGAATGTATCGCCTTATGATCCGAAAAATACAGTATCAAAACTATCATTGCTTCTTTTATGTTATTTCTTTTTTGTTTGTTTAAGTCATCACACTCTTGACCATGGATATATTGGAACGCGTAGATGCATGCGCAGATGCGCACAGACACAGACACATGCATGCACATGCACGCACGCACACATACACTCTTTTTTGGTTGGTTGGTATTTTTCCTTTTTCAGTTGACCATCTTTCAATTTCAAACTTGAGGATCTTTGATGTGAAGAATTCAATAATTCAAACAATTTCTGAGGAGAATTTAAACAGTTTCTGAGTATCTGTGATAAGAAGAATTTAAACAACTTCTCAGTATTTGTAATAAGGAGAATTCAAACAATTTCTGAGGAGAATTTAAGCTCAGTATCTGTAATAAGGAGAATCCAAACAATTTCTGAGGAGAATTTAAGCAACTTCTCAGTATCTGTAATAAGGAGAATCCAAACAATTTCTGAGGAGAATTTAAACAACTTCTCAGTATCTGTAATAAGGAGAATTCAAAAAATTTCTGAGGAGAATTTAAGCAACTTCTCAGTATCTGTAATAAGGAGAATTCAAACAATTTCTGAGGAGAATTTAAGCAACTTCTCAGTATCTGTAATGAGGAGAATTCAAACAATTTCTGAGGAGAATTTAAACAACTTCTCAGTATCTGTAATAAGGAGAATTCAAACAATTTCTGAGGAGAATTTAAGCTCAGTATCTGTAATAAGGAGAATCCAAACAATTTCTGAGGAGAATTTAAGCAACTTCTCAGTATCTGTAATAAGGAGAATCCAAACAATTTCTGAGGAGAATTTAAACAACTTCTCAGTATCTGTAATAAGGAGAATTCAAACAATTTCTGAGGAGAATTTAAGCAACTTCTCAGTATCTGTAATAAGGAGAATTCAAACAATTTCTGAGGAGAATTTAAGCAACTTCTCAGTATCTGTAATGAGGAGAATTCAAACAATTTCTGAGGAGAATTTAAACAACTTCTCAGTATCTGTAATAAGGAGAATCCAAACAATTTCTGAGGAGAATTTAAACAACTTCTCAGTATCTGTAATAAGGAGAATTCAAACAATTTCTGAGGAGAATTTAAACAACTTCTCAGTATCTGTAATAAGGAGAATTCAAACAATTTCTGAGGAGAATTTAAACAACTTCTCAGTATCTGTAATAAGGAGAATTCAAACAATTTCTGAGGAGAATTTAAGCAACTTCTCAGTATCTGTAATAAGGAGAATTCAAACAATTTCTGAGGAGAATTTAAGCAACTTCTCAGTATCTGTAATAAGGAGAATTCAAACAATTTCTGAGGAGAATTTAAACAACTTCTCAGTATCTGTAATAAGGAGAATTCAAACAATTTCTGAGGAGGAGAAAATAAGCGTACTTTGGACTGGAGCTACAGTGCAACCTCCCTTATAAGACCTCCCATTATAAAACTCCCTCCCACATAAGACCTACTTCTCTGATACATTGCCCTTCTTTGTAAGTATTAAAATTACCTCCCTTATAAGACCTCATTTTGGATGATTTTTGAAAGTCTTATAATGGAGGTTCCACTGTATTAGATCTGTGTTACTAGAATGTCAAAAGGAAGACACAATCAACCCCCAATGATCAGATTCAGATGCATTGAATTTGTAGAAATATTGAAAAGAAAAAAACAAAAAATTTTTTTTAGAGCTATGCTAATTTGTCTATGTGTGCGTGTGTGTGTGCAGGAAAAGGACCAGACACCAGCAAGCCGCAGTGCCAGAAGGCCAGAATGAAGCGACTGGAAAAGAGAATGCGAAAGACAGGAGAAACTCTGGAAGAGATCAAGGCTAATGTAAGCTCTTAACCCTTTTCACCGCCAAAGTCGCATTTTAGCACCACAAGTCAAGTCACAAGTCACACAATTTATTGTCCAAAAAACATGGATATACATCTGTGGTGGCATGTAAAACTTAATGAATAAATAAGATCACAGGTCAAATATTAAAATAGAGCATTCACGCAACTGAACCCAAGCGCACACAAACCGCAGCACCCTAACTCCCTCCCCGCCCCCCTCACGCATAAGAGAGAGAGAGGACAGAGAGGGAGAGAGAGAAAGAGATGTAACACCTATGTCACTAAAACTAAAAGGCATCAAATTGGGGTTTATTATCCAAAGACCTTATTGTCTTTGTTTTGGGAAGTAAGGATAGACCTTATTTTATATATGTCACAGAAGATTCTCCAATACTGCAGATGGTCTTTGTTCTCTACCCAGGTAAATTTAATACATTTGTTTGCTGAAATATGGCTGGCGGTGAAAGGGTTAACTCATTCGCATCGTAATGATTTTGAATTATTAAAAAAAGTCACAAATCACTCCAGCCATACACACACAAACAAAACATACATACACAAAAAGAGAAATGAAAGAAGATAAGATGTTTTCACTTCAGGTTTAGACATAGGGAAGTGGTAGATAAGACTTTCTTATATATATATAGACTTTTTATAGAAAACCTCTCTACAGCAATTAGTTACCCTACTACTTCAAACCGTTACAAACGCATAGTAAGAGGCAAAAGTGTGGTCTAAGGAAGCGAAGCGAGTTCAGTAGTGACCAAAGTGTGGTGTGCGCACATATTTACTTCCCTTGAAACAAATTCATCAAATTGACAGCTTTATATTAATTCCGGCCATGGAGCGACTTGAATGAGTTAAATGATTTAGTCTTTGCCTCCTTCTGGAGTTCTACGATTGTTCGTGCCTTTTTTGTGTTTTTGTTTTTCTGTCCGTACAATATTATGTGAGACACTGCAGCACAGACTCGCTTCAAATTCTGTTTAGAAATGTATTTTCTTTACCCACCATTTTTACGTTGTATCTCCAGTAGGTACTGCAGTCAATTTTTCACCTTCTAGTAATGTATTACCTGAAGCGTATGTATCCCACCAAGTGTCTATGGCGGCAGAAGGCTTGTACTGAGTTGTAGATCTATGCACGGGTGTGCCTAAAATACGAAAACGGGCGAAAACAGAAGCGAAAGTGCATTTGTGATCGTAAACAAGAACAAAAAATGTTAAATTTGTCTAAACCCTACCAAATTTTGCATAGATTTTATCTTTAATCGACTGTTGATCCATATTTAGATGTAATTTCCTATCTGCATTTTTTTTATAAACCCGCTTCCGCTAGCTTCCGCTAGCCATTACTTCCGCCAACTGAACTTTTTTCCACTTCTCACAATTGTACCATACTATTAAATCTTAATGAAACTTGGCAGAAAGGTTCCTTAGATGCTGCCCATGGTGTTAAAATTGACGTAATGACCCAAGATCAGCGTAATCCCTTTGAATCAGATTCAGTCTCTTATGTTTTCGCCCGTTTTCGCTCGTTTTCGTATTTTAGGTAGACCGCTATGCACTTTAACCCTTTCGCCGCCAGCCATTTTTCCGCAAAAAAAGTGCATTAAACTTACCTGGGTAGAGAAAAAAAAACTGTCTGTAGTATTGGGGATTCTTCTGTGACATATTTAAAGTAAGGCCTATCCTTACCTCCCAAAATTTATAGAATAGGGTCTTTGGATAGCAAACCCTGATTTAATGCCTTTTAGTGACATGGGTGTTAAATCATTGTGGTGCAAAAATTGTGGTTGGCGGTGAAAGGGTTTTTGTTTGATCTTCAGTTTTCAATTCCTTTGCTTTTACATTAGATACAATTGTATCCATGTATGGTTTTGGTTACAGTTGTTGCATGCTTTTATTTTTTCACATTTACTAAACAAGAATGTCCAGAATTACCAAATCTGTCTACATATTTATGTCTGATGTTTGTCTGCCTGTGTCTCTTTCTCTCTCTTTCTTTCCCTCTCTCTTTACTTCCCTCTCTCTCTCTCTCTCTCTCTCTCTCTCTCTCTCTCTCTCTCTCTCTCTCTCTCTCTCTCTCTCTCTCTCTCTCTCTCTCTCTCTCTCTCTCTCTCTCTCTCTCTCTGTCTCTCTCTCTCTCTGTGTCTCTCTCTCTCTCTCTCTCTCTCTCTCTCTCTCTCTCTCTCTCTCTCTCTCTCTCTCTCTCTCTCTCTCTCTCAGTGTGACTTTTGCCTTGAGTTTTGTGAAGTTTTCTTGGGGGCATATTATTTTAGCTTAACTCATTCGCATCGCAACGATTTTGAATTATTACAAAAACTCACAAATCGCTCCAGCCATAAACAAGATTACGGGGTTTTACACCAATTGGTTCCCCCACAACAAACCACTACAAAAGCTAAGTCAGAGGCAAAATTGTGATCTAAGGGAGCGAAGCGAATTTAGAAGTAGTAACCAAGGTATGGGGAGATTTACTTCCCTTGAAGCAAACGCATAACATTGACAGCTATCTATTAATTCCGGACATATATGGCCGGAACAACTTGAATTAGTTAAGTTAGTGTACGTTTGCTTTGTCCAGAATCGCATGAAGAACAAAGAGGGCAAGAGCCTGGAAGATTTCCTGAAAGAGCCTGAACAGGCCGCTAACCCTGCTCACCGCTTAGAGGTGAGTGCTCTATCTCTGTGTGTGTTTGTGTATCTCTGTGTGTGTGTGTGAATATAAGTGTTTTACAGTTGTGTGCACGAACCTGCACCAACTGATCAAGTCTGAGTGTCTTGTGTATGCATGGATGCTCCTGCTTTTAGGATGTCCTGAAATGCAGGATTTTTTTTGATTGCCTGGAGCCGGTGTCGCCGGATTATGAGAATTTGAGAAGCATCGAATCGAAAGTTTGTTTTACGTCCTCGGGGCCGAAGCCATATGGGACATTTTGTTAAATTTAGTTATATTTTCTTTTTGATAAAGTTGGGAGATTGAGAAGCGACAAAATTCCTATTTATAAACGTTTTGTCGGTTTCTCGCATGTGTAGAATATAAAAGAAATGAATACAGATAAATATTGACATGCCTTTACCAGGAACTTTATATTTTTAGGATTGTTTGAGTCAAGTTGTTAACTGGGCGGTCCCTGGACCCCTGCCTTGCAGGATTTTTTTAATTTCCCAGGAGCACCCATGTGTATGTGTACATGTATCTATCATGGCTGTAAATGGAAAAGAACTTGGATGAGTTAGTACACAAAGAAGACTTAAAGGGGGGCTTGGAATTAAGTCTGTGGGCAGATATGATTTGATGAAGTTGATGATTATATTATTTTTCATACTTGTAGTTGTATGCCATTTTTGGTTCAGATATATGGCTGGTATTATTTCTTTGTTGAACAGATGTTCTAATGAGGCGTTATACTACTCTTTGCCGACACGAAACACACGCACGATAATTTTAGGCACACGAACTGCCACATGCCTACTTAATTTTAAAACAGCTCAAAGATACAAGTTTAAGACAAATCGTATCTTTGATGTTTAAACTTCGTTTAAATGCTTTTAAAACAAAATTTTCTAAAGATAAGTGTATATGTGGCTATCTATAAATATTTGCTCCTATATTGTCCTAGAATTAAAGAACAAATCAACAAAACTGATGGTGAGGAACAAAACGCGAACCATAAAAAATCTTAAGTAATCTCCTTAAACGTTCAGCAATCCTGCACATAAGTCACGTTGATTTTTCAGTTACTAATTAATTGGGCAAATTGATTATATTTTTGGTATTTAAAATTAAGACACTTGTTTATTGTTACATAAGTCTTTGAAATGTTACTTACCACGACCCTTCTGGAATATGCACTGTGTTAGATTTGCACACACACACAAAACACACACACAATACTACCATTCACGCACATACACACACACACACACAGATATCTGATGTACACGCACATTAATTTCACACACACACACTTTTTTTTCTTCTTTTTTTGTGTGTGTCATACACTTACGGCTGAACACACACACTAAATGTTGAACACGCACACACACACACACACACACACACACTATTTTGAATTGGTGAGACCTGGAGAACTGCTACTCATGTTCAGAAGCATGTGGCTTGTGTCAGTTGTCAATTCAGTTGTGAAATATGGAGTGTTTATGAACATGTTCAAAATGATTGTCAGGCAATGTAACTGCATTGTGCAGTGATACATGTAGCAGCCACTTGTGAACACATTTTTTGTCTGGCGTAATTTCCAGTTAAAGCTGGTGCGGTCCAACCCCAAAAGCCCAGAGTTTCTGAACACTTAGGTAGCAGCTCATCAGGTATGAATGTTGACAATAATCGTCAAAGATTTAAATGCTTTGTAGCGTTAGGTCCACTTGTGAGCACTTTTTTTTCTTCTGGCGTAAATTCCAGTTAAAGCTTGTGCAGTCCAACCCCAAAAGCCTGGAGTTTCTGAACACTTAGGTAGCAGCTCATCAGATATAAATGTTGGCAATAATTGTCAAAGATTATAATGCTTTGTAGCGTTCAGCTGTGTACACACATAAGCAGATATTCCATGCGTAAACCTGTGCGCAATCCATAAATTGTCTGAAACAATTTCCAGGGAAAAGATTGTGCGCACCAACCCCAAAAGCCCAGAGTTTCTGAACACTTATCCTTCTTTCATCAGATATTTAGGGTTTTCCGAATAATTGTTAAAGATTTAATGTGCTTTGTAGGCAATAGTGCCACTTGTGAGCACCTTTTTTTTTCTGGCGTAAATTCCAGTTAAAGCTGGTGCGGTCCAACCCCAAAAGCCCGGAGTTTCTGAGCACTTTCGTAGCAGCCCACCAGGTGTACCACCGCTACCAGACCACCATCCACAAGGACCCCCCGGGGAAACCCAACCTCAAGCAGTACACGCGCTTCCTGGTCGACTCCCCGCTAGAGGTACAGTTGCCGCTATTCTATCGTTAATCCTTTCTTTGTTGTGTGTGTGTTGTGGTGTAGGTGAGGCTTGTCAGAACCGCCCCTCCTTCTGCGGAGTCACTGTCGTCTTTCCGGCGGTCCCACGAGCTGTTTAAGAAATATCAGATGACCATTCACAAGGAAGGGGAGCATGAGTGCACTAGGCAGCAGTTTCAGGGGTTCTTGGTCGACTCTCCTTTGGAGGTGATTGATGGCTGTGTGATTTTTTTTAATAAATACATTTATTTCCCCCCAAAAAAAAAAAGATTCAATCTATGACTGAGAAGAAGGTTTTTTCATTCTTATTCTCGTCTGCGTTCCAGAAAATATAAATATCTCATGAAATTGGAGCTGTTTGTCTGTTTTGTTCCTGTGAATTGTTACTAAGAAGTCAGAGGAGCTCAAAGGAGATTTTTGTTTTCTTTTGGTTTTTTAGGGTAATGTAAAGGAGAGCCTTTAGGATCAGATAGTTTAGACTGACAGTCAGAAAGGGAAAAGACAGAGTCAAAGAGAGTGGCGATTAGAGGAAGTTACATTGCCTAAGAACTTCACAGAAGGTGGGGGAACTATTTTTTGCAAAAAAGACCTATTTTCCCCACAGGGAGAGCGTATTTCATTTATATTCTCTGCTGGAAACAGAAAATATAAATATCTCGGAGAAAATTAGAGTTGGTTGACTGTTTTGTTAGTGTGATGAAATTAGCCATGTTCGTTTTTTGATTATTATTTTTTTAAATCATTTGTCCCACCTAATTCGAAAGTAAGATTCTGATTGATCTGTTTGAATGACTTTTCTAAAATAGCTCATGTTCTTGTCAATCTGGAACCCAGTTAGTTATATTTTTTCAGGCCATTGTATTTTCGCTTTCAATGTTTTAAGTGTTGTGTCTTTTAAAGGCATCAAATCAGGCCTGTTATCCAAACACTAGTTCTCTTAGTGTTGTGAAAATAGGCCTGTACTTTAAATATGTACAGAGGAATTGTGGTATTACAGACAAAAACTTTTTCTAACCCAGGTAAGTTTAATGGACATTTTTTGCTGAAAAATGGCTGGCGGCGAAAGGGTTAATGGTGGTGTCGAATCTAGGAGTCAGCTTGAAGGGCAATGCCCGACACTCCCGATAGAGCCTTGTTTATCTGGAATCTCATTTCAACGATTGTATGTGTGCGTGTTTGTGTGTGTGGCATATGCACAGTTGTGTTTGCGTGTGGGTTTATTTTATGTTCAGATGTATGGTTGTGTTTTGTTTGTTTGAAGATTATACTTTCTCTCAGCTTGGTTCCACAAAGGTCAAAAAAGGGTACCCGTAGAATGAGAGAGAGCCTCCAGTGTTTCGTGTCTTAGACACTTCTAAGACACAAAACTTGTTTTAAAAATTCCTTTTTACCCCTGTATTTCGAAAGGTAAAGCAGTAACTATTTCATCTTTTTGGATCTATATAGTCTTAACCTTCGAGTGACCCTGCATTTATTAGCTGCGCTATGAGCAAAGTAACTGGACGTTAATATCGTCCCAGTGAAATTGCTAAAAACCTCGTTATCTCAATTTTTGTAGTTTTGAGAAAAATGAAAAAAAAAAAATTAACCGCCCTGACCACAATCGATTAACTATGATGAATATGTTGTTCAAGACGTTGTGTGGTGTGTGAGTTTAGTCCTGCATTTGTGTTAAAAATTGTGGTTTAATTAATTTTTTTTTCCAGATTTTGAAAAGAACGAAGATACGAGGTTTTTGTCCTTGTTCTTTATTTTATCTGAATATTGGGACTTACGAGTTTTTCTTCTATTTTCACAACCTCATGTTTGAGAAACCCCAGATAGAAAGTCATTGGATATACGAGCTTTTGGTGGAAGGTGGCGGTAAAAATTAGAGTTGCTGACCTGTATTACTTCTTCTTCTTCTTCTTCTTCTTCTGCGTTCCCAGGCCATATGGCCATAATGGGTAAGGACCGTATGTGTCCGGCTTTCAGAAAAATTCACTGGTCTCCCGCTGCACAAAGCTGACACATTCCGATTTGTGAGGAGCTCAAAGGAGAAAAATTATTTGGAAGATTTTTTTTTGAAAAACGGCAGGAGTTCTGGGCCAATAAGTCAGAAAAACACGAGTAGATGACTACGAGAGCTGATGGAAAAGGCAGAGTCAAAGAGAGTGACAGATTTAGAGGAAGTTCACAAGCACATAACTTCCAGAAGGTGGGGCAACTATTTTCCCCTTAAAGACCCCCCCGGTATCCCCATGGGGAGACAATGTATCTAACTCAAAAACACCAAAAAGCGAGATACAAGGTTTTTGAATTTCACCAACGATATTCTGAATTGTGTGTGTTTCAGGCAGGGGTACCCAAGGAGGGTGAGGCGGGGCTGCCGGAGGGTTACGGGTCGTTCCACCAGCACTACCTGCTGGACGGCAAGCTGATTGCTGTGGGCGTCGTCGACATTCTGTCGCACTGCGTGTCCTCCGTCTACCTTTACTACGACCCAGACTACAGCTTTCTGTCTCTGGGCACTTACTCTGCTTTAAGGTTTGGAGTGTGTGTGTGTGTTTTTTCTTCAATTTAACGTCTTCCCACTAAAAGTGATTCTGACAAAAGTGTGAGTGGGTGTTTGTGTGGGGTTTTTTTTTTCAATTTAACGTCTTTCCACTAAAAGTGATTCTGACAAAAGTGTTTGTGTGTGTGTGTGTTTTCTTCAATTTAAAGTCTTTCCACTAAAAGTGATTCTGACGAAAGTGTGAGTGTGTGTGTGTGTGCGTGGGTTTGTGTGTGTGTGTGTGTTTTAATCAATTTAACGTCTTTCCACTAAAAGTGATTCTGACAAAAGTGTGAGTGTGTGTGTGTGTTTTTTACGTGTGTGTGTGTGTTTTGTCTTCAATTTAACGTCTTTCCACTAAAAGTGATTCTGACAAAAGTGTTTGTGTGTGTGTGTGTGTTTCTTCAGGCAGGGGTACCCACTAAAAGTGATTCAGACAAAAGGAGGGTTGTGGGTCGTGTGCGTGTGTCTGTGTGTGTGAGAGCAAGTGAAAGAAAATCATCGACATTTTGTCAAATGTTTCCCCATTTGTCTACCTTTACTATGACCGTAAATATACAGCTTTCTGTCTTTAGGCACTTACTTAAACTTTACTTTAAGGTGTGTAGGTGTGTGTGTGTGTGTGAGTATCTATCTGTGTGTTGCTTTTCACTTACATTGTTGCTTTTCACTTATATCAAAAAAAGTTTTAAATATACAGAAAGAAAGCCAAAGTGTGTATGATAATTGAAACATTCATCATTCTTACTTTGTCTTTTTAGTAGCATTGAATATTTTTAAGCAATGCACACAGTGTTAGTGTAACAAATACATGTAGATGAAAAAATAAAACAGACTTTTATTCCAGTATAAAATCATATGGATGCCTTCTGTTTTGCTTCAGAGAGTTGGCGCTTGTGCGCGGGCTGCAGAAGGTGGACCCCGCCGTGGCCTACTACTACATGGGCTTCTACATCCACTCCTGCCCCAAGATGAAATACAAGGTACAGAAGGGCTCATGATTAACCCCTCACAGCTGTTTCGGGAGGAACATTTAGTTTATCTATATTTTCAGTGTGTTGTTTTCAAGCCAACTTTAGTTATACCAAAAAAAGTTTTATAAATATACAGAAAGAAATGTTGTAGTGTGTGACTATAATTACTTACATTCAGTCATTATTGCTAGATCTTCACTCATAGGCAATTGAATTTATGTTTGTGTACAATTCAAGAACATTAGTGTACTAAATATGTGTAGATGAAACTGCTCAAAACAGACTTTTTTTACCAGTAAATCATATGGAAGCCTTATATTTTGCTTACAATGAAGAACATGGCAGCCCAAATATTTTTACAAGCAAAAGATTGGTGCAGTTTTTACTACTACATGGGCTTCTACATTCAGTCTTTTAACTAAATGAGCTTGATTTTGTATGGAAGGGCTCAGCTGTGCCCCTCAACTGCCACATCCATAAAAATGGATAATAAAGTAACGCCACTAATTACAGCAGGGCTCCCAATCGTCCCGCAAAACAAGGGGTCCCAGGGACTCCTCCACGTACGGTATAGAGGGTCCTAGAGGCGGGATAAAGGGTCCCAGTGGCATTGTGAATGCTAAAAAAAAATGTAGTGCATCCCTGGGACCCCCTGCACATTCTTTTAGAGAGTCCTTTAGAATTTTAGTACTTCATAGACCCCCAAATGGGGGTCCCTGGGAGCCCCGTACATTATTAGTTTTCATGGGAAACTGCTGAAATGTAGATTTTTTTTCTTTTCATTTAAGATAATTGGACAAAGAGACTGAATCTAAGTTGGGTTTTTGTTAACCCTTTCACCGCCAATTTCTCATTTATGCACCACAATGGTTTAACACGCATGTCTCTAAAAGGCATCAAATCAGGGCCTGTTATCCAAAGACACTTTTTTCTTAGCCCTTTCACCGCCAGCCATATTTCAACCAGAAATGTCCATTAAATTGTCCTAGATAGAGAACAAAATCCATCTGCAGTATTGGGGATTCTTCTGTGACATATATGAAATAAGGTCTATCCTTACTTCCCAAAACTAAGACAATAGTCTTTGGATAATAGACCCCAATTTGATGCCTTTTAGTGTGGTGCTAAAATGCGACTTTGGCGGTGAAAGGGTTAATGTTGGGAGGTAAGGCTAGGCCTAATGTTATGCATGTCAAAAAGGAAATTCCCAATATTGCAGATTTTTTTTTTCTCTACCCAATTAAGTTTAATGGTATTTTATTTTTGCTGAAGAATGGCTGGCGGCGAAAGGGTTAATAAAAAAAAAATCAGTTATTTTCTCCTGGTAATCAAGGGTTAACTTTTACCTGTGAGTGTGAGATAATGTGTATGTCTGTCTGTGTGTGTTTGCACGTTGGGGGTTATAGAATGTTTGGGGGGGTGGGGTGGGGGTGGAGATGGGAGTATGCGTTTGTAAAAACAAGTACGATACAACAACAAAGTGTTTGTTTTTGCCTTTCTTAACCCTTTCACTGCCAGCCATATTTCAGCCAAACATGTCCATTCAATTTACCTGGGTAGAGAACAAAATCCATTCTGCAGTATTGGAGATTCTTCTGTGACATATGTAAAACAAGGTCTATCCTTCCTTCCCAAAACTAAGACAATAGGGTCTTTGAATGATAGACCCCAATTTGATGCCTTTTAGTGACATAGGTGTAAATCACTGTGGTGCTAAAATGCGACTTTGGCGGTGAAAGGGTTAAAGCTATTTTTCTACGTTAGATATGGTTCACAGCAAATTCTCAAAATCTTCTGTTGTCAAAGGATATGGTTAATAAAGTGATCACAAAATCAAAGTGGTTTTCTGTTAATAATTATTTTGTGCTTCTTTGACGTACTGATGATGAATTTTCTATTCTTACAACAATTTGTTGCTTTTTATTTCGTTGTCTTCAGTGTCAGTATTACTAGTACCCATCATGCCTATCCTGCCTTGAATTGTGGGTGTCATTATTATTTTTATTTCTACTGTAAGTTTCTTTCTTTTCTACTTGATTCATTGTCTTCAGGGTCAGTATTACCCATCATACCTATCTTGCCCTGAATGGTCAACCTAGGATGCTCATTTCACCTCCAGGTGGCAATCAAACCAGTAGGGGCTTAGCGGGTGATATTCTTAGTAAGGGGTTGAGAGAGTGGGGGAGGGACTCATCTCCCTCTCTCTCTTTCTGGCTACCCCCAACTAAGAATATCATGCGCTAAGCCCCTACTGGTTTGATTGCCATCTGGCGGTGAAATGGGCGTCCTAAGTCGCTCATTGTGGGTATCATGAAGTTTCTAGCCTTTTACCGTCAAGTTCTTTCTTTTTCTACTTGATTCGTTGTCCTCAGGGTCAGTATTACCCCTCGTACTTGGCCTGCCCGGAGGTGTACTCGTGGGTGCCCATCGAACGCTGCGTCCCCAAGCTGGACGCTGCGCACTATGCTCGTCTAGAAGAGGACCCTGGGAAAAGTGAGTCTTTGCACGATATTGCTGGGCACCTAGCCAATGGTGAAATTTTACCTGTTGTGGCGAATATCCTCATATCATTGCTTGAAGACTGTTGCAACACAATGAAATATTAAAAAGCGAAATTGTATCATCTGTTTTGTATTTCCTATATAATCAGAATAATATGTGAATTCATGATCTACCGTATTTTACGGTATTACTATTTTCCGAGACTGAGACCCCTGCACCTTATAATGTGACTGATAATATATATAGTAAGAAAATATATTAACTCTCTCTATACTATCGTACGCTATAGCGTACCTGACGTACACAAGCGTTCCATACTAGGCGGGTTTGCATCATTACATACAAAATATTTAAAAAGTAATGCTTAACCGCACAGTTTTGAAAATTTGCGGTATTGTTTATTATAATAAAAGCTAGCATATGTTATAATTCCAAAGTAAAATTTTTATTACTAGCAGATTTTTAAAAAAGCATGACAAAGAAGACGAAGAGAGGGGTAGTGATTTCATTGGTTGAAAACTATTTAAGGGACCATAGAGGAACACTTCTATACTAGTTTGGGTTGCCAGGCTTCGCGGGGTTGTGAATTGTGAATGGTTAAACGCTGTGTACGCTATAGCGTACGACAGTATTGAATGGTTGTAAAGGGAAGCAATCGGCCAGTAAAGAGTGAGTTAACAAAATCTGAAATTTGTGTCAAATGTGCGGGGTGCGCCCTTATAATCTGAAAAATAATATATTGTTCTTAGCTAAAACTAGGAATTACACAAGGTACTTGAAATCAAAGGTCTCAGTGTGGTGGTCATATATTTTCCCTTTTTTTTTCGGGGGGGGGGGGGTCTGGAACCTCTGCCTTCCCCCTCCCCCCTCCCCCCCTAAATCTGCCTCTGCTGAGTGAATGTGTGTGTGACTGTTAGTGTTACTAGTGTTAGCGAAAAAAACTTCATCCTGCAGTAAAATATCTGTCCGTACAAATCGGTTACCATAATTTTCGGACTATAAGGCGCACCTGATAATAAGGTGCGCCCCGCAAATCTGACACAAAATTCTGGTACAAGTGCATCAGCTAGGGATGAGAACATTACGTGTGTGACCGGTTTTGATTACCCTGCCACGTGGGCAGCCACACTCCGTCTTCGGGGAAATGTTGTTATTCTAGTTTCTTACTATTTTATCAGTCTCATTATAGCGCAGGGCTCTCAGTCTAGGGGAAAAAAAGTATCACCTTGGAAGGCTATGCCATTCTTGGATAGATGTTGATTTGTTTGTATGTCGTCCTCTCCACCATTGTTGATGTGTACTGTGTGGGTGGAGGGTCATAAAGGCGAACTTGGCACATTCTTTTATGAGAATGATGCGTTCTTTGTCTCACTTTGGTTCTGACCCACGCACTGCTAGGTGATTGGTATCGTAATCAACTTTGGTGGAGGGGAGTTAATTACAAAGAGAGTATTACCCCTTTGTTCAATTTCGTTATCACCTTATAGTCCATAAAATATGGTACTTTAAAAATAATTCATCATCCTGGCTTCTTGCAGCGGACGAGGACGGCAAGGTGGACGTGGACCGGGTGCTGGTAATGCATGATGGGGAGGCCATGTCGTACGAGGTGTACAAGGTCATGACCAAGCGGGCCCGCGACCAGGACGAGGTGAAGGAGTATGCCTCCTTCACTGGCATGACCTGCGCACAACGCATGCTGCTCTTTAGAAAATAGAAATATCGTAACAACGCTTGGGTGTTTTCTGTCACATCTTTGGGTGATATAGATCGAGTTTGATATGTTTTGTAATGACATCGCTTCCGGTGATGTACACCTTGATATGTTGTTTTTTTGTGTGTAACAATGTTTTTGAATGATATAAAGCTTGATATGTCAACTGATATGATATGTGTGTGTGTGTTTCTTCTTTCCCTCCGTCAGCGACCGACCCTCTCTGCTTTCAAAGCTAACCTCAAAACCCACCTGTTCCCCCGTCATTAAAGCTCCACTCTCTTTCTCTTTCTTGCCATTAGGTCTGTTTCTGCTGTATTCCATTGATGTCATTCGTGTGTGTTCGCTTTGTATTGCGTTTTTCTTTGAATGCGTTATGAACGCCAACGTGTGTGTGCGCTTTGATTTGATTTCTATCAAGATTCAGCGCCGTATAAAATACTGTATGTTGTGTGTGTGTGTGTGAGAGAGAGGGGGGGGGGGGGGAGGTGTTGTTGTTTTTTTGCTTTACAAAGTTTGGAGAGATAAAGTAGCAACAATGATAGGACGATTGTGGCCTTACGTTTTATTACAAGCTATTGTTTGTCTCATGTTCACTGTAGTGTGCGTGTGTGTGAAAGATACACAGTTTGATATGTGTGCCTCCTCCCAAATCGGAATGTATCGGCTGAATGCAGCAGGGGGACCAGTGAAAACTGAAAACCTGACACATACGTACCTTACCCATTATGGCTTAGGAATGCAGAAGAAGATGATGGGTTGGGTTGTTTTTTTGCTTTACATGTTATGGTGATAACGTATGAACAATGAAAGGATGGTGGGTGGCCTTATGTTTATTAGAACTACAGTATTTTACGGACTACAAGGCGCACCTGATTTTAAGGCGCACCCCTCCAATTTTACATTCAGATTTGTTGTTATTACAGTGGTTTTTTACTATATTATCAGTCACATTATAAGGCGCAGGGGTCTCAGTCTAGGACAAAAGTATCGCCTTATAGTCCGTAAAATACGGTAGCTGTTTATCACTTGTCCACTGTAGTGTGTGCACATGTGCAAGCAAATACGGTAGCTGTTTATCACTTGTCCACTGTAGTGTGTGCACATGTGCAAGCAAATACAGTAGCTGTTTATCACTTGTCCACTGTAGTGTGTGCACATGTGCAAGCAAATACAGTAGCTGTTTATCACTTGTCCACTGTAGTGTGTGCACATGTGCAGGTCGGTTTGGACCAACTATGATTACAACGTGCCTGTGTCTCTCTTGTTTTTTTATGTGGTAGTTATTGCTGATGTTATTTAAAAGCTAAGGTTTTCTCAAATGTTATCTTTTGTGCAATTATTTCGTTCGTTAAGGACAGTCGTCAAGAGGCTGCAAGGACCAATTCTTATTTATCTACGGTCATTTGTCAGTGCTTCGATTTTTTTTTAAATCGTAATTTTATAGCAACTGCTTTAACATTATTAATCTGGAGATTTGAATCTTATATTTGTGTGAGTGAAAGGCAGACGTGTAAAGGTCTCGGTACACGTTAGCATTTTTTCGCGGGATCTTTCTATTTCCCCATGGCAACACAGTGTTAGGCCACTCATAATACAACTCACTGTGTTGCCATGGGGAAATAGAAATATCCCGTGAATAATGTTAACATGTACCGAGACCTTAAGGATCGGATCAGGATCTGTAAAGTCTCATGAACAATAGTTGTTGGATTTTTTAACTTTTTCTCCATACATATCGATGATTAGTTTTGCTTATTCTAATCACCAGTATTAACTCCACTGTTGTACCATTGCTGCTGATTATTTGTAGTTGTTGATATGATTTGTTTTTACAAGTACAATGGAACCTCCCTTATAAGACCTTGAAAAATCATCCAAAATGAGGTCTTATAAGGGAGGGGTCTTATAATGGAGGTAATTTTAATACTTACAAAGAAGGACAATTTCTCAGAAAAGTAGGTCTTATGTGGGAGGGAGTCTTATAATGGAGGGAGGTTCCACTGTATTGTCAAATGCACTGTTTAATTTTTAAAAACCAAGGAGGCTGGAAAACTGAAACGAGTTTGAAAAAACATGTTTCATTTTAGACCTTTGTGTGGATTTTGTGTTTGATGGTTAAATTTGTTCCAAGAAGTTTTAGTTTTTTGCTGGATGGATTTGCGGTCTGTATATTGAAGCATTTTCTAAAGTGTATGAGAGGGCACCTTGTGTTGCTGTTTTTGCTTGAAAACCACCACCAACGTCCTATGTTAATGTATCTCTATTAGATGGGAGGAGGGGAACGGGGCATGTAGTAACTGAGTTTGTTTGTGTGTGTGTGTGTGTGTGCACGCGCGTGTGTTTGTGCACACGCGCATATGTGTGTGTGTACATAGTGCGTTGATGTGAGTGTATTTGTGTGTGGGGAGGTAAGGATGCGTTTGTGTATACCAATGTGTATATATATGCGTGTGCATGTTTGTATATCTATGAGTACCTTATTTTCGGACTATAAGGCGATATTTTTTTCTCCAATTTCGACCTATGCTCCTAATAAACGAGGGCGCCCTATTAGTGAACAAAATTGTGAGAAGAGAGGCAATGATTGCCGTGTTCTATGCAGACTACTGTGAGTCACAACATCGAAAGTGGTAACGAGTCGCCGATACGACGAATACTCACGTTAAAATGCTTCAAAATCCCTATTATCATCCGAGATACTGTCCAACAGATGCCACAACCCTTCATTGGATGTAAAAAGCATCGTTGTAGAGCTTAAAATGCCATAATTCTACCAGTTTTCGCGAAGAATTGTCCAAACACAACAACCGGAAGTCGCAAAATCGGAAGTTTCAATTATTTGAGAAGGGAGCCAACTCTCGTTTATGACAACAATAATGGCAGTCGGTAAGCGTTTACAGGACGTGTACGGGCTTCAAACTTCGACTTTGTTTTGTGAGGTGTGTATCGCCTTTGTGAGGTGTGTATCGCCTTATAAACGAGAGCGCCTTTTACTTGGATTTGTTCAGATTTTTCTTGAAAATTGCCCTATTCGCCTTATACACAGCAGCGCCTAATGAGCCGAAAAGTACGGTATGTTTTGCGTGGGGGGGTGAAGGTGGGAATGTGAGCGCATCTGAGTATGTTCGATATGAATGATGTAATCTTGCATGTGGAGTGAATTTTAGTTTTGTTAAGCGCCATGAGTAGTTTGTCCATAATGTGCGCTCTATAAATGTCTTTATTATTATTATTATTTCAAATTTTAAATATTGACCAATGTCTTCAGTCACACTTTTATATTAGACCAGCATAGTTGAGCCAACTTGCTGCCACATTGAAAGGCCTGCACACTAACGGAAGCTTCCAGTGTAAAACATCCTAGAAAAAAATCTAAAATAGCATAATTTTACACAGAAACGTGCAAGTGGTTGTCCATTGGAAAGATATTGGAATTAAAAATAATTGATTTTTGCACCATTTTCGTACATGAGAATCATCTCCCTTGTTGTTTGTAGATCGCTCAAACAGTTTGTCATATGAGCGCAGATGCGTCATGCTGCCGTTATGGGACTAACTATTAGATAGTTAAGCTTAACATGTATGTCTTGGGCTAGAGAAAATCTTTGTAAGAATTTCTATAACAAATCAAGATAACGGTGAAGGCAGAGAGTAGATGACAGTGAGCAAAAGGAAAAGGCCGTCACAGAGAGTGACAGGTTGGAGGAAGTTGCAAGCACAGAACTTCCAGAAGGTGGGGAAACTATTTGTATAAAAGATCCCCGCTGTCCCCACGGGGCACAACTGCTTGTGGTTCAGAATGAATCGTGACTATTTTGAATGGGTTTTTTCCTTGTTTTATTCGAGAGATGCATGTTTTTGCCTATATATATATATATATAAATTATATACGAAGTACAAATGATCTCCCTTGGATAGCTTTTTTTTTAATGTAAATAATGATTTCACATGTTTACATTTGAAATGTATCACATTTTTTAAACAAATTAGATTAACAATACGTTTCTTTGCACTTCTGAGCTCTTTAGTGTCACAATGTTTATAGTTTTGTTATTACATTTCTAAAAATAATAAAAATTTAAAGCATGACAAAGAGCAATTTCATGACCTTTGACCCCCTCTGGTTATCACATACCCAACTTTTCTGCTAGTTTCCCTCTTAAAAATGGAAAGTGCCTACCCCCTTCTACCACTTCAGACAGGATGCTCGAGTTGGGGGGTGGCCTTTCAATTTCTTTTTCTAAGCCCTTTCTAAAGCCTTCTTCCAGACCTGCCTACCCCCAATTTCTTTTTTAGGTACTCCACTTTAAAATTCCGTATTTTGCAAGGAGACCCAAAAACATAACATTACAGAACATTAAACCGCCATGCGAAATCAAATGATGAAAACCACTCGATTTTGACCGATCTTAGAAGACCTTAAGTTTAATTTTTTGCCGTATTTTCCATTTACCGTACTGGGGCTCAAAATCGTGTACAAAATACGGAAAAATCGTATGGGTAGGCAGGTCTGCCTTCTCTGCTGGTACTGAAAGGATCACTTGCTCACAATGTTTTCATATGTATGTATGTAATAATGATATATATGCATGTTGTTCCCATTGTTATTCACTTATTGTTTGGAGAAAAAAAAGTGTGTGCCGACTTGAAAGCAAAGTTGTGGTTATTATTTTCCTGTGCAATTGTTCATTCCTCAAGACAAAGGGATCGATCTAGTATTTTACTCTTTGAAAGTGTTCATCGTGTTGGTAATTCCAAATTGTAAACATTTTTTTCTTGTTTTTCACAACACAGATTACCTGTTTACTGACTGTTTCGTCCTCTTCTGTGTTTACTGACAAAACAGTCAGTAAAGAAGTAATCTGTGTTGTGAACAAACAAACAAAAAATTTAGTTTAGTATTTTACTCAATGTGCTTTTATTTCGTTACTCTTTTCTTTATGACATTTAGTTAAATAGTATAAACTGAAATTTCTTCAGTTGTCATACCCTGGCTAAAAGACTCCAGGGATCACCCCAACAGCTGAAGCACTTGAACACTGATACAAATGCACCAGTTAGGGATGAGAACATTATGTGTGTGACCGGTTTGATTACCCCGCCACGTGGGCAGCCACACTCCTGACTTTGGGGGAAATTTCTTCAGTGTTTTGTTTTGTTTTTGACAATGTGCAAGATTGTCACCTTTCTTGGTTTCACTTTTTCCTAATGAATTATTAATTAAAAGATGTTAATGTGAATGTACTTATTCTTATCTAGCTAGATGTGTTTATTTTGTTTAAAATGTATTTTTCTAATTGTTATTGTCAGATGAAGTATTCAAAAACTGAAATGCATTTTGTTGTATTCTGAGTGATACACTTTATATGTTTCATTAAAAAATTTAAAAAACTGCTTTAAGATGGATGCTATTTTCATAATTTAATTTAGACACAAAAATTTGAAACTAACTGTAGAAACACCTAACCATTGTCCAAAAAAGTAATAATATTACTATTACAAGAAATTACTACTTACTGATATAGAAAGAAAATCTGTGTTTGCGACACTTTTCTTTTTGAATAGTTTTTTTAGGCAATTTGTTTTGTTACCTTAGTGTTAACTTTTATTTTGTGCTCTAAAAAAAATACAGGGTAAAAAAAATTTGTTTAAAAATTGTGAAAATAATACAGAAAAAATGGGGATGAGGTTACCACATTGTTACCGTTACCAGGCTCTTCACTTTTTTTATATCATGTTTTGCTAATGGATTTGTTGTGTTACAATAACAATAGTGTATCTCTCCACTAAGTGAGGGAATCGCAGAAGGGAAAGGGGTATGTTTATTAGGCAAAGTAACAGACCAGGTGGAAATGTTAATAAACTAAATAATCAAGTTTGTCCATTACAACAAAAAAGAAAAGTCTCAGTTTTTGTGTGTGAGTGCACTGTGTGTTATGGGAAAACTTAACACATTATTATTTTCAGTCTAATACTGTAATAGAGCGCTGAAGAGGTAAAGCAATGGACATTCACTAAAGAGAGAGAGAGAGGCGGGGTACTAGAGCATTTCTTTCAACCATATTTTGTGGACTATAAGGCGATACTTTTTTTTCTCAGACTGAGTCCCCTGCGCCTTATATTATCACAAACAATATAGTAAGAAAGTATAAGAGAATCTGAATTTTGTATACTGTATTTAAACGGACTATAATTAAGCGATATTTTTTTCTCAGACTGAGACCCCTGCGCCTTATAATTCATGGCTTAAACTGCTTCCTTCTCACGAAGGAAATACTTTTTT
>CM065690.1:49362737-49375237 GCA_017654935.2 Phymorhynchus buccinoides
ATTGATTCAATGGTATCACACTTTTCTACATTGTATTTGCACCCCTATCCTGCCCCCCAACTCGACCAGATGCTAAGCTGGGGCATGCCTGAGCCACATGTTGAATCAAACATTTTATCAAATTAAGTCTGAATAAAATAATTTTAACTCATCTGCAGATGAGATTTCTCATTCGTTCGAACCAATTCTTGATATATGTGTACTAATGAACGAAAACTATTTTTCATTCATATTTCTTTTCTCATTTGCAAGTCATAAATTGGCCATTTCACGAACTAGGCAAACCATTTTGCCAATTTCATGAAATGGGCAATTTCATGGATTGGGCGTAACATGTACACACAAAAAAAAGTAGACCTACAAAAACACACCCACACAATCAATGCCTTCGTAGACTACCAGTAGTGCCTGTCGCAGTCAAAAAAGTCGCTCAGTCAAATAAATCGCCCGCTACTATGAGAGTGTGTATTTGCGACAACCAGAAATTTCACTTTTTCTGTAGTTGAACCATTTACCTAACCCTAGAAAAAAGTGAAATGTGTGGTTCATGCTCAATGTCGCAAAATGTCGCAAATACACTCTCATACCGGGCGATTTATTCGACTGAGCGACTTTTTTGGCTGCGACAGTGCCTACTACACCTTACGACAAGTATAGCTTGTAATGTAAGTAGGGCCTACCCCATTAAGAGCTTCGCAGTTTGACCTCTCGACCGTCCCACCCTGTCGTTACGAAATAGGTCTTACGTGTTGTGTTGTCGATTCGGCAAAAAAGATATTCCCATGAGTTTAATCCCTGCCACCTAACACCCTGCCCCCCCCCCCCCCCCCCCCCCCCCCCCCCCCCCCCCCCCCCCCCCCCCCCCCCCCCCCCCCCCCCCACCCCCCCCCCCCCCCCCCCCAGCCCACGGCTAACCCCACGGCTCAAACGTCGTCTCCCCTTCATTTTTGCCCTTTAATTGTCCTTTGCCCGACAAAGGTCAGTACTATAAGGGAGTATAAGTTTCTCGCACAGTCTCTCTCTGTCTCTCTCTATCTCTGTCTCTCTCTCTCTCTCTCTCTCTCTCTCTCTCTCTCTCTCTCTCTCTCTCTCTCTCTCTCTCTCTCTCTCTCTCTCTCTCTCTCTCTCTCTCTCTCTCTCTCTCTCTCTCTCTCTCTCTCTCTCTCTCTCTCTCTCTCTCTCTCTCTCTCTGTATTCTATGTTCGTATATGTACCAAGGACAGATTGGAAGACTAGGCGTTGCCTAAAATTTTTATCCTTGAAAAATAAAGTTAAAGTTTTCAAGTTTTTAAAGTTTTCAAGTTTTTTTTAGTTTTTCAAGTTTTCAAGTTCTCTCTCTCTCTCTCTCTCTCTCTCTCTCTCTCTCTCTCTCTCTCTCTCTCTCTCTCTCTCTCTCTCTCTCTCTCTCTCTCTCTCTCTCTCTCTCTCTCTCTCTCTCTCTCTCTCTAAGATATCTCGCGAACCACTTCAAATTTTGTGCGTGGGTGTAATACCAAACGTACAGATTGGTGCAAACATTATGCCTCGGTGGTGTCGCCGAGCGACAGACATAATTCATAGACCCCGTTTTTGTCCCTACTGTTATATATCACAAAGGATTGCATGGAATCACTTCTCTCCACCCTCCTCCCTGTCTTTCTCCGTCCATTCTTCCTTCTCTTTCGTCTCCTCCTCCTCCTCCTCCTTTTCTCTCCCTTCTCATTGGCAACACCCATTTTGCTCGACCAAGAGGCTCAATGGACACACACCTATATGGCTAGACATCTTGTGCACCTTATGCCATGTCCTACCTTTCGCTCTAGTCCTTGCCGTCAGCGTGCAGTCATGTCATGCCACTGCCCTCAGAACGTGACTGACATTAGCCTATCAAAGGACAGTCAGTCAACACCGGTGCGTAAGCTTACGCGTTTCGGTGACACCCACCCCAATTCAATTTCGGCGGGAGAAAAAAAAAAAGGCCCACTTGTTGTAGGGGAAGGGGGGTAAAAAGCGCATGGGCGGGTAAGAAGCCCACCCCAATTATCTCATGAAATAAGGAAAATTTCAGTCAAATTTGCCCATGAGACGAATGCTAGACATTAACGTTCGTCTCATGGGCAAAATGAGACTGAAATTTGCTTCATTTCATGAGATAATTAGGGTGGGCTTCTTACCCGCCCATGCGCTTTTTACCCCGTCTTCCCCTAATATTGAAGCTTGGCATTGCACTATATACAAATGCCTATGCCAAACTAGCGAGATACTCGCTCCGGTGTTGCATAAAATATTTTACCCATGAAATAAATACTCTTTTTCCCTCATTCAGATTGTTGTTTGTTTGGGAAAGATTCGCCCCCTAAATACATTCAGAGGCGTCTTGTGGCATGCAGGAAGAACAGAAGATTCATCATTAAATACTGAGAAGTCAGGGATATTTGTCTAACATTTATTATTATTTATTTTCGTTTGCACGGACGGTTGTTTTTAGGTATAAGCTTTCAACCGTTGGTCGGCGCTCTTTTACTGTTTCAGGACCGAACAAATGTCAAACAAACTTCCTCTCTCCCTGCGTGAGCGACCGGCCCTCTCCATCTTCAAATCCAGTCTCAAAACCCACCTGTTCCCCCGTCAATAAGGATCACACACACACACTTTCTCCTCTCTCTCTCATGCCTTTTGGTCTATTTCCGGCTGATCTGGGTCTGGATCTGGATCTGGAGGCATGCGTCGCAGACGGCACTTCTGACAATAGACGCGACGGAACTAGGAGGGCGCATTCCTTATTAGAATTAAAACAAAAAGATAGAAAGGAGAAAGACCTACTGCTTACCCTGGGTTAAGACCATTAAACCCCCCCCCAGTTCAGCCGGAAGGGCCCAGGCCCCACTTCCAGGAGCAAGCAAAAAATAAAAAAGTAATGGTCTAGTGGTCAGTGGACGCAGGCTCAGATGGTGATCTGGTCAGCGCTGATGTAAATGCGCTGACGGAGCCTGCGGTGACAGTAGCCTCATTCAGTTGGTTCCACTCCGTGGCAGTCTTGACGAAGAAGAAGCTGTTGCATACTTCTTTATGTCAAACGTGTGTGTGTCATTTTGTTCTTTGAATACGTTACGAATGTTAATGTGTGCGCATGCGCTTTGGTTTGATTGGTTACAATGGTATCAAGAATTGGCGCCGTCTAAATACTGTATGTTATGTTATGTTTCGTGTCTTTTGTTTGTTCGTCTGCTTGTGTTCCCCCGTCTGTCTGCGTGTCGTTCTCCCCACTGACTCTCTCTGTCTCTTTCTCCCGCGCGAGATAAACAGACAGGCAGACTTCATTAGTGCACAGTTAATTGTTTGTGTCCGGTAATGTTCAGATGATGTGTTTTGGTGTGTAAAAAGAATGATGGATGACATGATCAGATGTTGTGTTTTGGTGTGTAATGGGAAAGTAAAGAATGACAGACGACATGATCAGATGTTGTGTTTTGGTGTGTAATGGGAAAGTAAAGAATGATAGATGACATCATGATCAGATGATGTGTTTTGGTGTGTAATGCGAAAGTAAAGAATGATAGATGACATCATGATCAGATGATGTGTTTTGGTGTGTAATGCGAAAGTAAAGAATGATAGATGACATGCTCAGATGTTGTGTTTTGGTGTGTAATGCGAAAGTAAAGAATGATAGACGACATGCTCAGATGATGTGTTTTGGTGTGTAATGCGAAAGTAAAGAATGACAGACGACATGCTCAGATGATGTGTTTTGGTGTGTAATGCGAAAGTAAAGAATGATAGATGACATCATGATCAGATGTTGTGTTTTGGTGTGTAATGCGAAAGTAGAAGAGATGAATGCGAGTAAAGAATGACATGCTCAGATGATGTGTTTTGGTGTGTAATGCGAAAGTAAAGAATGATAGATGACATGCTCAGATGATGTGTTTTGGTGTGTAATGCGAAAGTAAAGAATGATAGATGACATGAGATGATGTGTTTTGGTGTGTAATGCGAAAGTAAAGAATGATAGATGACATGCTCAGATGATGTGTTTTGGTGTGTAATGCGAAAGTAAAGAATGATAGATGACATGCTCAGATGATGTGTTTTGGTGTGTAATGCGAAAGTAAAGAATGATAGATGACATGATCAGATGATGTGTTTTGGTGTGTAATGCGAAAGTAAAGAATGATAGATGACATGCTCAGATGATGTGTTTTGGTGTGTAATGCGAAAGTAAAGAAATGATAGATGACATGCTCAGATGATGTGTTTTGGTGTGTAATGCGAAAGTAAAGAATGATAGATGACATGATCAGATGATGTGTTTTGGTGTGTAATGCGAAAGTAAAGAATGATAGATGACATGCTCAGATGATGTGTTTTGGTGTGTAATGCGAAAGTAAAGAATGATAGATGACATGCTCAGATGATGTGTTTTGGTGTGTAATGCGAAAGTAAAGAATGATAGATGACATGCTCAGATGATGTGTTTTGGTGTGTAATGCGAAAGTAAAGAATGATAGATGACATGCTCAGATGATGTGTTTTGGTGTGTAATGCGAAAGTAAAGAATGATAGATGACATGCTCAGATGATGTGTTTTGGTGTGTAATGCGAAAGTAAAGAATGATAGATGACATGCTCAGATGATGTGTTTTGGTGTGTAATGCGAAAGTAAAGAATGATAGATGACATGATCAGATGATTGTGTTTTGGTGTGTAATGCGAAAGTAAAGAATGATAGATGACATGCTCAGATGATGTGTTTTGGTGTGTAATGCGAAAGTAAAGAATGATAGATGACATGACGAAAGTAAAGAATGATAGATCAGATGATGTGTTTTGGTGTGTAATGCGAAAGTAAAGAATGACAGATGACATGCTCAGATGATGTGTTTTGGTGTGTAATGCGAAAGTAAAGAATGATAGATGACATGCTCAGATGATGTGTTTTGGTGTGTAATGCGAAAGTAAAGAATGATAGATGACATGCTCAGATGATGTGTTTTGGTGTGTAATGCGAAAGTAAAGAATGAAAGATGACATGCTCAGATGATGTGTTTTGGTGTGTAATGCGAAAGTAAAGAATGATAGATGACATGCTCAGATGATGTGTTTTGGTGTGTAATGCGAAAGTAAAGAATGATAGATGACATGCTCAGATGATGTGTTTTGGTGTGTAATGCGAAAGTAAAGAATGATAGATGACAGATGACATGCTGTGTTTTGGTGTGCAATGTGAAAGTAAAGAATGACAGTTGACAGATGATGTGTTTTGGTGTGTAATGCGAAAGTAAAGAATGATAGATGACATGCTCAGATGATGTGTTTTGGTGTGTAATGCGAAAGTAAAGAATGATAGATGACATGCTCAGATGATGTGTTTTGGTGTGTAATGCGAAAGTAAAGAATGATAGATGACATGCTCAGATGATGTGTTTTGGTGTGTAATGCGAAAGTAAAGAATGATAGATGACATGCTCAGATGATGTGTTTTGGTGTGTAATGCGAAAGTAAAGAATGATAGATGACATGCTCAGATGAGATTGTGTTTTGGTGTGTAATGCGAAAGTAAAGAATGATAGATGACATGATCAGATGATGTGTTTTGGTGTGTAATGCGAAAGTAAAGAATGATAGATGACATGCTCAGATGATGTGTTTTGGTGTGTAATGCGAAAGTAAAGAATGATAGATGACATGCTCAGATGATGTGTTTTGGTGTGTAATGCGAAAGTAAAGAATGATAGATGACATGCTCAGATGATGTGTTTTGGTGTGTAATGCGAAAGTAAAGAATGATAGATGACATGCTCAGATGATGTGTTTTGGTGTGTAATGCGAAAGTAAAGAATGATAGATGACATGCTCAGATGATGTGTTTTGGTGTGTAATGCGAAAGTAAAGAATGATAGATGACATGCTCAGATGATGTGTTTTGGTGTGTAATGCGAAAGTAAAGAATGATAGATGACATGATCAGATGATGTGTTTTGGTGTGTAATGCGAAAGTAAAGAATGATAGATGACATGATCAGATGATGTGTTTTGGTGTGTAATGCGAAAGTAAAGAATGATAGATGACATGCTCAGATGATGTGTTTTGGTGTGTAATGCGAAAGTAAAGAATGATAGATGACATGCTCAGATGATGTGTTTTGGTGTGTAATGCGAAAGTAAAGAATGATAGATGACATGCTCAGATGATGTGTTTTGGTGTGTAATGCGAAAGTAAAGAATGATAGATGACATGCTCAGATGATGTGTTTTGGTGTGTAATGCGAAAGTAAAGAATGATAGATGACATGCTCAGATGATGTGTTTTGGTGTGTAATGCGAAAGTAAAGAATGATAGATGACATGCTCAGATGATGTGTTTTGGTGTGTAATGCGAAAGTAAAGAATGATAGATGACATGATCAGATGATGTGTTTTGGTGTGTAATGCGAAAGTAAAGAATGATAGATGACATGCTCAGATGATGTGTTTTGGTGTGTAATGCGAAAGTAAAGAATGATAGATGACATGCTCAGATGATGTGTTTTGGTGTGTAATGCGAAAGTAAAGAATGATAGATGACATGCTCAGATGATGTGTTTTGGTGTGTAATGCGAAAGTAAAGAATGATAGATGACATGCTCAGATGATGTGTTTTGGTGTGTAATGCGAAAGTAAAGAATGATAGATGACATGCTCAGATGATGTGTTTTGGTGTGTAATGCGAAAGTAAAGAATGATAGACATGACATGCTCAGATGATGTGTGTTGGTGTGTAATGCGAAAGTAAAGAATGATAGATGACATGCTCAGATGATTTGTTTTGGTGTGTAATGCGAAAGTAAAGAATGATAGATGACATGCTCAGATGATGTGTTTTGGTGTGTAATGCGAAAGTAAAGAATGATAGATGACATGCTCAGATGATGTGTTTTGGTGTGTAATGCGAAAGTAAAGAATGATAGATGACATGCTCAGATGATGTGTTTTGGTGTGTAATGCGAAAGTAAAGAATGATAGATGACATGATGAATGCAGATGATGTGTTTTGGTGTGTAATGCGAAAGTAAAGAATGATAGATGACATGCTCAGATGATGTGTTTTGGTGTGTAATGCGAAAGTAAAGAATGATAGATGACATGCTCAGATGATGTGTTTTGGTGTGTAATGCGAAAGTAAAGAATGATAGATGACATGCTCAGATGATGTGTTTTGGTGTGTAATGCGAAAGTAAAGAATGATAGATGACATGCTCAGATGATGTGTTTTGGTGTGTAATGCGAAAGTAAAGAATGATAGATGACATGATCAGATGATGTGTTTTGGTGTGTAATGCGAAAGTAAAGAATGATAGATGACATGATCAGATGATGTGTTTTGGTGTGTAATGCGAAAGTAAAGAATGATAGATGACATCATGATCAGATGATGTGTTTTGGTGTGTAATGCGAAAGTAAAGAATGATAGATGACATCAGATGATCAGATGATGTGTTTTGGTGTGTAATGCGAAAGTAAAGAATGATGACATGCTCAGATGATGTGTTTTGGTGTGTAATGCGAAAGTAAAGAATGACAGATGACATCAGATGATGTGTTTTGGTGTGTAATGCGAAAGTAAAGAATGATAGATGACATGCTCAGATGATGTGTTTTGGTGTGTAATGCGAAAGTAAAGAATGATAGATGACATGCTCAGATGATGTGTTTTGGTGTGTAATGCGAAAGTAAAGAATGATAGATGACATGCTCAGATGATGTGTTTTGGTGTGTAATGCGAAAGTAAAGAATGATAGATGACATGCTCAGATGATGTGTTTTGGTGTGTAATGCGAAAGTAAAGAATGATAGATGACATGCTCAGATGATGTGTTTTGGTGTGTAATGCGAAAGTAAAGAATGATAGATGACATGCTCAGATGATGTGTTTTGGTGTGTAATGCGAAAGTAAAGAATGATAGATGACATGCTCAGATGATGTGTTTTGGTGTGTAATGCGAAAGTAAAGAATGATAGATGACATGCTCAGATGATGTGTTTTGGTGTGTAATGCGAAAGTAAAGAATGACAGATGACATGCTCAGATGATGTGTTTTGGTGTGTAATGCGAAAGTAAAGAATGATAGATGACATGCTCAGATGATGTGTTTTGGTGTGTAATGCGAAAGTAAAGAATGATAGATGACATGCTCAGATGATGTGTTTTGGTGTGTAATGCGAAAGTAAAGAATGATAGATGACATGCTCAGATGATGTGTTTTGGTGTGTAATGCGAAAGTAAAGAATGATAGATGACATGCTCAGATGATGTGTTTTGGTGTGTAATGCGAAAGTAAAGAATGATAGATGACATGCTCAGATGATGTGTTTTGGTGTGTAATGCGAAAGTAAAGAATGATAGATGACATGCTCAGATGATGTGTTTTGGTGTGTAATGCGAAAGTAAAGAATGATAGATGACATCATGCTCAGATGTTGTGTTTTGGTGTGTAATGCGAAAGTAAAGAATGATAGATGACATGATCAGATGATGTGTTTTGGTGTGTAATGCGAAAGTAAAGAATGATAGATGACATCATGATCAGATGTTGTGTTTTGGTGTGTAATGCGAAAGTAAAGAATGATAGATGACATGATCAGATGATGTGTTTTGGTGTGTAATGCGAAAGTAAAGAATGATAGATGACATGCTCAGATGATGTGTTTTGGTGTGTAATGCGAAAGTAAAGAATGACAGATGACATGCTCAGATGATGTGTTTTGGTGTGTAATGCGAAAGTAAAGAATGATAGATGACATGCTCAGATGATGTGTTTTGGTGTGTAATGCGAAAGTAAAGAATGAAGATGACATGAGATGATGTGTTTTGGTGTGTAATGCGAAAGTAAAGAATGATCAGACATGCTCAGATGATGTGTTTTGGTGTGTAATGCGAAAGTAAAGAATGATAGATGACATGATCAGATGATGTGTTTTGGTGTGTAATGCGAAAGTAAAGAATGATAGATGACATGCTCAGATGATGTGTTTTGGTGTGTAATGCGAAAGTAAAGAATGATAGATGACATGCTCAGATGATGTGTTTTGGTGTGTAATGCGAAAGTAAAGAATGATAGATGACATGCTCAGATGATGTGTTTTGGTGTGTAATGCGAAAGTAAAGAATGATAGATGACATGCTCAGATGATGTGTTTTGGTGTGTAATGCGAAAGTAAAGAATGATAGATGACATGCTCAGATGATTTGTTTTGGTGTGTAATGCGAAAGTAAAGAATGATAGATGACATGATCAGATGATGTGTTTTGGTGTGTAATGCGAAAGTAAAGAATGATAGATGACATGCTCAGATGATGTGTTTTGGTGTGTAATGCGAAAGTAAAGAATGATAGATGACATGCTCAGATGATGTGTTTTGGTGTGTAATGCGAAAGTAAAGAATGATAGATGACATGCTCAGATGATGTGTTTTGGTGTGTAATGCGAAAGTAAAGAATGACAGATGACATGCTCAGATGATGTGTTTTGGTGTGTAATGCGAAAGTAAAGAATGATAGATGACATGATCAGATGATGTGTTTTGGTGTGTAATGCGAAAGTAAAGAATGATAGATGACATGCTCAGATGATGTGTTTTGGTGTGTAATGCGAAAGTAAAGAATGACAGATGACATGCTCAGATGATGTGTTTTGGTGTGTAATGCGAAAGTAAAGAATGATAGATGACATGCTCAGATGATGTGTTTTGGTGTGTAATGCGAAAGTAAAGAATGATAGATGACATGATCAGATGATGTGTTTTGGTGTGTAATGCGAAAGTAAAGAATGACAGATGACATGATCAGATGTTGTGTTTTGGTGTGTAATGCGAAAGTAAAGAATGATAGATGACATGCTCATGATCAGATGATTGTGTTTTGGTGTGTAATGCGAAAGTAAAGAATGATAGATGACATGATCAGATGATGTGTTTTGGTGTGTAATGCGAAAGTAAAGAATGATAGATGACATGCTCAGATGATGTGTTTTGGTGTGTAATGCGAAAGTAAAGAATGATAGATGACATGCTCAGATGATGTGTTTTGGTGTGTAATGCGAAAGTAAAGAATGATAGATGACATGCTCAGATGATGTGTTTTGGTGTGTAATGCGAAAGTAAAGAATGATAGATGACATGCTCAGATGATGTGTTTTGGTGTGTAATGCGAAAGTAAAGAATGATAGATGACATGCTCAGATGATGTGTTTTGGTGTGTAATGCGAAAGTAAAGAATGACAGATGACATGCTCAGATGATGTGTTTTGGTGTGTAATGCGAAAGTAAAGAATGATAGATGACATGCTCAGATGATGTGTTTTGGTGTGTAATGCGAAAGTAAAGAATGACAGATGACATGCTCAGATGATGTGTTTTGGTGTGTAATGCGAAAGTAAAGAATGATAGATGACATGCTCAGATGATGTGTTTTGGTGTGTAATGCGAAAGTAAAGAATGACAGATGACATGATCAGAGATGATGTGTTTTGGTGTGTAATGCGAAAGTAAAGAATGACAAGATGACATGCTCAGATGATGTGTTTTGGTGTGTAATGCGAAAGTAAAGAATGAAGAGACATGATCAGATGACGGTGTGTAATGCGAAAGTCAGAATGATGATGACATGCTCAGGTGTGTAATGCGAAAGTAAAGAATGATAGATGACATGAATCAGATGATGTGTTTTGGTGTGTAATGCGAAAGTAAAGAATGATAGATGACATGCTCAGATGATGTGTTTTGGTGTGTAATGCGAAAGTAAAGAATGATAGATGACATGCTCAGATGATGTTGTTTTGGTGTGTAATGCGAAAGTAAAGAATGATAGATGACATGCTCAGATGATGTGTTTTGGTGTGTAATGCGAAAGTAAAGAATGATAGATGACATGCTCAGATGATGTGTTTTGGTGTGTAATGCGAAAGTAAAGAATGATAGATGACATGCTCAGATGATGTGTTTTGGTGTGTAATGCGAAAGTAAAGAATGATAGAGATGACATGCTCAGATGATGTGTTTTGGTGTGTAATGCGAAAGTAAAGAATGATAGATGACATGCTCAGATGATGTGTTTTGGTGTGTAATGCGAAAGTAAAGAATGATAGAGACGACATGCTCAGATGATGTGTTTTGGTGTGTAATGCGAAAGTAAAGAATGATAGATGACATGCTCAGATGATGTGTTTTGGTGTGTAATGCGAAAGTAAAGAATGATAGATGACATGATGTTGTTGATCAGATGATGTGTTTTGGTGTGTAATGCGAAAGTAAAGAATGACAGATGACATGCTCAGATGATGTGTTTTGGTGTGTAATGCGAAAGTAAAGAATGACAGATGACATGCTCAGATGTTGTGTTTTGGTGTGTAATGCGAAAGTAAAGAATGATAGATGACATGCTCAGATGATGTGTTTTGGTGTGTAATGCGAAAGTAAAGAATGATAGATGACATGCTCAGATGATGTGTTTTGGTGTGTAATGCGAAAGTAAAGAATGATAGATGACATGATCAGATGATGTGTTTTGGTGTGTAATGCGAAAGTAAAGAATGATGAGAATGACATGAATGATAGATCAGATGATGATGTTTTGGTGTGTAATGCGAAAGTAAAGAATGATAGATGACATGCTCAGATGATGTGTTTTGGTGTGTAATGCGAAAGTAAAGAATGATAGATGACATGATCAGATGATGTGTTTTGGTGTGTAATGCGAAAGTAAAGAATGATAGACGACATGCTCAGATGATGTGTTTTGGTGTGTAATGCGAAAGTAAAGAATGATAGATGACATGATCAGATGATGTGTTTTGGTGTGTAATGCGAAAGTAAAGAATGATAGATGACATGCTCAGATGATGTGTTTTGGTGTGTAATGCGAAAGTAAAGAATGATAGATGACATGATCAGATGATGTGTTTTGGTGTGTAATGACATGCTCAGATGATGTGTTTTGGTGTGTAATGCGAAAGTAAAGAATGATAGATCGACATGCTCAGATGATGTGTTTTGGTGTGTAATGCGAAAGTAAAGAATGATAGATGACATGCTCAGATGATGTGTTTTGGTGTGTAATGCGAAAGTAAAGAATGATAGATGACATGCTCAGATGATGTGTTTTGCGTGTGTAGATGCTCAGATGAAGTAAAGAAAGAATGATAGTTGACTGACATCATGATCAGATGTTGTGTTTTGGTGTGTAATGCGAAAGTAAAGAATGATAGATGACATGCTCAGATGATGTGTTTTGGTGTGTAATGCGAAAGTAAAGAATGATAGATGACATGCTCAGATGATGTGTTTTGGTGTGTAATGCGAAAGTAAAGAATGACAGATGACATGAATGATAGACGACTCAGATGATGTGTTTTGGTGTGTAATGCGAAAGTAAAGAATGATAGAACATGACATGCTCAGATGATGTGTTTTGGTGTGTAATGCGAAAGTAAAGAATGACAGATGACATGCTCAGATGATGTGTTTTGGTGTGCAATGCGAAA
>CM065690.1:49381529-49389029 GCA_017654935.2 Phymorhynchus buccinoides
CAGTCCATGATGACGTTAGGAGAGGCCGGCGTTGAGCAACGAGCCGAACGGCATAATAGCCGACATCAGAATCCCTGCCAATGTCCTGTCTGATGTGCCCATGAACTCCAGGCCTGCACGCATAATCAAATAAGTGCAAACCCGATATGTGTCCAAAGCATGGTTTTGAACAAAAGCAAGAAAACTAGTCAATGGCTCTGAAAAAGAAATCAACATTCTAATTTGGGAATATTCGTCTTTATCCATCAAAATTTAAAAATAAAATTTAAATTAAACGATTTTATTTTATTATTTAAAAGCAAAATCTTTTGATGAAAAGTCAAAAACTGCTCTCTTCAAGGTGGAATGTCTGCAATGACGTATCGTGAACGCCGAGATTCAAATATCTGTAAAATGAAAAACTAGTAAAGGTACTTAAACTCTTTTTTGCGTATATATTTTAGGAATCTTGGCTCGACCTTCTCTACATCTTAGTTGATCATACACATAAAAACATAATGATTGGTTTTTATCCATTACCATGTGTACTCCATTGTTTTTAGAAACAATGGGGCAAGGAATAATGACTACTATATGCAAGAAATATACGTGGACATATTCATAATACAGACGCTGAAGGAGGAATGAATCAGAATTTGAAAGAGACATCATACATTCAAATGGATGCCGAGAAAGAGTGAATCGAGGTAACGAGGATTGATGGATCAATGGCAGATGGGTGGGTGGATGGACTGACAGATGGAGGGACAGATGAACGATGGGTGATAAGACTTCTTTTGCTTTGTTATTGATACCGACAGAGGACGTAGAAGGCGAGGTAGAAGCCGATGTTGAAGGCGGCTGCCAGGAAGCGGTATACCAGCAGCATGGCAGGCAGCCCTGGAAAGGCCATGGCCATCACCACCACGATCTCCAGCATCATACACACCATCAGCACCTTCTTCCTCCCGAACCTGAAACAACAAAAGAAAAGTGAACAAAGTCGATGACAAAGAAGACAAAGATGATTATGATAAGGATTATGATGAATTCCTCGCATCAATGGATAAAGCGTCCTTGATGGCAAACCCGGGCGCAGCACCATGTGGCACATGATGGGCAAAGGAATCCTGGCCCCGCGAAGAGGCATTAGAAACAAGCGGTGCTTTCTTCCATCTGCACTTGTCCTCTGCAGCTTCTCTTCGTGCTAAATAAGACATTGTGTGTTCTTTATGTGTCAATACACCTTTGTACTAAATGTTAGCTTTTCTTTTTACTAAAATCTCTGTGTTTTGTGATTGAGAATTCCAGATATGAGCACTTTGCATTGACGAACCATCTGGCTGTCTCTGACTGTATGTCACAGCTTAGGTATTGAAACAGAGTAGGCAAATGTACGTACGTACCTGTCGCAGAGCATTCCAGACACCAAGGAGCCCACCAACAGTCCCAGCATGTACATCATGTTGACCTTGGCCCTGAACCCTTTGTCCTCACACACCAGGTCGAACTGAAATACAGTTCATTCACTGGAATGTTCATTGTTCTTTCCTAATTGGTACAGTTAGGCTTTTTTTTTTAAACTAAGGATATTGTATGGGATAACATTATTTGAAAATATAATTGGGGCAGTGCCTCCACACAGAGAGCTGGACAACTTCACCCTCTCCACGAGTGTCTCCCCGTACGGGGGGTGTTTCAGTACAAGGAGTTCCCCACCTTCTGGAAGCTCTGTGCTAGTAACCTGCCTCTACTCTGTCTCTCTCTCTAACTCTGCCTTTTCATTTTCTCACTATCGTCCACTATCTTCTGTCTGTCTCTCTTTGTATCTGCCTTTGGAACCAAATGGTGCAAGTCTGGATTTTCATTCAGAAACAAACATGGTTTAAATTTATATCCATCTTAAGCCCACATGTTCAATAGATTTTTTTGGACACTGAAACAGGGTAGATTGTAGGCTATATTTGCACTGTATAAGCTTTTTTTTAAAACCATTCTTCAATGTTTCAATATTAAATTAAGAAATGTTTGTTTTACAAAATCTTATTCGGATTTCTTGCTTAACATGATCATTCTACTTTTGTTGTTGTTGCTGACTTGGCTTTTACAAAAACTCTAATGTACTAGGATTGAACAATAAAGGGTAAAGGAAAAGGTACCTTTGAGCCTTTATTTTTCAATCTTATTACCAAAAGGTACAGAAATCAACATTTCATCATTCTAATATACTAGGTTTTTAAGCGATTTTAGATTAGAAACAGACCTGAGTGATGATGGTTCTGTCAAAATCGCTGTCGTCATACACCCATCTGTCACAGGGCTCTGTGTCGTTATCAGACGTTGTGTTAATGACGTCACGGTCCTTGTAGACGTTACACTTGGAATAGCTGACGTCATCATCTGATGACGTCATGGGGATGGAGAGGTTGACCAGCGTTCTGTGTGCTTCGCTCTGAATGGAATAGGTGTCGTTGACCAGACCTGGCACTCTGCATCTGAACAGTGAGAGAGAGAGAGAGAGAGAGAGAGAGAGAGAGAGAGAGAGTGAGAGAGAGAGAGAGAGAGAGAGAGAGAGAGAGAGAGAGAGAGAGAGAGGGGGGGAGAGGGAGAGAGAGAGAGAGGAGGGAGGAGAGAGAGGAGAGAGAGAGAGAGAGAGGGGAGAGATAGAGAGAGAGGAGAGAGAGAGAGAAGAGAGAGAGAGAGAGAGAGAGAGGGGGAGGAGAAAGAGAGGGAGAGAGAGAGAGAGAGGAGAGAGAGAGAGAGAGAGAGAGAAGAGAACAAGAACAGAACAACGATTTAATGAACTGGGCCATCTGCCCATGTCAAACGGAACAGTGGGGTAGGGGCGATAACAAATAAGAAAAATAACATAGAATACGCCGAAAAAATCATGCACAATTTGGCAAGCAATATACCAGAAACTGTTATTCCCCCCCCCCCCCCCCCTCCCCCCCCCTACCCCCCTTTCTTAGAGAGAGAGAGAGAGGAGAGAGAGAGAGAGAAGAGAGAGAGAGGAGAGAGAGAGAGAGAGAGAGACTGAGAGAAGAGAGGAGAGTGAGAGAGAGACGATAGGAGAGAGAGAGAGAGAGAGAGAGAGAGATAGAATAGGTGTCGTTGACCAGACCTGGCACTCTGCATCTGAACAATGAAGAGAGAGAGAGAGAGAGAGAGAGAGAGAGAGAGAGAGAGAGAGAGAGGAGAGAGAGAGAGAGAGAGAGAGAGGAGAGAGAGAGAGAGAGAGAGAGAGAGATCGATGAGAGAGAGAGATGAGTAATGGAGAGAGAGAGAGAGAGAGAGACAGAGAGAGAGAGAGAGAGAGAGAGAGAGAGAGAGAGAGAGAGAGAGAAGAGAGAGAGAGAGAGAGAGATGAATGGAATAGGTGTCGTTGACCAGACCTGGCACTCTTCATCTGAACGAGAGAGAGAGAGAGAGAGAGAGAGAGAGAGAGAGAGAGAGAGGAGGAGAGAGAGAGAGAGAGAGAGGAGAGACGAGAGAGAGAGAGAGAGAGACAGACAAACAGACAGACAGACAGACAGACAGAGAAACAAACATATACAGAGAGACAGATAGAGACAGACAGAGAAAGAGACAGATTGAGACACACAGAGAGAGAGAAAGCATAGTGTTGTGGGGTATTTCCATCCCGACCCTTTCCTCCTCCTTAAGAACATGTAGGTGGGTGCAAGGAATAACAAACCAGCCAAGTTTACCAACCACTCATCCAGCCAACTAACTAATCTACGAACCAGCCAACCAACCAACTGATCAACTGACTTAATCTTCCTCTCACCTATGCTTGGGTGAATCCAAGGCGATGGTGCCGGACATGGAGGTGTAGCCAGCCATGATGACAGGAAGAAAGGCCATCAGCAGCAATCGTTTTTGATACAGACCGAACCTGTTGAGCACAGAGAGCATCTGCTCCTGGGGAGCTGGCATCATCTCTGCAGGCTGCTGTTGGTCCTCTGAGCCGCAGCCTGGTTCTTTAGGATTGTTGCTGTTTTGTGGTGCTCCTCTAGAACTCTGTGACGATTGGCTCATGGTGCTGGTTTGTACAGGTCTGCAAGCGACAATGCAACGTTTTGATTCGTGTAGAAACTTTGTGTGAACATTCTTAAAAGTTACCTTTGAAAGTCTACTGTTAAGGCGTCATTCATTACACTTTTAGGCTGCAGAAAACAATGCTTACAAACCTGACCTGTTTTGTTCACTTCAGGCCAGTGTTTGATGCCTTCACTATATCAGGATGTCTAGAATGTTAGGATGTCTAGATTTCACAGAATTTCTTCCTTTGATTTCCCAGTTATGATGTCATTTACTTTTGTGATACAAACTCTATATTGGGGGGGGGGGGGGGGGGGGGCTTGGAAAATCCCAAAGGGAAGTTCTGCAAATGTTTCACACAAAGATTCGACACACCCTAATGCATCATAGACAACAAAAGCTGGATTGCAGTAATAAAAAGGTATTGGGATTTGGGTTGGGGGGGGGATATATTGTATATATCACATAGAGTTTGCAGTCTAAAATGAAATGAATGGTTTCATAACTCAACATTCCAAGCACATATTCTGGGCATTTTCCACAAATATTCTACACATCCTTGTGCATCACATGTAGTTAAAACTGGCTTGTAGTGATCAAATAAGATGTTCAGTAATGTTGTCGTTTTCACACAATATAGAGTTCATGGTCTTAAAATTGAAATAATTATGTCATAACTGGGAAATCATAGCGAGAAATGTTGGAAACGTTCACTCAAATATTCAACAGATCAACATATTCAACAGATCTTGATACATTAAATGCAACAAAAACGTGGCTAAAGGGATCAAAACAGACCAGGTCTTTTAGAATATTTTATTTTACACATAGCATAAAGTTTGCAGCCTAAACGTAGGATCATATCAATGACTTGGGAATTTCGAAAGAAACTTTTAAGAACGTTCACATAAAGTTTCTACACATCCTAACGCATTACTTGCAACAAGTGGCTTGCAGTTATTAAAAAAAATGTTGTTTTACATCCTAGTTTATATTTCACTGTCAAGAAAATAATATATTAATGTCACAGCTGTGGAATTGAGGAAGATTCGATTCTAAAGCATCAAATGGATTGCAATGATAAAAAATATCAGTTTTTTTAAAATATTTTGTTTCACATTTTATGGAGTTTACTGTCTAAAAATAGAATTAGTGACTGTACACTTTGGAAACCTCACGTTGAACATTTAGAACGTTTACTACAAAGATGTTATATAACCTAGTGAAGCACATGCAAAACAAATTGACTTGAAGTAATGAAATGTGATAAGTTTTAAAAGCAAATGGTTTCACATTATATGGAGCTTGCTGTCTAAAGCTAGAATTAACGACATCAAAACTGGGAACCCCCTAAGGAAAATTCCAAGAATGTTACCACAAATATTCTGCACATTCTTTGCAAGGGGCACACAATAAGAAAGAAAAAAGAAGAACGTGCACATGTAAACACACGCACACGCGCAACCGCACACACGCGCACGCACACGCACACACACACACACACACACACACACACACACACACACACACACACACACACACACACACACACACACACATACTCGCGCTCACGCACACACACACACACACACACACACCACACACACACACACAAAAACTTGTGAATACAGACTTGGCACTTATAGGCCCGTTTCTATCACTCCGTTTTGCTTTGCAACTTCCTGATCCAACCCTAACCCTAACCCCACCCACCACCCCCCCCACCCCCCCCCCCCACCCCCCCCCCCCCCCCCCCCACCCCCGCAACACAGGCCCAGTTTTCCGTGGGTTTGCCCCAGCTAAAGCCCTTTGAGTGTTCAGTTAATTGTAGGCCTGCATGAGGCTTACATTATCTTTTGTATTTCTTCTTTCACAAAACAAAAGACATGACTCTTGCACTCATCCTCAAAGGCTATTGCAGGCACATTTCTGCCAGGTCCTTTCTGCCACGTAGGCCTACTAGTCTAGGCCCTTATAGGCCCTAATGTGGTGAACACGAAACGGGAGCTCACGGATAAGCTTAGCATGCCAACGGGGGCTGACTCAGGCTAGGCCGCGCCAATATGATGCTAAACTTCTTTTTTTTAAATGGTGCTTATCCTTTCGAACCTTGATTGAGATGAATTAAGAACACCCATCCCTTCAACAAAGCCGTCAACACATGATGAAAATGATGTTTTACGTCCTCTGGGTCATAGATACATACTGGCTGCAATGCCCGGAGGCAGTGCAACACCAGTAAAGTCCCGAAGTTTTAACAATATAGATAGGAGTAACGGTAACCACGTCTCGGTTAAACCTCATCGGCTATGGTACCGCCACATTAACCGTCAACACATTCGTCTGACCTTGCTCTATATAGTGGTTGAGGGGTTGGTACTGGCCTTACCCCATGAACATTTGATCACTTATCACAAATCGAGCAGACTATCATAAGAACCGGACTTCCTTACTCGTCGAACCCAATCAGATCTTCAGTGCGAAACAACAAGAAAGCAATAAAAGTTCCCTCCTCAAACACCGATCAGTTCAAAAACTCTTTCTTTGCTAGAACGCCAACCGAGTAGAACCGTCTGAATAACAGTAGAAAGAGCGTCACAGGGAAAAAAGTCACGGAAGAAAAATCGCAAGAATTGATAGGTTAAAAAAGTCACAGCAAAAAAAAAGTCACAGAAAACATGTTGTTGTATTGTTGTTCTTACTGTGGCTTCTTCTGCCTGGAAGCACCCAATTTATCACCAAATTGATGGATGGTATTGTCCTGTACGAGGTTGTAGAAATTGTTACTCCTGCATTCACAGAGGTGGCTTTTCTCTTGGAATGCTAACGTACTAATGTACTTGTAACCACCATGGCATACTTTTAAGTCTTCTCTGGGTGATTTTTATGACCCCCCTCCCCCTCTTCCCTCCCCTTCCTTTGAAACTTTCGGAAGGAAATTTTTACTGAAAATTGGAACTAGAAGCAAGCAACATTCTGCCATTCTCTGGAAAGGGAAAGGATTAGGATCGGAATGGTAAAGGTCAAGATGTGCCACCCCCCACCTACATTTCTCGGTTAATTGTTATTTTTCCGTTTTTGCCTTTCTTACCATACATAAAGCTGTATTTTAGGAACATTTTTAGCTAATAACCTTTTTGGAATACTAACCCTATCCCTAACCCTAGCCCTAACCCTAACCCTACCCCCCACCCTATAAGACGGAAACACGCAACGAACCACAACTGTGACAAATCGCGGTGTACTGCAGTACATAGTGGGGGGTAGGGTTAGGTTTAGGGCTAGGGTTAGGGATAGGGTTAGTATTCCAAAAAGGTTATTAGCTACAAATGTTCCTAAAATACAGCTTTATGTATGGTAAGAAAGGCAAAAACGGAAAAATACAATTAACCAAGAAATGCAGGGGGGTGATAGTGAGGGCCGTAACCGTGAGAGACGAAAGGGTGTCTAAAGTAAAATTTTGACAAAAAATCAAAC
>CM065690.1:49391529-49416529 GCA_017654935.2 Phymorhynchus buccinoides
ACTGTTTCATCTACAAATTACTTTCTCTTTAATTTTGAAGTAATTAAGAATGTTGTTCAGGCACAGGGACATCCTTGTTGTTGTTGTTGTTGTTGTTGTTGTTGTCTATCAGCAGGTTTGCTAGAAAAGTTATGAACAGATTTTAATAACAATCTTTTGCATAGCATAGCAAAGCATGTATATAGGCTTCACAGCCTTTTGCTCGCTTTGTAGGTTTTCTTTTATTTTTTTTGTTGTTGTTTTGTTTTTGTTTTTTTGTTTTGTATTTATGGTTCTGCATTTGATGATAAGGCATAGCCTCCTAATTCATGTTGATATTTGTTTGGAAGCAATAGTCTTCCCAGTATTTTGTCCAAATTATGTTTGAAGCTGTTGAGTGTCCCTGATGTTACTGTGGTGCTGGTAAATAATTCCAAGCATTAATAATCTTCTTAGGGTCTGTGTACACGTTAAGTCTCTGTACACGTTAACATATTCACAAAATATTACTATTTCCCCATGGCAACGCAGTGAGTTGTAGGTCATGTTATGAGTGGGCTAACACTGTGTTGCCATGGGGAAATAGAGATATTTTGTGAATAATGTCAACGTGCACACAGACCTTTAATAATATTCACAAAATATCACTATTTCCCCATGGCAATGCAGTCAGTTGTAAGTCAAGTCAAGTCAAGCAAAATAATTTGTATTGAGGGTTAAAGAATAAGCTGACAAGACATTGTAAGACATTATGAGTGGCCTAACACTGTGTTGACACGGGGAAATAGAGATAGTTTGTGAACATTGTATTAGGTATTAGTATTATTAGGTACTTTATAGTCACAGAGACGACTCTGTGAAATTCGGGTTGCTCCCACCTGGAGAGCGCGTCACAGCCAGAGGCGGCACCCAATTGTTATTGTTAACATGTACATAGATCTTTAGTAAGACAATGTTATGGGCTAACCCATTAAGGTGTCGTTAAAACAATAATTTGGGGTTCCGGATTAGTCTGATCTGACACCGGGATTATCATGTCGATGCTTTTATTTGCTGTATCGTAATTATTATTTTCTAGTTTGTGCATGTAAAGATTCGCTGTTATATATGTTATAAACAAAATAGCATTATATTTTGTAGATAGTAAGAAGCTATCCGGCAACTAACTTCACAGAAGTTTCAGGATATGGAATTTTACAATTCTAAAAACGGGATAGATTGCTTTGTTTGAATTATTTCTGTTTTCTAAACCGAAAACTTGCTGTCTTAACTACGGTGGTGTTGTTTGCTGTTGTTTTATTTATTCCAGTTTAAATCACAATAATATCTGTATTGTTAAAAATTCGGGACTTTCCTGGTGTTGCACTGCCTTCGGGCATTGCCTCCAGGATCGTTCCCACCATCTTTATATCTACTAATGTCCCATATGTGTCTGTTTCAGACCGGAGGACGTTAAACAGATTTTTCTTCTTATTTATTCCAGTCTAATTTCTATTTTCTATTCAATGTTTACACTTTTGAGGGCAAACAAAAATTATGCTTGGTTGAGGGAGGGGGAGGGGTAGAAGGGGGGGACAGAAAGGAGGGGGTGGAGTTACTGACAACGTGAACACAGGAAGGGGGGGGGGGGGGCAGAGAAGTAGTCGGATTTAGAGGTCAAGTAGGAAGGATAATCGGACAGCAATGGGGGGTATCAAAGGGGGTTGGGTGGGGTAGAGGGTGGGGGCGGGAGGGTCAAGTGTGTCCCGGAAACACCTTGTGACGGTTATTCAAAACTCAATCGAACCACGTTGTTTGTAAACTCCTCCCACTTTGTCGCTTACGTTCTGAAGCTCTGGACATCAGGGTCCGTTTCACAAGGGCTAACGTTACGTTGCGCTCGCTCAAATCGGCAAAAACGGTCTGAAGAAACACCCTTCGTTTGCCGATAGTTGTTATTCTTTTTCTGTTTTTTTGAAAAATAGTAGGTAGTTTGTATGGGATACTTTTAGTTTGAATTTCATTTCTTAGATTATTAAGTCTTTTTGTTGTGAATTTTATTTCCTGGATCATTAAGTCTTTTTGTTGTTATTCATATTTGAATGTATGTTTTCTTATTTTCTTTTTTGACTCATCAGTGTCTGCCATTGTGTTTGTTGTTATCTATGTATTAGCTTAAAAGCCCCCCTGGGGCCAAAGCTCAAACAAAACTGTTTCCAAACTGTTCGTGTGACGTTTTGTTCTTCCCAAACACCGAGCAAGCGGTGAACTATCCGGAGCTATCACGTGACTTGTAAGGGGTTAATACATTTCTTGTTGTTGATTGGTCAATTAAAAAAGCTTGGTTAAAATAATACTCTTTTTTTTTTTACCAATCAGACAAGAGCTTGTAATATTTTTTTTTTTCCGCAAACGTTTTCTAATGTGTTTCTTAGACCCCTTTTGGCGTAACAGTTATTCGCGCGGCGACCGTCGTGTAGAGAAAATGGACCCAGAGGCCTTGGTTGTCGGAAAACCGCCAGACTCTCTCTGTTCTTTTCCTGATCTTCCACGATGTAAAGATTACCTGTGGAGGATACCAGACAATAACGGGGATAGTCCACGAGAGAGAGAGAGAGAGAGAGAGAGAGAGAGAGAGAGAGAGAGAGAGAGAGAGAGAGAGAGAGAGAGAGAGAGAGAGAGAGAGAGAGAGAGAGACAGAGAGAGAGACAGAGAGAGAGAGAGAGAGAGAGAGAGAGAGAGAGAGAGAGAGAGAACTCCGAACTCCAAACTCCGAAATGTTTTGATGATTTAGGCTCACAGCTCCTATCATAACATGGCAAGAATAACATGACAAATAATCAAATGAAGAAACAATCAAATGAATACAAAATCAAAGAAATTAATGCTACTTCAAGACGTACACATTAACATAAATGCATACGTATTTACATACATACATACATGCTTATACACAACAGTCATACATGCATGCATAAACTCTCACACTTGCAAATACACATGCACGCATATCCTCACCTTCACACATACAAACTCTCACTCACTCACTCACACACACGCGCGCGCGCGCGCGCGAGATGAGAGAGAGAGAGAGAGAGAGAGAGAGAGAGAGAGAGAGAGAGAGAGAGAGAGAGAGAGAGAGAGAGAGAGAGAGAGAGAGAGAGAGAGAGAGACAGACAGACAGACAGACAGACAGACAGACAGACAAACAGATGGACGCCGAAAGACAGACAGGCAGACGGGCAGACAGACAGACAGACAGACAGACAAACAGACAGACAAACAGATGGACGCAGAAAGACAGACATACAGAGACATAGAAATAGGCATAGAGAGAGGGGACAACGGAAGACTGATGGATGGTTACGGAGGGGCAGGGTGGGTGGGTGGGTGGGGCTGGGGGTTATTGGGGGGTGGAGGGTGGAGGGTGGAGTTCGGGATTAGCTGAGGGAAGCAAGGAAGCACCAACTGTTCCTCATTCTGCTGACCGCTGTGGGTGAAGACTCAAGGGGCGCCTGAAGGGGAGGGGTCAGGGGGACAAGCCTGACCCCCCCATCACTGATCCGCTCTTCACGGTGACTCTCCCCTCCCCTCTCCACGGGAGTGACACCGCCCTGTAGCCCCCAGGGGAGGAAGGAGAAAGAATCGAGAGAGAGAGAGAGAGAGAGAGAGAGAGAGAGAGAGAGAGAGAGAGAGAGAGAGAGAGAGAGAGAGAGAGAGAGAGAGAGAGGGGGGGGGGGGGGAGGCTGGAGTAGAGTGGGAGGGATGAGTGCGATGTGCCCCTGTCTCTATGTGTCCCCGTCATTGTGTCCCTGTCTCTATGTATGTGCCCCTGTCTCTAAGTGTCCCCGTCATTGTGTCCCCGTCTTTATGCGTCCCCGTCATTGTGTCCCCGTCTTTATGCGTCCCCGTCATTGTGTCCCTGTCTCTATGAATGTGCTCCTGTCTCTCATTGTGTCCCCGTCTTTATGCGTCCACGTCATTGTGTCCCTGTCTCTATGAATGTGCCCCTGTCTCTAAGTGTTCCCGTCATTGTGTCCCCGTCTTTATGCGTCCCCGTCATTGTGTCCCCGTCTTTATGCGTCCCCGTCATTGTGTCCCTGTATCTATGTATGTGCTCCTGTCTCTAAGTGTCCCCGTCATTGTGTCCCCGTCTCTAAGTGTCCCCGTCATTGTGTCCCCGTCTCTAAGTGTCCCCGCCCGTCTCTAAGTGTCCCCGTCATTGTGTCCCTGTCTCTAAGTGTCCCCGTCATTGTGTCCCTGTCTCTAAGTGTCCCCGTCATTGTGTCCCCGTCATTGTGTCTCCGTCTCTAAGTGTCCCCATCATTGTGTCCCTGTCTGTATGTATGTGCCCCTGTCTCTAAGTGTCCCCGTCTCATTGTGTCCCCGTCTTTATGCGTCCCCGTCATTGTGTCCCCGTCTGCATGTATGTGCCCCTGTCTCTATGTGTCCCCGTCATTGTGTCCCCGTCTCTATGTGTCCCCGTCTCTTGTGTCCCCGTCTCTATGTGTCCCCGTCATTGTGTCCCTGTCTCTATGTATGTGCCCATGTCTCTAAGTGTTCCCGTCATTGTGTCCCCGTCTCTATGTGTCCCCGTCTCAATGTGCCCCCGTCTCAATGTGTCCCCGTCTCAATGTGTCCCCGTCTTTATGTGTCCCCGTCATTGTGTCCCCGTCTCTGTGTGTCCCCGTGGATTATGGTAAGGGTTATGGTTAGGGGGTAATGTTATTATTCGGGTTAGGGGTAGGGGTAGGTCTAGGGTTGTGATGAACAAAAAGACGGAAAGATATAAGATGGGGACGCATACAGACGGGGACACTATTATAGAGGCGGGAACACGCAGAGACGGGGACACATGGATACCAAATTGGGGACGCTGTCTTAGGAGACGGTGGACACATAGAGACGGAGACACATAGACAAAATTGGGTACACTGTCTTAGAGACGGGGGACACATAGAGACTGGGACACATAGAGACTGGGACACATAGAGACTGGGACACATAGAGACAAAACTGGGTGACACAACCTGAAAGACGGGGGACACATAGAGACAAAATTGGGGACACTGTCTTAGAGACGGGGAACACATAGAGACATGGACATTATAAAGACGGGGGCACACAGAGACGGGGACATATCATAAAGACGGGGACTCATAGTCATAGAGACAAAATTGGAGACACTGTCTTAGAGGCGGTGGGACACCTAGAGACGTGGACATTATAAAGACGGGGGCACACAGAGACGAGGACATATCATAAAGACGGGGACTCATAGTCATAGAGACAAAATTGGGGACACTGTCTTAGAGGCGGGGGGACACCTAGAGACGTGGACATTATAGAGACGGGGGCACACAGAGACGGGGACATATCATAAAGACGGGGACTCATAGTCATAGAGACAAAATTGGGGACACTGTCTTAGAGGCGGGGGGACACCTAGAGACGTGGACATTATAGAGACGGGGGCACACAGAGACGGGACGGGACATATCATAAAGACGGGGACTCATAGTCATAGAGACAAAATTGGGGACACAGTCTTAGAGACGGGGGACACATAGAGACGGGGGCACACTGCTACGTAAACGAGTGAGAGGATCATTGAAGAGGGCTTTGGTGGAAAGTGTGAGTAAAAGAAAGGACATAGCGTGGGGCCCTTCTTTGATTGAGAGATCGTCGACGAAAATGGTGTTTTACGTCCTCTTGGTCTGAATCAGACACATATGGGACATTTGTAAATACAAATATGGTGGGAACAATACTGGAGGCAATGCCCGGAGGCAGTACGAAACCAGTAAAGTCCCGATTTTTTTAAATTAATACAGATAGGTGTAGCGGTAACCACGCCTCGGTTAAACCTCATCGGCTATGGCACCGCTACAAGTATTTAATAAATTGAGAGATCGTCTGGGGCCGTATTGCATTAGTATAGTTGATATTTTGGGGGGCATTTGGTATATTCAAGTCACATAGACTTATCTCTGTAAAATTCGGGCTGCTCTCCCCCGGACGCAAACAAACGCAAGTGTTTTGGGGTGCTCTTTCTTAATTTTCATCATGTTAGATGGCATAATATAGTGCAAATTTAATTTTCTGCACACAAATAGACTTGGGTGAAATCGAAAACTTTGTACAAACTGACAGAGAGGTATGATTTATCTCCCTTATGATAGCAACCCTTTTCTCTCTCCCAAAAATGAAGAGTAAGCTTAAAGAGTTATCTGACCATAGCAAACGTTTATGTTGTTTCTTAGGCCCCGTTTGGCGTAAGCGTTATTCGCGCGGCGACCGTTATCTAGAGAAACTTAACCCAGGAGTAGGCTACCTCTGGTCTGACAACAGAAAAACTTAGACATCATACGTCACGGGTCACTTCACGACCACACAATGAGGTTCGCTGGTCAGGCGTCTAACATAGCATAGGACATCATGCATACACCATGCACGTTTTAAAGACCCCCCACGTCACGTGTCACATTCCCTCTTATGCTGGGAACATTTCTTATGATTTCTTACCAGCTGTAAGAGGGAAAACACGTGAAAACCGTGATTTTGACACGTGACGTGGTGGGTCTTTAAGTCACTTGCTCGGATCTTTCGTCAGGACACTACTGTATTATTATTGTTGCAGCTAGGAGAAGACTTGGGGTCCCTAGAGCCGCGCACGCGCGCGCGCGCGCGCGCGCGTGTGTGTGTGTGTGTGTGTGTGTTGTGTGTGTGTGTGTGTGTGTGTGTGTGTGTGTGTGTGTGTGTGTGTGTGTGTGTGTGTGTGTGTGTGTGTGTGTGTGTGTGTGTGTGTGTGTGTGTGTGTGTGTGTGTGTTCGGCATATCTCTTGATGAAAAGCAGTATATTTGTAAAAACAAAAACCCTGATAGATCACGTCTTATGACCCATAGGCGATGCCCTTTATTTTAGTTACTTTAAGGGCCTTCTACACGTCAACTAATAGCGTACGACTGTACGATGCGATTCGATCACGTGGTCTCGAAGAACAAATTTGATTCGCGCTTCGAGACCACGTGATCGAATCGTACCGTACAGTCGTACGATTTTAGTTGACGTGTAGCCGGCCCTTAAGATTCTATATTAGGCCTGCTTGGAATTTCAGCCAGTTACTGCCTTTGAATTGAAGAAGATCATTCTAAAAGCTAAACCCACTTCCTGTCCTCTTGACCCTATACCGACGCCACTTTTCATAGAGTATCTTGATGAACTACTCCCTACTCTCACCCATATTGTCAACAACTCTCTGACATCTGGCTCCTTTCCATCTGTGTTCAAAACTGCCATTGTCAAACCACTTCTAAAGAAATCATCCCTTGACCCAAACACTCTCAAGAACTATAGGCCTATATCCAACCTCTCTTTCATATCAAAAATCATCGAGAAATTAGTTCTTCATCAACTCCTAGGCTATCTCAATGAACATCAACTCATCAGTTGTTCACAATCAGCGTACAGGCCATTTCACAGCACTGAAACGGCACTGTTGAAAGTAACTAATGACATTCTCTTAGCTCTTGACTCTGGTGACGCATCTATATTAACTCTTTTGGATCTTTCAGCTGCTTTTGATACTATTGACCACCATATACTCCTTAAGAGGCTTCAAATCACCTATGGAATATCAAGCACTGCTCTGTCATGGTTCTCGTCTTACCTTTCTGGTCGAACTCAGTCTGTCTCCATCAATGACTCATCTTCTGCAATGGTTGGCCTCACATGTGGGGTTCCTCAAGGCTCAGTACTTGGACCAGTCCTCTTCATCATGTACACTAAACCCCTGTCCGAGTTGATCACTTCTCATTCAGTTGATTCTCAGTCTTTTGCTGATGATACACAACTCCACAAGCCTGTATCCCCATCTACCATTCTTCCTTCTATATCTTCACTTGAATTCTGCATTCGCAACATCAAATCATGGATGCTACAAAACAAACTGAAGCTGAATGACGACAAAACGGAGGCCTTGTTCATCCACTCTCCATCTAGAAAACTTCCGTACCCAAAGCCTGATTCCATCTCTGTCTGTGACACTCAAATACCTTTTTCTCCTTCTGCTAGAAATCTTGGCTTCCACATCTCTCAAGATATGAGTGTTGACTCACAAGTTCAAACTATCTGTCGGTCAGCATACTGTGAGCTGCGTCGCATTGGTACGATTCGCCATCTCCTGTCTATAGATACTACTAAAATACTAGTCTGCGCTTTTGTTCTCTCTAAACTAGATTATTGTAATTCACTCTTGTATGGCTGCCCCCAACACCTCATTGACAAGCTTCAAAAAGTCCAGAACTCTGCTGCCAGACTTGTCCTCAAGGTCTCTAAGTATCATCATGTTCAACCACTCCTGATATCCCTTCATTGGCTTTCCATCAAAGCACGTATTGACTACAAAATTTCCACTCTATGTCATTCTTATTTCTCTGGAAATGCCCCTAGCTACATTTCTGACATGCTTTCTGTCTATACTCCATCAAGGCAATTGCGGTCATCTTCAGATTCCAAAATTCTCTGTGTTCCTAGTACACGAACAAAAATGTTTGGTGAGCGCTCCTTTTCCTTTTCGGCCCCATCAGTTTGGAACTCCTTACCACGCGAAATCCGCCATATCCAGTCCTTGCAATGTTTCAAATCAGCTCTCAAGACCCACCTGTTCAAGCTACATCACAACCTTTAGGCCACATTACTTCTGGACTCTATTCTCACACACACACTCCCCTCCCCCCATACTAGTTTCACTGTGTGTTGACTGCATTGTGTACGTCAGCTTTGCTGCGAGAGAGAGAGAGAGAGAGAGAGAGAGAGAGAGAGAGAGAGAGAGAGAGAGAGAGAGAGAGAGAGAGAGAGAGAGAGAGAGAGAGAGAGAGAGAGAGAGAGAGAGAGAGAGAGAGAGAGAGAGAGAGTGTGCGTATGTGTGTGTGTGTGTTGATGCTTTGTTCAACTGATTGTATTTTGTATTGTGTTTTTTGGGTGGGGTGAGTGGTGGTGATGGTAACGGTGTGTGTGTGTGTGTGTGTGTGTGTGTGTGTGTGTGTGTGTGTGTGTGTGTGTGTGTGTGTGTGTGTGTGTGTGTGTATGTGCCGGTACGTGCGTGTATGTGTGGGTGGGGTGTGTATGTGTATGCCTATTTGCATGTGTGTGAGCGATTATTTCGTGTTGTTGTTGAATTTGTTGCTTCTTAATTTTTGTTGTTGTTAAGCGCATAGAGCTCCACATTGGTGGAGGAATGCGCTATATAAATGATTCACTATTATTATTATTATTATTATAGACTTGAATCAATAAAAACAACAACACCGTAGTTGTGATATTATATATTACGGTACTAAACAGTAGCCAACACTGAATTTCATTGTTATTGAATATTTCAATACATTTTATGACAACTTTGAGCCGTTAGCTTCATGCCAACTATCGCCGTGGTTTTACATATTTCATAGTGCCTTCTTTCGCCGTGGTTTTACATATTTTATAGTGCCTTCTTTCGCCGTGGTTTTACATATTTCATAGTGCCTTCTTTAGTTGTCAATCTTAACAGCATGTCAGCATCTGTGTTGGAGACACGGCATACAGAAATAATTCAAATTTTCAACACAGCACGCGCCGAACACTCGTTGACATGACCGTCTTCCAGACGTCTTGCCCACTCTTGACCTTATGCCGCCCACTGTGACCCTCTACCACCCCTTCTGTCCCTCACACCTTGACTGACCATTACAGCCATGGCTTGACCATTGCTTGCAGGAAATCTCTGTTCACTCCATTCTGCTTTCTCCTGAACTGCCCAACGCCACACCGAACCAATTATTAAGAGAACGGGGTTTCCATTCACAAGCTAATTTATGTTCCAAGGATGTAAGGCCAACATTTTGGGAAGCTTGTCACTTCAACATTGAAAGGTGGCTAACGATATTTTTGTCTCCTGACTCAACCCCTTTGTGGGGCCGGACATTCTTTTATTCAGTCGTCATTAAGACATTCTGTCACATTCAATCTGTCGCTTAGAAGAGATTGTCTAGGGGATGAATGAAAGAAAAAGATTTAAGATGTAGAGTTGGTCGATTCTCAACAGGAAGTCTTCTCTAAAAAGGAATGTGAAAAAAAAGGAATTCTTAATTGTCTTTGTTCTGGTGAGCTCTTCTGTCGTAAAGGCTCATATGGCTGAGTGGAAAATGGCTGACATGCACTTCAGAGCCCTCTGGTGGCAAGAGGTAAAGCTGTCATGGGGAACTAATGTAGCAACAAAAGAGTCCATTAAGATCGTGCCTCTCTACAATAATGTGACGACGACGACGAAAATGGTGTTTTACGTCCTCTTGATCTGAATCAGACACATATGGGACATTTGTAAATACAAATATGGTGGGAACAATACTGGAGGCAATGCCCGGAGGCAGTACGAAACCAGTAAAGTCCCGATTTTTTATTAATACAGATAGCTGTGGCGGTGACCACGCCTCGGTTAAACCTCATCGGCTATGGCACCGCTACAAGTATTTAATATTGATTTTTTACAATAATGTGACTCTCCAGGCAACTTGCTTTGTAGTTACAAAAAAATCACTTAAAGTCGCTCAAGATTACAATATCATATGGCATTAAGATTATTGGGATATCAGGACATTAATACAAAATATGGTGCCCTAACTATTATGTTCAATAATACGCCAATGGACTACTAAAAGATAGTCCGTTTTGACCCCAAGCCATCGATATTTTTTTTCTCTCCGTGTGTTGTGGCCTATAATTATTAACTAACACCTTGCGACAGGTACTGTCATCCTGACCTTGGCGCAAGACCCAGACTGTCTGGTGAGGAAACAACTATGGTAGTTTGATGAAAGCTCTACGAGCAGAAAGCTCGCTTCTTCCCTTTTTCTACCTTGATCACCAAACCCAAACCCTGGTGAGTTTTTCCCCATTCTACCATTTTTTCGTCCCTATGGTAGTTTATTGCTACAGATTAAAATCTCCTCCTTGGAATATTCTGGTTCCCCTTCATATCCTAAGCTGCTTAATGCTCTTTCCCCAGTCTCCCATCTGTCTGTCCCATGGCGCGTGCTGTCATCTTCTGGTCTGTTGGTCTCCTCCTCTGTGATCATCTGTCTGTCCGTTCCCCACCCCAACCTCTCTCTCTCTCTCTCTCTCTCTCTCTCTCTCCCTCTCTCTCTCTCTCTCTCTCTCTCTCTCTCTCTCTCTCTCTCTCTACGAGCGTGCTTATGTATATCATGGGTGTAAGCGTGTATGTGTGCGCATATGAGGGTGTGTGTGTGATGATGTGTGGTGTGTGTGTGTGTGTGTGCGAGAGAGAGAGAGAGAGAGAGAGAGCGAGAGAGAGAGAGAGAGAGAGAGAGAGAGAGAGAGAGAGAGAGAGAGAGAGAGAGAGAGCGTAAGATTATAAAAAGTGTTCTTTAAATTTTGAATGTAAATAATGTAATGCTATATTTGTTGCCACTTTTTTGCGTGCTTATGTGTTATTTTTCCTTGTCATGTTTTGCCTAAGGGCATGGTGTAAACAAAAAGCTGTCTAAGCTTATCCAATTTCTCTCATTAAAAAAGTTCATATTCGTATTCTATTTCGTACTCTCTCTCTCTCTCTCTCTCTCTCTCTCTCTCTCTCTCTCTCTCTCTCTCTCTCTCTCTCTCTTACTCTCTCTCTCTCTCTCTCTCTCTGTTCTTCTGTTCTCTGTCTCTTTTTCTTGTCATCGTTCTGTCTGGTTGCCCTGTCTTGTCATCTTTATATCTTGTCTGGGCGCCGCTAATGACAAGGAAGATGCGATTATCTGTTGGCCAACTTCTTTAGGCTTAACGAATGGTCACTTACATTTTTTTGCATGTGATTTTTGCGTGACTGATGAGGAAGGAAAGGGGAGTGGGGGCGGGTGGGGGGTGTGTGGGGGGGGGGGGGGGTAAATTTGACTAAATGACAACTTTTTCGTTGCCACTGGGTTTAACGTGTGCTAAGTGCATGGGCACACAGGACCTCGGTTTATCGTCTCATCCGAAAGACTCCACGTTCAGACCGCAAGGCCTAGTGCAAAGTGAGAGGAAAAATCCCCTGTACCCAGGTTAGGTTCACGGGAGATAAATCCGCGACTTCATTTGCTCGACTTAATTGGATTATCTGCGAGTTTTATCGAAAAAGTAATGTTGGAATTCATCTTTCGTTGTCTTCTGACGGGCTTGCACTTTGGTCATTTTCTTTTAAGATATATTGAATGCTAAGTTTAGTTTTGCCTCCACTTCAACGGAGAATAATACGAGAATCTTCTTCTTCTTCTTCTGCGTTCCCAGGCCATAATGCCAGTAAGGTACGTATGTGTCCGGTTTTCAGTTTTCACTGGTCTCCCCGCTGCATTCAGCCGACGCATTCCGATTTCGGAGGAGTTCAAATGAAAACAAATATTTGGAAGATTAAAAAAAAAAAAAAGACAGGAGAATGGGCCAATAAGTCAATAAGCCAGAAAGATAGTAGATGATAGAAAGCAAAGGGAAAATGCAGAGTCAAAGAAAGTGGCAGATAAGAGGAGATTAAAAGCACAGAACCAGAACTTCCAGAAGGTGGGGGAACTATTGTTACGAAAGACACCCCCACTCCCACCCCCAGTATCCCCACGGGGAGAGACTCGTGGAGGGGGCGGGGTAGTCCAGCTCCCCGTATGGAGGCACGAGGCATCCACACACTGACCCAAATACGAGAATAAGTATTCCAGAAGCGGTGACATTTCGTTGCTCCTTTTCCCCAAAAATGTTTGATATCCTCCTTTTCTGCAGGTTTAGTTGTCAGCCATTTATTATTGTCTGTTATTATTTATTATTATTAAAATGCGACTTTGGCGGTGAAAGGGTTAATCTGCCTTTTATAACATTTCAGCAATGTCATCTTTCGACATACATACAGTATGTATATTATAAAAGACACCAGACGCACTGTGCTACTATTACCCAAAAGGCTTTTTGCTATTACTAGGGATACTTCAAGGCTACCCAGCTTTTCTATTTCTTCTTCTTCTTCTTCTTCTTCTTCTTCTTCTTAATCATGATGTGCTTCTCTCCCTCCCCCCCCCCCTTTTTCTGCTCCCTCCTTCATGTCCCTCACCCCATCACCCTTTCCCCTACACCCCGCCCCAGATCATAAAGACTGACCACCTCCTTGACTGCTCTCTCTCTCTCTCTCTCTCTCTCTCTCTCTCTCTCTCTCTCTCTCTCTCTCTCTCTCTCTCTCTCTCTCTCTCTCTCTCTCTCTCTCTCTCTCTCTCTCTCTCTCTCTCCTATCAGGCTTTGATCGGTCCCTTCTGTCGCAGTTCTTGCCCCCCTCCCCTCCCCCACACGCAGAAGAATCGTTAACAATAGTTTCCTTGCCTCTCCTTATTAATTTTTGAGAGCGAAATATGTTATCGCTGAGCCAAGACTCTCTCTCTCTCTCTCTCTCTCTCTCTCTCTCTCTCTCTCTCTCTCTCTCTCTCTCTCTCTCTCTCTCTCTCTCTCTCTCTCTCTCTCTCTCTCTCTCTCTCTCTCTCTCTCTCTCTCTCTCTCTCTCTCTCTCTCTCTCTCTCTCTCTCTCTCTCTCTCTCTCAAGTCATTCAAAAAAAGATATAAAGATTTTCTGATGACAACTCTTTAATACGTTACCTGATAACCCATTCACCACTTGTTTCCTTCCTAATATGAGTGTCACCACTGTTAACCATGCATGTTTAGTGTTCATAATATGTTATAGTGGTGATTGTATGCATGTGTGAGTTTGAATGTGAGTGTGTGTATGTGCGCGTTCATACATGTGAATGTGTATGTGTCTGCCTGCGAATTTTGTGGGTATGTGTGTGTGTATTGTGTATGCTTGTGTGTGGGATGTGCGTGTGTGCGTACTTGTGTATGTGTGTGTGTTGGTGAGTTTATGCGTATGCACGTAATTATTTGCTTACTTTTGTTTTGTGTATGTTGTAATGTGCATAACGCAATTGGTATGTATGTTTAATGTGTATGATTTAATGCTAGTGTGCGGGATGACCATGGTGAATGTTGTGGTGAATGTGTTTATGTTTGCATTTATCCTTACAATTTGATTTATCTTTTCATGATGGTAGTGTATCTTATGTGCATGATGATTATTAGTTGTTTATGACATTTTCTTCTTTTTTTTCTTTCTTTTTCTTCTTCTCATTTAATGAGGGCTAGATGTAAACAAGCCTATATTGTGCTTATCTTTTCCCTCAATAAAAAAGGTTCGTTCGTTCGTTCGTTCGTTCGTTCGTTCGTTCGTTCTCTCTCTCTCTCTCTCTCTCTCGTATTTCTGCTACTGTTTGTTCTTTCTGTTGACGATTTTTATGTGTCTCAATGTTGGTTTATAGTATTAGTTATATGTTGCATGCTTAGAATCAAGGACATAATGGAAGACTAGGCCCAGCCTAAATTCTTATCCTTGTAAAATAAGGTGTCTGAAGTCTGAAGTCTTTGTAATGTCAAGTTAATAATGTAATGTCAATTTGTTGTTGTTGTTGTCAAACTCACTCCATTGTATGGGCATGGCCTAATAATTAAAATGTTCATCTCTCTCTCTCTCTCTCTCTCTCTCTCTCTCTCTCTCTCTCTCTCTCTCTCTCTCTCTCTCTCTCTCTCTCTCTCTCTCTCTCTCCCTCTCTCTCTTTGCAAGACTTCATAAATTATCAAGGGCATAACTACTATAGAGATTAGGTGGTAACAAGAGGGAGACATTTCGTGGAGCAATCTAATCCAAGATCAAAGAGAAATTGTGTTTGAAGGCAAAGAGTAGAAACGGTTCCTGAAGCCATACCGTCACACGCCCACGATTACGCCCCTTTGCGTTCCCCCTAGCATCCTAAAACTTCATAGAAATGCAAAGAACAGGAACTCTGGAGAAACTCTTTGGAAACGCAAAGAATAGTATGATAGTTGTTCGGTTGTGTGTCTGTGTGTGTGTGTGTGTGTGTGTGTGTGTGTGTGTGTGTGTGTGTGTGTGTGTGTGTGTGTGTGTGTGTGTGTGTGTGTGTGTGTGTGTGTGTGTGTGTGGCGTCCACTGGCCACCCCTAATTTTTCTTGAAAAAAATGTTTGCAAGTCGCTGACTCGCATCCTGCGGTTTCAAGCTTCGACGCCATTGTTGCTATGGTTTTTGACCGAGTAATGGAAACAAACAACTCTAATTTTCACGAAGTGCTCTCGCCTAGGTTTTTCCGAAAATCGTCTATTAATCTTTCTGGCTGCGGCACTAATAACCAATGCAAATCGATACCCCCTAGTTTCAGTGTCATAGCTGTTATGTAAGTCAAAACTATAAACATCTTTTCTATTGCCACCATTTTTGTTTATACATTTATCCCTCTTATTTTATAATTGGCCTTTCTTAAATTTAGTGCTAACAGAAATGATAAACGTCATTTCAAAATTCAGCCATTAACTAGAGAAATTGATTTCTCATTCACGAAACACATCAACGAACAGTATAAAATGCACCGTCTTAATCTGGTAGAAAAATAGACGTGTACCCCAATGGATAAAAACAATATTAATGTAGAGAGATTATGCTGCAGAGCAGTGAAAATATATGTGGACTCACGTGTTCTATTCTGCTTGCTTTATAGTTATGTGTGAGTATGTGTTTTTTTCTCCATCATTTCATTATGTACTTTACATTATTGTTTTATGCGTAAGTTAATGAGACTTTCTACGGAAGTTTTCAAAATCTGATGAATTATGAAGAAAAAAAAGGAACTTACCATATGCGTTTTCGTTAGAATATTTTAATAGGATGAAAAGTGTTGCTGAAAATGTTAAATCATGTTTTTAACATTAAATAAAATATAGTTATGTAGACAGAGACAGACAAACAGGCAGATAGGACAAGACCAGCCTATCGCAGACCAGACAAGACTAGACCAAGCCAAGCTAAAAAGGCTTGGTAAGTCAAATTGAATCAAGACAAACATGACAGATTAATTGTTGGGTTGATAAACAAATGGACACATGGATGGATGGACTCAGAGAAACTGAAAGAAAAACTAAAATATCACATCCACAAAACCACACATAATGTATGCAGACAAGCAGACAGACAGACAGACAGACATGCGCGCATTCATTCCCCCCCCCCCCCCCCCCCGGCCCCCCTCTCTCTCTCTCTCTCTCTCTCTCTCTCTCTCTCTCTCTCTCTCTCTCTCTCTCTCTCTCTCTCTCTCTCTCTCCCTTAACGCTTTAAAAAAGCCATGTCTGCCTCATTATTAAATATTTCAAAAGGGGAAACAAATCACAAATCACGAAACATTATTGTACAATTGTGACTCTCCTTTGATCTCACCCCCACACCCCTCTCCACACATACACCCTCCCCCTTCTCCCCCCTCGCTCCTGTAGTCATGAGAGCATCTTAGATAGTCAACAAAGGTAGTAGTATGTAATTTAGGCTAAACAGCCAGTCGTGTTTGGAGGTTAGTCAAATGTACACACTACTACCCGTGTTGACCGTCTAAGACGCTCTCATGACTACAAGGGCCAGACGATCAAACTACCCCCTACAGCGGGGAGAGACTGGACCACGTTGGCCACAGCTCTCGACGGGACAAACCAACACCAACAGAAGGGGAACAATGGAGGAGAAGGAAAGACAAGATAACAAGATACAAATCACACACACATACACTCACTCACACACACACACACACACACACACACACACACACACACACACACACACACACACACACACACACACACACACACACACACACACACACACACACACACACACAGACAGAGACAACAACAGACACACGCTCAACAGAAACCTCTGTTGTGTCCTTCGCTCCAAAAGTCTGTCCCCTCGCCATAAAACGCCCCGAAGACAGCAGGGGGGGGGCTTCCGCCAATACACAAACGGGAGGATAAAGAGACCCCCCCCCCCCTCCCCCCAAAAAGAGACTGGTAAAGGTGGAGGAGGGGGTTGGAAGGAGGAGGGGGTTGGGAGGGGACGGGGGGGGGGGACACTGTAGAAAAGAGACAGTTAAGGAAGCGGGTGTTGTCCCCCCCCCCCCCCCTCAGTCCCCCAAACAGAAGGACCAAGAACGGTGATTATTAACGGTCAACAAAACTCCCACTGGCTTTCTTCCCCGGGCGTCCAGTGGTCACCACTACCTGCTAATTACCGGACGGTCCCACGAGGGACGTCTTTGGAGTCCTACCGGGGAGAGTAGAACGTAGGCGAGGGGAGAGGAGTCGGGGAGAGTATGTATGTGTATGGTAGCAGGGGAGGTAAGGGGGGTGGTTGTGGTGGCGGAGATGGGGGGGGGGAGGAAGAAGAAGACGGCGTGGAGGGTGGGGGATATGGTGATGGGATAAAAGGAAATGGGGGAAAAGCTTCTCGTATTGGCTATTGCAAAGAACACCTTTTGCAAGAGTGAATGCCCTTGGTGGGTGGGGGAAGATGGTTGAGTACTGACCAAACAAGAGCATAACTCTCACCAATATCCCTATTTGATACCACTTAATGGCTGCCTTTTACAAGAGTGAATGCCCTTTTGGATACTGATCAACAAGGGCTTAACTCTTGCCGTGAAGGGCGTTAATAACCCTAGTTGCAGAGGCCAATATGCGCTGTACAATAGTTGTCTAGCCGTGTTACATTCATAAGCCGTCCGTCACAATTTGTCCATCTATTCGATTAAAGCTAGGGCTTTATTCTTACAAGTCTTCTTGCTTCCCTCTCTTACGCTTAATACATTTCATTATGTGACGGTTGAAAGACTAAACTGCTACCCAAAAGCCTACAAACCTGGCAAAAAATGAAGCCAATTTTCTTGCTTCCCACCAGGTGGGAAGCATGGTAACAGAGGCAGTGAGTGAGTTCACAATGATTCCCACCTGTAGTGTAGGTGAAAGGGTGGGAGTAAAAAATCGGCTTCGGTCAACTGCAGACTGCGAACTCTTTGCATATTCAGGCTTTTTGCTGCCACTTAAACCATACAGTCTTCCATCCTGATAGTTTCTAGCCTGCCTTCTGTTTGCTTCTGTTCTAGCAAGTCATTAAGTTTCTATGTCAAAAGAAGAAGAATTTATGCAACGCGTTCTATGTTCTTAAAGACCCACCACGTCACGTGTCAAAACCATGGTTTTCACAGGTTTTCCCTCTTATAGGCCTTTGCAACTAGGGTTATTTAACGCCCTTGACAGTGATAGTAATTGCTCTTGTTGGTCAGTACTGACAAGGGCATTCACTCTTGCGAAAGGCGGACATTTAGTGGCATCAAATAGGGGTTATTGGCGAGAGTTATCTCCCTGTCTGGTCAGTACTTAACCATCTTCCCCCACCCTCCAAGGGCATTCACTCTTGCAAAAGGTGTTCATTGCAGACCCCAATATCTGCTAAGAAATCTTTAGAAATCTTCCAAGCATAAAGAGGGACACGTGACGTGGGGGTCTTTAAAACTCGAAATACCCGTTGTTCGTTTTCACTCTTTAATCATGACAACACAATAATACTGTAGTAATTATATTACTTGCCTACCACTGTGTTGCCATGGGGAATGGGTGAAAAGTAATAGCGTGTGTTTCGACCTTAATCAGCGATGGTTGTGGGGTATCTCTCTATATACATTATTTTGCAAAATGTGTGGTGTTGGCTAGAACAGAGAACGCACCGGTAAACACCATTCTTTAAAGCCGGCGACAGACCATGTGACTGCCTCGTGTGACTCGATCAGGTCGTGACGTTTCACCTCATTTGCATACCATGCTGCTCGATCAGTCTGACTCAGTCGGGCCCAGTCAGGTGACAGGGCCGAATAGGGCGGGTTCTAAATTTCACTGATCGAGTCTGATCGAGTCAGATGGCTTGTGACCTCTTCTGTGCGGGAAACAAAATTGGGTCAACGTCACGACCTGGTCGAGTCATATGAGGCAGTCGCATAGTCTGTCTCCAGCTTAAGATACATGACAAGTTGACTCAACTAAGTGTGTGATTTAGCATGCCATTTCGGACAACAGCGCTTAGGGTCTAACCAAAAATCCTAAATGTCACAAAGAGTGATTACTTCACAGCCTACCAACCTTGCAAAGAATGAAGCCAACGTTTTCACTTCCCACCTAGAAGGTGGAAAGTGTTAAGTGTGGTAACAAAGGCAGTGAGTGAGTTTACAATGATCCCCACCTGCAGTGTAGGTGAAAGGGTGGGAGTAAAAAAAAACCGGCTTTAGTCAACTGCGGATTGCAACCTCTTTGTATAATTATTCAAGCTTTTTGGCCTAACTCTTTTGAAGTGTGGCATCAAAAACAGAAAAACACAAAACATTTCTCGAGCTAACGTGTTTTGATAGAAGTCGAACATTTACTGAAGTCGAACTTAAGTTCAAAATACATGATGTTCTCTTTCTTTCTTTACCCATGGCAAAAGTGTTAGGCCGTGTTCACATTAGACGCGTAAGTTCCGTACGGAAAACCCTAATATATAAATAAGTGGAAGAAAGAAGGAGAAAAGTGTACGCATATAGGGGAAATTCAGACACGTGCGCAAATGTTTTCCCTTCTTTGTTTCACTTATTTATGGATTGCGCACGGGTTTCCGCATGGGATATCCGCTTACGTGTGTACACGGCCTTACACTAGAAATTATATCACTAGCCTATCACTGTGTTGTGCTGTCACTGTGTTGCCATGGGGGAAAGTGACAAAATAACAGCGTGTATTTTGAACAATACGACCTCTCAGCTGACAACCAGCAACAATCCCTTCCTTCCACAGTGTCATGGCGGCTGATGCCATCTCCATAATGTTTCATCTTTATTCTTTCTTTTTCTTGTCAGGTAGATCTAGGTCAAACGAGGCCACCCAGATAGGGGAAGACGGGGTAAAAAGCGCATGGGCGGGTAAGAAGCCCACCCCAATTATCTCATGAAATCAAGAAAATTTCAGTCAAATTTGCCCATGAGACGGGGGTAAAAAGCGCATGGGCGGGTAAGAAGCCCACCCCAATTATCTCATGAAATCAAGAAAATTTCAGTCAAATTTGCCCATGAGACGAATGCTAGACATTAACGCTCGTCTCATGGGCAAAATGAGACTGAAATTTGCTTCATTTCATGAGATAATTGGGGTGGGCTTCTTACCCGCCCATGCGCTTTTTACCCCGTCTTCCCCTAGCTAAGTGAAATCTCCAGAATGAAAAGACCATCATTCCCCTTTCGCCGGTTTGATTTATTTGGTATTTGGTATTTGGTATATTCTAGTCACAGAGACTTATCTCTGTGAAATTCGGGCTGCTCTCCCCCGGAGAGAACGTCGCCGTAAGTGCAGCGCCTACCCTATTTTTTTTTTTTTTGGGGGGGGGGTGGCAGGGTGAGGAGGGTGTGTGAACACACTTGGAAAACCTAGCTATCAATTTGGCCATACCAGACAGCGGGATTTCTCCCTGCTCTTACTGACTTTCAACTGCCGTGGGATATTTACGTGCGTAAAGCGCACGGGTCAGACTAGCTTTAAGTCCCCATCCGAAGGACTGGACGTTCAGTTCGATTTTCCTGTCAAACTAGAAAGAAAGGGCGAGGAGGCCGGGATTCGAACCCGGGTCACTCACGCTGCAGTCACGCATTACATTTGGCAGGCGAACGTCTTAACCACTCTGCCACCTTTCTCCCTAGATACTTTTATTTATAGAGATTTATGGCGAGACTCTGAATCTATCCATCCCCTCTACCCTCCCCTCCCCTCCCCTCCCCTCCCCTCCCCTCCCCCCCTCCCCTCCCCTACCGTGTTCCCCTCCGTCACGTCCCTTCATACTGTAACAGAGAACGCACCTGATATTCCAGAAACGTGGGCTGAAATGTGTCTATAGCGGAGGTGCCTTGCCTAAGTGACATCTCCTATCTCTCTCTCTCTCTCTCTCTCTCTCTCTCTCTCTCTCTCTCTCTCTCTCTCTCTCTCTCTCTCTCTCTCTCTCTCTCTCTCTCTCTCTCTCTTTCTCAGCCATGAGGACTTCAGGGAAACATAGGCATTAGAATAATTATGATCAATGGTCCCCCCAAAAGGCCAACTAGCCTCAAAGCTACAGCACATAGCCGATTTGAGATTTAGATTATTCCACACACAAAAAGTTTAAGCAGTAGAAAAATGATTTTCCATTTCTGACCAGAAACCATGGATCGATCACAATATATCTCCTTCTTTCTCTTCGCTATTAAAATTTTAAAAAATAAACATAAAAAGGTTTGTATTGAGAAACTGTCGTGCAAACTATTTGGTCTAAACTCAGGCGGCCATTACAAAAGAGACGATACACGCCTTCTCTTTCAGTGAAAGAATTTGACTTCCAGCACCTCCGCCAAGGAGGAATCGCCGATTTGACGGTTTGATTTCTAGGAAACCAGAGCAAAGTGGGTGTTGCGATCTCTGTAAAGGGTGTTTTCCTGGTGATGTCGACGTGTTTCTTACCCAAAAAACTTCATCCGTGAGGGTGCCCCTTTAAAGAGAGGGGTGTCAGCCGCCTGACTAGCTATGTGTGTCATTAGGTCCATGTTTGTATTTTGTTAACCTAACCTGTGTGTAAAAGAGCGTGCTTAAAGCACACAATGTCAACACGGGGGTGAAAAGGTTACTTGCATGCTAAATACGTCTCACGGGGGAGCGAATGCCACAGGGGCGGGGTTAACAAAAGAAGGAGAGGAGGGGTTAAGAAAGAGAATCGAAAGACATCTATATTATGCTCACATGACAAGAAGCAGCGTAGTACTTAAAAGACCATCAATCATCAGGCTCTTTTCCCCAAAACATCTGTCTTTCTTTCTGTCTGTCTCTTATCCTTGTTAAAGACACACTGACGCACCACGATTAAGTCCCTTGATTTTTTTCTGGGTAGCTGTGACCCACATACACATGTCCCCAGCTTCAAATTGAGGCTGCTCTTTAAAATGATGTTTCGTTTTGAATTTGGGGACATTTGCATGGGAGTCTAACCTGGTCAAAACAAGAATTCTTACCAGCTATAAGAGGAAAACACGTGGAACACGTGACCTGTTGTTGGGTCTTTAAATAAAGTGTTTCAGTGTTCAGTGTTCTCTCGCTTTTTGGCTCACTCGTGTCAATGAAGTGAGTCTATGTTCTCATGCTTTCCGGGTGATTGTCTGTCTGTCTGTGGTAACTTTAACTTTGGCTTTTTCTTGAGATCTAAATGGTGTTCGTTGATCAAACTTTGCACACATACAGATGTTCACGCAAGCTTTGAAGAAACGTTAATTGCATAATTAAAATTAATCAATGACCTTGACCTTTTCCTGCTTTGACCTTTGACATGCAATTTTTGTCTTGGCCATATCTTGTACATTGTCGCAGTAACGATCCCCAAATCGGGCGTGATGGTGTATTTCCTTAAGGTGATATAGTATGCAGGGTGACTTTTACCCTCTTGACCTTAACCTTTGGCACTGAACATCGTCAATTATTTGCTTGGGCCACTAACTTTTCACATCCTGGCAGATACAAACCCCACATTTGGCAAATAGGTAGACTAGCCTAAGATGATTACGGAATGCTAAGCATTGATGACCTTCATAACCATGATGACCTTGACCTTTGACCTTTCTTTTTTGTCTGTCGCATTTAGATCTATCTCCACAAATCGATTGAGCCTAAAAGGCTTTGCTTCTAGTTTTTCTCTCTTTCTGTCTCTCATAGGCAACGAGTCTTATCTTTTTCTGTTTCTCTGTCTCTGTCTCGATATGTCTATGGTACCGTACAGTTTTCACTATCTCTGTCTCTCCGTCTGTCTTTCTCCTTCTCATCCTCTCTCAGTCACCCATTCTTTCTCCTCTCCTCTAGACCTCTCCCGTTATGGTCCCCTTAAGGACCCACCAGATCACGTGTCAAAAGCACGGGTTTCACGGGGTTTCCCCCTTATAGCTGGTAAGTAATCTTGTTTTGACCAGGCTTGACTCCCATTCAAATGCCCCCAAATTCAACACGAAACAACATTTTAAAGAGCAGCTTCAGTTTGAAGTTGGGGGCATCTATATGTGGGTCACAGCTACCCAGAAATAAACAAGGGACTTAATCGTGGTGGGTCAGTGTGTTTTTAAACCTTCCCCCCTCTCCTCCTCCTCTTCCTCTCTCCTTCTCCTCTTCCCCTGTCCTCCTCCTCCTCCTCTTCTGTCGCTGATACCCAGAAGCAAACAAAGGGGAAGTGCACCCATGCAGAAATGGCACAAACGTCCATGGGAGACTAAACCTTTTGGCTTCCTGTTGCCAACCCCACTTCCCCTCTTCATCAGACCCCAACTCCGCCTCTCTATCCTCTCTTTGTCTCTCTGTCTCTCTCTCCCCCTGTCTCTCGCCATCCCCCCAAGCGCCAACACACACGCAGCTGACAAAGGTCCAGTCAGGTGGTACCCATCTTGGTTTTCCATGGATTTTCAGTTCTAAATTATTGACAGTATCCCAGCATGTTCCTTTTTTTCTGTTCACCCCATCTCTCTCTCTCTCTCTCTCTCTCTCTCTCTCTCTCTCTCTCTCTCTCTCTCTCTCTCTCTCTCTCTCTCTCTCACTCTCTCTCTCTCTCTCTCTCTCTCTCTCTCTCTCTCTCTCACTCTCTCTCTCTCTCTCTCTCTCTCTCTCTCTCTCTCTCTCTCTCTCTCTCTCTCTCTCTCTCTCTCTCCCTCTCTCTCTCTAGCTCTACTCGCTTTTATAATGGAGTCTGGTCATCACCCCATCAAAGTGACTCCCAGGCTTTATAGAGCTGTCAAGCACACTTCATCCAACAGTGAGCTTGGATCCTGGGGATGAACCCTCTCCATAGCTGCCTTTCTTTACGCCTGCATGCACCCTCACAAACAAGCAGCTTGTTCATGGGGGTTTGACTCTCTCTCTCTCTCTCTCTCTCTCTCTCTCTCTCTCTCTCTCTCTCTCTCTCTCTCTCTCTCTCTCTCTCTCCACACACACGTACCCGCCAGGTAGGACAGACCCCCAGGTTTACAAACGCCAACCTCGTGACACGATGGGTTCCAGCTCATTAGAAGCGCGTTCAAGCGCGAGATTCTCGTCAGGGGCAGGTAATTAGCCCTCTAAGCCTGGAGGGGAGATAATCGCGTGTGACTAACCCGCGCGCTGAGAGCGGAAAAACAGTCAAGCAGAAGTGGTAGGGGGACACAACCCAGCGTGCGGTCTTTAAGAGTGAGTCCCCCTCCGCAGGCGTAACATGACAGGGGAGATGACTGCCACCTTCTTGTGGGTTATTATTGTTCCTGGGTAGGTTTCTGGCGAATCCTTGCTGGTTTACCAACAGTTTCCACCATTTTAGAACCCTGCCAGAGCTTCTTTCACAAAACAGGCTGTCATAATCACTCATTGGGTTAACAAAAACTGAAAAAGAAAAAGAACGGGTAAGGCTGGATATTTATCAAAGATGGTGTTGGTTATGAATCTCTTCCGCTAAATCTAGTGTTGTGAACCTCTGGCATTGGGTAAAATGGTGGAAAATGCCCTACAGCCACCGACTGACTGCGACTGTCGTCCAGAAGGTCTGTTTAAGCCCCCCCTGTTAATTCCACGTCACTAGCTCCGCTCTGTTAATTCACGACGCATGTCCTAATAAACTCTTCACCCGACCTTTGACAAGTTGGGGTAAAGGTTAAAGGTCCTGTTTCAATTTCCGTTCATGACCGTAAGGGTAGTTAGAGAATTAATCATTTACTGTGTCTAGGACTCGTCAGTATACTGGAAATCAGATCTCATGCTCTCCTTCCACCGCCCTAACCTTACCCAACCGGAGTCAGTAATCCATTTGAAACGGAGCATCTTAGTAGTGACATTTGTTTTTGTTTGTTCGATTTTCATGTTTGCATGTTTTTCTAGTTTTGGTTTTATATCATGAGCACATAAGGTAACACTCAGGCCTTTTACTCAAATGGTTTTTATCATTGGTTGACATTAGCCTGTAGAAAGGGCCAATAGTAGATGAGAGCTGTACTATAAATGCTATTCTACAGTATTGGAATATCATGACACAGTTCAGTATTGGAATATCATGGTACAGCTTC
>CM065690.1:49421529-49424029 GCA_017654935.2 Phymorhynchus buccinoides
AGTTGAAAGTCGGTAAGAGCAGGGAGAAATCCCACTGCCTGGTATGGCCAAATTGTTGGCTAGTCTTTCCAAGTGTGCCCACACCCCCTCGTCACCCTGTGCCCCAAAAAAAACCTCTTTTTTTTAATAGGGGGGTAGGCGCTGCACTTGCGGTGACGTGCTCTCCGGGGGAGAGCAGCCCGAATTTCACAGAGATAAGTCTCTGTGACTAGAATTTACCAAATACCAATACCAAATACCAAGATGAGTGAGAGGAGGTGGAGGATGAACATACGGCATGGTACAGATGAAAAACAGATGGTAGCATGTAGGCTAGTTTTTGGAGGGTACTACGCTTAGTATCTGTTTTAAAGACCCCACACGCCACGTGTCACATTCCCTCTTATACTAGGAAGATTTCTTAACCCTTTCACCGCCAGCCATATTTCAGCTAAGATTTCCATTAAATTTACCTGTGTACAGAACAAAATCCATCTGCAGTATTGGGGATTCTTCTGTGACATATCTAAATTAAGGTCTAACCTTCCTTCCCAAAACTAAGACAGTAAGGTCTTTGAATAATAGACCCCAATTCGATGCCTTTTAACCCTTTCGCTGCCAGCCATTTTTCAGCCAAAATATACCATTAAGTTTCTTAACTGGGGAGAAAAAAATATATTATTAGCAATATTGTTAATTCCTCTGTGACATGCATAACATTAGGCCTATCCTTAACTCCCAAAATTAAGAAAATAGGGTCTTCGGATAACAGGCCCTGATTTGATGCCTTTTAGTGACATGGGTGTTAAACCATTGTGGTGCATAAATGCGACATTGGCGGTGAAAGGGTTAATGACATAGGTGTAGATCACTGTGGTGCTAAAATGCTACTTTGGCGGTGAAAGAGTTAAGATTCCTTACTAGCTATAAGAGAGAAAACACGTGAAAACCGTGATTTTGACACGTGACGTGCGGGGTCTTTAACGTGCTTTCCCTCTTATAGCTGGTCAGAAATGTTAAGAAATCTTCCTAGCATAAGAGGGAATGTGACACGTGACGTGTGGGGTCTTTAAAGCCCTGCACTCCAATAGCTTTCATTGCTGAATGGCATTTGCCTGTAGTTGGGGCCAATAGCAAAGCGAGAGCTGATTTCTTTAGTGTTGTAAAATCATGGTACGGATTAGTCATTTTCTGAATGACTATGACTATGACTCTCAAACTTGGACGCATGTGTGCATGTTCTCACTGTTGCAGCTAAGGGGATCAATTGGTCTTTGGGGACCTTCCCCAACGCCAGCTGTCCTTAAAGGTGGACCCTGACGGATGAGTTTTGGCAAGAAACACGTCGAGATCACCAGAAAGACATCATTTTCAAGGATCGGAACACTCACTTTGCTCTGGTTTCCAAGAAATTAAACCGTCAAAACGGCGATTCCTCCTTGGCGGAGATGCCGGAGAGAGTGACCATTTTGGATGGGGTGGGTGAAGGTCACTCACTGTGGTTGAAGCGTTTTTGTGTTTTTTTGTAGTGCAATAAAAAAAACTTTTAGATAAACTGTATACAATTTTTAAAAAAGAAAAGAACAAAAGGCTTGTATTGCCAACATTTCGTGCAAACGATTTGGTCTAAACGCAGGCGGCCATTAGAAAAGAGACGGCACACGTCTTCTCTTTGGGTGAAATAATTTGACTTCCAGCACCTCCGCCAAGGAGGAATCGCCGATTTGACGGTTTGATTTCTAGGAAACCAGAGCAAAGTGAGTGTCGCGATCTCTGTAAAGGGTGTTTTCCTGGTGATATGGACGTGTTTCTTACAAAAACTCATCCGTCAGGGTGGCCCTTTAAGTCTTTTTGGACGAAACAGTGGGTCTGTGCCCAGAGCTTTTTGTGCAAATGGAATTATAAACAGCATGGCCCTCGTTGAAAAACAAAACCTACTAAAGTCTCACAAACCTGGTGCTGTAATCATGAGTGTATTTTAAGCAGCTAACACGGGTAGTAGTATGTAAATTAGTCGACACTACCAAAACGATTGGCTGTTTAGCCTCATTTGCATACTACCACCTGTGTTAACGGTTTGAGACGCACCCGTGAATACGGTACCTGATTTGACCGTAGTGTATACCAGGTCGAACGAAAGTTTAGCTTTACGTCCTCCCGGCCGAAGCCATATGGGACATTGCTTTTTATTTAGTTGGGGATACCAGGTCACAAAGCCCTTCGTCTTAATAGTTTTGCTTTCTGTTTTGTTTTTGTGTTGTTGGTTTTTTTGTCATTGCTCTTTCGGTTGGATAGAGGAAACGGTCTTGTTACTCCCTAGTCGAGGCCTATCTCTGACAAAGCCGACGATGATAAAGTAGACCCAGGGTCCTCGGTTGACATTGCAATCTGCCTATCCTTATTTGTCAAATCCGTCCAACAATGAAGGGAAAGACATTGACAGTCTGGGGAACTGTTCATTCCAACAAAACAGCTCTCCATTAAAAACGTATTTTAAAACCCCCGCATTCCAAGACCTGGG
>CM065690.1:49434029-49501529 GCA_017654935.2 Phymorhynchus buccinoides
GTGAGGGCAATGGCCATAGGAAGACAATAGCCATAGGAAGACAGAAATGAGGGCAATAGCCACAGGAAGACAATAGCCATAGGAAGACAGAAGTGAGGGCAATAGCCACAGGAAGACAGAAGTGAGGGCAATGGCCATAGGAAGACAATAGCCATAGGAAGACAATAGCCATAGGAAGACAGAAATGAGGGCAATAGCCATAGGAAGACAGAAGTGAGGGCAATAGCCATAGGAAGACAGAAGTGAGGGCAATAGCCATAGGAAGACAATAGCCATAGGAAGACAGAAGTGAGGGCAATAGCCATAGGAAGACAATAGCCATAGGAAGATAGAAATGAGGGCAATAGCCATAGGAAGACAGAAGTGAGGGCAATAGCCATAGGAAGACAGAAGTGAGGGCAATAGCCATAGGAAGACAATAGCCATAGGAAGACAGAAGTGAGGGCAATAGCCATAGGAAGACAATAGCCATAGGAAGACAGAAGTGAGGGCAATAAGCCATAGGAAGACAATAGCCATAGGAAGACAGAAGTGAGGGCAATAGCCATAGGAAGACAGAAGTGAGGGCAATAGCCATAGGAAGACAATAGCCACAGGAAGACAGAAGTGAGGGCAATAGCCATAGGAAGACAGAAGTGAGGGCAATAGCCATAGGAAGACAATAGCCATAGGAAGACAGAAGTGAGGGCAATAGCCATAGGAAGACAGAAGTGAGGGCAATAGCCATAGGAAGACAGAAGTGAGGGCAATATCCATAGGAAGACAATAGCCATAGGAAGACAGAAGTGAGGGCAATAGCCACAGGAAGACAATAGCCATAGGAAGACAGAAGTGAGGGCAATAGCCATAGGAAGAAAGCCATAGGGCAATAGCCATAGGAAGACAATAGCCATAGGAAGACAGAAATGAGGGCAATAGCCATAGGAAGACAATAGCCATAGGAAGACAGAAGTGAGGGCAATAGCCATAGGAAGACAATAGCCATAGGAAGACAGAAGTGAGGGCAATAGCCATAGGAAGACAATAGCCATAGGAAGACAGAAGTGAGGGCAATAGCCATAGGAAGACAATAGCCATAGGAAGACAGAAGTGAGGGCAATAGCCATAGGAAGACAATAGCCACAGGAAGACAGAAGTGAGGGCAATAGCCATAGGAAGACAATAGCCATAGGAAGACAGAAGTGAGGGCAATAGCCATAGGAAGACAATAGCCACAGGAAGACAGAAGTGAGGGCAATAGCCATAGGAAGACAATAGCCATAGGAAGACAGAAGTGAGGGCAATAGCCATAGGAAGACAATAGCCACAGGAAGACAGAAGTGAGGGCAATAGCCATAGGAAGACAATAGCCACAGGAAGACAGAAGTGAGGGCAATAGCCATAGGAAGACAATAGCCATAGGAAGACAGAAGTGAGGGCAATAACCATAGGAAGACAATAGCCATAGGAAGACAGAAGTGAGGGCAATAGCCATAGGAAGACAATAGCCACAGGAAGACAGAAGTGAGGGCAATAGCCATAGGAAGACAATAGCCACAGGAAGACAGAAGTGAGGGCAATAGTCTCAGGAGGACAGATTCTCATTTTTGCTAGGCGATGGGTTGCGAAAATAACTTTGTTGGGGGGAGTTATTTAACAAGAGAGTTACTTCCCCTTATTTGTTTCACTACACCCTCTCTCCCAGCCTCACTATTTCAATCTTTGTTCAAAATTTCATACAAGGGTTACTATCTTCGTTGTCAGAGAAACACCATTAACGTACATAACATTTAGGCTATTCATTCGCCCATGTTCAATAAAGAGTAGACAGGAAAATGTGGGCTAATGGTTGACTTATGGCGATAATTTGACCGCCAGGGGGCAGTTAATCCACTCGGGGCTTATCACGCTATATTCTTAGTTGGGCGTAGTGAGAGAGAGAGGGGGAGGGTGGGACTCCTCCCTCTCTCTCTCTCTCTCTCTCTCTCTCTCTCTCTCTCTCTCTCTCTCTCTCTCTCTCTCTCTCTCTCTCTCTCTCTTAATCCCCAACTAAGAATATAGAGAGGATTAGCCCCACTCGAGCGCTATGCCACCTGGCGGACAAAAGAGCCAGCTACGTCGCTCATTCTCAACATGACAGACGAATAAAAAGAACATTATAAATCGATGTTTTAATGCTCACCCCAGGGTAGGCATTTTACACTCAAATTCCCCTAAGTGTACAGTTTTATATGACAGTTCACCCGAAGACGGAGTGTGGCTGCTCACGTGGCGGGGTAATCAAAACACGGTCACACACGTAATGTTCTCATCCCTCCCTGATGCATATTGTACAATAGTGTTCAACTGCTTCGGCTGTTGGGATGATCCCTGGAGTCTTTTAGCCAGGGTAGGTCAACAAACAAACAAACATAATGGCAGTACCGGTAATTCAAAATACATTAACAAAACTTCGTTGTTATTAATGAACAACACATTATGTGATCAGTACAATAAAAGCAATAGGAACAAAGAAAATAACAAAATGGTGGAATACTAAGGGTAGGAAAGAAGGCACTTTAGGAGAGTGTTAAACATGAAAATGAATGGTGATGCTAATCAATAATGGCAAAGGTCTCTGTACACGTTAACAGTGTTCACAAAATATCTATATTTCCCCGTGGCAACACAGGCCACTCATAATATGACTTACAACTCACTGTGTTGCCACGTGGAAATAGTGATATTTTGTGAACTCTGTGAGACAGTGAGCTGTAAGTCATATTATGAGTGGCCTGTGTTGCCACGGGGAAATAGTGATACTGATCGTTCACAAAATATCTGTATTTCCCCATGGCAACACAGTGTTAGGCCACTCATAGTCTCACATACAACTCACTGTGTTGCCACGGGGAAATAGTGATATTTTGTGAACATGTGGGACAGTGAGTTGTAAGTCATATTATGAGTGGCCTGTGTTGCCACGGGGAAATAGTGATAGTGATCATTCACAAAATATCTGTATTTCCCCATAGCAACACAGTGGCCTCACTGATCGTTCACAAAATATCTGTATTATCCCATAGCAACACAGTGATAGGCCACTCATAATATGACTTACAACTCGCTGTGTTGCCATGGGGACAGAGTGATATTTTGTTAATGTGTTAACGTGTACTGAGACCATCAGAAGAACTAGATTATGGCAGAAGGACAAAATATTGAAGAGTCGTTAACACCCCCCCTCCCCTTATCCCCCACATACACACACAAGCACACCCTCCGCCAAAAAAACACCCCACAACAAACTGTTTATTCAGGGGCAAAGATCACATATTCACAGTCAAAGGTCTATTTTCCAAATGTTTACACTGAAACGCAAGGCAAGGTCCATGAAGATTTTGAAGCAAAGTATAAGAAGCCAATCAAAATGCAAAATACAAAAAATCTGACACACGACTTGAGCATCTTTGATGGTCAATAATCTGAAGCAGGGAGAAAAATACACTAACAGTCAATATTTTAAAGACACACTGACGCACCACGATTAAGTCCCTTGGGGTTTTTTTCTGGGTAGCTGTGACCCGCATACAAATGTCCCCAACTTCAAATTGAGGCTGCTCTTTAAAATGATGTTTCGTTTTCAATCTGGGGACGTTTGTATGGGAGTCAAACCTGGTCAAAGCAATATTTCTTACCAGCTATATAAGAGGGAAAACACGTGAAACCCGTGATTTTGACACGTGATCTGGTGGGTCTTTAAGGCCCCTCCCCCCCCCCCTCCCCCCCTCCCCCCATCCCCCCTCCCCCCTCCCCCCACCCTCTCTCTCTCTCTCTCTCTCCTCTCTCTCTCTCTCTCTCTCTCTCTCTCTATGTCTGTCTAACATAGTCAAGTGAAACAGGTTGCGAGTTTTACCCGACTGAACTTTAACTGCTCTTTCAATTCTCGTTCAATTCTCGTCCCTTCTCGCACAGTGGTGCAAAACTCACAATCTGTATATCTCAACCAAACTGGACAGCCCGAGAGGACAATAACAATAGCAAAATTCAATTATTCATTTTTTTCCAATAACATCTCTCTCTCTCTCTCTCTCTCTCTCTCTCTCTCTCTCTCTCTCTCTCTCTCTCTCTCTCTCTCTCTCTCTCTCTCTCTCTCTCTCTCTCTCTCTCCCTTTCTCTCTCCCTCTCTCTATCTCTCTCTCTCTCTCTCTCCTCTCTCCCTATCTCTCTCCCCCCTCCCCTCTCTCTCTCTCTCTCTGTCTCTCCCTCTCTACTTTTTTGAAGTTTAAATTACATGTACTTGTTTATTGCATATTCTATTTATTTTCATATTTGATGATGTCCCTACCCCGCTGTCCCCTTTGACATGGGCAGATGGCCCAGTTCAGTAAAATATTGTTCATTGTTCATTGTGTTCGTTGTTCTCTCTCTCTCTCTCTCTCTCTCTCTCTCTCGTCTCTCTCTCTCTCTCTCTCTCTCTCTCTCTCCCCCCCTCTCTCTCTCTCTCTCTCTCTCTCTCTCTCTCTCTCTCTCTCTCTCTCTCTCCATGATCCAACTAACGGTTCTCAACTGGCTTTATAGTTCGCCGATGCAGCAGTGCTCGACTCGTGGTGACTCAAGGGCGAGGAAGAAGAACACACCGAAACGGAAGGAGACAGTGACGAGTGTTGCACGTGCGGAGGGGCAGGGTGGTACGGAAGAGGGGCGCAGGTACACGGAACGCCTGCGAAAACCGGTCCGGTTCTCGGCACCGGAGCTCCTCCTCCTCCTCCGGAACCGTACAAGGCGTACACGGGCGGTAAAACAGAAGGCGGTGGTGGTGGTGGAGCACTGACTGCGATCTGAGCCAGGGAAGGATGAAGATGGGGTGCGTGGTGGAAAGGGTGATGCGACACGGCAGCGGCTGCGGCGGCGGCAGCGGCAGCGGTGAAATAAGCGCGAGGCGGCGGAACCGGGAGGAGGAGGGGGTGGGTGGGAGTGAGGGGCGGTGGGTGTCGGGGGTGGAGGGTGGAGGGGGTGCCTGCCCTGTAGATTTCGTCCAAAAGGTGCTTCATCTCCTCCACGGAGCGGCTCAGCATCTGGATGTAGTTCCTGGCTAAGGTCAGGGTGGCGATTTTCGACAGCTTCCGCACGGAGGGGCCTGCGAGACAAGGGAAAAAAACAGACAGTGTGCGTGCGCTGGTCAGTCGTGTAGGTACATGATTACCACCACCACCACAATTCAATTCACAATTCACAAAGATCAAGAACTCCCCCCCCCCCCCCCCCCCCCCCCCCCCCCTGATGGTTTCGATACACGTTAACATTGTTTTCTCCTTTTCCTCATGGCAGCACAATAATAGCGGGAGAAAAATTGATAAACTTATCTTCTTTTTAAAAAAATACTTTTTTGAACTTTTTTGGGGCATGTTTTTTTATTCAACTTTTCCCCCTTTTTTCCACAAACATAACTTATCTTCTTTATTATTATAAACGTTTCGCCTTGGCATGAGGCTGTGTCAGACCAGTTGACATAAGCTAGAACACCAAGGCTACATCAAAATGTTGCTATGCTCTGCATGGTTGTGTGGGGATTGTCCTAAGCCATGACAAGCTCCTAGCATAACATAATCAGTCTTAAATCCTCCGAAGTCGGAGTGTGGCTGCCCACATGGCGGGGTAATCAAAAACGGTCACACACGTAATGTTCTCATCCATAGCTGTTGCATGTGTACCATAGTGTTCAAGTGCTCCGGCTGTTGGGATAATCCCTGGTGTCGTTAAGTCAGGGTAATACAACAACAACAACATAATAATAAACTTGAACCCTTTCACCGCCAATGTCACATTTTGGCACCACAATGATTTAACACCCATGCCACTAACAGGCATTAAGCCAGGGTCTGTTATCCAAAGACCCTATTTTCTTATTTTTGTGAGGTAAGGATAGACCTTACTTTATACATATCACAGAAAAATGTCCAGTATTGCAGACGATTTTTTTTCTCTACCCAGATAAGATTAATGGAGAATATGTTGCTGAAAAATGGCTGGCGGTGAAAGAGTTAAGCACATTTTCTTATCTTGGTTGCAAAGGTTGCTGCTGCTGCTGCTGCTGCTGCTGGTGCTGCTGCTACTTAGTACTACTACTATTACTTCTGCTACTATTTCTTCGTCATCGTCGTTGATCGCTCACTCAGTTTCGTGTCATTATGAACGCAGATGCGTCATGCTGCCGTTAAGCGCCTAACTAAGAAATGGTTAGGCCCAGCATGCCCGTCTTCGGCTGTAAAAGAATATTTGCCAGAGTTTCTGAAGCAAAGGCTGGAGAATGAACCAGTAAGGTAGAAATATATAGCAGATGACAGTCAGCACAGGGAAACGGCAAGAGTCAAAGAGAGGGACAGATTAGAGGAAGTTACAGGCACAGAACTTCCAGAAGGTGGAGGAACTATTTGTGACCCAGCACCACGAAAGGGACATTAAGTCGCTGGGCTAGTTTCTCACAACAGGCTTGCAAAGTCAACAAATCATTTTTTGTCAATTTTGAGTTATGAGTATTTTTGTGTTCTCCAACATCTTATCTTTCATATTTATAAAGGACAATCTTTAATATGATATCTAAATGGTCTTATAAGTGTTTTAAAACGAGCAGGTCAATGCATTTTCTTCAGCTAGGTTAGACTTTAGACTGCTTTCTGAAAATGGCCGATGCTCACCCTACTAACTTTAAGTGCTCATAACTCTGGAACGGAAAAAGATACAAGAATGGTTCGTATATCAGTAGAAAGAGAATTGTCTGAAGTTTCCAAATGCATAATGTTCTCAGAATGGTCAGTTTGACTGATAGAGCTGCTAAAAGATGGGCCTTCAATAACACTGACACATTTTTAGATGAGAAATTGGTATTGTCAACACATGAAACTTACTCTGTTGGAAAAATCCATTTGTATCAATCCATCTGACTTTAGACTTAATAGTTTGATGCATAGCAGATCCATAGTTAGCTTAATGTACAAGATACGTCTAAATTCATGAAAAACTAACTACATAGAAACTAATTGTCTCTGCACTCAGAGATTATCAATTCATCATTTACTATTAGAATGCCCAATGTTGCTATCTAAATACCGAATGTTCAATATAGACTTTTTTCATAAGTATAATAATACCAAGAATATCTTAAGTGACGCAGAAATTGACATTGCTTAATTGCGAACTTACTGCTGTCCACGCCTATTGGAAGCTTACTGTAGATGTTTTGCTTTGTGAGTTGCTATTGTTGGTTTTTAAACCTGCATGTATTTTTTTAAATTGGTTCAATTTTTGCATGTTGTCTCAAAATCACTATTCGTGTGAAAAGACATTAACCCTTTCACCGCCAATGTCGCATTTTAGCACCACAATGGTTTAACACTCATGTTACTAAAAAGCCTTCAAATCAGGACCTGTTATCCAAAGACCCTATTTTCTTAATTTTGGGAGGTAAGGATAGGCCTAATGTTATATATTAGGTAGAGATGTATTCGCAATATTGCAGTTTTTTTGTCTCTCTACCCAGTATTTTTGGGCTGAAAAAATGGCTGGCGGCGAGAGGGTTAAATTAAAGATTCATTCGCTCCCCATCTACTCCTCTAACTCGCCTACCTTTGGCATAGGGCATGACGTCTCTGAGGGAGTCCATGGCGGAGTTAAGGTCGTGCATCCTCTTCCGCTCCCTCTGGTTGATCTTGGAGCGAAGCTCGTGCAGCTCGTGCGAGCTGAGGCCCCGCAGAGACTGGCTGCTGCCCCTCCTTGGACCTGGTAGAGACGAACAGGGACAGAAGGTCATATTAGTGACGGTATAGTATCAGAAAAAACAAACATAGGCTGTGTGCACATTTACAGAAACTTCCGTGCAGAAACCCATCCGCAATCCGTACCAGAAAAATCTGGAAGTGAGAAATATTATGAATGAGTGTGCACTGATAGAGCTGCATCCACTTTTTTCTTTTTGCTTTATTTTACTTTATTTTTGCATTGGAGATAGGTTTCCGTACGGAAGTATTTTTTGGGTAAAATGTGCACAGACCTAATATGGCTTACTAGAGAAACTGTTACTACTTCTTTTTTTTGGAGCACTCGAAAGCATCTTCGAAAAACAAACCTTTCAAATCTTTCTTGCATTGTATATTTTTCAAAAACTAGAAACATTGGAATTATAGTTTGTTTGTTTGTTGCTGTTTGTTTTGTTTTTGTCGTTGTTTGTTTTTTGAAAATCGTATTGGCAATTTTGTGAGTTTAGTCAGCTTGTGTGTGAGAGAGAGAAAAAAGAAAAAAAGGAAAAAAAACATTATTTGCATATTATATACATAACCAGCAATGGGGAATGGGGATTTTGACAAAAACCAACCCTGTAAAATGTGGCTTATCGTCTCTCTCTCTCTCTCTCTCTCTCTCTCTCTCTCTCTCTCTCTCTCTCTCTCTCTCTCTCTCTCTCTCTCTCTCTCTCTCTCTCTCTCTCTCTCTCTCTCTGTCTCTCCATCTCTCTCTCTCTCTCTCTCTCTCTCTCTCTCTCTCTCTCTCTCTCTCTCTCTCTCTCTCTCTCTCTCTCTCTCTCTCTCTCTCTCTCTCTCTCTCTCTCTCTCTCTCTCTCTCTCTCTCTCTCTCTCCCCCTCTCACCCACACTCTCCCGTCCACGACCCAAGCTCCGCCTGTGTGGCAGCGGTTATATTTCAGGTAGACTATATCATTATCATTATGTATACAACTGTCACTGTGAAATCCTTACTCTTTTCCGTTCCACCATTTTGAGGCGTTAAATTACTTTTTGAAATTTGATAAAGCCCATGAGCAGTTCATAATAAAGGCCCAGCCACACTGCATACGATTTGACCCCAATACGATACGACTGTGACGATGTCTGTGAGTCATGATTCACGTGAAATACTTCCGTCTAAAAATAACTACTATTTTCGTTCACTTTATCACTCATGTAGACCGCAATACACGAATCAAATCAAATATCTGACACAAAAATAAGATATTTCATCAGATTCGTGTACAGGAGACTACAAGTATAGTGAACATAACTAGTAGGATTTCATCAATGTGACTGGATATTGATTTATATTTTCTGTTTTTTCGTTTGGTTGTTTTTGTCTTTGTATGTTGTTGTCGTCAAAGGTTTGTTTGTCCGTTTATTGTTTGTTCTTTTTTACTTTTTTTTTTTCATTGTTTATATTTTTTTTATTTTTTTTTCCATGTACCCCCAAGGGGCGTTTTGGAAATAAAAAAACCTTGAAACCTTGAAACCTTGATCAGATTTAGTTACACAGTAGAATTTCACGTCAATCATGCCTCACACATGTCAAAATCGGATCGTAGTGAATCGAATCGTATGCAGTGTGGGTAGGCCTTAGGGCAATCGTGTCTTTCCTTCAATGTGAAAAAAGTTAATACAGTGGAACCTCCCTTATAAGACCTCCCATTATCAGACTCCCTCCGACATAAGACCCTACTTCTCTGAGACATTGCCCTTCTTTGTAAGTAAGTTAAAGATTAAGACCCCTCCCTCCCTTATAAGACCCCTCCCTTATAAGACCCCTCCCTTATAAGACCCCTCCTCCCTTATAAGACCCCTCCCTTATAAGACCCCTCCCTTATAAGACCCCTCCCTTATAAGACCCCTCCCTTATAAGACCCCTCCCTTATAAGACCCCTCCCTTATAAGACCCCTCCCTTATAAGACCCCTCCCTTATAAGACCCCTCCCTAATAAGACCCCCCCATATTAGACCTCATTTTGGATGATTTTTGATGGTCTTATAAGGGAGGTTCCACTGTACGCATTTGAATAAAACAAGCAAAGATATAGGTGGAAATACACGTTGGTAGTATTCACTCTTTCCCCATGCCAACACAGTGATACTCTAGTAGTAATGCTCTTACTTTCCTATCACTTTCCTTCCAACGCGTATGTTTCTACCTTAAAGACCCACCACGTCACGTGTCAAACTCACGGTTTTCACGTGTTTACCCTCTTATTATTTATAAAGCTGGCAGGTAATCTTAAGAAATCTTCCAAGCATAAGAGGGAATGTGACACGTGACGTGGGGGGTCTTTAAGCAAATTAAAGCAAACACACAAACAACTAAACACAAGCGAAAGAAAACACTTCCTCCTTCTTTTAGCAGCACAGCACTCAGACACGCACTTATGTGTGCGTACCAACACGTATATTCAAATTAACGCGCGCGCGCGTGTACGCACACATACACGCACATGCCCCCCCCCCCCCCCCCCCACACACACACACTCAGAGATAGAGCGGGAAGGGGAAGGAGAGAGAGAGAGGGGGGGGGGACACAAACGTGGCAAGGCATACTATTACACATAAGAGAGAGAGAGAGAGAGAGAGAGAGAGAGAGAGAGAGAGAGAGAGAGAGAGAGAGAGAGAGAGAGAGAGAGAGAGAGAGAGAGAGAGAGAGAGAGAGAGAGAGAGAGAGAGAGAGGAAGGAAGAGAGAGAGAGATTAATGATTAATTTGTTTGGCCTATGGCCTTAACAAAGGTTTGGACATCAAATGAACAAAACAGCCAAACACACTAGGCCCTTAGATAGTTAGATAGTTAGCTATCTAATTGTTGAATGAATCAATAATGTTTTCAAAAGTTCCATCAGAAATAAAGGTGATATATACACATACATTTTGGTTTTTTATCAAGATGCGAGCACACCCCTTCGTGTAAAGGAAAAAAAAAAAAAAAAAAAAAAAAAAAAAAACAATGTATATTGTATATTGAAAGTCTTACAAAACGTTGAGAGAGAGAGGAGAGAGAGAGAGAGAGAGAGAGAGAGAGAGAGAGAGAGAGAGAGAGAGAGAGAGAGAGAGAGAGAGAGAGAGAGAGAGAGAGAGAGAGAGAGAGAGAGAGAGAGAGAGAGAGAGAGAGAGAGAGAGTTGGCACCAACGTTTCATTGCACCGTTTAAGTTACTAGGTTAATGGGGTGCGTAGGATTAAGTTGCCGCATTGTGTACAAAGCAAAATGTGCATAATTGACGATAAGCAGAACAAATTTGAGAAACACAAGCATATTATTAGGCCTGCCTACCCTGGCGCGCATGAGTTGGCGTAAGCGCGCACGCACGCACACACACACGCACACGCACACACACACACACACACACACATACAGACAGGAGAGAGAGAGAGAGAGAGAGAGAGAGAGAGAGAGAGAGAGAGAGAGAGAGAGAGAGAGAGAGAGAGAGAGAGAGAGAGAGAGAGAGAGAGAGATTAGAGAGAGACTAAAGAGAGAGACAGAGCACAGAGAGAGATTAAACACAACAGAACACAAAGATGGACACAGACATGCCCGTACACAGGTGCACGTACTCACACACACACACACACACACACACACACACACACACACACACACACACACACACACACACACACACACACACACACACACATCATATTCACATTCACATAGATAGCATTAGTATTATATACAGAACACAGAACACTCACTGAAAGCCCCGGCGGAGGGTGAAGAAAAATGCTGCTGCGCGAGTTTCTCCCCTTGTTTACCCTCTTGTCTGGAGGAGTGCAGAAAGACCCCGTCTTCGCTGCCCTCAGAACAAGCAGACGACAATCTGTGACTTCGGGAGCCCTCCATCGAAGACAGAGCAGACGATCTGTAGTGAACGAAGCCGTTGTAGCTGTCGTTGGGGATTTCTGGAACTTTTTCTGACTCGTCACTATCCAGCCCTATGATGTCGATAGCATCTTTAGTGTTGTTGCCTTCCTCGTCGTCACATTCGGATGAGGCGTAGGAAAAGCGTGAGTTATGACTGGTGGTTATCGATGAAGACATTTTGTTGTTGTTGAGAATATCTTTTCTTCTTCTTCTTCTTCTTCTTCTTCTAGGCAGCCAACTTCCACAGGCTGAAGATTCTATCGGCTTATATCTTATCTGCTTACTTGAAGAATTGGGTTGCTGTCCAGTTATTTTCCTAGAGGTTTTTTTTCTTTTTTCTTTAGGGACACCGGTGGAATATAACAACAAATCACTGGTGTTATTTTTCAATGGTGATTAATTTTCTGGATGGGTGCAGCCTGTCTAAAAGAAGCGGGAAACGGTATGGCAGTTTCTTGAAATTTGTTTGATTAACTTCGATGTTCAGGATTTATCTGTCATTATGCACACTCATAAAATGGGCAAATAAAATAAAGTTCATAAAACCATTGTCTAAACGCGTCACGAGTCATCAAGTAAACATCGCTAAATATTACCATCAAAATGAGAGAAAAATATAAGATAAACTTAAACGAAATCCATCAGTCAATAAACACTGTCAACCGAATATGAATCCAAGGCAATCGTTGGGTCGGAGGTGTGTGGGCCTGTGAGGAGAAGTGTTCGAGAAATGAAGAAGTTCACAGTTACGGGTGGACGGACTACCCGCTAAAAGGGGTGGCCCCATGAGAAAGGGGTGGAGTCACGCTCTAAACCCGGGGTACTTTGTTTGACAAGTTAGAGCAGGCAGAGCAACCAGGCGACAGAATGGGCAGAGTGTTATTTTTTTTTTGGGGGGGAGGGGGAGGCGCCGTGACGGGGGGGGGGGGGGCAAAATGGGGGGGGGGGGGGGGGGGGGGCATGGGGGCATGAGGATAGAGACAGCCGAGCATCTTCTTTGAGGCTATTGTTGTTGAGCTTTTGGGGTGTGTTGTCAATCAATGCGTGGTTGAGTATGGACACCTGTTTTAGGGCAAAGACGTAGTTAAAGACCCACCAGATCACGTGTCAAAATCACGGGTTCACGGGTTTTCCCTCTTATAGCTAATAAGAAATCTTGTTTTGACCAGGTTTCACTCCCATATAAATGCCCCCAAATTCAAAACAAAACATCATTTTAAAGAGCAGCCTCAATTTGAAGTCGGGGGCATTTGTATGTGGGTCACAGCTAGCCAGAAAAGAACAAGGGACTTAATCGTGGTGGGTCAGTGTGTCTTTAAGTAGGGGCTCTACAGCTCGAGCCGTGCGGATTCATGGATAGCAAAGACAAAAACACACACGCACGCGCGCCCACACAGAGACAGACAGGCAGGCAGACAGAGATAGAAGACAGACTCTAACATAAATATACCAGGACCGGGTCTGTGGTGGTGGGGGTCCTGGTTTCCGGAACCCCCTTCAGCCTACAAGGTATAAGTAAAAAGCAAAATATTTTTATTCTCATAAACATATTCTAAAATCATGTCATGCTGAAATAACACAAATGCCTATAAATTACTTATAAATATTTGTTTCAAACTAAAACTAAACTTTTCTTGACGGTTATTATATCACTAACGTCGTGGGCTTAACTAAAAGGCACGAATCGTGGTGGTCATTTTTGTTGTTGTCTTTCACTTAATCCTTCTTGGCTGTATGTAACCCCAACTTTCCATAAACCAACTATGCAATTTGTTCCCTGTTTACAGCTGGCCAAAAAGATGTTAACAATCAGGTGTCCCCAATAGATACTTCTTTTTAAATATTCTTCTTCTTCTTCTTCTTCGATCGCTCAGACAGTTTCCTGTCAATTATGAGCGCAGATGCGTCATGCTGCCGTTATGCGCCTAACTAAGAAATAGGCCCAGCAAGTCCGACTTCGGCTGAAGGAGGAAATGTTTTTGAAAGTGTTTCATGAAAAAATGGCAGGAGAATGGACCGGGTAAGGCAGAAAGATAGATGACAGTAAGCAAAGGGGAAAGGCAGAGTCAAAGAGAGTGACAGATTAGAGGAAGTTACAAGCACAGAACTTCCAGAAGGTGGGGGAACTATTTATACAAAAGTTTTACTCAGTTGTTTCTTGGTTGAAATATTACTTTAACCAACTCAGAATAAACCCAAGAATGCTTGATTGTAATTCGTCCTCCACTTGGATTCCCGATTGTAATTTACCCACCAACTTAACAACGACCAAAACCCCACTTCATCACGCAGTTTTCGTTTGGGTCTCCCTCGCTAACAAGGCCTAATACTGTCAAGTGGTGTTTAATTGCAAGTACGGGGTCCAGAGTGGTTCTGTAACGGTGATTTAGGGGCCCGCCAGATGGACGCTTTCCAGCCCAATGGCTCTTAAAGGGTGCTCCACCTATTTTCACGGCCAGAGCCACCTACCAGATTTTCTGGGGCCTAAGTAGTATGGGCCAACACGGGGAGTAAATCTGGTCTGCGGGCGGTGGGTTGCCGGACTCTAATGCCGCCAATCCGTCCTCCACGGCATGGCCCGAGGAAAGAAACGTATTTCGCGCATTAACCAAGGCGTAGGTAATTCCATCTGCGGTCAGAGTCGGATTCGCTCGAGCGTGGTTAGGTATGGTCTGCCCCGAGGCTGTACTTTAGATTAGTCACAGATTCTGGCGCTCGGGGAAATTGAACTTTGGAGATCGATATTTGATACCTCTGGCAAGGAGGTTATGATTGTAGGCTACCTTTGTCGACGTTTATGTTTGACTGTCTGTTTGTTTGCGAATAAAGTTGATTTTAAGAAAAGCTATGAATGACTTTCAATGGAATTCGATGGGTGGTCACTGGTTAGGGTATGCTGTGTGTTACACATCAGGGTGCCTAAGAAACAGATTCAATTAAAAGCTGAAGATATCTGGATTGGCATTCAAGTATAGGTCTTTCGAAACTATTGTTCACGTTTATTGGGTGTAGTTGTTTGCTTCTTAAGCAAAGACATTGCTCAGTTCAGTTAATAATATCATTACCTTCTACAAAACAGTTATGCTTTTGCTTTTGCCCTTGTCTGTTTATGTCTTCCCAGGGCTCCCATGGACCCCCATGTGGGGGTCTATGAAGCACTAAAATTCTAAAGGACCCTCTAAAACAATGTGCAGAGGGTCCCAGGGATGCAATAGATAAAATCTTGTTAGCATTCGGAATGCCACTGGGACCCTCTATCCCGCCTCTAGGACCCTCTATACTGTTAGTGAAGGAGTCCCTGGGACCCCTTGTTTTGCGGGACAACTGGGAGCCCTGCTTCCTGTAAACTGCACGATTAACAAAATATAAAGTGAATGCAATAAAATTTGATTTTGGATTAGGGAATTCATCATTTACTTTTTCTAATAACTTTTTTTTAAATTGTTGACAGACTTTGTTTGAAACAGTTTTAGCGGATCTTAATTAATTTCTTTTGGAAAGTTAGGACATCAAAAAGGTTAGATGTGGCTTCGATCGGAGTCAGGATTATCCAGACTATCACCTAAATGTAGTGCACCGTTCTGTGAAATAAGGATTTCCTAAATATCTTCGAACATCCAGCAAAGGATGTACATGTATTTTGTGGTCACAGCAGATACGCCAGCAAGCAAAACTAAAACTCAGCAGGTAAACATCAGTTTAACAAAAGCAATAGTTCAATCGACAAGAGAGAGACTCAAAAACTATATTTAACAAGGATTAAGCCTATTTTGCATATCTATCCTTGTGATGATCAACAAAACACAACAAACAGGTAAATAAAATATATACCGCATGTGAGAGAGACGGAGGAGAGAGAGAGAGAGAGAGAGAGAGAGAGAGAGAGAGAGAGAGAGAGAGAGAGAGAGAGAGAGAGAGAGAGAGAGAGAGAGAGAGAGAGAATACGAATGTTTATTGAAGGTTAATGGATAACACACGTTTTTTTACACCATGCCCTCGAAAATATCAACAACAACAAAACCCAAAGGAACGAAAAGAGTGAAATAGCATTAAATGAAAAGGGGGAAGAAAAAAGAAAAGAAAAAAGGGGGTGGGGGCGTAGCAACTAGCACAACAGAGAGAGACAGAGAGAGAGTGTGTGTTTGCGCGCGCGTGTGTGTGTGTGTTTGTGCGCGCGCGCGCGCGTGTGTGCGAGCGTGTGTGTGTTGTGTGGGGGGGGGGGGGGGTGCGCACGCGCGCGCGTGTGCATGTGCGCGCGTGTGCATGTGCGCGCGGATGTTAGTGTCTGTGTAAAACAATGTGCAGAGGGTCCCAGGGATGCAATAGATAAAATCTTGTTAGCATTCGGAATGCCACTGGGACCCTCTATCCCGCCTCTAGGACCCTCTATACTGTTAGTGAAGGAGTCCCTGGGACCCCTTGTTTTGCGGGACAACTGGGAGCCCTGCTTCCTGTAAACTGCACGATTAACAAAATATAAAGTGAATGCAATAAAATTTGATTTTGGATTAGGGAATTCATCATTTACTTTTTCTAATAACTTTTTTTTAAATTGTTGACAGACTTTGTTTGAAACAGTTTTAGCGGATCTTAATTAATTTCTTTTGGAAAGTTAGGACATCAAAAAGGTTAGATGTGGCTTCGATCGGAGTCAGGATTATCCAGACTATCACCTAAATGTAGTGCACCGTTCTGTGAAATAAGGATTTCCTAAATATCTTCGAACATCCAGCAAAGGATGTACATGTATTTTGTGGTCACAGCAGATACGCCAGCAAGCAAAACTAAAACTCAGCAGGTAAACATCAGTTTAACAAAAGCAATAGTTCAATCGACAAGAGAGAGACTCAAAAACTATATTTAACAAGGATTAAGCCTATTTTGCATATCTATCCTTGTGATGATCAACAAAACACAACAAACAGGTAAATAAAATATATACCGCATGTGAGAGAGACGGAGGGAGAGAGAGAAAGAGAGAGAGAGAGAGAGAGAGAGAGAGAGAGAGAGAGAGAGAGAGAGAGAGAGAGAGAGAGAGAATACGAATGTTTATTGAAGGTTAATGGATAACACACGTTTTTTTACACCATGCCCTCGAAAATATCAACAACAACAAAACCCAAAGGAACGAAAAGAGTGAAATAGCATTAAATGAAAAGGGGGAAGAAAAAAGAAAAGAAAAAAGGGGGTGGGGGCGTAGCAACTAGCACAACAGAGAGAGACAGAGAGAGAGAGTGTGTTTGCGCGCGCGTGTGTGTGTGTGTGTTTGTGCGCGCGTGTGTGCGAGCGTGTGTGTGTGTGTGTGGGGGGGGGGGGGGTGCGCGCGCGCGCGCGTGTGCATGTGCGCGCGTGTGCATGTGCGCGCGGATGTTAGTGTCTGTGTATGTGCGCGCGCGCGCAGACAGAACAGACGAGAACAAAAGAGAACAGAACTGAACAGAACAGGACAATCTGGTCCAAGGGTTGACCTTTCCGATTCCTTTCAGCCCGAAGACAGATCGGCTACTATAGCCCTCACAATCATACAGTCATGTGCCTACATTCAACGCAGCAGCCGGGTGACAGTAATCGAGGATAATCCGCTCGTTAGGCTTGACCGCTCACCGCCGTTTAATTCCGCTCTCTCACGCCCGATCATCGTTGACCACGTTAAGGCGGCGACAATGGTGTGGAAAACGAGCATTAACGTCACAACGGCTTGCCAACTGCAAGGCTGCATACCTACCAGTATATTATTATGCTAGCAGGCCTCCCTCCCTCCCTAATCGTTGTAGTCGTCAGTGTTGTTGCCAAAGCTTAACCTCTTTTGTTTTCATGCTTTGGGTGGGTGGGGGTGGAGAGAAGGAGAGAGAGAGAAAGAGAGAGAGAGAGGGTATAGATGAAATCAAATTGTTTATTTTCCATAAGGCCAAAGCCCCCTATGGAAAAGGAGGGTGAGGGTACAAGAACATTAAAATACGGTACCAATTCATAGTTTTATTTGGGTGTTTTGGGGGGTGTTTTTTACAGAAATACATTGATGACAAAGCAGTCCGAATAGCTTGCTTTTGATATACAAAAGTTTCTGGAAGTTTCAAAATTTGGAGAGAGAGAGAGAGAGAGAGAGAGAGAGAGAGAGAGATTTGACAAAAACAACTTTTCTATTATGTCTGGTTATCACCTACACTACATGTATACAGACCATTATTGTTTCTCGGTTTTGACTCCGTTTTCTTCTTCTTCTGTGTTCCCAGGCCATTATGGCCATACTGAGTAAGGTACGTATGTGTCCGGTTTTCAGTTTGCACTGGTCTCCCCGCCGCGTACAGCCGATTCGGAGGAGTTCAAAGGAAAAATGGCAGGAAGTGGGGACGAAAATGGCCAAATTTAGCTAAATTTTAATATTGAATAACTCGCAAACAGCTGTTTGAGGGGAAAATCCTGTCATGTTTGCTCTCAAAGGCAAACATAAGCCCTCTAGTTAGGATTCTCTCCTTTAGGGAGAATACTACTGCATTTGTAAGAATTCTTCTTCTTTTTTTTTTCCCCCTTTGTTTTGTCCGATTTGGCTGATATTTTCAGGAAAGTTGCAGGACCATGTGGGCATTAAAGATTTGAAATATTAAATGATTTCGCCGAATTTTCGGCAACATATGGCCGAAAAACCGGCGACATTTCAATCTTGAATATCTCAAAAACGGGTGAATAGAATTTCTTCATATTTTCAGTACTTAATTAAAGTAGATTTCCAACACCTCCGTTATAAACCCGAACCGGAAGTACGCATCGAAAGTGCTCCAGCTAGGACCGTGCAGCTTTCATTTGGCTCACGGAATAGCCAAAACCGGAAGCGACGTCACAAAACTGACTACTGGATATTGTAGCCCTTATCTTGGCCCAGGTCGGAAATGAGTTTGGTGATGATATGTTAATTAGTTTGGAAGTTATTCAAGTGTATGTAAAATGGGTTGTGTCACTTTCACTTATCTTCATTTATGGATGTTTTAAATGCTTCACCCAATTTCGCTGATATTTACAGGAAAATTGAAGGATGCTATACTCATGCTAAATTTCGAATATTAAATCGATTGGCCAATGATTGGCCAAAATATGGCCCAAAATGGCAAATTTTGGCAAAACTGTAATCTTGAATAACTCGAAAACGGCTTTCATATTTTCAGTATTAATTAACGAGTTACATTGCAATACCTTCGTTATAAATTCGAACCGGAAGTGGGGACGAAAATGGCCAAATTGTGCCCAATTCTAATGTTGAATAACTTGCAAACGGCTGTTTGAGGGGAGAATTCTATCATGTTTACTCTCAAAGGCAAACATAAGCCCTCTAGTCTATAATTGCAATCATGACAAGGCTAGAGCCTTTTACAGTGTCTCTACGACTACCAATTTCAAAGTGCCTTGCTTTTCTAAATGCTGACATTTCTAAACATTTTAGGACCAGACCATCCTTGAAACGTGCTGAAATAGGCCTGTTCCTGTGCAATATTATGTGCTACGTCAAATCACTGCCACACAGGACCATTGAATTGACAAACTAGTCTACATGTCGGACAATTAAACGTCGTACTACTAACACGTCGGACACGAGGGAGTTACAGACTCTGGCCTTTCAGAACAACTAAGCGTCATTTTGTTTTAAATGACGTCATGTCCATTACTCCTTCACTTCGAAGACAAAGATTTTACAAGATAACAAGAAAACAATGACACCTCAAGCTCTGTTTTTGTTTTTGGTTGGAGTTTTCGAACTGGGTGTACATGGGAATAACCTTACGGATTCAACTGGGTATGGCTGGAAATTCAATGAACGTAAGGATCATCGTCGTTTTCTTCTTCTTCTTCTTCTTCTGATCATCCAACTTCAACAGTCATAGTGAAGTCATGATTAACTTGAAGAGGTTCTGCGCATAGATTTGTTCACTTGGTTTGTTGTGGGAGAGATGTAGGAAGTGAATGGGCACAAGGATGGGTTTAGGCGTCGTGGAAGGGGAGGGGGCAAGGGAGTGCGCGTTTATAGCAATTGCAAAGTGCGCGCTAAACGGACGCAGCCAGGAAAAGAGGTGGAGAGCTTCAAGACCCGAATATAAACAGCGCCCCTCTCCTCCCCCATCCACCCCCGTCACCCCAATCCCCATCCCCCTTTGACCCTGCCCCACTCATTCCCCAGCAGTATTCACCAATCCTACTTCCAACCTGTTCCATCTTTCCCCGAGCCATTCAAGCCGATCATCCGCGCGACCAAGGAAGTTATTACTACTGAATAAAGATATATTTACTACATGCCCGAAGTCCCCAGTTACTATGCACAACAACAGAACCATCAAATGGGTGATGGTGGTTGTCATCTGCAAGAAGAAGAAGAAGAAGAAAGAAGTCGTAATCTTTTCTTCTTCTTCTTCTTCTTCTTCTTCTTCTTCTTCTTGTTAATTGGCCTCCTTCATTAGGTTGAATATTCTGCCGATGTATTGGGGGAGGGGGGGGGGGGGGGGGGGTAGAAAAAACTAAGGATTGCGTTCTTGACATTAAATATGTCTATTGTGAATCAGGGATTAAGATCAATACATCGCAGACTGAGACTAAATAAAAATCCATAGAAACCTTACGTCCATTCTATGGACCATAGACTCCATAAAATCGTCTGCCTCGTAGGCTCTATTGTTTAAAAATATTGTAATACAAGTTATAGAGTACTGAATAAGGTTTATATTAGTGTTCTGTTTCTATTTCTGAATATTATGTTTACTTGATCAACCAATCCAGGTTAAGGAGCGTGTCAGACAGGTATGTGTGTGTGTGTGTGTGTGTGTGTGTGTGTGTGTGTGTGTGTGTGTGTGTGTCTGCAGGGCTCCCAGGGACCCTCACTTGGGGGTTTATGAAGTACTACAGTATAATCCTAAAGAACCCTGTAAAAGAATATGCAGAGGGTTCCAGGGATGCACTATAAAAATGGGCAAAATAACAAATCATAGTCTTTGCATTCCTACTTATGATCTATCATGTAACTTTCAACATAATAATAATAATAATAATTAGCATTCATAGCGCCTAATCTTAAAAAAGCCCTAAGCGCTTACAATAATAAATGAATAAACCAGCAAGCAATATAAATAAAGAAACGACAAAAATGTATACACACACGCGCGCGAGCACTAAACACAGACACACGCACGCACTAAACAGACACACACACACACACACACACGAACGCACCACACGCGCGCACGCGCACACGCACACGCAACACACACGCACAAACAACACGCATGCACACAAACACACGCGGATGGAAGGGGCACAGTACTTTGAAAAGAAATATAGCAGGCTATGATTTGAAAAGAGTAGTTTTGAGAGAAGACTTAAATGAAGAAAGGGAGTTGGCAGAACGGAGAGGTAAAGGGAGTCTATTCCAAGAGGAGGGGGCCTGGAAAGAGAAGGAGCGTTCGCCAAACATCCATTGTTTTCACTACTTGGCCTAATTCATTGAACTAATTTTCCCAAATGTTTCAGTCTCTTCTCTCTCCCTGACTGTCATAGACCAATTCTTTGCTTAAATAACCTGTGTGTGTGTATGTGCGCACGGCACTTGCATGCGCAATGTCATTTGAACCCTCTATCCTTCATCTAGGACCCTCTATGCCGTAAGTGAAGGAGTTCTTGGGACCCCTTGTTTTGCGAGACGTTTGGGTGCCCTGGTGTGTGTGTGTGTGTTTGTGTGTGCTCGTGCGTGCGTGCGTGCGCGCGCGCGCGCGCGCGCGTGTGTGTGTGTGTGGCAGGGCTTATAAACATTCTATTTATCATTCGCAATGTCACTGGGACCCTCTATCCCGCCTCTAGGACCCTCTATGCTGTAATAAAGGAGTCCCTGGGACCCCTTGTTTTGCTGGACGAATGGGAGCCCTGGTGTGGTGTGTGTGTGTGTGTGTGTGTGTGTGTGTGTACTAAGTGTGTGTGTATGTGCCCGCACGCGCACGTTTATGTATGTGTGTGTGTGCGCGCGCGTGTGTGTGTGTATGTGTGTGTATGCGCGCGCGCGCGCGCGTGTGTGTTTGACCTGTGTTTGTGTTACCAGTGAACTTTGTCCATTCCAACTCCTGCCAGCACCGATGCGCGCTGTTCGTGCACAAGAGGCTCCGCCCTGTGTGCCAGTGTGATGGCCTGTGCTATGAAGACCAGGACTGCTGCACAGACTACCAACAACTCTGCCAGACCAAGGGTAAGGATCGTACATAAAAATAATCCATGGCTCCCAATCGTCCCACACGTGACGAGTCTACGACAAGACTCCAACTGACTTTACTCCAGCGCCTCCCACCCGACCCTTTCCTCCCAAGAACAACGTTGATGAACCAATTACCATGTGTACCTGCTACATCGAAGTCTACAGCACCAGAACTACTTGTCCCTAAGGCTACGGCTATGAGGACGAAAAACTTTCTGCAACCAACCAATCGTCCCGCAAAACAAGGGGTCCCAGGGACTCCTTCACTTACAGAATAGAGGGTAATAGAGGCGGGATAGAGGGTCCCAGTGGCATTGCGAATGCTAAAATGAATTTGTCTAGTGCATCCTTGGGACCCCCTGCACATTCTTTTAGAGGGTCCTTTAGAATGTTAGTGCTTCATAAACCCCCAATTGGGGGTCCCTGGGAGCCCTGATAATCATCATATTTTTGTCTCTTTACGAGCCCTCTGACTCCTTCCACTTCGGAAGCTACCGTACGAATTAAATAATCTTGTCTGGAAATGTTTAATATTAATTTTTCCAAAAACTGTAAAGAGTGGGGGATTGATTGTCTCTGTTAAGCTATCTTTATCAAACACACAACAACCACAAAACAATTGACTATGCTGAAGACTCCTATAAGTCAGAATCATGAATCTTTTAGTAAAAAGACAAAAACAAACAAACAACTAATCGAGTTAACTCAGAAACAAAGATGTCAAAATTAGTGTAAAGTAGTAGCAGTAGCAGCAGTAGCAATAGTAGTAGTAGTAGTAGTAGTAGTAGTGGTGGTAGTAGCAGTAGCAGCAGCAGTAGTAGTAGTAGATTGGGGCTGATGTAGGCTGTGAGGCCTTTTTACGTCCTTTCTCGATTTATGATTTTTTAAACTTTCACATGATTTTAGGAAAGTGGTTTGCATGTTCCTTAGGTAAGTAACCATATGATTCAAAAGGACTAGTCTAAAGATATTGAGAATGGACAAGTTTATTAATCAACTCAGTAAAAACAATGTTGCTTCAAAAAGTAATCATATCATTCAAAAGAACTTAAGATGTTCGGAATGGACAAGTTTATTCATGAAACTCAGAAAATATTTTGCTTCAAATTTGGGACCCTGATCCTTAAATATATTTGAAAGTTATAATTGGCTAAGTTATTCTAGTGCCGTATACTCCTTTTAGAAAAAAATAGTAAAGTGGAAATTCCTTTAGTTTCATTAAAATCCCGAATCGAATCTTTTAATAAAAGAGACTTGTCGACAGATTTCCTTGTGCGCGTGAACTAAACTAGGCGTTCAATACTGCACATGATGTCCTCCAAATATGGAACACTCAGGGTTTTTTTTAGTGTGTATTTGATGGTTTAAGGTTTGCGATAGGGTTAGGGTCAGTTTAGTGTCAGTTTGAAAGGTTAAAAAGTACAAATTCTAAACCTTCGCTGAAAACCGAATTTGTCACTCGAATGACATGTTCCATATCTGGGCGCCTTTTTCCATATTTGGAGGACTTTATGTGCAGTATCGAACGTCTTGTTTGATTTAACCAACGGTGTGGGTGTGTGGCTTGGTGACAGTGGTTCCTTTGGGAGAGGAAGAAGAAGAGGAGGGCGTATCATGGCTGGCCAGATGGCTGGCCGTCACCATTGGCATCGTCTTTTTGGTCTTCATCGTTCTAGCCGTCATCTACTGGCTGAGTCTCGAAATAAAGCAAAGGAAGTGAGTGATTTAGACTGCTTCTTCTTTTGGTGTTGTGTTGTTGTTGTTCTTCTTCTTCTTCTTCTTCTTCTTCTTCTTCTTCTTCTTCTTCTTCTTCTTCTTCTTCTTCACTTCTGGTAGTTGTTGTTTTTCTTCTTCTTTCAAGATGTTGGTCCTACTCTTCCTCCTCCTCCTCCTCCTCCTCCTCCTCCTCCTCCTACTACTACTACTACTACTACTACTACTACTACTACTACTACTACTACTACTACTACTACTACTACTACTACTGCTGCTGCTGCTGCTGCTGCTACTACCACTACTATTACCACCACCACTACTACCACTACCACCACTATTACTACTAGGCCTACTACTACTACTACTACTACTACTACTACTACTACTACTACTACTACTACTACTACTACTACTACTACTACTACTACTACTACTACTATTACTACTCTATTACTGCTACTACATTCATCATTTCACCGCACTAACCACAACGCCTTGGTTGTTTATTATCTGTATATTAACCGAAACTTGCCTTCAGTTCTAAAGCAATTTCTTGTAAATCTGTATAATTATTACTAAATAGATACAGTCTTGAAGATTCAATCTTAGTACAGGTTTCAACACCATTCAGAAGCAAGCGAGTTGCTTATAAGCTTATAGCTTGTGCTCATGAAATAACTTGTGTACACTGCAATATATCAATCATGTCAGTAAACCTTGTTTAAAACAAGTAAGCGAGACCGTTGGATGGAAAGGTAACAAAATAAGCGATGTTATTTTCCACATCATAAACAGAGAAATCGGGTAGGTAAATATATGTCGAAATACACGTTGTTAGTTGTCACTCTTTCCCCATGGCAATACAGTTGTACTCTAGTAATGACATCACTTGCCTATCACTGTGTTGCCATGGGGAAATGAGCGAATACTAACAGCCTGTATGTCGACCGTAAGCGCACAAAACGCCAGCGTCTTGAGTGATTGTTTTTTCTCATACAGTTAAACTGATAATTAAAGTTACATGGGTGCAACTTTTCCTGCTATACAAAGATTTCATGTTTTTTTGAATTTTACCAGAACAGGAATTTCCTTTTTATATTTGTCAAACAAGATCTTTGTGTGTCTACTGTATTTTTCAAACACTTTGAAATAAGCATTTTGTATAAATTGCGGGGGTGGGGAAATCATTTTTTTCTTAGCTGCAGGGGGACATTACCCCTAGACCCCGGCCTTTCAGGTTTTTTCATTTTGTGTAGTCGCACCCCTGAAGACTGGAATCCGGTGTAATAATGTGCAAATTACCTTGGTGTTTGATTTTACAGGCGCAGGGTGGCAGTCGAAAAGAGGGAGACCACAGTCGTCGCCCAAAATCTGCCAGAGAAACCGCCATCTTCAATAGTTCTAGTGACAGCGTCAGAAAGTAAGAACAGGAATTATTTTCTCTCTCCTGTCTCAGACTCTGCCCCCCCCCCGTGGGGATACCGGGGGGTCTTTTGTATAAATAGTTCCCCCACCTCCTGGAAGTTCTGTGCTTGTAACTTCCTCTAATCTGTCACTCTCTTTGACTCTGCCTTTTCCCTTTGCTTGCTGTCGTCTACTATCTTTCTGCCTTTCCGGTTCATTCTTCTGTCTTTTTTTCAAGAAACACTTTCAAAAAGTTCTGGGCCTAATTATTTCTTACTTCGGCGCATAACGGCAGCATGACGCATCTGCGCTCATAATTGACAGGAAACTGTCCGAGCGATCGAAGAGGGAAAAGAAGACATTGTCTCTGTCTGTCTCTCTCTGTCTCTCTCTCTCTCTCTCTCTCTCTCTCTCTCTCTCTCTCTCTCTCTCTCTCTCTCTCTCTCTCTCTCTTATCCCCCTCTGTGCCTCTTCCCCCCTCCGCCCTCCCTTTTTTTCTCATTTCTGCATTGTACATATATTATTTAGCTTTTTTGTTTGATTTACTTTTTTTTGCCCAGGGCTGGGTGGAGAAAAGCATGTAACTTGCTTATCTCATGTTCCCTGGTTAAATAAAATTCTTTTTCGTTTTCGTTTTTTTGTGTTTTTCTCTCTGAGTCTCATTTCATATCCTTCTTTTCCCATTCTAGAAGACTGATCGATAGTTACCGGTATTTTAATAGGGCATTTGCCACGAGTGTTCGTTCACTATACTAGACTACTAATTTGCTCGAGCTTGTTCTGCCCGAGTTGCGCTGACCTCTCTAATTCAACTCTCTAAATTCAACTCAGTGAAATTCAAGGTCACCGGCGCGTGGCAAATGCTCTATTGGCCTCCCATCCACTGCAACTGAAAAGTGAATGGAAAGGGGCAGACACACTGCATAAAATGCGATCCGATTGCAATCTGCTGCCATTGTTATCTTCGCCCTATGGGGTTGCATGGTTAAATGAATTCACTTCCAGTTGCTTTTTTTGTTTTGGTTTACTAGTCATTAAAAATGAGTAAAGGCTGAGCATATAATTATCACACTAGTTTAAAGACACCCCCCCCCCCCCCACACACACACACACACACACACGTCACGTATCACATTCCCTCTTATGCTTGGAAGATTTCTTAGGATTTCTTACCAGCTATAAGAGGGGAAACACGTGAAAACCGTCATTTTGACGCGTGACGTGCGGGGTCTTTAAGACAAAAACATGAAAAGCATGAGTCTCGAGTATGAGCATACTCAATCACTCTAAAATGCAAAACGGATAATTACAGTGCATATCAAAAGTAAAACAGAACTCAGTGGTGAAATCAACTTCAGGAAAATACAAACAGCGTTTTTGTGTTCATATCGTAGGTGAAAGAGGACGGATTGCTTCTCCTATAGAAAAGAAAAGAATAGCTGAGTAGGTGAAACGGGATGGGTAATAGGGGGACCATCTTGCTCATTGCCATAGCAAAGCGTAGGTGAAACAGGAATAGGTGAACCAGGACGCTCCCGTTAATTTAGGGGAGAGTTACTTGTATCGTACCACGTTAGATACAGATTTGTTATCTCAAGACCAGATGACCTAACAACAATAAAAGTATCACCAAGTTAAATACCGCTTTCGTAGTGCTACTATGTGTATTATATTATAAGACCAATTCCCCGTGGGGATGCCCGGGGGAGGGTATTTCGTACAAATAGTTCCCCGGCCTTCTGGAAGTTTAGTTCTGTGTTTGTAACTTACTCTAGTCTGTTACTCTGTTTGACTCTGCCTTTTCCCTTTGCTGTCTGTCATCAATCTTTCTGACTTATTGGCCCATTCTCCTGCCTTTTCCTCCAAAAAGATCTTCCAATCTTCTTCTTGAAGTTCTTCTGCGTTCCCGGGTCATATGGCCATAATGGGTAAGTACGTATGTGTCCGACTTTCAGTTTTATCTGGTCTCCCCGCTGCGTACAGCCGACACATTCCGATTTTGGAGGAGCTCAAAGGATAACAATTATTTCGAAGATTTTATCTTAAAAGGCAGGAGAATGGGCCCAAAGTCAAAAAGATAGTAGATGACACGGAGAAAGGGAAAAGGCAGAGTCAAAGAGAGTGGCAGATTAGAGGAAGTTACAAGCACAGAACTTCCAGAAGGTGGGGAAACTATTTTCACGAAAGAACACCCCCCCCCCCCCCCCCCCCGATATCCCCACGGGGAATCTTCCAATCAATTTTCTTCTTTGAACTCCTCCGAAATTGGAATGTTTCGGCTGAATGAAGCGGGGAGACCAGTAAAAACTAGAAACCCTTACCCATTATGGCTATATGTCCTAGAAACGTAGAAGAAACAGAAGAAGAAGTAGAAGAAGAGCAATATGGGATTCGTGCCTACTGGCCACTGGTTGTCAGTTTTCGTACCAGGGGTACTGCAGCAATATTTTAGTGGCGGTATATTGTGTAACTTGGCTTAACTTATGGTTTATTCATTCTTCTTCAATAATCTGATGACTTATTCTAAGCGAAACACAAAGACAGTTTCCGTATACATTGTGTGCATATCCACGAAAAGCGTTTCATATACGACTCCCACTAGGTAGTCCACAAACAAAGACAAAATTGACGGAATACAACTATACTGACAGGCAGAAGTTCTGCACACACGCATTGCAAAAATCATCAAAAATGTAAATCAGATTCAAAATTAATTTTACTTTGGGTAATCCTAAATCATGCTGTGTGTACAATTGCATGATTCAGGATTACCCAAAGTAAAATTAATTTTGAATCTGATTTACATTTTTGATGATTTTTGCAATGCGTGTGTGCAGAACTTCTGTCTGTCGGTAGGCTATATATAATAACTCATGTGCGTGCTTATCCTTAGACTTGTATATATCTACCTGTAATGTGCATTGTAAGCGTGTATTACGTGTAACCATAAAATATGTATATTATACTTACGCATGCTAAATGTCTATGTCCGTATTCATCTGATGCATCGTTTGTTATACTCATATGACTTTGCTTAAGTCAGAATGTGTTTGCATACTGAATGTCGATGTCTCTGTTATTCCGGCACCTGAACGAAATTTCTCTTAATAAAGTGATTTTGAGTTTGAGTTGTCGGGTAAGTTGATGCTTTAGGGAAATCTTCGAAGCTTTTAAAAAAAAAAGAGAATTGTAGTTTGTATCAAATCTCAGTAAATAAACAACGCAAAAAAATAGTTCCCCTTATTTTGTGGATGCTTTCTATTCCGCCAGAGCCCATTCACCGTCTATCAATTCTGCAGCCTAGCGGAGAATGTACAACAGATTCACGGCAGTCCAGTTGGGAGATGGAGAGGTGCGAACAACTGCAACGCTACTTGGACCGAGGTAAACTGGCATATTTTTCAAACGAAGGCTGCAGAAATCGATGCAAGTGATTTTGGTGGTTTTTTTTTAGCTAGAAACGTTCGCCCCGTTCGCAAAATAAACCCGAGTTCGAACCTGGGTACAGGGGATTTTTGTACCCACTCTCACTCTGGACTAGGCCTTATGGTCTTTCGGATGAGACGATAAACCGAGGTACCGCCCGTGTGCCCATGCACTTAGCACACGTTAATCCCAGTGGCAACAAAAAAGTTGTCATTTGGTCAAAATTTACCACACACACACATACACACACACGCGCACACGCACGTACGCACGCGCACGCGCACGCACACGCACACACACACACACACACTTCCTTCTCGCTCCCTAATTCATCTTCCCTGTTGCCTCTTTATACTGCATTTCTTTACCCTCACTTACAACTTCAAAACATCCGCCTTTCCGCTTGTCTCCGTCTGCCTCTGTCTCTGGCTCTATTTTTCTCTCTCCTTGTCTGTCTGTGTGTCTGTCAGTCAGTGTGTATCACTTGGTCTCTCACGCACATACTTGATCTGGCTCTCGCCTTTCTGTCTCCCTGTCTGTCTTCTGTCTTTTCTTTTTTCGTAATCAATTCAAACCACCAATTCAAGTTCAGCATTGCTCATTATTATCCACTAGCGCAACGCCGAGTACCGGTAACGCCTTGTAACGGTAACGCCTAGTAACGGTAACGCCAAGTACTGGTAATGCTGAGTACAGCAAATTTGAAGCGATTCGGTTAAGAAACGGCGGAGTTATAAGGCCCCGTTTCCCGTTGGCGCTGCTCTGAGAGTGACGCTCTCTCCCGATTCTCTTCAAAGTTGCCACCAGGCTTCACCCCTGCCATAGCAAGCCTGGCAGCAAATTGGAAGCGAATCGGTTAGGAAGCGGCGTATAGCGCGCGCATTTCTGAACCGATTCGCTTCCGGTTTGGCACACCGATAGTCACCGTCCCCGGTCATCTACCTGCCAAATTGGAAGGCAATCGGCCCAGAAATGCCGGAGATACGGGCGCCGAGAGGCCGGCGGATGCGCGTTTCGCGCATTTGCGAAACCGCGCAAATGATACGGCCGCCTCGGTTGCCGTTGCCATCGCCCCGTTAGGGCTCACAGCAAATTTGAAGCGATTCGGTCGAAAAACGGCGGAGTTATAAGACCCGTTTCGTGTTTCAGACACACAGACACACACACACACACACACACACACACACACACACACACACGCACAGTTGGCTTATTACTATATGATGTTTGCTTTTTTTCACAATTTGATTCTCTGTCAATTATTTCATGTGCCAATTTTTGTTTCATTTTCTTGACTTGATTGTTTGTATGTCCATTTTTCTTTGCCTGATGCATGGTGTGAGTGAGAGGGCCAGGTGCAAAGAAGCTATTGTAGCTTATCCTTTTTTACCCTCAATAAAACATTCGTATTTCGTATTTCTTTCTGCCTGTCTGTCTCACTTGGTCTCTCAGTCCTCTCACGCATCCATCTTTGTTTAAACTCGCCCTGCTTTTAGCTTGTGAAAACTTGCCAGTAATTACAAACGTAGATCTATGTTCATAAACAAACCTCTTGTACTTAGAAATCAATGTCTTGTTGAAATTTAAGCTGCACGATGTGTTTGTTTATTCATTTATGGGCCAGAGGCCTAAACATTAAAATACTTTTGACTTTGACTTTGACTCAGTCCTCTCACACACACACACTTGAAGTCTATGCATTGTCTTCAGAAGCAGACAGATGGACAGTCTTGTCTTGCTTTGGCATCTTATTTTGTGGGTATTAGGTATACTAGGTATTAGGTACTTTATAGTCACAGAGGCGTCTCTGTGAAATTCGGGTTGCTGCCACCTGGAGAGCGCGTCGCAGCCAGAGGCGCGCCACCCATTTATTTGTGTGTTTTTTGCATGCAATATTTGTGTGACTGATAAGGAAAGGAGGGTGGGGGTACATTTTGACCAAATGACCACTTTTTCATTGCCACTGGGTGTTCTAAGTGCATGGGCACACGGGACCTCGGTTTATCGTCTCATCCGAAAGACTCCACGTTCAGACCCTAAGGCCTAATGCAAAGTGTGGGGAAAATCCCATGTACCCAGGTTCGAGCTCGGGTTTACTTGACACAAGGCAAACGCGTTACCTCTGTGCCACTCTACCCCTGGAGGGGGGGGGGGAGTATCGAACAACTGATTGAAGAAGAAGGCATATGAAAGTAGAATAAGGTCATAGGGAGAACATGTAGGTTGGTGACGCTCTTTTCGTTATAGTAACAGCAATAGCGGTGATGATCTTTTAATACTACTGAAGAGAGTTGCTATGATCTTGATTATGATGGTAAAGAAGAATTACTTTCTAAGTGCTTTATCATCACGAAGAGCAATGCACAGGGTCGCCCACTCTCGATCAGAGGCAAAACAAGGACCCTGATCATCTGAACTGTAGCAACATGTATAAGTCTGAAAGTGAGTTTCTTTCATATTCATGGATGATGCCATATGCCACTGACTAGAAATGGTAATGTGTTGGGATTTACCGGAAGGATACTTGCATCGACTTCAGATATGTCCAACTTTGTGTGAAGCATAATTGGCTGTCCATTATTTTCCTTAGTTGTGCTTTCATTTTTAACCCTTTCACCGCCAAAGTCGCATTGTAGCACCACAGTGATTTAACACCTGTGTCACTAAAAGGCATCAAATTGGGGTCTATTATCCAAAGACCCTTTTGTCTTAGTTTTGAGAAGTAAGGATAGACCTTATTTTATATAATATGTCACAAAAGAATCCCCAACTCTGCAGATGGATTTTGTTCTCTCTACCCAGGTAAATTTAACGGAAATGTTTGGCTGAAATATGGCTGGCGGTGAAAGGGTTAATGCACGAACGTGTGTTTTCTTGTTTGTACTGTGCTTGTATGAGACCACACTGTGATTTCTCTCAACGAGATAACAAAGAATTTTTTGACTTTGACTTTGACCTGACGTTACTACAGGTTCTGCAAGGGATACGCAGAAGGTCTCGTGGGTGGATGACTCTGACCCCAAACGCCACGATGTTGTAGTTCTACTGGACGAGGGCAAAAAACGTGAGAAACAGAAGGGGTTTTGTCCTTCCTTTTCTTCATTCATTCTGCCACTAAACCTATTATGTGATCTATTCACAAATAGGCAAGGTTGATTTGCAAGTAAAGACTGATAAATGAAAGAAACCCATGTGCAAGTATGTTTATATATATATATAAATCGCAAACCACAATTGAACGTTTTAAATTGGTTTTAATTTAGTAATAAAGAACAGTAGACCATTTTGTAACAGTAGACAATTTATTCAAACGATAAACACACAAGCTAAGGTTTGCTGTTCCCAACGTTTCGGATGTGCGTTTATCGAGGGTCTCTTTATAAAACAGACATGAGGTTTTTCAGGAAATTTACTGATTTCATGAATTGTTTAAGCCAGCAGGGCTGATCTTGAGATAAGTGTAAATCCACTGAGAAGTGGGGGTGGGTGTAGACTGGGAGTGGGTGATGGAAGCATGAACGAAGCAGTAATACCCCAGTTGCCACTCAAATCCACAAGTCAATCCAGCATGTTCATCCCATTTAGATGAAGCGCACTTCCAACAGCCACTTCATTAAAGTTCATTTCTTGGATCAGGATCAGGATTTTTGTCAGGACAACCAGGGATCTACACCGGTCCCCGGGAACGTTTCTTCAGGAAATTTCACTTTCCTCTGATGTGTCTGATGAAAAGCGAATAGGAAAACATCGGTATTTGGTATTTTAGTACTTGGTATATTCTAGTCACAGAGATTTAAATCTGTGAAATTCGGGCTGCTCTCCCCCCTACCCAATTCTTTTTATTAATTTTTGGGGGGACACAGGGTGAGGAGGGGGTGTGGGCACACTTGGAAAACCTAGCTATCAATGTGTCCATACCAGGCAGCGGGACTTCTCCCTGCTCTTACCGACTTTCAACTGCCGTGTGATTTTTACATCAGACTAGAAAGAAAGGGCGAGGCCGGGATTCGAACCCGGGTCGCTCACGTTGCAGTCACGCATTACATTTGGCAGGCGAACTTCTTAGCCACTCTACCACCTTTCTCCCTGGGTGTGTTAGGGTCAATAAACAAAAAGTGATCTTCTGTCTATGTTTTCATGGATTCTTTCCCCTTTCAGATGTTGAGCTTAGCGAGGTGGGGAAGCCGGATAAGGTGAAGCAGGTGTACTTTGTCACCCAGGGTTCTGAGCCTGACACAGAGGAATGTCCCTGGAAAGGTGACAGACACGTACTTGTGATTCCCTTCGCTTGTTCATTTCATCCTTGTTCGTCTTGCTTATTTCAACGACCCCACTCAACTCAAAACTACCATAATTATTTGTCTCTCTCTTTCTCTCTGTCTGTCTGTATGTATGTCTCTGTCTCTCTCTGTATGCCTCTGTCTGTCTGTCTGCCTGATTGTATGCCTCTCTGTCTGTCTGTCTCTCTCTGTGTCTGTCTCTCTCTCTCTCTCTCTCTCTCTCTCTCTCTCTCTCTCTCTCTCTCTCTCTCTCTCTCTTGTGCTTTATTATGAATTTCATGATAATTTAACCTTTGTATTGCCTCCATGTCATTAGGACCTGTTTTTGGTTGATGACATTAAACTTGTCCAGTGTCCAGTGTCTCTTCTCTCTCTCTCTCTCTCTCTCTCTCTCTCTCTCTCTCTCTCTCTCTCTCTCTCTCTCTCTCTCTCTCTCTCTCTCTCTTGTGCTTTATTATGAATTTCATGCTAATTTAACCTTTGCATTGCCTCCATGTCATTAGGACCTGTTTTTGGTTGATGACATTAAACTTGTCCAGTGTCCAGTGTCTCTTTCTCTCTCTCTCTCTCTCTCTCTCTCTCTCTCTCTCTCTCTCTCTCTCTCTCTCTCTCTCTCTCTCTCTCTCTCTCTCTCTCTCTCATCTCTCTCTCTCTCTCTTGTGCTTTATTATGAATTTCATGATAATTTAACCTTTGCATTGCCTCCATGTCATTAGGACCTGTTTTTGGTTGATGACATTAAACTTGTCCAGTGTCCACCTCTCTCTCTCTCTCTCTCTCTCTCTCTCTCTCTCTCTCTCTCTCTCTCTCTCTCTCTCTCTCTCTCTCTCTCTCTCTCTCTCTCTCTCTCTCTCTCTTGTGCTTTATTATGAATTTCATGATAATTTAACCTTTGTATTGCCTCCATGTCATTAGGACCTGTTTTTGGTTGATGACATTAAACTTGTCCAGTGTCCACTCACTCTCTCTCTCTCTCTCTCTCTCTCTCTCTCTCTCTCTCTCTCTCTCTCTCTCTCTCTCTCTCTCTCTCTCTCTCTTGTGCTTTATTATGAATTTCATGATAATTTAACCTTTGCATTGCCTCCATGTCATTAGGACCTGTTTTTGGTTGATGACATTAAACTTGTCCAGTGTCCACTGTCTCTTTCTCTCTCTCGTTCTTTTTGGTTGATGACATTAAACTTGTCCAGTGTCCAGTGTCTCTTTCTCTCTCTCGTTCTTTTTGGTTGATGACATTAAACTTGTCCAGTGTCCAGTGTCTCTTTCTCTCTCTCGTTCTTTTTTCTTTGTGTGCGATATACCTTTTAGGTTCATAGACCGAATTTTTAAGGTTGATGTGGTTTGGGGGGTTTTGGAAAAAAAATATCCTTTTACTTTTTTCTCAATCTTTTCATTGTACCAATGACAGTATGCCTTGTATACGTCATCGTCGTTAGTATGTGTCAACTTCAGAGTAACGGAAAAACAAATCTGACAGCTTTTCTTTCCATTTTCATTGATACTTTTGTATTCTTTGACTTCCCCAATTCATCAAGTTTTCACATTGAAACATTTCACTGACAAGCAACATTCTGCCATTCTCGAGAAAGGAATAGGGTTAGGATCAGCTTAAAGTGGTGTTTTTTGTTGTTCTGTTTTCTTGGTTATAACATATTTTATTTCCCTCAGCTTAAAGTTAGGGTCATGGAACTGAAAGAAGCAAACTTTGAGAGGGAGAGTTATAAACATGAGGGGGGTGCTTGATTTAAGTGCAAATTTGCCAAAGTGGAACCTCCCTTACAAGACCTTCAAAAATCACCCCAAATTATTATCCTTACTTTATACATTATACTTGTGGCGGTGCCATATCCGATGAGGTTTAACCGAGGCGTGGTTACTGCTACACATATCTGTATTGTTAAAAAAATAGGGACTTTACTGGTGTTGCACGGCATTGCCTCCAGTATTGTTCCCACCATCTTTGTATTTACAAATGTCCCATGTGTGTCCATGACCGAGAGGACGTAAAACACAATTTTTCCAAAATTATGTCTTATAAGGGAGTGGTCTTATAAGTGAGATATTTTTAACACTTACAAAGAAGGGCAAAGTCTCAGAGAAGTAGGTCTTATGTGGGAGGGAGTCTTATAATGGGAGGTCTTGTAAGGGAGGTTCCACTGTATCCTCCTGTTCCAAAAATCCATCCATGTTTTCTTCGTTGTTAGTTGGGCTAATTTCGCTAGTATTTTAAAGAAAATGACGATTTTCCGAATCAGCTAATGAATAGATCTATCGGTTACATGTCTATATGTCCACATGCCTATATGTCCGCGTGTTATGTCCAAGTGTTGATGTGACATTTCGTTCTCTACAAGATGTTTTAACCTTGTACCGTGTAGATGACCAGTGGTCAGTGACAATGACCAGACTTTAAAATTCAATTTTTGATTATTATCAGCTTGTTTCCTGTTACCAGTTAATGTATGCGCTTGTATTATGCAGATGACCAGTGGTCATTTTGATGTAAATTCCAAATTTTTACTGTTTAAACACACAGCTGGCATATATAAAGCTTTCACGCGAGGCGTGCATCATTATTTCAATCGCTGCTCACGACAGAGACAGTTCAACCGTTCTTTTTTCCCTGTTGCCCGAGCCACTGCGAGGCAGAACTTCGCAGCGACTTGTCTAGCAGTCTAGACCCGACCCCTGGGATCGGTTGTTATGCCTTTAGCAGCTTATCAGTGTGTCATGAGTACTACTGCCTACTGCACCTTGTACAAAGTAGATGACCATTGGTCAGCGGCAATGACTAGTAATCATTTGACTTAAAATAACATTTTGATTCTTAACAACTTATTTCCTTTCACCAGATCAGTTATGCACTTGTATAATGCAGATGACCTGTGGTCACCGCCACTGACCAGTGGTCACTTTGATGTAAACTCTTTTCTGTCAGCATATAATTTATGACACTCATGACACACTAATAAGCTGTTAAACAGCAAAAATGTGGATTTTACGTCAAAGTAACCACTGGTCAGTGGCAGTGACCACTGGTCATCTGGATTATACATACTATATGCATAAATTATCTGGTGACAGAAAATAAGTTTTTAAGAATCAAAATTTGATTTTTAAGTCAAAGTGACCACTGACCATTGTCACTGACCACCGGTCATCTGGATTATACATACTATATGCATAAATTATCTGGTGACAGAAAATAAGTTTCTAAGAATCAAAATTTGATTTTTAAGTCAAAGTGACCACTGACCATTGTCACTGACCACCGGTCATCTACATTGTACAAAGTGCAGCAGTACTCAAGACACACAAATAAGCTGTTAAACACCCAAAATGTGGAATTTACGTCAAATTGACCACTGATCAGTGGCAGTGACCTCTGATCATCGGCATTATACAAGAGCATTAATTATCTGTGACGGGGGGGGGGGAAGCTGTTAAGAATCAAACTTTGATTTTAAAGTCAAAGTGACCACTGGTCATTTACACTATACAAGGAACATAAATCTTGTACAAAATGACATGTCACATCAACATTTGGACACAGACAGGTAGACATATGGACACAAACACACGCGGACATTTAAACATGTGGAGATATAGGTCATGACCCTGATCTATCAATTAAATCAAACAGGTTCTTGATAGGTGATTATTACATTTAGAATTTCAGTACCTTTACCGCGATTAAACGATCAAAATCTTAAAAAAATAATCACAAGGATTTAACTTTTATCTTCAAACTAAAATTTTGCACTTAGCTGTTGAAGATGATTGGATATTTACAATTTTAAATAGATAGCTCGTGGTGGGTGCTGAATGACGGACCGGAAGACGTACACAATACAGGCGGATCACGGCGCGCGCATCTCCAATATCCGGAAGTTCCGGTCATCTGTGTGAAATGGAATTTGTTTCCAGGTACCGAGGATGGCTCTCGGGTGTACCCCGAACGCGCAACATCCCCCCAACCCCCGGATGACCCCAGGGGCAGAAAGAATAGCATGGGCAGCAGAATGAGTAGCAAAAGCAAGGAGAGTGAATGCAGCAAATGGAACAGCAGCAGACAGAGCAGTAGAGAGCGAGATGTGGAGATGTGGAATTGGAAGTTCAAGACGCAGAGGGAGTACCCATTGGGCCACCACAGGTACGACACGAAAGCATCGCTGGCCAAGAGGGCAGAGAAATGCCCGCAGAAAAGTAAGGACGTGAACATTCTGGGGGACATTCTTCTGTCTGTCTGTCTGTTATCTATCTGTATGTCTGTCTGTTGTTTGTTTGTCTGCCTGTCACGACTTCAACACATTATGGCAGCCTTTAGTTTCCTACACAGAAGTATTTATAGCTTAGACCGAGCAGTCGTGCCAAGTTATTTCCTTTCACTCAGACAAATTGTTTTCTCTCTGGTTGTGGTAAGAGTTAGAGAAAGACCTTACGAGAAGTACTTCACAAACACATACAGGCGCGCGCGCGCGCGCAAGCACGCACACACACACACGCACACGCACACGCACGCACACACACGCACACACACACACACACACACACACACACTGATAGAGTGAAAATCTCCAACAAACGAAGGCATTAAAAGTGGTAGTTACACACACACACACACACACACTGATTGAAAATCTCCAACAAACGAAGGCATTAAAAGTGGTAGTTGCATTCATCCATAAGTTGGTATATTTACTCCAGCAGCCTTGTCCTATTTTGTCTTTAATGGCGCTTTGTTGATCATACACTGAAACGAGGACAACAACAAAATACAATGTTCTAATACGTTTTCTCTTGTTCGTTGTTAGTGTACATTTTGGACCGAGAACAATAATTGTTCTTGTTTTACCAGGAGCTGAGAGTGCCACTGCGGACACAACAGGCCAGAAATTGATGCTGTTCAAGGATAACAGCGTTGATTCCACAGCAATGGAACCACTCGCACCCTGGAATACCAGTGTGGACTCCACAGCAGGGACACCACTCGCACCCTTGAGTACCAGTGTGGACTCCACAGCAGGGACACCAGTCGCACCCTGGAGTACCAGTGTGGACTCCACAGCAGGGACACCACTCGCACCCTTGAGTACCAGTGTGGACTCCACAGCAGGGACACCACTCGCACCCTGGAGTACCAGTGTGGACTCCACAGCAGGGACACCACTCGCACCCTTGAGTACCAGTGTGGACTCCACAGCAGGGACACCAGTCGCACCCTGGAGTACCAGTGTGGACGCTACAGCAGGGACACCAGCCGCACCCTGGAGTACCAGTGTGGACCACTCCGCAAGCCGGAAATCGTATAAAGCTCCGGATGTCAGTGTGACCAATCAGAAATCACTTAGACATCAGAATACCAGTGAGGAAACTACCGAACAAAACTTGCTTCAATCCGAGAATGCCAATGGAGTCAGCACTCACCAGAAAGTGCCCCAACCTATCCAGGACACCACTGGGCAGAGACCAGCGCAGCAACCAGTTACTGCAGGTAGGAAGCTTGACGCATCCATGGAGAGCTTCAGATGGATTGATGGTCTGTATGATTTCACAGTTTGGTTCAAAGAAACTATACCACCCTCTATCGGTTTTTTTGTTTTCCATTAACGAGCACCACTTTCTTCTACTTCTACTTCTTCTTCTTCATCTTCTTCTTTGCCTGCTACCTGGCCGTACGAAGAAAGCAGTTGAGGTGGGACATAGTAGTAGTCATCTGTCTTCGTCGTCTTCTTCTTCTTCTTTTTCTTTTTAAATTTTGACCAAATGACAACTTTTTCGTTGCCACTGGGTTTAACGTGTGCTAAGTGCATGGGCACACGGGACCTCGGTTTATCGTCTCATCCGAAAGACTCCACGCTCAGACCGTAAGACCTAGAGCAAAGTGAGAGGAAAAATCCCCTGTACCCAGGTTCGAACTCGGGTTTACTTGACACAAAGCGAACGCGCTACCACTGTGCCACTCTACACCTCTCTACACAGGAGGGGAAGTCTGACGCTGTCTTGGTAGCCAGAACTTCGGCTCAAAAGTTGAAGCAGAGCTTCCCTCCTGATACTGTAGTAACACTGCTGCAACCTCCGTCCACAAATCTCGCTATCTGACATGCAGCACCCCGCGTCATCTGGGAAAACCTAGCTGTCAATTTGACCATACCAGGCAGCGGGATTTATCCCTGCTCTTACCGACTTTCAATTGCCGTGTGATTTTTGACGTGCGTAAAGCGCACGGGTCAGTTCCCATCCGAAGAACTCGACGTTCCCATCCGAAGGACTCGACGTTCAGTTCGATTTTCCTGTCGAACTAGAAAGAAAGGGCGAGGCCGGGATTCGAACCCGGGCCACTCACGCTGCAGTCACGCATTACATTTGGCAGGCGAGCGTCTTAACCACTCTGCCACCTTTTTCTGTTTCTAGGCACTGGAAGAAGCGCTGTGACCGACACTGACCAGGACTCTTCGGGTAGTCAAAAGGAAGCCAGAAGGAGGAGGCTGTCTGATGCTCGCAGCAAAAGAGCAACTCGTTCCGGGGGTCCATGGCTGACCAAGGAACCTTCGTTGAGGAAGAAAAGTGAAAACTCAAACCAGGAGGCCTATGGTAAGGAATCAGGACCGTGTGATGGGAACTCCTTTCCATCCCATTGTCCATTATTTCCACACTCTGACCTGTTGTTGTTTTTTCGACAAGCACCCCCAGCACCTATCTGTCTCTTTGTCTGTCTCTTTGTCTCTCTCTCTCTCTCTCTCTCTCTCTCTCTCTCTCTCTCTCTCTCTCTCTCTCTCTCTCTCTCTCTCTCTCTCTCTCTCTCTCCACTTTTAATTTTATTTTGATTTGGTCCTTTTGTGGCAACAACTACAAAAAGTCATGAATAACTGAAAAGAAAAGAAAAACAAACAATCAAACAAACGAACAAAAACCGACAACGAAAAAGCAACAAAGACCTCAGAACTCTACCTTGAATGCCAAGAAAAAGCAAAAGTAGTAGAAGTAACGGCGGCAGTAAAAGTAGACTTCTTCTTCTTCGTCGATCACATCAGATGGAGATGCCAGCAGTCTGCACGAATGCAGCAGTCGCCTGGAGATCAGTCAGGTTTCCGTGCAGCTTTTCCCTCAGTGGTGTTGGGCCTGGCCACATTGTAAGTTAGAGGTAGGAGAAACTGTAGGAGTGGTGATGATGGTAACAGCAGTAGTAGTAGTTGTAATAGTAGCTGTTGTAGTAGTAGTAACAGCAGCAGCCATAGTAGTAGTAGTCTTTGTTTAAATCCCATTGACTGACATGTAGCATATCACGTACGGGCTTGATGACGTCACTGATGACATCAGATGAAAGGGAAAGCTCAAGGCTTATGTTAATTCAAATATCTGAAGCCAGTGACCCCCCCCCCCCCCCCCCCCCAAAAAAAAAAGAATCAAGAGAGTTAAGGGACAGCTTAGGGGACAGACACACTACAGATGATGCGATCCAATTGTGAAGATGTCTGTGATTCATTATTCACGCGAAATACTTCCGTCTAAAAATAATTCAATTGTTTGTGTGCACTATACTCATGTAGACCCAATAAACGAAATACATCAAATGACTGACTCAAAAATACCGACATTTCATCAGATTCGTGTACGGGGGGACTACAAATACAGGGAACAAAACTAGTAGGACTTCATCAGATTCATTTGGACAGTTCAAGTCACACTCGGATCGCATCGTATGCAGTGTGTCTGCCCCATCACAGCATCCCGCAAAAAAGCACAGCAGAGACTATATTTTCTAAGACAGCTCAAGAAAGTTAGGATTGAAGTACAGCAGTCTTGAAACAGTTCTATCGATCTGTCATCTGTCTGGCATGGATCAGCTTCAGCTAAAGATAAAAGGAAACTCCATCAAGTCGTCAAGACAGCCTCAAAAATCATAGGTCACAAACTGCCATCCCTAGATTACATATATAGTGTGCGCATAAGACGCAAAGCTAAATCAATCATAGCTGATAGCACACACCCAGCCAACCATCTGTTTCAATCTATCCCTTTTGGTAAAAGGTTCTGTTCTTTTAAGTGCACATCTAACCGCCTGAAGAACAGCTTTTACCCCTCTGCTATCGGAGCCATCTATACTCAGTAGGCTCACTCCCCTAGGGGAATTCTTTATCCTATTTTGCTCAGACCTGTGTCAATCGGTGTGCTTGCATGCTCGAAATTTCTAATTAAAAAAACATCCTTTTTTTTCTTCCGTTTTATGCATTCTTCGGTGCCAGATACCAACAAGAGTGCCACTGCCGACGACGCTGATCGGGTATTTTTCAAGCACCGGGGTACCACGGGTATCAAAGAGGATGCAAGTAGGATGCATGGGTTGCCGGGTACAGTTCCCAAGAACTGGTACTTTGGCAGCCTGTCGCCTTCACACTCCAAACTGAAGATTGGAAAGAAAGTGTCCTTTGCCAACGACTTTGGACGGAAAAGTAAGAGACAGACCGTTTTTTTGTTTTAAAAGGGGTTTTAATTGAACATTTCACCTATCTTCCCTACCCCCCATCTAATTCCCTGAGAGTTTTGTTTTCTTCGTCCATCGAGATTATTTTCATTCTTTCATTCTTTCCCTTTTAAGATGATGATGGTGACATCGACGACGACGACGAGGATGATGATAATAACATCGACGATGACAACGACGACGGTGATGATAATAACATCACGATGACGACGACGACGGTGATGATAATAACATCGACGATGACAACGACGACGGTGATGATAATAACATCACGATGACGACGACGACGGTGATGATAATAACATCGACGATGACAACGACGACGGTGATGATAATAACATCACGATGACGACGACGACGGTGATGATAATAACATCACGATGATGACGACGACGGTGATGATAATAACATCGACGACGACGGTGATGATAATAACATCACGATGACGACGACGACGGTGATGATAATAACATCGACGATGGTGATGATGATAATAACATCGACGATGACAACGACGACGGTGATGATAATAACATCGACGATGACAACGACGACGGTGATGATAATAACATCGACGATGACAACGACGACGGTGATGATAATAACATCGATGATGACGACGGTGATGATAATAACATCGACGATGACAATGACGACGTTGACGATAATAACATCGACGATAACAAGGACTAGGGTGATAATTATTATGACTTTGACGACCACATCGATAATGATGATGATGACGACGACGACAATGATGATGATGATGATGACTATGTCCACACAGCTGAAAAGCGAGCGAACAAGGTTGGACCCGAGCCGCCCGTGGACTCATCAAAGACAGACAAGGTTGGACCCGAGCCGCCCGTGGACTCATCAAAGACAAACAAGGTTGGACCCGAGCCGCCCGTGGACTCATCAAAGACAAACAAGGTTGGACCCGAGCCGCCCGTGGACTCATCAAAGACAAACAAGGTTGGACCCGAGCCGCCCGTGGACTCATCAAAGACAAACAAGGTTGGACCCGAGCCGCCCGTGGACTCATCAAAGACAAACAAGGTTGGACCCGAGCCGCCCATGGACTCATCAAAGACAAACAAGGTTGGACCCGAGCCGCCCGTGGACTCATCAAAGACAAACAAGGTTGGACCCGAGCCGCCCGTGGAATCATCAAAGACAAACAAGGTTGGACCCGAGCCGCCCGTGGACTCATCAAAAACAAACAAGGTTGGACCCGAGCCGCCCATGGACTCATCAAAGGAGAAGAAGCCCTCTGCCTCAGGAACAGACACAGGAGAAGATCCACAAGCCTCTGCCTCCAAAGACCAGCCCTGAAGCCAGACCTCACCGACCATAGACACCACACTGCCTCAACACCGCGGCATACCATGGGGTGATTTATTTTAAATACCCGGGCCTGTATTCACATTGATTGAGATAGCATGGGTGCAACTTTTCCTGCTATACAAGGATTTCCTGTTTTTGAATGTTACCAGAAAAGGAAGTTCCTTTCTTTAAAATTTGTCAAGCAAGATCTTTGTGTGTCTACTGTATTTTTCAAATACTTTAAAATAAACAGGTGTATAAATTGCAGAAGAAGAAAAACTAAAATACCTTCATAAATCAATTTGTGTTTCAGCTGCATGGGGACACTACCCCTGGACCCCGGTCTTTCAGGGGGGTTTTCATGTTGTGTAGTTGCACCCATGAGATAGTATGATACTTATCATCGTGGTATCTTAGAAGTCCTTCTAAAGTAGTAGTGGGATTCGGTAGGACTTTGGAAGGACTTGTAAGATAGCATGATGATACGTCTCATAAGGCCTGCCATCTCAAATGTGAATACAGGCCCTGGTTTCCTTTTGTTTTGTTGTACTCCCAGTTCTACTAGAACGGGGGTACATTGCAATTGGAACGCGAGCCTGTGCGTTTCTCTGTCTGTGTGTGTGTGTGAGAGAGAGAGTAATAAACATGTGAAGTGGGAGTACGTTTGCATGGCTTTACCATCTTGTTTGTAACCTGGTTTAGGTTTTAGTGTTGTGTAAGTCACACAATGTGAAGACATGTGAAGTTTTAGGACTTGAATATTATAATTTAAAAAAACACAAGAGGCAAAGCCTTCAAGGCTCACTCGAACAGGCACATGTGGGACAACAACAAAGATCGAGGGGGGTGTCTAAAGTACAAGATTGACTAACATTTTAAAGTACAAATCAAACTATCGTTGATGGATACAACTAAAAATTTAAAAAAATTAAAAGTGCCCTTGCCGATAATCGAACCCCGAACCATTGGCATGACAGACAGACACTCTGCCAATGAGCTATCGAGGCTTTCAGTGTTGATGAGTTTCTTAACCCTTTCACCGCCAATGTCGCATTTATGCACCACAATGGCTTAACACCCATGTAATTAAAAAGCATCAAATTAGGGCCTATTATCTGAAGACCCTATTTTCGTAATTTTTTAAGGTAAGGATAGGCCTAATGTTTTGCATGTCACAGAGGAATTCGCAATATTGCATTTTCGTTGTTTCTCTACCTAGGTAAGTTTAATATTATTTGGGGGCCGAAAAATGGTTGGCGGCGAAAGGATTAAACTCATGTTGCCTGTTGAATACTCTCTAACCCACTAATCTAAAATGTTATCTGTTTACAGTGTTGTTTTAAGTATTTAAGTATTCAAATCATCATTGTTTGAAAGATTGCATAAACATCTATGTGTATGCAAAGTTTAAACAACGTACGCCTTCTATTTCCCGAGAAAATGCCAACGTTAAAGTTTGGAGATTAGAACACGGACGCAACATACACACACACACACACACACACACACACACAACCAAACAACTATCATACTATAGACTCACTTCGTGTTAACGAAGTTAACACGAGTGAGCCAATAAAATGCTTGCAACGTGGTGACAGCAGAAGGGTAGGTATAACTGTTGACTTGGATGCGACCAAGCCCCCTCAGAGTATCAGCAGCCAGGTCAGGGCCAAAACACTTGAGAGGGGAAAGCGGTGCGGGGGGTTCTCTCTAAAGATCTGTTGTCCAGCTCTTCCTAGTATTCCTTTACACTTTACTTATATCTATACTTTTTCATTTTAAAGAAAATTCCCCAACTAAATTTAAAGTAATGTCTCATATGACTTAGGTCGAGAAGACGTAAAACAAAATATTCCCCTTTAAAAAGAGGATGATATTACACGCACTATATTGCATTAAACCATAAAATATGAGTAAATGATTTTCCCCGTCACCAGCACGACTTATGACCAGTCAGCGCTATCTCGTTGTGTGTGCGTGTGCGTGCGTGCGTGTGTGTGTGTGTGTGTGTGTGTGTGTTGTATGTGTGTGTGTGGGTGTGTGTTGTATGTGTGTGAGTGTCTATGTATGTTTATGAGTGTGTATGTTTGTGTGTGCATGCGTGCGTGTGTATATGCGTGTGTACGTGCGTGCGTGCGCGCGTGCATGCTTGCTGGCTTTAGTGTGTTTATGTCCTTTGTTTTCAGTTACCGTACAGTGGATGCCGCCAACCAGAAACCACCGCTACCGTGGGATATCACAAACATGATAACTTACTGTAGACCACGCAGATGCACAGATTGAGAAGTTGAATGACTGAAAGCACCGCAACCCTGGGATATCACAGACATTATAGCTTACTGTAGCCCACGCAAGCGCAGAGATTGAGAAGTTGAATGACAGAAACCATCGCAACCCTGGGATCTCACAGACATGATAACTTACTGTAGTCCACGCAAATGCAGAGACTGAGAAGTTGAGTGACTATATTCCACTAGCCAAACACTGAAGGTTGATCAGTTCAGTTGAATGAACACACACACACACACACACACGCACATGCACGCACGCGCGCGCACGCACACACACACACACACACACACACACACACACACACACACACACACACACACACACACACACACGCTCGTGCGCGCGCGCACACACACACACACTCACACAAATTCGGTGATATTGACTGAAAAGTGCTGAACGCACTGTATATGTAAATGAACTGAAAATGAGAGAAAGACAGATGATTGTAACAGTGATGATGATGATGATGATTAAGAGCGTTCGGCAGAAGTTTGCACGCCTCAAGTCGTAGCACCAATAGACTACAGTACTCCCCGTTTATAGTAAACTCGGTTATAAGAAATTTCGGTTACAGTAAAGGAAAGCACTGGTTCCCGGCCAAAGGTCTACTGTTTTATTACTAAATAGACCTCGGATAGTAGCAACTCGGTTATAATTTTTTTTAAACTGCTATAGTAAAGTTACTTTTGGTTCCCCACAGGACTGGCTCCTCGGTTACAATAAAAAAAAAAATCCTCTTCGTCACCTTTGTAAATACGTCACCAATGTATACGTCAGTCTCACCACTCCCCCCACCCACCCATAATAACAACTGGGTTATAATTAAAATTAAAAAAACTCCTATAGTAAAGTCATTTGTGGTTCCTCTTCGTTACAATAAAAAAAATTGTCCTCTTTCTGACCTTTGTAAATACGTCATCAATGTATACGTCACAGTCTCACTACTCCCTCTACCCACCTTCAACGAAATTGAAAGGCACTCAAAAACATGTTTCTTTCCCCTCATTACTTATTGGAAAAAAATGAATCCGAAAAAAAATATATATACAGCCGAATCCGCTTATAAGAAACTCGCTTATAAGAAAACTCGCTTACAATGAAGCAAAAAAAATTTCCCTGCCGAACTTCTTCTTTCTTATCTATGATCAAAACTGGGATATAAGAAACTCGCTTATAAGAAAACTCGGTTATAAGCAAGCAATTTTTTTCTCCCATCCGCAATGGAAACTTTGATATAAGAAAAATTATGTCATACAAGAGTTGGTTTGCAGTTCATTTTCTTATAAGCGAAGCGAATTACCATTGACAACATTTTCTTAAAGACCCCCCAGATCACGAGTCAAAATCACGGGTTCCACCTGTTTTCCTTCTTATAGCTGGTACAAAATCTTGTTTTGACCAGGTTTGACTCCCATACAAATGCCCCCAAATTGAAAACGAAACATTTTACAGAGCAGCCTCAATTTGAAGTTGGGGGAATTTGTATGTGGGTCACAGCTACCCAGAAAAAACAAGGGATTTAATCGTGTTTGGTCAGTGTGTCTTTAAAAGTGAGTTGAACCTGAACTGAAAGGATGTTCTGAGAAAATTGAAGTCGTTCCAAAAAGGGAAAGTTTACATCAAACCAATTGTGTCACAGACATTCTAAACAGTACAGGCACTAGATTACAAGACTAATTGAGTTGTTTTTGTTCCTTTATTCCATACTTTCCTTCAGTATTCTGTGCAAAATAAATGTTGAGCAGAAGAAAAAAATATGAGTACTGTTGTGTTGGTGATAGAGAGACAAGGGAAAAAACTTCAAAATGTTTTCTTATATCTGAGTTTCGGATATAAGAAAACTTGGATAAACAAAACATCATCTCCTTTCGATTTTCTTATATCCGAGTTTTGCTGTATTTTGATTTGATGATGCGTTTATATTTAGTATTTTACTTAGCTTTGACTTTGAAAAATGTCATCGGATAAGATAAAAAATACCATCAAAACTTTACTATATCCGAACATCGTTTATAAGAAAAACCTGTTATAGTAAAGGAAAAGCCTTGCTCCCCTGCACTTTACTATAAGCGGGGTGTACTGTACTTTCACACGTGACACGTCAGTTACGAACTAGAGAAACGTCAGTTACGTTTTCTTTTTCATTTGTTTTATTTGTTTTTTAGATCTTGACCAAACCTAAATGTTCCTGCTTACAGAGCAGGATATGCCTTTTCTCACACCCAGTAACTAAACTGGAAAGTATTCACATTTCATAGCAATGAAGCTCTGAACATTGTAACCTAAGGTTAGGTGAGCATTGATGACACGTCGGTTACGGTTGTTGTTTATTTTCGAATGCCACAAAATTTATTATATCTTTTTTGTTTTGCATTTGCAAACTGTGAACATGTAAAAGGGCAATGTTCTGGACACAAGTCAAAAGGTTTTTAGTTCTTAAAACATGTCTCTTGTTCAGTCTGAATTTTTTAATGGTTAAAAATATGTCTGAATGATACATCAGTTACGCTGGAATTGCCCTTGGATGATCAAAGAATGAAATAGTGAGGCCAGGAGAGGAGATAACGAAATTGAACAAAGGGTGAATACTCTCTTTCTAATTAACTCCCTTCCACCAAAGTTGATTACGATACCAATCGCCTAGCAGTGCGTGGGTCAGAACCAAAGTGAGGCAAACAAAGCATCATTCTCAAAAAAGAATGTGCCAAGTTCGCCTTTATGACCCTCCACCCACACAGTACACATCAACAATGGTGGAGAGGACAACATACAAACAAATCAACATCTGCTAGGTGATTGGTATCGTAATCAACTTTGGTGGAGGGGAGTTAATTAGAAAGAGAATATTCACCCTTTGTTCAATTTCGTTGCCCTTGGATGGTTTCGTTGTCCAGTTTCTTTGTTCTTTTTTTCTCCTTTTTTGTTGTTGCAAGATTGGTTTGATACTGAAGTTAAATGCCGTAGAGAATGGAAGAAAGGGGCTTCTGGCTCAGTATCGGTTTCGGTTTCGGTTTCACTCCTCTATTTAAAAAACGGCTAAAATCACGCCTTTTTCTTATGTTTTTTAACCCTCAAAAAGGCGTGATTTAATCGTTTTCTCGTGTTTTTTATCCTCAAAAACAGTGCGATTTAGTCGTTTTTACTCTCGAAAACAGCGTGATTTAATTGGTTTTAAATGGAAAAAAAAAAAAGGAAATTCTCATAAAATATTCTACACGTTCTGATTTTCTTCACAAACATTTGTACTGACTAGGAAAATCTGTTTTTAACACTAGTTTACAGAACTTTTCTTTTTTTAGCCTTTGTTTTATTTTATTTTTTTCTTCTTTTGATTCGACAACATCATTTTCATCAAGACATTCTTCAAAGCTGTGTTTATCTTTAGTGTTGTTGTCTTCAATGTTCAGCTGAGCATCGCATAGTAAATAAACATAAATAAATATTTGCTTATTATCTTCCGCTTCTTTCTGGATTTGAATGTTTGTTCCTCCTGATCCATCACCAACTGTTCTTCCACTCCCATGTAGTTTGTTATCTTCTGTTGTTCTAAGATCTAGCCACAACGCATACTTCGAATATAAATAATCTTCAAGTCTGACATCATGAAGATGGAGGTCTTTGCAAATTAAATCAGCCGCAGGGTCTCTTTGCCGACCACCTCCACCCAACAGTTTTCGTATTTCATCAAAATGCTGATAAGGTAAAAGACCGCTTGCAAACAACTGATTCGGTTGTCCTTCAATCGTACATGTTAGTTTAGTTATTTTAGGATTATGAAACTTCTCGCTTAATCTGTTAAAGGGTTTTTTGGACTCCTCAAACAGCAACAAAATCCCTTTCAATGACCTTGCTGATACATTCAAATCGATGTTCCAAATTGTGTCTGATTTGTTTTTAGGTATTTTACTGTGATTTAAAATTCTGTTGTAGTATATTGCTAATCTTGTCTGGTATTGTTGTGAAATCAACCCAGCTAATTCTTGATGACGAACAACATCAAACTCTAATGTGATGTCTGAAATACTATATTTTGCATCAGGATCTGTCGCTGATCTGATAACACGGCTGTAATCATTAAAAGTTAATTCATACATAAGCCTATCTTGTAAAGCACCCTGATAATACGGGGAGTGCGTGTTTAACAGCTCAAAATCAAGAGGTATATAAAATCGATTACCATAAACTTATGCAACCAACGCATCTTGATTGCTATCTTTTTTGTCTTCAGCATCAATTCTATGTTTTATACCATTATCTCCCTGTATTCCTTGATAAGTTCGATCTTTTCTTTCATTTTGTGTGAGCCACAGGTCGCAATAACTCAAAAAGACATCTGCATTATCTAAAGACATTACCTCTCTCCCTTCAAGTTTAATAGTAATCTTACTAACGATCGCTCTACCAAGATTAGCAACTAAAGTTCTGTTCGGATCCGTCGCTGACTCCAGTTGTATTCTAAAAGCAAGACGTGCGGTACCTGGCACAATGACTTCATTAGATCCTAGACTAGGAAATCTTACTGATAATATTTGTCTCTGATCGATAGTTGAAGGATTATTACTTATAACGATACTCTGACTGGTTCCTTTAACACCGAGTGGTTCTTTTAACCGTCTGTATGGATCAAGAATTGTTCCGTATGATTGTGACATCTCTTTTTTTAGAAATAAAATAAAAACATAATTATAAATAAAAACATGGCTGGAATAGAAGCAGACCACGATTATGATGTCTTTGAACCCGGAGATGACATGAGTGAAGCTATTCAATCTCGTCATCAATCAACTTTAAGACAAGAACTAATGGAAGGTAAAGTAAGATCGTTTTATGAAAGTATAGGACAAGAACCACCTGAAGTTGTTGATCCTAATGACTTCGAATTAAAAGATAACCATTTATTTGCGAAGGATAAAGATGGTCAACTAGTCAAACTTACAGATAAACGAAACACCGCAAAGTTTTTAAAAAAGAGTACACTTCGTCAAAGGCTCAGTGTTAGCGATCAAAGACGATTTAACATCGAACAAGACCAAAGAACAGAAGCTGTTTTTAAACTTCAAAGCACACTACAAAGACTACCTACTGATTCCCAACTTCAATCGATTCCTCTTAGAGACTTAAGCACAACTGCGGACCAAATAACTAATTTTATGATTTCAGAAGATAAAGAAACCCAAGTAAAAACATTACATGATTCACCATTACCTATGAGAGAACTAATGGCGCTCAATTCAACATTACAATCTACCAGAGGCGAGTTAACAAATAATCTAGCAAAGTTAAGCGAACTTGATTCTCACATAAACAGAGAAAAACAAAAGTTGACTGAAGCGGATGATAACAACCTAGGACAAGACGTGAAAGACAGAATCACACAAAGACTAAATGATCTTCAACACGAGAGAGCGGCAAGACTAGAAGTTCTATCAACTAACCGCGAACAATTACGCACACAAGTTAGCAGAATAAAAGAAACCATCCAAATAATGTTATACGAAAACACGACGCTAGCAGAAAGAATAAGAACTTTATTTAGAGAGCAAGGAGTCACGATTGCGAGCATTATGACAGCTTTAGGGTTTGCAATCTCTGCTTTAGTGTTTGCTTTAACAGGAACAGGTGGTGATGGTGGTCAATTACCTTCTCCACCTTCTCCACCTTCACCGTCAAAAGATACGAATTGGATTAAAAAACAACTGGAACATTTAACGAATCTATTAAAAAAATTAGGAGAAAAAGCTCTAGATGCACTACCCGGTATATTAGGTGGAATTGTCAGTTGGCTTTTTTCTACTGCAAGCAAAGTAGTCGGTTTTATGGCTGAACACTTATGGACATTAATAGTTTTAGTTGTTGGATTACTCTTTAGTAAAATAAAAATAAACTAGACCAGCTGCAGTTAGAAAAATAACTAATGCTGTCTTTTCGTTTTCATGGCTGCCAGTTAAGTTCGTTGAATTCGTTAAGTTAATATTCTTTTTTTGACTGTTAGGGATTGGATGGTGTGTTCTTTGTATGATCGACAATGTAGAATTTATTTCTTTGTTTTTACCAACTGCTTGATTATTTCCCGCTATAAGGATTTCGTTGTTATAGTTTACAATTGTTCCTATTTGAAGTCTGAGATCAGAGGGTAGCATGTATAATCCACTGCCGACAGCAAAGTCTACCTTCGATCTTGCAAACCTCAAAACGTCTTGATACCTTTTAATACTTGCCGGGAGGTCAACTGTAGAATTGATTGCATCTTCTAAATTAGCTAAATACTGTTTTTGCGCATCAAACCCAGTAGAAGGATCCATTATCTCAGACCTCACTTGAGCTTGCGATCCCAGCAAACACCACACGTAAGTACGAATAGAATCATTTACTCATTCTATTCCCGCCTTTGTCAGTCCTTCGGAAGTGTCTAAAATAAATGTAGTCCACACGTTTTTATGTTTTTGTTGAATAGATCCCAGATGAACGGTCGTACCTGAAGAAAAAGACGTGTAAGGAGGATTCCAATCATAGTTATACTTTCTGTGCACACCCCAATAATAAAGTGTACCCAAACCATGATTACGATCTAACTTTTGTCTAAAGTCTGTATGGAGGTTAATGTTAAACTCATTACAAATCCGTTCAAAGGCCTTCATGTTAATTCTGTTGTTGAATGGATTAAAAGTTGAATCATTCGGTAATGGCGCCTGCAGTTCAGACAAAATACGCTTGAATGTGTAATAGAAATGAAATCTATAAACTGCTTTTACCATGAGATCAGGATGATTTAAGTGATCAGCGAAAGAAACACCACACCCTGTTGTAGCACAGAACACAGCAAAGTTTAACTGGTTTTGATAAAACTGTATTGGATGACTAAACCATGCCTTTGCGATGTTATCATGTTTGATGCTAGGATTTAAATAATGGTTTAATGGATTACTGACCTTAACTTCAAAAGAATCAACTCCCACTGCAACAACTATTGAATCAACAGCTATAGTTTTAGGGTTATATGATCCTACTGCATATTTAGCGTCTTTGTTATATTTAAAAGCATTCATTTATATATTCGCAATAAAAAATGTTTATTTATATAACTGATCAAGACGAGCCAATACTTTTACAACGCCCTATTGAAAATCATGGTTCTCTAAAAGTAGCGCTCCATGAAATTTATTACAAAGTTAAATGGATTAACATAAGCAAAACCTTAAGGAATAATTGGATAAAAAAAATTGATGACGGAGGACAACCGATAAGCGAACTAACTATACCAGATGGTTATTACGGTTTTTGTTCATTAAAAGAGATTTTAAGCGATTATGACATTACTTTAAAACTTAATGAGGGAAATTTAAGAGTAACGTTAATCTTCAAAGAGCAAGAGAGAGTAGGTTACTACTTCGCACCAGAACTAGCAAAAATGTTAGGGTTTAGAACCGACAACCGAGATATACACAGCTTTTCGATCACAGAAAATAAAACCTCTTTTAAAGGAGAAAACTCTCTGAATCTTGCTGTTCATTCTTTATTATATTTTCATTTAGATATCCTGAGTACGGATAACAACTTATTTGATAACCAGCCGTCTACTGTGTTAAGAGTTCTCCCATCAGCAAAAGCGGCATATTGCGATTACGAAATTATTACGTTTCCAAACTTACAGTTTAAAGAATTAATTTGCGGGATTCACCATTCACTAAAGATCAGAATAACTGACAAAAAAGGAAAAGAAGTTCAGTGTGACATCCTAAATGCATTATTAGAAATAAAATAATTTAGTATAAAACAATGTCACGCGGACCAGATCAACCGGTTATGCTTGACCCTGTTAGATGCGCAACTTTAGAATTGAAGGGCCTAGCGGACACAGAAGACTTTGATTTAAATGGAGAGATAGGAGCGCTGTATGGATTTGAGTACACAAACAACGGCTATTATAAACGTGCAGAAGTAAGTGATAAAAAGGTTCCTAAACTAGAGCAAGTGCGCAATGTAGTGGCTGATAATGTTGGTCAGTTTGAATATAAAGTTGTTAAGAAAAGGGATAACAAATGGCATTTAATTCCATTCATTGATTGGGAAATTAAGTTTGAATTTTTAAGCCCGTTTACATTCTTTGATAATGACAAACACTTTCGCAAATCATTTAACTCGGGGCCGTTGCATGTCAGTCTGATTCCACAAAACAACAGCAGAAGAGAAATAGCAATCAAACCTTATAAAAAGAGGCAGTACATGCTGCACAGAAAAAAGACAGTGACAAAAGACGCAGCCACGCTATTAGAGTTCATTCCTAATTTAATTTTAGCAGACGAATTTACTATGATATTTGAACTTTCTGTTAGAGCAGACAACCCTGATTCCCTACCTGTTGGTGTTAGCGACAACCTAATGAAAGGGATTCTTATTTCTTGGCAAAACTTGGATGTTGAATCAGTGAGATGTACTATCGTTATTCAAAACCGCGGTGAAGAAATTAAGGCAGTGTCGACCAGCGATAAAGTTATATTGAGTGTTGATCCAAACAATCTCAAAGAATTAACGTTCATTAATATTACTAATTTAGATCTCATTGGGTTTTATTACACTGAAAGCATTTTGTCTGATGATCTTCTTAAAATGATAACAAGTGCAAATTAAATGTTAATTTTTTTCTTAAATATAAAAAGATGTCCGTTAAAGTATATCCAAAAATACTGAAAGAAAATACTGAGGGTGGTGATGATCCTGAAATCAGAAAGTTCAGATTGTCTACCATTACAGAAATACAAAAAGAATTGGAAAAAGACCTCACTAACTATAACAGAACCAAATGAAGGTACTCTTCTATCTTTAATTCAACAACATACTTAAATACTGGATTTGGAACTCTAGGTACTTTAACAGCAGGAAGCTCTGTAGGGTTGTTAGCGACAGGTGTTGGTTCGCCCATAGCTTTGCCTCTAGGTTGTGTGTCATTAACTCTCAGGTTGTTTTCAATCGGTATGTCTGCTTTCAACAACAAAATAAAAATAAAACTTCAAAAGCATACAGCCATGGTTCAATTAATAATGGCAAAACTTAGTTCATTTCGATTGATTATCAGTAAAGCTTTGCAAGACTCTCAAATTTCGGATGAGGAGTTCAATAGATTGCAAGCAGATTACAACGACTACAAAATGCAAAAGTTTGAACTTCAGAAAAAATCAAGAACGACTTTTTCACAACCACAAGACATAGAAGCGATAAAAAAAAGAATGCGAACAAAAAATAAACGTCGCATTAAAATCTGTTCTAGGGAAATAACAATAAGAACTCTAAAGGGAGCTTATTCAATTCAATATGATTACAAGATTAAAAAGTCTACTGACTATGACACTTAGTTCTCCAGTGACCAACTGCATACGAAAACTCTGGTGATTTAAACACACGTTTTGTGTTGTTTGAGTCAAGTGATTTTTATTTACAACTGTTGTGTTTATCTCGTGTAACTTAGATTGTATTTTAATGTTATCATGATAAAACGTCTTGCTGTCGAACAGTGCTTTTTAATAGTTATCGTGTGTCATGACCATTTGAACAACAGGTCTACTGATTCCTTTTGCTTTTTTAATAACACTAGTTTGACTGGCAATTGAATACATCTTTGCTCTCAGTCCAACGTACTCTTTGATTATAGTTCCATTCAGTTCATCCTTCATTTTTCCAATCACCTTTTTATTTACAGTTGAATGTAATGGAGATTTAATTGAGTAGTCAGATGTGTCATACCACGAGTCTACACCTTTCGTTAAATCTGTTTCTAAATCTTTATAAAAGTCTTCAGTCGGAATGTCTAGAATAAATGAATCCGTATCTGTGTACAATACTTTAGAGTCTGGATACAGCGGTTTAAAGTAGTCGTATAAAAATTCTAACATCAATAACTTGGACAATTCAAGAACAGCAAACCCAATGAAGACTGGTTTGTCTAGCTTCACATTAATTTTCTTCATCATTATACCGTAAAGGTTATCATGAAACTTTTTGAAGTCTTGATAATTGGGTTTTGAAGTTCGTTTGATTGCTTTGTTTTCTTGGGTAACTAATCTAACGTCTTTACGTTTGTGCGGGTTTTCCATTGTCTTTCCAAAACAACTGTTGTTCATTAACTCGAAGAAGTCTTTCTCTGAAGGTTCGGTTGACTGAATTCTAAGATTAGTGGGTTTTTAATATACGGCTCCATGAATTTCTCTTGTTTAAACGAAATGATTCTATGAACTGCTGTTAGTTTTAATCCGTGACGTAAATAGAATTGTAGGAGTCTATAATGACAAACTTTTTTTTTTTGCCATGTAGATTAGGTACAAGTTTTGGTAGCTCTTATCCCACCTGAAGTCTTTCTGCTGCTAACGGGTAGTCGTTGTGTAGGTCATGGAGTTCATCCGGATAATCTAAGTCGACTTCTAAAATAAAACCTGTTTTGTAACAATCTGGTAATTTTAACAGCCATTGTAAAAAGTCGTTGATATTAAAATTAAAAGGAGCTGTAAACATTTTAAAGTTACGTAATGGAAGTGACTGACACATCGCCCAACCATAGAGATTGTTTGCATCTAAATACATGATATAATTTGATGGTTTAGTAGGATCGTAGTCGTCTAAGTATTTGTTGTTGGCCTTACGTGTGAAGCCATACTAATTCCTCCACGTAGTCCGTATCCAATCATCTGGAGAGTTGGTAGGTCGGAGAGTAAGTCAATCTGTATTTTAGTAAATCTTAAGAATGCATCCCAACTCATTCCAGGAGCAGAGATATAATGAGCAGGGTCTAGACTGTAATGTTTCATACACGTTTTTCTGTAATTTTCAAATACGTCCGCAAGCAAACAAACGTCAGCCATTAAAAATAATAATAATAATAATAATAGTGAATCATTTATATAGCGCATTCCTCCACCAATGTGGAGCTCTATGCGCTTAACAACAACAAAAATTAAGAAGCAACAAATTCAACAACAACACGAAATAATCGCTCACGCACATGCAAATAGGCATACACATACACACCCCACCCACACATACACGCACGTACCGGCACATACACACACACACACACACACACACACACACACACACACACACACACACACACACACACACACACACACACACACCGTTACCATCACCACCACTCACCCCACCCAAAAAACACAATACAAAATACAATCAGTTGAACAAAGCATCAACACACACACACTCTCTCTCTCTCTCTCTCTCTCTCTCTCTCTCTCTCTCTCTCTCTCTCTCTCTCTCTCTCTCTCTCTCTCTCTCTCTCTCTCTCTCTCTCTCGCGCGCGCAACAAAGCTGACGTAGACATTGCAGTCAACACACAGTGAAACTAATATGGGGGGAGGGGAGTGTGTGTGTGAGAATAGAGTCCAGAAGTAATGTGGCCTAAAGGTTGTGATGTAGCTTGAAGAGGTGGGTCTTGAGAGCTGATTTGAAACATTGCAAGGACTGGATATGGCGGATTTCGCGTGGTAAGGAGTTCCAAACTGATGGGGCCGAAAAGGAAAAGGAGCGCTCACCAAACATTTTTGTTCGTGTACTAGGAACACAGAGAATTTTGGAATCTGAAGATGACCGCAATTGCCTTGATGGAGCATAGACAGAAAGCATGTCAGAAATGTAGCCAGGGGCATTTCCAGAGAAATAAGAATGACATAGAGTGGAAATTTAATAGGCATCATGATAGTCTCCCATGGTTTTGCAGTTTAATTTAATCCACGTTGAATGTGCATGGTTGTAGTCAGAGTCACATATCTTTTCCTTTCAAATTAGAGTAGAATGCGCCTTTAGGTGGTAATTTTAAATCGTCAAATTTATCCCAACTACTCATGTACTCGTAAGGGTATACTCCTTTTCGTACAAGTGTTGGATCGAAGTATTTTTCTGTTATAGTGCATTTGGATAGTGACTGACCTAAAGATTCTAACGAACCCATCATATGTTGTAGTGAATCATAAAAAGATAATTGTCCTAATGTAAATGTCATGTACTTTTCTGAAGACTGAGCTATACAAGTGACGGTTCTAAATTCATCAGTAACTGCTTGTAGAATTAAATGGGAGTCATATCCACGTAGATTGTGAAAGAATATAGGGAGTTTCCAAGACTTTGGTTCAAACTTTAACTGCAAATTACAGGAGTTGTGTGCTGCTCCTCTGAATTTTCCACTAATGTGATCATGATCTCTTACTTTTTCATCAGTTGCTTCGAATTCTTTTTTGCAAATCCAACATTCAATAGCAGACTCAAATTGATTTAAATCTTCTGATGTCATGATTAAATCAAATAGATTAAGTTGATTAGACAACTCATTTCGCTTATATTTCATACGTAATAAGAATCGTTTTGCAGCATCAGGTCCTCTATAAAGTTCTGGCGTTTAATGTTTCCCATCTGATCTAACTATAATAAAAGCATATGAACAGATTTGATGATTGTTTAATAATACTGTTTTTGGAAGATTTTTAGGAGCAGGACCTTGATACGGAACGATGATAGATTCGAAGTCAGCGTAAACAACATATGGATTTAATTGCAGTTTCTTCCAGTTTTTAAAGGTCACCTTACTGCCTTCTTTGAGAGTAGTAAGTTTAGTTTCACAGTCAACAGTTGAATTACAATGTTTTCTGTGTTCAACTGCAGCATAAATACTAGGAATTCTCTGAAAACATCTTCGACAGAAGTCCTGTTTTTCTTTGTGATTTGTAGTAAAGAATATAAGTCTGCTCATTGTTCGGATTAAAGTGTAGTGTGTTTTTGTTCCATCTGTTACTAAGAGTAGATCAATATGTTTTTCGTCTGGATCACCAATCATGGGAGAGTTCTTTGATACTCGGATTGGTTTAAGGTTTTCTTCTATTGACCATGTGTAGATGTTAACAGATATAGGTTTATTCTGTTCTTCAAATTGATCAACTTCGCTTAGGCTTACACGGAAGTCGATTCCATTAAAGTTTAATTCATTTATGTAAGGTTGATAGTTAATTACTCTCTCTGCGTTCTTTTTAACATAATAAAGTTTAGCTAAAACGCACCACATAAAACATTGGTTATCTGTATTCTTAATGTTTAGTACTGCTCGTTTTAAAACTAAATCTTTAGGTAAAGGAATAAACGAGTTTCCTACGATGGGGGCATATTTACTCTCCCTTAATTTGATTTCTAATACTCCTCCTTCTGACCAACCAGATCCTCTCAGTTTTGCCTCTTCTGATGCATTGATGAACTGGGTGATTAAATTGTCTGCCCAGGTTTCTGTAAATTCATTATAAGTCAGAATTACTTGTTGTTTAGTAGAGACCCATACTTGTAACTGCTCCTTATTAACTGTTTCATAATCTATGTAAACTGCCAACATTACTTTAACTGGTGGTTCTATTATCAGTTTTTCAGGTATTTGTGAAATAGCATGTTTTACACTTTCTAGTACATTTTCTGGATCAATAACTTCTAATTCTGTTTCTTTAAAAACATTGTCTAAATGTTCGCGTACATCATCAAGTGTCATTGCCATGTTGAGTTTCTTTTTCTAACTCAATTTTTTTTATTAATTTAAAAATAATTATTCGCTAAAAATGCACTAAAAGGTTTAGGATTTAACTGAAAGCACACAAAAAAGAGAGAGAAAAAAGAAGTAAATGAAATAATTCTTCTAAGTCTCTATTTAAAGCTCTTTTTAAATTGGAACTGTGTCTAGTGGGATTAGCTGCAGTTCTTCTTTAACAAATGCTCTTTTTGGAGCAGGTCGTGCCATATGGTTTGTCGTATCAGTTTCTCTTAAATAATAAACGGGTGGATTCATTTCTATTATTCTTTTTATTTCGTACGGATCAATGCTCCAAATTGGATCAGTTGCTCTTATACGGGTGTCTCCTTCTGCTTCCCCTGGTGCATAAAGAAACCTTACTTTTACTCCAAATGGTATTAGTTGTTTTGTAATTGAATGATCTTGTGGTAAGTCAATTGTTTTCTTCTGTATTGCTTTTACTGGTCGGAGTCCAATTACCTTAGATTCTTCGTTATTCATGACACGCAGAACGGAGGGCAGTCTTCTTACCCATTCAGTGTTTCTAGTTGAATCAAGGAGTTCTCTATGGTATTGATAAGAGAAAAGTCTTTCTGCCAATTGTTTGTTAAAGTTTTCAACTAAGGCCTGAGATCTATGGTTTCCAGGAATACCCCTTTTAATAACGACTTTGTGTTTTAACAGTAGCTGATTGAATTGTCCTTTAAATTCTTTTCCTTCATCAACTTGAATTAAACGAGGATAGGTTAATGGACCGCGTCTATAGATTTCTTGTAAAGCCACAGAGACTGAAGTAGCACTTTTATCAGTCAATGGTTCAGCATCTTTATATCTTGAAGATAAATCGATGACTGTAAGCGCGTATTTAAATCTTTTTCTTCTGATTAAATCATGAGGGAGGTATAGAAGATCCATTTGATGAGTGTCATTTGGTGTTGAGTTGACAAAGTGCGGTCTTTTAATTCGTTTAGGTGCTGGCAAATAGATTTGCCATATAGCTTGTTTAGATGGCTATTCTTTTGCCGTTTGTTCAGTGACTCCTGCTGTTTGATTTAATTTTTGAATAGCAGTTAAACCTTTCCAATAACCTTTCAGTGAATAATAAATTTTAGATAGTTTATCATTCATTTTAATACTACACGTTTTTTGCGATGAAATAAACAGCAGTCATACCAACTACGATAAATGCTATTTCCTGGAGTTTTTGTTTTTCGGATGGTTGGTAGAAGTCACTTAATTTCGGTGGTGGGAGCTGTTGGAGGTCTTCTCCTGTCACTAAATAATACTCTTTAATAGCGTCGTCGACATTCTTAAAAGTGTATGCTGCATGGTTTTGCAGTTTTAATTTGTTGTTAATAAAATCTAACTGAGCGAGTCTTTGTTTTTCATAAGCGTCTTGTGCTGCTGCTAATTGCTCCATTGCTCGATTATGTCTTTGTCTTTCCTTGTTTGTTTCTAGTTTACTGAACATGTAATTACTGCCTGAAAAAGCAAGTGCGTTTACTACAGCACCACCAATCATCATTACAAGTGAAGCCATTTTATTTTACATATTTATATTTTCTGGAATTATTCCTTGCTTAACTAAAAAGTCTTTTGTTGCGATTGAAGCAGTAATTACAGCGATTAGTTTAGCAGAGTCCTCTAGGTCAAGTTTTCCAAGGTTGGCTGATTTCATTTTCAATAATTTCTTACCAAGCATCATGTACCCCATAGTAAGTCCTCCAATTATAGCAGAGTGATATACAAGATTAACAACAGTTTTTTCAGCACTCATTTTTTGTTTTTCAAAATAAAAATAAAAATCAACTAAAAATGAATTGTGACGAACTACTATTAAATGCGCAGGAAGCAGTAATTTCTGATGAAGTGTCGGCAAGTGTTATGAATAAAAAGGAAAAACTATACTCTCTGGCTGCGTGCGGAAAAACGAAGCAATACTTAGGAACAGAATTTAGTATAGAACAGATTCAAGTAATGTCTTCTGCTGACATTGAAAAGTACTACAACAGATACGAAGCGCAGTTAGGATCTAAAATGGTTAAAAGTTTAGGTCAAACAGTGTTAAGCTTGTACACTAAGTTAGTTAATCAATTTCTTCCCGTCGATTCACAACAAGATTTAATGTACGATTTAAGTCAAGATCCTGTTTTAATTAAATCGTTAGAGTCTCTTAGTTGTGATCTTTATTTTTATTATAGGTTTGGCGGGCTTTTATCACCAGTTGTCATGGGGTTAATTACTTTTAATCATATAGATTTTATTGCTATTAAAATGAACGTGACAGAGAATCAAACGAATCAGACGGAACAGCAAACAAACCCCAGTCCGACAGTAACCAAGGTAACGAAGAGCCCAGGACGAGTTGAAGCAGGTAAAAGGTTATCAGAGTGGAATCGACAACAAAAAATGAATAAACAAACAAAACAAAAACTGTTGTCTCAGAATGAAGATGAATCAACCATAAGCGCAATACCAGTTAAAAAAGAAGAAGACAAACAAAACAGTACGAATTACGATGTTGTATTGCTTACTGTTGGTGTGGTTGCTGGTGTTGGTTATTTGTCTAATAAATTATATAAAACACATATGCAACCAAAGCTAGAAAAACGAGTAGAAGTACAAACAACACAACCAGAAAAAGCAGCAAACAAACAAGAAAGCCTAAAACCAAAAAGCTTAAAACCTGAGAGCGATCCATTTTTAATGCAATAAATTATTGTTTTAGAACTTAATAAAAACTTACCAATAACTTAAGTAAGTAACTTGATAAAATCTTAACAATAACTTAAGTAAGAACTTGATAAGAACTTGACAAGTTTTTGTGTTAGAACTTAATAAATACTTGATGTGACTTACCAAGAACTTATTAATAACTTGATGTTGACTTAACAAGAACTTGTTTAAGAACCTATAAAAGAACTTAAAAAGAACTTGAGTAACTTCTTTAAAAAAAATATATATATATAATTATATATAATTTTTTTTTTTTTAAAGTAAAAAATAAAAGAGTAAAGAATTTTTTAGGAATGTAAAGAATTCTGTGCATTTTCTTCAAATCCGAAGAATTCTATGCATTTTTTTCAAATCCGAAGAATTCTATGCATTTTTTTCAAATCCTAAGAATTCTATGCATTTCCTTCTTACACTCTACTTGACGTTATCGGAATTCCCCAAGTTGGCAGTACTCCAGTATAGTCAGAGGCGACGACGGTTATCTGATCTCTTAATTACGGTGGAAAGCCTAGACCGGTTTATAGTAGTAGAATAGATCCCCTTTAAGAATAAGGCTACAGACAGAATAAATGTTTGTGAAGAAAGAATAAAATCATCTCAATATTTAACAAAGAATTTCCTTCTTTTTTTGATTACAAACAATTAAATCACGCTGTTTTCGAGAGTAAAAACGACTAAATCGCACTGTTTTTGAGGATAAAAACCACGAGAAAACGGCTTAAATCACACCTTTTGGGGGGGTTAAAAAACATAAAAAAGGCGTGATTTTAGCCGTTTTTTTAATAAATAGAGGAGTGAAACCGAAACCGAAACCGATACTGAGCCAGAAGCCCCTTTCTTCCATTCTCTGCCGTAGTGTGTGTGTGTGTGTGCGCGTGCGTGCGTGTGTGCTTTTTTTAAAACACTGTTTATATTGCTTACAAATATAAGGGTAAGGAAAGGTACATGGGGAGGGGAGACACGTTTCGATTCATAGAATCTTCATCGGGTGTGGTGATGGCAAGTTTGATGGCTGTATTTGTAGTCACATGTGAGAGCAGTTCAGCTCATTGAAGTAGCGATGGGAGAATGGGCAGTGGTGAGGTAGAAGAAAAAAAGTGAAAAGTCAGTAGATAGAGGGACAGAAAATGTGCTGAGTGAGTGGTTATAGGAGATGTAGAGGGAAGGAAAAGGGGAAGGATTGAATTAGAGGGGGTGGGGGTAAAACTGGATATGAACTGCTGCGACAGTAATCTTGGCAGCAAAATGAAAAAGGGGAAGGGAAGGGAGGGGGGGGGGCTGTTTAACAGAAGTGTTGTCTCATTCCCTGAGATTGAGTCCAGAAGGACTCGATGTGCCCTATGCCTGTACGTGGGTGAGACGTACAGATCATTGAACGAGCAGTTCAAAGAGCACCGAGACAATATTCTCAGTGGCAACTCATTTTAATTTTGCGCTCCATAACCTCTCCCACATCAAGGCGGCAGCTCTGTGGTGCAACAGCCGGACAGAGGGAGCAACTGCAAGTTCATGGAGAACCTACTCACCCAGCGCCTGGGTACATTCAGTCCTTCTGGACTCAATCCTTCTTCTTCGATCGCTTAGACAGTTTCCTGTCAATTTTGAGCGCAGATGCGTCATGCTGCCGTTATGCGCCTAGCTAAGAAATAGTTAGGCCCAGCAAGTCCGAGTTCGGCTGGAGGAGATGTTTTTGAAAGTGTTTCGTGAAAAAAGGCAAGGAAGAAAGAAAGTAGTTGACAGTAAGCAAAGGGAAAAGGCAGAGTCAAAGAGAGTGACAGATTAGAGGAAGTTAGAAGCACATAACTTCCAGAAGGTGGGGGAACTATTTATGCAAAAGACCCCCCCCCCCCCCCCTATCTCCACGGGGGGAGGGAATGAGACAGCACTTCTGTCAAACAGCCCATGCCCCCCTCCCCCCCTTCCTTCACAACTCCCTTCCCCCTTTTTAATGTTGCTGCCAAGATAAGCAGTTTTACCCACCCCCCCTCTAATTCAATCCTTCCCCTTTTCCTATAACCCCTGCCCCTCCCCTCTACATCTCCTATAACCACTCACTTAGCACATTTTCTGTCCCTCTATCTACTGAACTGTATTCACTATTATCTACCCCACCACTGCCCATTCTCCCATCGCTGCTTCAATGAACTGAACTGCGCTCACCTGTGACTACAAATACAGCCATCAAACCTGCATGGGTGCAACTGTTCCTTGTTTACAAGGATTTATTAATTTTGAATTATCCAGACCACACCCGATGAAGATTATGTGAATCGAAACGTCGTGTCTCCCCTCCCCAGGTACCTTTCCTTACCCTTATAATATATGATGTGTAAGCTGTGACAAGGTACAGCAGTCACTCTTTATTTGAAGTTAATGACAGTTTATATTAAGTAAATGTATCGATCATAAAATCATTCTTTTAATTTGCATGTAATGTTGATATGTCGTGTTAGGATAAGGATGACATTTAGGTCCAGACTTATGTTGCCTAACAGTATTGAGGATGGGTGGTAAATAGTCGTGGTAAATTTGTGTACACTATTGCATTCGCGTTTTGGGGGGCACTTTCTTCGTGAACTTTATCAAAGAGGGGGGGGGGGGGGGGGGGGGGGGGGGGGGGGGGGGGGGGTCGTTAGAAAGTATACCATTGTATTTTGTAGAGCACTTCAGAAAATCAAAACACGGTTGTCTGATTCCCTCCTATGTTTGCATTATTTCCATGTCATAGCATTGCACCATTTATGAACTCCATTTATGAACAAGTCACCACGTTTCGGGCTCAACCCGTTCTCCGGTGCTAAAAATACACATTCCATTGCTACTTTGGTATTTTTTTGTTTTGTTTTGTTTTGTATTTGGTATATTCTAGTCTCATAGACGTATCTCTGTGAAATTCGGTCTGCTCTCCCCTGGAGAGCGCGTCGCTGCAAGCGCAGCGCCTACCCAATTTATAAAAAAAAATTGGGGGGGCAGGTAAGGAGGGATGTGGGCAGACTTGGAAAACCTAGCTATCAATTTGGCCATACCAGGCAGCGGGATTTCTCCCTGCTCTTACCGACTTTCAACTGCCGCGGGAAGTTTACGTGTGTAAAGCGCACGGGTCAGACTAGCTTTAAGTCCCCATCCGAAGGACTTCCATGGACTCTACAATAATGATGATGTAACATCCTCTAATCTGTCACTCTCTTTGACTCTGCCAAAGATATTCTAAAAGGGTAAGATGGACTACTTAGGAGCTCGGCGAACCGGGCTGATAGAGTTATCGTTAGTGTCGACAGTACACCATTCACAGTGGAGGCTATCCAAAAACTCAGACTGGAACTTGAACGGAGAATTCAACTGGCCTATCGACGTGTAAAATGTGTCCTGTTTAAAAGGGACATAACCAGTGTTTCTGTCCTCACTACTCATATAGGGAAAAGAGACCGGATGCTTATCTTCCCCTATACAGTCGAGTCTTTGAGCATTGTCTATTAGATGTCTGTTTTTAGCACTGGACAACCGGTTGAGCCCGAAACGTCGAGACTTATTTTGTTTCTGTGATTAAATCTTTTGTTTGGGGTATAGTTTCAATTTCAACTCTGTTTTCATTTGTTGTGAATTTTTACTGAGCCCAGCAGTCAGCTTCGTTTCTTCAAATTCCATTTACGAAATTCATTGAATGACAATTATTGGTCCCTTTTTTGTTATGCCTTAGAATGAATAAACAAGATGTTGACAACATTTGGGCCTGTGTCAGCATGTCATGAGGATTTGTGTCGCTTTGTTGCTCTCTCTCTCTCTCTCTCTCTCTCTCTCTCTCTCTCTCTCTCTCTCTCTCTCTCTCTCTCTCTCTCTCTCTCTCTCTCTCTCTCTCTCTCTCTCTCTCTCTCTCTTAATTATCTCTTAATTCTCTAAATTATGCATGGGCGTATGCAAGTTTCAACCAATCTTTGTATCATAATGCCACCTGCTTTGCTACCTTTATGTTCAAATCTGTAAGTGTAGTGGTATGCCTTGCCACGTTTGTATTCTATGTTTATTTATGTATCAAGGACAGATTGGAAGACTAGGCGTTGCCTAAAATCTTTATCCTTGAAAAATAAAAAATAACGTTCTCAAGGTTTTTTTCTCTCATAAAAGTTTGAACTGTTTTATAAGATGTGTAATGTAGTAGCTGATGGTTAGCTGGATATTGTTTTTCAATGTTGTATATTATTGCGTGAATTGATTGTTTAACCGTGTGGTAATTGATTTCAGTTTGTTTATTTGTTTGCTTGTGTGTGTTTCCTTGTTTGCCTGTTTGTGTTTAGATTGTGATATAAATGTTATTTTGTCTCATTGGGTTCCCCACGCCCACCCTCCCACATGATGCGGGCAGAAATGTCTATTCAGTAAAATTTTCGACTTCAACATCTCTCTCTCTCTCACCCCTCCCTCTTTCCCACCCTTCCCCATGTTCCACTTCATTTTCGTGTTTGTATAATGGCCTGAAGTTACTAACGTCAGGCTGACTGTTCTCGTTCTCTACAGCTTAAACATTGTCGCAAACTCATGTAAATGTATTAAACTCTCATGTCTCTCTTTCCCTCTCTTCCTCATGTTCCACTTCATAATTTTCTAACTCTATCTGATGTCTCTCTCTCTCTCTCTCTCTCTCTCTCTCTCTCTCTCTCTCTCTCTCTCTCTCTCTCTCTCTCTCTCTCTCTCTCTCTCTCTCTCTCTCTCTCTCACACACACACTCACACTCACACACACACACACACACACACACACACACACACACACACACACACACACACACATAGTGACACACACATTGACACGCCCACACACATGCACATTGGTAGAGAGACAGCTAGAAAGAAATGAGCTACAACATACGTAACGCTGTAAGGGTACAATTGCTGTTAAAAAGGCATAGAGTAGGTTCCCTTGGTGTGCAACTGGGGCTGTAGCCTACATCTATAACTGATGGAAGTCAAAAAGTCCCAGGCGCACATCAACTTTGCGGTTCAATATCTAGGCAACAAGATCAAATTGAATGCTGCGGTTTAGGTTAAGAACGTTTTCTTGGCAATCTCTATGGATTTCTTACTTTTTTTTTTCTCCACTGGATCGGGTCTTTAAAACTCCAAACTAGAACCGGTGTGACAGAATATTTTTACCTCTATGAGATAAGTAGTCCTAGCCGGCGCGTAGCCAATCAGAATCGTCCGCCATTGTGAATTTTACGAAACTAAGTGCATGGCTTTGTACATCGATTTCTCGGCAAATATGTAGATTTACATCCTCCTGCTCTATTTCTTGGTTCTTTCCGTGGTTAGGGATAGGGTTTGGGTTAGATTGTTACAGTTCTCATGCCGAGGTAAATATTTCAGGACAGGTAATTATTTATCATGACACCGGCCTCAGAATACAACTTAGGTACGTCACAATTAGCATCAAACGAATCTATGACGTACTTTATTTTTCTTCACTTCTGTTGATTTGCCTTCTATTCGTCTTTCCAGGTTAGTGTCTCTTGGAGACAGTTTGGTTTACAAGAAACAATGGAAATAGGCCTGCATGTTCTTCGTTTACCCCTTGTTGCCCTCGCAGATGTGGTAGCCATTGTTACGACTGTAAACGCTTTGGATTATCGAGATGAAGAAAGTAAGTACAATAATTATTGAGTATGTCTCGTGTGTAGACAGTTCTTCTTCTGAGTGATTGTTGTTCAACTACTACTACAGATCTAGTAGGTACGAGAAGAAACATTTGTTTTACGTAATTCTCAGATTTGTACTGATAAAATGAGAGAAACATACCTAAATTGGTGTAAACATGCGTTTTTTGTCAATAGTTTGCAAAAATAGGTAGACTACATTGGTTTATTTTTTCACTCATGACTCAAATACAGAAATTTGTGACATATTTCTTCAAACAATCAAGATGATTGAAAACTGAACAGAACTCTACTATTTTTTTAAGAAAAACAGCATTCACAGATAGTGTATTGTCTGTAGAAATTATTATCATCAGTACCAGTACTAGACTAGTTCAACTTCAGTAGTACAAGTTGCGACATGACATGATGGAGTGGGGGTGGAAGGGCCCGAATTAGGCCTACAGTATGACATTGTCAGTGATTGTGGCTGTCTGAATGACCAGCTAACCTGGGTTAGTGGGTAAGGAAGGAAGGGACGAGAGCTGGGGGTGGAGAGGGGGTGGGGGTTGACAGTGAGTCACTGAGTGACAGGGAAATTAAACTAAGCGCAGGGCTCCCATTTGTCCTGCAAGACAGGGGGTCCCAGGGACCCCCTTTACTTTGGGTGCACAGGGCCGGATCCAGGGGTGGTGGTACCAGGGTTCAGTACCCCCCCCCCCCCCACCCCACCCCCCTTACACAAAGAGAGAGAAGGGGATTGAGAAAGAAGTCATTATTAATGTTTTATTGTTCTTAGGTGCAGTTTAAAGGTGGTTGTTTT
>CM065690.1:49506529-49514029 GCA_017654935.2 Phymorhynchus buccinoides
CAGACTGGCCAGAATTATCCGTAATTGCGATGTGGTCGTTACGTACTCTTTTAGTAATAGATAGGAAGAGAAGAAACTGAAATAAAACTGTCCCGATTACCGGGGTGTCCGTGATACCGGGGTGCCCGTTAGGCGGGGTTCCACTGTATGATTAATTCGTGTGGCTTTGATGCATTTCTAGTCACCCGGCCAGAGGACGGGTATTGTGACGGGTCTGTGTGTGTGTGTATGTCTGTCTGTGTGTGTGTCTTTGTGTATTGATTATCTTTAAAAAATCTACTGGACGGATTGTTATCAAATTTGGCAGAGGGGTAGACATCTTGAAAAGGAAGGCTCCTTCTGGTATTCATGACTGTTCTGACCATGAAAGTTTGACCTTGAAGACCAAAATTCCCTTATTTGGGCTATATATTTCATTTCTGAGCTGTATCTCATGAACCAGTGAACCGAATCGCTTCACGTTTTGTGTGATGGTGTATCACGGTGCAGGGAGGGTTCTGCACAAAAAATTATAACTCTTGACCTTGACCTTGAAGTTTTTATTCAAGCACTAACATTCAAATGGTCAAAGGGAAGCAACTGCATGTATTTGACCCAAACATGTAATCACGAGTATTTCCCCTTTTACAAGACAAGGGAAGTTGGAGTAGTGCAATCTTTGGGAAAGTGATGATGAGGGTGGAAGAGCTACACAGGCGTAATGCATAACAGTATACAAACTGGGTTTTTTGTGGGAGTGGAAAGTGGCGTGTGTGTGTGTGCGGAGGATAGTGGGGTTGGGGAGCGATGGAGGAGTGGGAGGACATAACTGTGGCCGGGTTTTCATTGTCACAATGCATTTCTAGTTTATCTGTGTGGCCTGATGGCAGCGGTGCCCAAGGTGGACCACTACCTGGTGGAATGGGTGGGCATCACTGTGGGCATCGTGTTCACAGTCGTCCTGGTCATGGCCACCGCCTACTACCTGGCTATGCGAAGGAGGCAGTTCAGGTGGGACACAGTGGCTGTCTTCTTCTTCTTCTTCTTCTTCTTCTTCTTCTTCTTCTTCTTCTTCTTCTTCTCCTTCTTCTTCTTCTTCTTTTTGTTCTGACTTCTTCTTCTTCTTCTTCTTCTTCTTCTTCTTCTTCTTTCTTTCTTTTTGTTCTGACTTCTTCTTCTTTTTTTTTTCTTCTTCTTCTTCTTCTTCTTCTTCTTCTTCTTCTTCTTCTTCTTCTTTCTTTTTGTTCTGACTTCTTCTTCTTTTCGTTCTTCTTCTTCTTCTTCTTCTTCTTCTTTTTCCTCTTGTTGTTGTTCTTCTTATTACTATTATTATTCTGTTACTAATTCTTCTTCTTCTTCTTCTTCTTCTTCTTCTTCTTCTTCTTCTTCTTCTTCTTCTTCTTCTTCTTCTTCGTCTTCTTCTTCTTCTTCTTTCTTCTTCTCTTTCTTCTTCTTCTTCTTGATGTTGTTTCTTCTTCTTTTTCTTCTTCTTCTTTTTTCTTCTTCTTTCTTTTTCTTGTTATTTTTTTCTTCTTCCCTTTCTTCTTCTTCTTCTTCTGATTACTTATTGTTCTTCTTGTTTTAGTTCTGACTTCTTCTTCTTCTTCTTCTTCTTCTTCTTCTTCTTCTTCTTCTTCTTCTTCTTCTTCTTCTTCTTCTTCTTTCTTTCTTTTTGTTCTGACTTCTTCTTCTTCTTTTTCTTCTTCTTCTTCTTCTTCTTCTTCTTCTTCTTCTTTCTTCTTCTTCTTCTTCTTCTTCTTCTTTCTTTGTTCTGACTTCTTCTTCTTCTTTTCGTTCTTCTTCTTCTTCTTCTTCTTTTTCTTCTTGTTGTTCTTCTTATTACTATTATTATTCTGTTACTAATTCTTCTTCTTCTTCTTCTTCTTCTTCGTCTTCTTCCTATTCTCTTTCTTCTTCTTCTTCTTGATGTTGTTTCTTTTCTTTTTCTTCTTCTTCTTTTTCTTCTTCTTCTTTCTTTCTTTTTGTTCTGACTTCTTCTTCTTCTTCTTCTTCTTCTTCTTCTTCTTCTTCTTCTTCTTTCTTTTTGTTCTGACTTCTTCTTCTTTTCGTTCTTCTTCTTCTTCTTCTTCTTTTTCCTCTTGTTGTTGTTCTTCTTATTACTATTATTATTCTGTTACTAATTCTTCTTCTTCTTCTTCTTCTTCTTCTTTCTTCTTCTTCTTCTTCTTCTTCTTCGTCTTCTTCTTCGTCTTCTTCCTCTTCTCTTTCTTCTTCTTCTTCTTGATGTTGTTTCTTTTCTTTTTCTTCTTCTTCTTTTTCTTCTTTATCTTTTTCTTGTTCTTTTTTTCTTCTTCCCTTTCTTCTTCTTCTTCTTCTTCTGATTACTTATTGTTCTTCTTGTTTTAGTTCTGACTTCTTCTTCTTTTTCTTGATGTTGTTGCTCTTTTCTTCTTCTTTTTCTTCTTGATGTTGTTGTTATTGTTGTTCTTCTTCTTTTTCTTCTTCTTCTTCTTCTTCTTCTTGTTCTTCTTCTTGTTCTTCTTCTTCTTCTCCGCCTCAAGACTTCATTATCGCCATTCAAAAGTGAAATTAAGGCGTTGATTTTTGATACGTATGACTAGATTCAAATGACCTACTCGCAGCTGCATTTTCAACACAAAAAAGAAATGCGTGACTATGGATGCATGCGTGCGTATGTACGTGCGTGCGTACACGCATGTGTGTGTAGATGTGTGCGAGTGTGTCTGCATGTGTATATAATTATAGGGTACGCGCGCGTGTGTGTGTATGTGTGCATGTGTGTGTCTTGAGAGAGGGAGGGAGAGAGAGTGTTCCTTGTTTGGCTAGTTGCATGAATTGTTATTAGTGTTTTATTTCTTTTATATATATTTTATTCCTCGTTACGTTTTATTTCTAGTATTTTAAATGGGCGGATTTGCAACAAAAAAAGGCCTTCAATGTGCCTAAATCTTTACCCATTAAAAAGTTCAATCAATCAATCAATCTTCTTCTTTTTCTTCTTCTTTTTCTTCTTCTTCTTCTTCTTCTTCTTCTTCAGATGTTTTTTTCGTCTAATGTCAACAGAAAATGAAGATTTGATACGACAGTTAGCCTACTTTATCTTTAAGGCCGTGAAGATAAGAGATAAACGAAGCTGTTTAACTGAAGATAATTATCTGGTCCTCCATTCAGTCAAATGAGATTTATGCTTTATTTGTACCATGTATGCCTTTTTTTTTATTCATGTGTATTATGTGTGATCTCTTCCAGTTGTCTGATAATTGGCATGTATTTTGTTGATGTAAGAAATGTCGACTTGTGATATGGGCCAAGGCCTGGTTCATTAACCCTTTCACCGCCAGCCATACTTCAGCCAAACATTTCCATTAAATTTACCTGGGTATAGAACAAAATCCATCTGCAGTATTGGGGATTCTTCTGTGACTTATATAACATAAGGTCTATCCTTACTTCCCAAAACTAAGATAATAGGGTCTTTGGATAATGGACCCCAATTTGATGCCTTTTAGTGACATAGGTGTTAAATCACTGTGGTGCTAAAATGCGACTTTGGCGGTGAAAGGGTTAAATCATTCACATTTGCATTCTCTCTCTCTCTCTCTCTCTCTCTCTCTCTCTCTCTCTCTCTCTCTCTCTCTCTCTCTCTCTCTCTCTCCTTCTCTCTCTCCCTCTCCCCCCCCTCTCTCTCTCTCTCTCTCGCCTCTAAGCAACCATGTAATTGCTTATTCTATAAATAAAAATTCGTTCGTTCTCTGTCTCCCTCTCTCTCGTTTCTTTCTTTTTTGTGTAAACCATTTGCCTTTTCACTTTTGCATGCGTTAGTTAACTTTGTTATTGAATGTTCTGTTTGCCCCAGGGCTGGGTGGAAAAAGCATTGTATTGCTTATCTCATGCTTCCCTGTTAAATAAAATTTCGTTTTCTCTCTCTCTCTCTCTCTCTCTCTCTCTCTCTCTCTCTCTCTCTCTCTCTCTCTCTCTCTCTGTGATTATATTGGTCGAAATCAAATAGTTCCCCCTCCACCCCTTTCCTTCTTAATCACTTTATGCACATTGACTTTAATTTGTCGTGAGTATTCGAGTGTAAAAACCAAGCTATTTTGCATAAAATGTTTGTACAATCTGCTTTCATTGTAGTATATTCACATTCGTTTCACTTCATATTTCGAAGATTTTGACACATTTGTAAGTTGTTGCTGTTGCTATGCCTCTCTATGTTCTGTAATCACTATACATTTATATTTATCTTTGTGAACGTTGCAAATGTTGTATGTATTTGTAGTAACCTCATCCCCCTCCCCCATCCAACCCCAACGTATCTTCCTATGTATTTTTGTTCTTTTTCATCACCATATATTTGTTGTTATCTTTACCCCCCCCCCCCCTTTTTCCCTACTTGATACGGGCAGAAAGGCCTAATCAATAAAAGTGATTGGATTGGATCTCTCTCTCTCTCTCTCTCTCTCTCTCTCTCTCTCTCTCTCTCTCTCTCTCTCTCTCTCTCTCTCTCTCTCTCTCTCTCTCTCTCCCCCCCCCCCCCCCCCCACCTGACCACCCCTCTCTCGCTACTCTCTCTCTATATCAGGCGACAGTCCAAGGTTGAGCAAGAGGAAGCCATGATCCTTAGCCGGGCTTTCTCCCAGGGCTTTCATTTCGGCTCTGCGGAACTGGAGTCCCCAACTCCTTCGGAGAAGATGATTCCGCTCGACGGAGACGTGGATCCAAGTTTGGGAGAAAATGGCAAAGGTAACTAACTCTTCTTGTGCAAAGCGGAATTTCCCCCCCCTTTTTGTCGGTTACCTCCCTTTCCTATGAACACGCGCACACACATACACAGCGCGCTCTCTCTCTCTCTCTCTCTCTCTCTCTCTCTCTCTCTCTCTCATCTCTCTCTCTCTCTCTCTCTCTCTCTCAAATCTCTCAAATTTTGTATAAAGCCTTTAAAGTCAGGTTTACCTTGTGCAGTTAGAGGTTGATGATTCCCACATGTTATGTTTTGCTTTGTGTGTACTTATTATTTATTATGCCTGACTATGTTCTATTGTATCACCCCCTCATGAGGTCTTGATTGATTAATCTCTCTCTCTCTCTCTCTCTCTCTCTCTCTCTCTCTCTCTCTCTCTCTCTCTCTCTCTCTCTCTCTCTCTCTCTCTCTCTCTCTCCACTGGGCCGAGATTTTTAAAAACAAATTCATACTTAGGCTATCTCATTACCCTGTATAAATAACATTTCGTTCGTGTAAAATATGTAAAATAAACCTAAGATTAGGTTTGATTTTGTCATGTGGTTTTGTCATGTGTTACTATTATATATCGGATTGTGTTTTGCATGATTTATATTGTTTTATCTGTTCTTCAACACCCCCCCCCCCCCTTTTTCCCTTTTAGTTCCTTTTATACGGGTTTTGTTATCACGGGGTTGAATGTAAGAAAGCAAGTAGGGGAGGCTTATTGATTCAGTACCTGTCACGCAATTCATACCACATGTTTTCCTACCAAACGGTAGAAGATTGAGGGTTAATATTTATGTGTGAAGTTTGGACAGCGGAAGGGAAGTATTTTATCACAACCAAAATGCAACGAAGCGGAACACTCTTTGCCAGACAAACAAAGTTTCATTTTGGCAGCATCTGATGTAATTTGGGGTATCGTTTTTTTGTTTGTTATTCAGTGCACACACGCACAGGTTAAAACTGGAAATGCCACTTTAAAATATTTAAGGTCTTAGGGTCAATGTTGTCCAGTTTGTAAATTAAAATATTCAAAGCAAATACAATTGGGCCATAGTTATGCAATTCGTACCACTATCACGTAATTCGTACCTCCTACGTCTTTTCAATGGCGCAGCATCAAAAATGCATTCAGGGGCCTGTTTTACGTGACATCAAACTTTTGATGATAAAATGACATAAGAATTAATTTGACGTCACAGAGACTAAATGAAGAGAGAATGGTCTATAGCTAAAGCCAAGTCACGAGCGTCCTACCGTTGAATTAGTGCTATAAACCCCCTGGTACGATATCACTAACTTGGTGGTACGAATTCCGTAACATGTCTTGTAATTCGTACCTTTTGAAGAAAAATGTGTTTTTACTTATAAGCCAAAAGTACAAACATTATCTTTATATTTATAGTATATAGTTATAGCCCTCTACCAGCAGTATTCATATTGAAAGTTTTATAGTTTTGGGATTATCTGCCCTTGAAATAGATGTCTCTATCCTTAGGAGGTACTATATCAATAAGTGTCCCATATATGCTTATTCTATTGCCGTCTATAAATATGCATTCGTTCGTTTGTTCATTATCACTGGCGCATTGACGGATTCAGGCGTGGAGAGGTTTGAGCATTACAGTGGAACCTCCTATTATAAGACTCCCTCCCACATAAGACCTACTTCTCCGAGACATTGCCCTTCTTTGTAAGTATTAAAAATACCTCAATTATTTGTAAGACCCCTCCCTTACAAGACCTCAATTTGGATTATTTTTGAAGGTCTTACACGGGAGGTTCCACTGTATTAATGTGCGTTAAAAAAAACAAAAAGAAGAAAATGTTGGAATTGGTCATGACGCGCGCAACTAGTTATAAACTTGAATGAAAAAGCGGTGTGGGACACACACAAACACGCGCGCGCGCGGTACTCACGCATGCACACGCACACGCTCACACACACGCGCGCGCACGCACGCACGCACGCACACGCACACGCACACGCACACACGCACACGCGCACACACACACACACACACACACACACACACACACTGTTTAAAAACAATCGGATCAATTAGGAGTACGTATATTCTACGTGTGGCTAGCTATTTTGGTGAAACCGACATAGCGTACAGCAACGTCGGGACATACGTTTAGCATTGTGCCAAGTTTGGTTGAACAGTTTAGGCGCCGTGAAGAAACATTATTTAGTCCACACACAGACACACAGACAGACAGACAGACAGATAGTAACACGTACAGGCCTTTTTTTCCCACCCCAATGTAGCCCGGGCCCAGATACGGAACCGGGAGTACAAAGAAAGGATAATGACACCTACCGCCATGCACCAGGGCTCCCAGGGACCCTCATTTGGGGGTCTATGAAGCACTAAAATTCTCAAGAACCATCTAAAAGAATGTGCAGGGGATCCCAGGGATGCACTAGAAAAATTATTTTTAGCAATCACAATGTCATTGGGACCCTCTGTCCCGCCTCTAGGACCCTCTATGCTGTAAGTGGAGGAGTCCCTGGGACCCCTTGTTTTGTGGGACGATTAGGAGCCCCATGCACCCCTCCGTTTTAGCTCTTCTGGCGCGTTTGACTTTCCTGGTATTGCAGTACCTCCAGGATCGTCCCACCATCTTTATATCTAGGCCTATTAATGTCCCACATGTGCCTGTTCCAGGACGTTAAACGGACTTCTCTTCTCTTCCAGTTCTAGCGCCATGTATTTTTGTATTTATTGATGTTCTTGGTTGTCCGTTGCATTTCAACCGACAAGTGCGCGTGCGTTACTTTAGGGTGGGTGGGGGGGCAGCAACAT
>CM065690.1:49529029-49531529 GCA_017654935.2 Phymorhynchus buccinoides
ATCTCTCTATCTCTCTCTCTCTCTCTCTCTCTCTCTCTCTCTCTCTCTCTCTCTCTCTCTCTCTCTCTCTCTCTCTCTCTCTCTGTGTTTTATCTTATGCATGTAGGCAATATATAATTATTATGTCAATCCATCTATGAAATAATTATTTTGTACAGTGACCATTAATTCGTGTGTGGGTTTGCTTAGAATGCTAGTAAGATGAGTGCATGTGCGCGCGCGAGCGCGTCCTTGCTTGTGTATGTTTGTGTGTTTGCATGTACATGTTAGTATGTACCTATTTATGTGTTGGGTTTTTTAAATAATTATTTGTGTGTCTGTGTGTGTGTGTGTGCGTGCGTGTGTGCGGCGTGTCTGGGCGCGTGTGTTGTATGCATGCGTGTGCGTATTTGTAAGTACAGTGGAACCTCCTTTGTAAGACCTCCCATTATAAGACTCCCTCTCATATAAGACCTACTTTTCTGAGACATTGCCCTTCTTTGTAAGCATTAAAATTACCTCCCTTATTTTACCTCATTTTGGAGGATTTTTGAAGGTCTTATAAGGGAGGTTCCACTGTATATGAACAGGCCCGTCTAATATAGCGTTAAGGTCAGCAATACACGTTGTTAGTTTTCATTCTTTCCCCATGTCAACACAGTGACAGGCAAGTTATATCATTACCAGAGTATTACTGAGTTGCCATGGGGAAAGAGTGAAAAATAACAACATGTATTTCGACATTTACACAGATCTGCCTGTGTCTATGTATTTATAGATGTTCCGCAGAAGATTTACGTTGTCGTTGTGAATGTTTCTTTTGAAAATAAAACATTTAAACCCGAAGATTTACGTACATTGACATAAGGAAATTCAGTTGGTGTCACTGGGTGTGTGTGTGTGTGTGTGTGTGTGGGTGTGCTCACTCCATCAAACTATTTCATCTACAACTCCCCAAATCTGACAACGCCTCGTGTTTTACCTGTTCCAAACTTAACAAAACTGAACGAAAGACACACAGATAGGCAGACAAGGAAAACAAAAGGTAAGAGTGTAGAGTGGGCACAGAGGTAACGCGTTCGCCTTGTGTCAATTAAACCCGAGTTCGAACCTGGGTACAGGGGAATTTTGCTCTAGGCCTTACGGTCTGAACGTGGAGTCTTTCGGATGAGACGATAAACCGAGGTCCCGTATGCCCATACACACACACACACACGCGCGCGCACGCGCGCACACGCACACACGCACACGCACACACACACACGCACACGCACACACACACACACACACACACACACACACACACACACACACACACACACACACACACACACACACACACACACAAACAGCTACACGGAAGATAGTAATACCCCTCCGCAACGGACGAAGGCATAGGGCCCAAAACATTCTTTTAAAATCCCCCCCCCCCCCTCCACCCACACCCCACACCCCTATCCTTACTATGCATACAGGTAAAGATGAAAATCCGTTTAACGTCCTCCGGTCTGAAACAGACACATATGGGACATTAGTAGATATAAAGATGGTGGGAACGATCCTGGAGGCAATGCCCGTAGGCAGTGCAACTCCAGGAAAGTCCCGATTTTCTAGCAATACAGATGTAGTATGTATATATAATATAGTAACAGGTAAAGGAGTTGCTTACACGTAAATACTACTCTAATGCTGCAGCCTACAACCAAGCCATCCACCCTTCCCGTACAATCCCGTCACGTCATCTGTTACCTGTCAACTCGCCCATTATCTGTCGTGTTTCTTCTAGTCGTCGTCTATGTCATCATCGTCATCGTCACCATTCATCATCATCATCGTCATCGTCATCCCAACAGACAACAGGGGATGATCAGACAACGATTTGTCACCACATGTCCTCCTCTATTGTTCAACATGTTACTTGCCATTGTGCTCCCGTCTCTCTGTGTCATCAATTTCACATAGAGACGGGGGGACAATGAGGGTGACACACATAGATGGGGGCACATAGAGACGGGGGAACAATGAGGGTGACACATAGAGACGGGGGGACAATGAGGGTGACACACATAGATGGGGGACATAGAGACGGGGGGGGGACACATAGAGAGACAATGAGGGTGGGGACACAATGAGGGACACACATAGACACATAGAGACGGGGAACAATGAGGGTGACATAGAGACGGGGGTGACACACATAGAGACATAGAGACGGGGGAACAATGAGGGTGACATAGAGACGGGGGACAATGATGACACACATAGATGGGGACACATAGAGACGGGGGCACAATGAGGGTGACACATAGAGACGTGGGGACAATGAGGGTGAGATGGGGGCACATAGAGACACAATGAGGGTGACACATAGAGACGGGGGGACAATGAGGGTGACACATAGAGACGGGGGGACAATGAGGGTGACACACAGAGATGGGGGCACATAGAGACGGGGGAACAATGAGGGTGACACATAGAGACGGGGGGACAATGAGGGTGACACACATAGACACATAGAGAC
>CM065690.1:49536529-49539029 GCA_017654935.2 Phymorhynchus buccinoides
TATTCTTTTTTCTTAATTTCAAAGCTTGATAGGAAAACATTTTTCGTGAGATTTGCTATCTGATAGATACGCAGAAGGGCAACAACTCCGTGTTATTATTGAAAATGAAGGGGGGAAATATGAAAACATTTCTCTTATTTTTGTATTTACTGCGTGCAACAAATTGCGTAGGATGTACTATTTTTGTTGTTTATAAATAATATTCTATAAGATTTAGGACCGAGACATGCCACTTTTATATCACAATACAGCTGTCGGGATTTCACAGATAGATGGAAAATAAAATCAAGGAAAATTATGTATGCAAATTAACATATTTGCTTCACTAATTATCAACCTGAATTTGTGTTTTTTAATTGTCTCGCTTGTGTTCAAAACGACATAATTTTTCACATTTTAAGTGAGAAAAACTTTACACACACACACACACACACACACATTGACATAGTAGAATAATAAACTTACTGTTAAAGGTTTCTTCTTCTTCTTCTCGTACGTCAGAGGGATGTTAAAGGTATCACAATTGCGATACTTTTTCCGAAACAAAATTAAAGACCCCCCACGTCACGTGTCACATTCCCTCTTATGCTAGGAATATGTCTTAAGATTTCTTACCGGCTATAAGAGGGAAAACACGTGAAAACCGTGATCTTAACACGTGACGTGGTGGGTCTTTAACTATTTCACCGCCAAAGGCATCAAATTGGGGTCTATTATCGAAAGACCCTATTGTCTTCGTTTTGGGAAGTAAGGATAGACCTTATTTTATATTCATCACAGAAGAATCCACAATACTGCAGATTGATTTTGTTCTCTATCCAGGTTAATTTAATGGAAATGTTTGGTTGAAATATGCTTGGCGGTGAAAGGGTCAACTGTGCTCTTTACCTCTCCATCAACAGACTGACTCAGGAGCGTGGCCGTTTTTTTATATTGTGAATGGAAATGATAGAGACTCGGTAAGCATACAACATGAAGAAATACACAGGCGTACAACTTATCACACTGGTGCTGATGTCTATTGCTGTCGGCAAGGTCAAAGGTAAATATGTGTGTGTGTGTGTGTGTGTGTGTGTGTGTGTGTGTGTGTGTGTGTGTGTGTGTGTGTGTGTGTGTGTGTGTGTGTGTGTGTGTGTGAATTATTTGTCTTTGATGCGGGGGTTTTGTCATAAAGCGTATTGTATTATTTATGTGCATAAAATTCCACTTTCAATGCATGTATTATTAACTATTGATGTTAGACAGAAGGGGGGGGGGGGGGGGGGGGCAGCTACGTGTTTCTTTGTTTGTTGTTGCTGCTGTAGCGATTCGTGAGGGTTTGATGTTATTGTCGTCAGTTGTCGTTGTTGTTGTTGTTGTCGACGAGGAGGAGGAGGAGGAGAAAGAGAAAGATGATGACAGTGATAATGATGATGATGATGATGATGATGATGATGATGATGACGATAACGATCATGAGGATTTTGATGATGATGATGATGATGATGACGACGACGACGACGACGATGATGATGATGATGATGATGATGATGATGATGATGATGATGATGATGATGATGGTGCTCTGCTGTTGCTGCTGATGATGATGATTCTGCTGCCCGCTGATGATGACGACGACGACAACAACAATAATGAAGAAAATGATCGTTAATATTGATGTTGTTCTTGTCAACAGTTAATGGCCATATCTTTGTTTGGGTTTTTTTGTGTGTCTTTTTTTTCCCGTATGGCTTCGGCCGAGAGGACGTAAAACTTTAACTTCGTCGTTTGCTTGTTTGCTTGCTTGCTTGCTTGCTTAGTTTGTTTGATTGTCTGTTTGTTTTCTTTCGCATAACACAGCCGGACAGAAAAGGAGCTCGTGCATTCTTATCCCCGTCTACAACGTGCAAGACATGATGGAGGGAGAGAACGAGGAGGAGGAAATACAGGGCTGGGGCCCGGGCCCCGGTTCCAGCATAATGAGCAACGCTCCGACCTCCTCGGGAGCCAATCACAATCAGCGTGCGCCCCTCGTCACGCATCACACGCACGGAGGGGATGAAGGGGGTGGAGGTAATGGTTTGAATTTAAGGATACACTGACGCACCGCGATTAAGTCCCTTGTTGTTGTTTTCTGGGTAGCTGTGACCCACATACCAATGTCCCCAACTTCAAATTGAGGCTGCTCTTTAAAATTATGTTTCGGTTTGAATTTGGGGGCATTTGTATGGGAGTCAGGCCTGGTCAAAACAAGATTTCTTTCCAGCTATAAGAGGGAAAACACGTGAAACTCGTGATTTTGACACGTGATCTGGTGGGTCTTTAAAGAAAAAAAAGATATACAGACATTCAATAAAGACTTAAAACCAGAAAGCTCGTTTAGTTGTTGTCGTACCCTGACTAAAAGACTCCAGGAATCATCCCAACAGCGGAAGCACTTGAACAGTATGGTACAAATGCAGCAGCTAGGGATGAGAACATTACGTGTGTGGCCGTATTTGATTAGGCCTACCCCGCCACG
>CM065690.1:49544029-49546529 GCA_017654935.2 Phymorhynchus buccinoides
CTCTCTCTCTCTCTCTCTCTCTCTCTCTCTCTCTCTCTCTCTCTCTCTCTCTCTCTCTCTCTCTCTCTCTCTCTCTCTCTCTCTCTCTCTCTCTCTCTCTCTCTCTCTCTCTCTCTCTCTCTCTCTCTCTCTCTCTCTCTCTCTCTCTCTCTCTCTCTCTCTCTCTCTCTCTCTCTCTCTCTCTCTCTCACACTCTCTCTCTCGCATCTCTCTCTCTCTCTCTCTCTCTCTCTCATCTCTCTCTCTATCTCGTCTCTCTCTCTCTCTCTCTCTCACTGCTATGTTTATTCGTAAATCTCTTAGACCGTGTACACAACACACATAAGCGGATATTCCATGCGGAAACCTGTGCGCAATCCATAAATAAGTGAAACAAAGAAGGGAAAAGATTTGCGCACGTGTCCGATTTCCCCATTATGCGTACACTTTTATCCTTCTTTCTTTCACTTATTTAGGGTTTTCCGTACGGAACTTACGCGTCTAATGTGAACCCGGCCTTTGTGGTTATGTAAAAACTATTGAAACTAATTATGAAGACGTTATTTGTGTTCGAATTTCAATGACTCTCATATTTCTAAACCCTACCCTACCAGATTCAGGCTGGAGGAGGAGATGTGCAGCGTGCGGTCCATAAAGGACAAGACGTGGACATCCTCCGTCCTCAAGCTGACCTACATCCCAGGTTCCCTGACCCACAACTCGACAGGGTTTATGCTCCGCGTGCAAGGTATTGCAGCATCCAAGAGGTTCCTCTAGATGCACATCCAATTTAAAGATGATATTTTCCTTCTTCTTCTTCTTCTTCTTCTTCTTCTTCCTCTTCTTCTTCTTCTTCTTCTTCTTCTTCTTCTTCTTCTCTAGATTTACATCCAATTTAAGGATGATCTTCTACTTCTTCTTCTTCTTCGTCGTCGTCGTCTTCTTCTTCGTCTTCTTCTTCTTTTTTTTTCTTCTTCTTCTTCCTCCTCATCTTCTTCTTCTGCGATCGATGCAACAGGCAGTGTCAGACTTTGAAACCAGTCGCCCTGACGAAGTCCACTGTCATCTCCGGGATGGTCTCTGGATTTCTATTCAAGCTAAGAGTAATCTTATGCTTTGTTTGTTTTGTTTTATTTCCATTTAAATTAAGGATGACCGAAAGCTCTTCTTGATTCCCATTCAAATTAGGGACGATAATACAATTCTTCGGAATTCAATTTATGTTAAGGATTCATCCTAATATTCTTTGAGTTTCCTTCCAGAGTAAGGATTGTCTAAAGTTTCTTTGGAAGTCCATTTAAAGTAAGGATGGTCTAAACATTCTTCTGGGTTTTCATTCGAGCTTAGAATAATCCAAAGGATGTTATTTCAAATTAAGCTAAGGATGCTCCATTTCTTTTTCAGGACTTCCTCCTATGCTATAAAGTTAATTATAATTTTATTGCGATTTCCATTCAAGTAGGCTAAAGATGATATGAAGTGTCTCTAGATTTCCATTTTAAGTCAAGGATCAACCACATTTTCGCTGGTTTTATTCACTGAAGATGATCAAAACTTTCCCAGACTTTAAGTTCAGAACGATCTGGTCAGCTGAATCTGGAAGTCATCTGTTTGCTTTTTTTTTTAAACACAAAAAGAGACAACTAAATCAATGCACACAAAACACAAAACACAACAAAGTCTGGTAGTTATTGAGCCTTAAGATACAAACGTTTCGTACGATACGTGCTTTTCAATGTAAGGTGCTTTTCAATGGCAGCGAGCAAATAAATGCAATGAAACAATAAAACTAATCAAAACTTTTGCAAACGTTGTGAGCGAAATGACATAACGGACCTGACTAAAATCTGTCTCCAGGTAAACCCGACCCCAAGGCTCCCCTGCAGGTGACCTGTAGCGTGGTGCCAGCGGACGATGTTCCCTCCCCAGGGGCAGGGGGACCTCCGCCGCCTCCCCCTCCTCCTCCTTCTTCCTCGCGTGCCCAAATCCTGGCCAACTACCCTGGCATCAGTGAAAGTAAGTCAGAATGATATGTGCGGTAATATTTCGTGTTGTTCTTGCTCACAGTCATTTGAATAAATAAAGACAAGAAAAAAAAGAAATGAAATTAAATGAAAATACCTTAGGTAATTTTCGGCAAAGCTACTGCTTGCCTTTATCAACCTGGACTGACTGGCTGTGGTGGGAGCTGTTGGTGTTGTCCACGGAGTTGTCATTTGTGGGGTGAGTACTGTTCAGAAGAGGATTGTAGATGGGGGGGGGGGGGGGTCATAACCTAGATCCCTGTTGATGCTTGGTCTCCTTTCCCTTGGCAGTTATCTTTATGTTTGAGAGACGAACAGGGGGAGAGATAGTGACACTTTGTGTGTGTTTGTTTAGGTCCCTTTAAAATAAGACTTCATAGCTTAGGGGGGAAATGTACTAGTCACCTTTTAGGTCTTCTTTCAAAATCCAAATGACAAACGCCATTGTCTGGAAAAGCCTTAGAAGCGTCAAGTCAAGTCAAGTCAAAATGATCTTT
>CM065690.1:49549029-49556529 GCA_017654935.2 Phymorhynchus buccinoides
TGTCTTCGTACCACTTTTTCTCTCTAGTGTTTTACATCAACGAGACCAGGACAGTCGACACATTCCAAACATGTTGACTATGGGCAATGATCGTTTATTTGCTAAAAAATGTTCAAAAAATTAGTCTGTATATAATCTTGTTTTAAATTCAGGTTTTTGTTCCTTTGTTTTTTTCCTTACACATCTGACAGTGATGTTGAGCTAGATCACGCAATAAATATTAAAGCTGACATGTCCAAGTTTGTTTATGTCATACATTCTGTACTTGTTCGACCTTCATCTTTTCTTTGGGTACTAAAACAGCTGTTGGTTCTATTTAAGGATGTTGGCAAATAAAGAGCTTTGCACGAGTAAAAAGAAAAGAAAGAAAGAAAAATCACGAAAGACAGAAAGAAAGAAAGAAAGAAGGAACGGAAACTCGCATTATCTATTGAATTAAGTCGGAAAAAATACCAGCTTCGTAATATTAGCTGAAGGGACTTGATTAAAACTCATCTTCCTGAATGAAGAGATGAAATTACATCTCGAAAGCTTGAAACCATTGGTGTTTTGTGGTCATTTTGAAGTCATTGATTACGTGCTATTCAACTAACCACAGAAACCAACACACACACAAAATCTTCAAAGTTGGCATTTGCGTACAATTGTGAATAAACACCTACGTCGTATCAAAATTAGTAGGACTATCAAATATGATTTCTGCTCACAGTTTTGCTAGAAGCAATATTACCGCATCCCTCCTATATAGGGTAAGACGGGGTAACAAAAAAACAACCACCATGGACGGGTAAGAAGCCCATGCCAATTATCTCATGAAATAAAGAAAATTTCAGTCACATTTTGCCCATTAATGTTTAGCATTCGTCTCATGTGCAAATTTAACTGAATTTTGCTTTATTTCATGAGATAATTGGCATGGGCTTCTTACCCGCCCATGGGCTTTTTACCCCGTCTTCCCCTACTGCTCTTCAGACCATCGGTGTGTGTGCCAACCCAACTAATCACGGCTGATGGAAGCTCCAGCGGCTCAAGTAGCCCGGATCCACTTTGGCGCCGGGTTCCAGGCGCTGGGCTTTCAGCAACTCGCAATGCAACGGCGCTCCCTCCTTTCCTCCCGCCATCTTACACCCGGCGGAACGCGCCCTTCCTGATTCGCACGCCCCAAGCCCAGGACACGGTCCCGCGGACTCGTGGGTCTCCGCAGAAAACTGCTTGGGCTGCGGGTCGTTGTGGTACCAGCCGTAGTATTTCCCGCGCCCTCTTCGGTAGGGGGAGATCCAGGCGTCCCACTGGGGCCAGGGTCGACCCGGCAGAGAGGGGAGGCCCCTGGTGTAGTCCCCGTACGGCTGGTCCCGAGCCCAGGCGTTGAGGCGGGAGGACGGGTCGTTGCACATGCAGATGCTCGTGCCAGGGTGGTAGTAGTGACCTGCGATGACGTCATGCAGCCTGTTTTACGTGAAGACTATGACTCAGGGCTCCCAATCGTCCCGCAAAACAAAGGGTCCTAGGGACTCCTTTACTTACAGTATAGAGGGTCCTAGAGGCGGGATAGAGAGTCCCAATGGCATTGCGGATGCTAAAAACGAATTTTTCTAGTGCATCCCTGGGACCCCCTGCATATTCTTTTAGAGGGTCCTTTAGAATTTTAGTGCTTCATAGACCCCCAAATGGGGGTCCCTGGGAGCCCTGACATTGACTCTTAAACGGATCTGGGTCTTCAGCCAAAGGGATGGGTGGGTGGGTGGGCCTTTTGGGGACTTAAATTTCCCCAACACCAGCAGTCCTCAAATCCCTTTGGCCGTGAGAGAGGGGGTGTACCCTGGGCAAGGCGTCTCCACTATAAAACAAATTCTAGCCCAGCCCGCAGGAATAGCATCTGCCACCCCCACCCCCCACCCCACACCCACCCCCCTCTGCTGTCTGGCAGTCATGGTCGGAAACGACTGACTGGCATACATACACAGGAATCAATTGTCATCTAGGTCTGTCGGACTACTCGATAATCATGCTTCATCATTTGAAATAATTAATCAAATAATGATAGATCAAAAGTCACAAGGTAGCCTGTAATACTCTGTAGAGAGAGAGAGAGCATACATGCGCGCATGTGCGTGTCAATCCCTTTTGGCCGAAAGAGTGGGGATGTACCCTGGGCAAGGCATCTCCACTATAAATAAAATAATTAAATGCCAGCCCATCCCGCCAAGAACAGCATTTCCCCCCTCCCCCCCCCCCCCCCCCCCCCCCCCCCCCCCCCCTACCCCCACCCCCACCCCCCTCTGCTATCTGGCAGTCATGGTCAGAAACGACTGACTGGCATACAAACAAATAGGGCCGTGCTTGTGATCTACATCATTACATGGCCCAGGCTTTCCCCCAACGCCAGCAGTCCTCAAATCACTTTGGCCTTGAGAGTGGGAATGTACCCTGGGCAAGGCATCTCCACTATCAAACAAATTCTAGCCCAGCCCGCCGGAAGAGCATCTGACGCCACCACCCCCACCCCACCACCCCTTTTGCTATCTGGCAGTCATGATTTTACCTGCTGCAAGATCGCGCGCCACCCGGAAATTCGGAGTGCGGTCGAACGGGCCCTGTTGGATCTCCAGCGGGTAGGAGCGGCACTGGTGGTAGTCCTTCCTCAGGTGCTCCGAGGGTCCGCTGTGGGTGTACGGGCATGGCTTGCACTCTCCCGACAGGCACTTGCTGGTGCTCAGGGGAGAAGGCAGCTCGGCGTACATGCTGCGCTGGGAGATGGGTTCCCTGGAATGTTCAACACAAATCTTTGATTTGAAAATAATAATAATTTAAAAAAATAAAATCTTGCGGCGTTGTCTGTCCTCCCGCAGGAAAATAATCTTTCTTTTCCCCGTATCTTTTGTCATGTCAAGACATACTGGGCTTCATTCCATGGTGTACTTCTGGTTCCACAAAGTGTTGGCCTCTTCCGCATACCGATTGAAGTCGATTTGGAGAGGACAAAAGCAAAAGCTTCCACACACCGATTTTTATCATGTACCTGCCATGTTCCAAAATACATTTAGTCCCACGTTTTGTAGTAATAGCGGTATGTGGATGCAATGGTATATGGAGCCAAGGGTGTGTGGGTATACGGGTATATTGTGTTAACTTCTGCAGGACTAGGACAGGCAAGTTTACTTCCAGGCACCATCTGGATCGATTCCAAAACACGTATGTGGCCAGGCCAAATTTGTAAGTCTGTCCGCAGGGGTACATCTCCAAAGTCCAGCGTTCATTTTTCCGACGTTGCAATAGTCTGACTTTGCAGTACGTGGCAATAATCCGACGTGGCAATAATCCGACGTTGCAATACGTGGCAATAGTCCGTCGTGGGAATAATCCGACGTGGCAATAGTCAGACTTTGCAATACGTGGCAATAATCCGACGTGGCAATAATCCGACGTGGCAATAATCCGACGTGGCAATAGTCTGACTTTGCATTACGTGGCAATAATCCGACGTGGCAATAGTCTGACTTTGCATTACGTGGCAATAATCCGACGTGGCAATAGTCTGACTTTGCAATACGTGGCAATAATCCGACATGGCAATAGTCCGACTTTGCAATACGTGGCAATAATCCGACGTGGCAATAGTCCGACTTTGCATTACGTGGCAATAATCCGACGTGGCAATAGTCTGACTTTGCATTACGTGGCAATAATCCGACGTGGCAATAGTCTGACTTTGCAATACGTGGCAATAATCCGACGTGGCAATTGTCCGACTTTGCAATACGTGGCAATAATCCGACGTGGCAATAATCTGACGTGGCAATAATCCGACGTGGCAATAGTCAGACTTTGCAATACGTGGCAATAATCCGACGTGGCAATAATCCGACGTTGCAATAGTCTGACTTTGCAATACGTGGCAATAATCCGACGTGGCAATAGTCCGACTTTGCATTACGTGGCAATAATCCGACGTGGCAATAGTCTGACTTTGCAATACGTGGCAATAATCCGACGTGGCAATAATCTGACGTGGCAATAATCCGACGTGGCAATAATCCGACGTTGCAATACGTGGCAATAATCCGACGTTGCAATACGTGGCAATAATCCGTCGTGGCAATAATCCGACTTTGCAATATGTTGCAATAATCCGACGTGGCAATAGTCTGACTTTGCAATACGTGGCAATAATCCGACGTGGCAATAATCCGACTTTGCAATACGTGGCAATGATCTGACGTGCCAACAGTCCGACTTTGCAATATGTAGCAATAATCCGACATGGCAATAGTCCGACTTTGCAATACGTGGCAATAATCCGACGTGGCAATAGTCCGACTTTGCAATACGTGGCAATGATCTGAAGTGGTAATAGTCCGCCAGGCAACTGTTTTATAATATTTTGTCCAACGTGGCATTGGTCCAACAAGGCAATAGTCCAACAGCTCAGACACAGAGAGGTGGGGGGTTGGTGCAGAAATAGAAACAGAGACAGACAAACAGACATACAGATAGACAGACAGGCAATCAGAGCGAGAGACAAAGACAAGAACAGAAACTGAGACAGAGCGACAGACAGTCCGACAGACAGTCCAACAGACAGAATAATAGACAGACAGTCCAACAGACAGATTAATAGACAGACAGTCCAACAGACAGACTAATAGACAGACAGTCCAACAGACAGACTTATAGACAGACAGTCCAACAGACAGACTTATAAACAAACAGGCTGATAGACAGACAGGCAGGCAATTACAAAGAGAGGGAGGGAGGGAGAGAGAGAAAAGGAGAGAGAGAGAGAGAGAGAGAGAGAGAGAGAGAGAGAGAGAGAGAGAGAGAGAGAGAGAGAGAGAGAGAGAGAGAGAGAGAGAGAGATAGAGAGAGACAGGGAGACAGACAAACAGACAGACAGAAACAGGAAGAAAGGGAGAGATAATACAGACAGGTAGAGGGAGCGAGAGAGGGAGAGGGGGTGGGGGGGGGGGGCAGATAGAAAGAGACGCATGAAGACAGACGTGACCGTGGTCACTTAACCGGAAGAGGCGGGGCACATTGCACCTGTGGTCATTTGCTTAGTTTAGTCTAGATCTAGATATGATACTAAATAGTATTCTAGTAGAATAATACTGATTATGATCTACGCACATGGCAGTGACATGGTCTAGGTCTAGATACTCTCTAGATCTAGACTATTAATATATAGATCAATGTTACCAAAGACAACTCGACAAGTCCCTTTCTTACGACATAAGAGGTTAACCCCCCACCCCCAACCCCCCACCCCTGATGGCAAAATAACCAGCATAATTATCCAAGAAGAAGTCTGTGTTTATCTCAAGAGCTTGATGTTGACGGTCGTAAGGTCTGGATCTCCAATCTGCTGATAAACTAACTTAGACACCATTTTTCACCAGAACCATGCTTTACTTGCCGCATTTCAACTAGATCTAGACTAAGACTACTACGTAAACTCCTTAGCGTTACTTTCCTATTGCTTGATTTTTGCAGATCGAGTTAGAATTGAAACTTACCGTTCCATGGCTTTGTTAATTACCCAGTAGGACACGACGTTTAATAGTGCACATAGAGTCCTTCCAAATATGGAAAAGACATCCAAATATGGAAGATGACGTCAGTCACTTGAAAATGTAGGTTTTCAGCGGAAGTTTAGAATTTGTATCTTTTAACCTTTCAAAGTGACAGTAAACTGACCCAAACCCTGGCCTAAACCCTAGCGCAGACTTGAAACAGTCAAATACACAAATACTAACATTTTACGAAGCAATTGAAAAATCTGATCGGAAGAACTTTATGTGCAGTTTTTGAACGGCTTGTCCCAGTAGGTGTCGTCTCCTTCATCTTGTTGCCAAGTAACACAGCTGTGTAGGACAGGAAGTCGGATCAGTCAGGAGGTCTACATCTACCCACAGTCATACGTCATAAGTTTCTCTATTGTCCACATTATACAAACGCACATGGAAAATTGTCTTCCATCGTGTAAAATAAGATAAAATACATCAAAATTAAAATATTAATCAAAAACATGAAACAGAAAATTTACATTTAGACAAATAGATCTAGATCTAATCTAGTCTATGTAAACTCGCACCACACCCAATCATTCATCTGTTCTCCGCTATCTTGCTCACTCATGCAACCCACCACCACTTCTGCCTTCATTTTTTTGTTCTTTTCTACTTTTCCTTTCCTTTGTTTTTTTGGTTCCTTTTTGGGCTCACTCTTGTCAACGAAGTGAACACGAAGTCAGTCTATTTCTAGTATGATAATTGTTCGGCTGTGTGTGTGTGTGTGTGTGTGTGTGTGTGTGTGTGTGTGTGCGCGCGTGTGTGTGTGTGTGTGTTGTGTCCGTGGTCTAATCTCCAAACTTTAATGTTGGCATTTTCTCGGGAAATAGAAGGCATACATTGTTAAAACTTTGCACACATATAGATGTCTATGCAAGCTTTCAAACAATAATTATTTGAATTATTAAATACTTATAACAACAGTGTAAGCAGATCACATTTTAGATTAGTTGGTTTGAGAGTATTCAACAAGTAACATGAGTTAAGAAACTCATCAACACTGAAAGCCTTGATAGCTCATTGGTAGAGTGTCTGTCTGTCATGCCAATGTAATGGCTTCGGGTCCGGTTCTCGGCACGGGCACTTTTAAAAAAAAGTTGTATCCATTAACGATAGTTTCATTTGTACATTAAACTTTCATTGGCAATCTTGTACTTTAGACACCCCCCTCAATCTTTGTTTGTTGTTGTCCCACATGTTCCTGTTCGAGTGAGCCTTGAAGGCTTTGCCTCTTGTTCTTTTTTTTAGGCAGACTTTTTTTTCTCCCTCTCTCTCTCTCTCTCTCTCTCTCTCTCTCTCTCTCTCTCTCTCTCTCTCTCTCTCTCTCTCTCTCTCTCTCTCTCTCTCTCTCTCTCTCTCTCTCTCTCTCTCTCTCTCTCTCTCTCTCTCTCTCTCTCTCTCTCATCCTTTTGTCTGTATAACTAACTAAAATTGACATTTCCAAGAGCGTTAAGTGTTGTTGTTTGATACAAAAATGTCTGGCTTTCTGTGTGACCTAGTGTTTGGTGTACTGACACATTCATACCGTGTGAAGCTAGTGTGTGTGTGTGTGTGTGTGTGTGTGTGTGTGTGTGTGTGTGTGTGTGTGTGTGTGTGTGTGTGTGTGTGAGTGTGTGTAAGCGCGCGTGCGCATGTGTGTACGTGTGTACAAACGTATGTGGGAAGAAAAGAGGTATGTGGGAAGAAAAGTATGTGGGAATATTGACGTGCCAGGCTAGGGTTTCAGCCTTTGTTCCCACACACCACTAGTCCCACACGCAGTTAGTACCACATGCCATTGGACCCACTTTCTACTGCACCTTCTACAATGTAGATGACCAGTGGTCAGTGACTATGACCAGTGGTCAGTGACAATGACCAGTGGTTACTTTGACTTAAAAATCCAATTTTGATTCTTAGCAACTTATTTCCTGTCACCACATTATTTATGCAC
>CM065690.1:49559029-49564029 GCA_017654935.2 Phymorhynchus buccinoides
ACTATTATTATTATTATTATTAATTTTTATAAATGTTATAAATTTTGTTTCTGAAAAGGTTTTTTTAATAAATAAATTAACTCCGTCACAATAATTAATACACGTATTTTACCTAGCACAAGAAAACTTATGGCCAGAAAAGCTTCTTGATTCCAAGGACAACAGGAAGGAACTATGTTGTAGGCCTATATGATTTAATGTTATTTGGTTTGTTATCTAAAATGTCCTGCCGGTGTCGTATATAATACTGTTGCCGTCGTGGGATTGTGTCGCAGCCATAGTATTTACCATGATATACTGTCGCATCAACATTATTTTCTGAAAAAATTAGCCGCGCAGCGCCTTTTCACAAAAATTGTCCAATAAAATATGGTTGCTGTCCATAAAATACTATCGCACCTTATTGTGCGACACTATTTTGCGACAGGACACTGTGAAATATTGTCATAATTGAATGTTGTCGCTTGCGACAGGTTTCTACGTGAAATGTTGCTGTCAGAATTATTATTGTCTGCCTTACTCTGCATTCGGGGAGAGCAAGAGTTAGGGTTTGGGTTAGGGTTTTACAAACCTGTGTCACACTATGTGTAAGGGTTAGGGTTAGGGAATGTTTTCAGACCCGTATCACACTATGAGGAAGGGTAAAGGTTAGGATTAGGTTTTACAGACCTATATCACACTATGTGTGGGGGTTAGAGTTTGGGTTAGGGTTTTAACAGATCTGTATCACATTGTGTGAAGTTAAGGGTTCGGGTTAGGATTGGGTTTTAACAATTTAAGAGTAGAGGTTAGGGGTTTACATGTATGCATCACATTATGTAAGGGTAAGGGTTTTACAGACTTGCATCACATTATGTGTATGGGTAAGGGTTAGGGTTAGGGGTTTTACAGACCTGTGTCACACTATGTTTAAGGGTTAGACGTTAGGGTTTTGGTTATGGATTTTAACAGACATGCATCACGCTACGTGTGAAGGGTAAGTGTTAGGGTTAGGGCTAAGGATTGCACGGACATGTGTCATAGGGTAAGGGTTTGGGTTATGGGTTAGAGTTAGAGCTTTACCTACGTCACTCCAAAACTGCTGCGACAGAATGTTCGAAATGTATGGACATTTCTCATGAAATCCTGTTATGCCTAACTGCATGTACATGTGAAAACACTGCCACATGTAATAGTGTCCCTGCGACACAATGTCATGGGCGACGTGATTATATAGGACACCGGCAATACAGTATCACTAGTGTCTATAGTATTTTATACTATGTGTATTAAAAGCAACTGCGTGCTTTTAATTTGGGAAATAAACTCCAACTTGCAGATCAAAATATTGTGTTGAATTTGTCAGTCACAAACTCTCTCTCTCTCTCTCTCTCTCTCTCTCTCTCTCTCTCTCTCTCTCTCTCTCTCTCTCTCTCTCTCTCTCTCTCTCTCTCTCTCTCTCTCTCTCTCTCTCTCTCTCTCTCTCTCTCTCTCTCTCTCTCTCTCTCTCTCTCTCTCTCTCTCTCTCTCTCTCTCTCACACACACACACACACACACTCTCTCTCTCTCTCTCTCTCTCTCTCTCTCTCTCTCTCTCTCTCTCTCTCTCTCTCTCTCTCTCTCTCTCACACACACACACACACACACACACACACACACACACACACACACACACACACACACACACACACACACACACACATATATACATACATACATACATACATACATACATACATACATACATACATATATATAGACTGGAAATTTGTGTCCCAAATTTTCGTTGTGAAACCACAACTTCCTCAGGGGACACTTTATTTTACAATGACATTATGACCATCTCAAACCTAATACGAGCACAAAGAAAGAAAACAAAGTCATGATTTGTAATCACAGACTCACAACAAATCTAAAACCAGCACATAAAACAAAAGAGGAGAAATGTTGATCTGTAATCACAGAGTTACACAAAGTTAATAGATTGAGGGGTGGGTTTTAAAATGATGAATTGTGATCAAAGATTTGTTAGGGGTAAAGTAAAAAGAGGAGAGAGAGAGAGAGGTGGGGGAGAGACAGAGAGGGAGATGTGGGAGAGGGAGGGAGGGTGGAGAGCGAGAGAGAGAGGGGGAGATGTAGGAGAGGGGGGGGGAAGATGTAGGAGAGGGTGGAGAGGGGGGGGATGGAGAGAGGGGTGGGGTGGGAGAGGGAGAGATAGAGATAGAGAGAGGGAGGGGAGATGTTTGTGTTTGCTACATAATTATTCTAGATCGACACTCCACTGGAGCATACATAGTGAAAGTGGTTGTTTACATACAACCCGTCTTTTTTTCTTCCGTGTAAAGCATACGTCGTGTATCGGTGTACATTATGAGATGGAAAAGATGGATGGGAATATGAAGATATAACTATTTGATATCTTGTTAAAACAGTAGTCATGTGTGTACATAGAAGGGATGGATATCGATGTAGAGAAACACCTGTGCAAGGAGTGAACAGGCCTACACTGGCACGTGGGTGTGACAAATGTATCTTCTTTAATAGAGAGAGTGGGACACAGAGAGAGAGAGGGGGGAGGGAGAGAGAGAGAGAGAGAGAGGAGAGAGAGAGAGAGAGAGAGAGAGAGAGAGAGAGAGAGAGAGAGAGAGAATGAATTAATGAATTAATTAATTTTATTTAAAGAGGGTAATAGCGTAAGCAATAACATGCTTTTTTACATCCAGCCCTCTGGACAAAATACATATATAAAAGTAGAAAAATGGAAAACGAAATAAGCACAGACAAAGTAATATAAAGCATTGTAAAATTTTTGTTAAATATTGTAAAACATCAGAATATACCTCGTCCAAAATATACCCGTGTATACAATGGCCTAGGCCAGAATATACCCGGGTATAAGGTAGCCTAGGCCAGAATATACCCGGGTATAAGGTAGCCTAGGCCAGAATATACCCGGGTATAAGGTAGCCTAGGCCAGAATATACATAAGGTAGCCTAGCCAGAATATACATAAGGTAGCCTAGGCCAGAATATACCCGGGTATAAGGTAGCCTAGGCCAGAATATACCCGGGTATAAGGTAGCCTAGGCCAGAATATACCCGGGTATAAGGTAGCCTAGGCCAGAATATACATAAGGTAGCCTAGGCCAGAATATACCCGGGTATAAGGTAGCCTAGGCCAGAATATACCCGGGTATAAGGTAGCGTAGGCCAGAATATACATAAGGTAGCCTAGGCCAGAATATACCCACCATGTATAAGGTAGCCTAGGCCAGAATATACCCGGGTATAAGGTAGCCTAGGCCAGAATATACCCAGGTATAAAGTAGCCTAGGCCAGAACATACCCCTCTGCCCCAAATACCCCCCCCCCCCCCTTCCCAATATTTCATCTAGCCTTTGTTTTGTCTATTACTACTACTACTACTACTACTACTACTACTACTACTACTACTACTACTACTACTACTACTACTACTACTACTACTACTACTACTACTACTACTACTACTGTTAATAACCATAACATAATAACACAAGTAGCCTAATGTCAATCAAATAAAAAGCAAAAGCAATCACAAATAGAATAGTTCCACAAGTAGCCTAATGTCAATCAAAGAGAGAGGGGGAAAAGTAAACATAATCAGGAAAACACAATTACAGCATTAACCAAAGCAGACAAACATTGCTCTTGTATTGGATGGAATTAAGGAGATGCCCCCGCAAATTAGATTTGAAATTTGATACTGACGAAATTGCTTTTACATCTGAAGGCAGTGAGTTCCAAACATATGGCCCTGAAAAAGAAAACCTTGTTTTGTAAAGGTCAATGCGGGTGCGTAGAAGAACATATTTACCTGAACGATAACTGCATGTGGAAGGAGTGAGGAGATTTTCTAGGTATTGTGGTAACACAAAAGAAAATCACCGAAAACCTGTGTGGACACCGGGGTAAAATGGGGTATTGGGGTGAAACGGGGAAGCATGAAAATACACCTTTACAGGGCCCCTTAATGGTTAAGATCTCATTTGCTGGAAAGATCACGTCACAAGACCCAGATTCCCGCGTGTGGCTTCCAGATCTGGAATGGGACCCGTCAGTGAGAGGTAAAAATATGTTTTTTTATCACTTTGATCTAATTTTTCACTTTCAGTGTATCCATAATAGCTAATGTTTGCGAATGCCACTGATAATTGTTTTTGGCATACATTGTTATGTTGTCTTGTTGCCTACAACATGGATTTGTTGCCTGTGGCTTGCTCTTCTCTTGTTGCGCATTTACTGCGTCATTGTTCTAGCACCTGTTGTGGGGCAAAACGGGGTATGAGGAATGGGGCTAAATGGGGTACTACCCCATTTTGCCCCAAGAACAATAGCGCATGTTCAACTAGTTTCATTTTTTCATTATGAACACATAACATAATGCTCATGATCGTTGATTTGAAGTCGATACAGATCTAATTGGAGTCACTTGCTGCTATTTACAGACGCTGACAGCAAAATGCTGGGTTGCTTGCTCTGATTGTCACCAGTGGGCACACTACTCCTGCGCTGGACTTGGAGAGGAAGAGAAAGCACCTCTCTTCACATGTGAACTGTGCAGTGATGATTGACAGAACGTAGTGATGAAACATCACAACAGCCATCGAAGATTTTAATTTCATTTTATTTTCAGTTTGGTTTCATTTAACAACAAGATGTTCATTTCATTTTATGTTCAGTTTCTCTTCATTGAACAAGAATCAAAGATGTTCATTTCATTTTATGTTCAGTTTCTCTTCATTTAACAACAATCAAAGATGTTCGCTTCATTTTATGATCAGTTCACTTTCACTTAAATGCTTCCCCATGTTGCACCATATCAATACCCCGTTTTGCCCAAGGCATGGGGCAGAACGGGGTAAAATTGTTGATGTTTTTAGATATCAATAAATGAAACAAAAAGCTGACTGCAACCTTTTTGCTTTGCTATGTTGTTCTACAATGAAGACCCTTTGCATACATGCCAACTAAGGATCGT
>CM065690.1:49574029-49581529 GCA_017654935.2 Phymorhynchus buccinoides
TTTGTTCTGTTTGCCTGTTACGTTTATGTCGTGCGTGTCGTGATCTCGGCCTTCATATCCCTTCTCATCTATCTGTGAAACAACTGTTTACCTGTCCCTGTCAAGCCTGCTTTCTTGAAATCTGTCGCCTTAGTTCAATTAGGCCCTTTCTGTCTGAAGCCTGCCACAAAGACACTTGTCTGTTCCTGTATTCTGTGCTAGTCCCTTGTCTTATTGTAATGCCCTCCTCCTAGGCCTTCCTACAACCTCTCTCCAACCTCTTCAACGTGTTCAAAATTCTGCCGCGCGTCTTGTATTCAGAGTACCAAAACGACACCATGTGATCTTTTAATGAAACTACTGTTTGCCTGTCCCTGTCAGTAAATCGAATACCGAATCATGTACAAATCTGCCTGTCCAAGATGCTACATAAATCTGTTACAATTTTCGCCGACGACACCCAGCTCTAACATTCTGACATACATGGAAACTACCACCAACTTGTCCAAACACTTGAAGACTGTGTTTCTGACATCAAACATTGGATGTCAACCAACAAACTTAAGTTAAATGATGATAAAACAGAGGCTATCCAGTTTGTTCGACAAAATCATGCTCAAAATCTCCCACCCTCTATAGAGCTTTGTTCCACCGAAATAACGTTTATGTCGTGCGTTCGTGATCTCGGCCTTCATGTTTGACTCTCATCTATCTTTGAAACAACACATTACCAAAATCTGTCAAGCCTGCTTTCTTGAAATCTGTCGCATTAGTTCAATTAGACCCTTCTGTTTGCCTGCCACAAAGACACTTGTCACTTCCTGTATTCTGTCTAGATTAGATTATTGTAATGCCCTCCTCCTAGGCCTTCCTACAACCTCTCTCCAACCTCTTCAACGTGTTCAAAATTCTGCCGCGCGCCTTGTATTCAGAGTACCAAAGCGACACCATACATCAGATCTTTTAATAAAACTACACTGGCTCAAAATCGAATACCGAATCAAATACAAATGTGCCTGCCTCTGCTACAAAATCGTTACAAAAGACGCACCAGCCTATCTTTGCAACCTTTTCCAGATTTACGTTCCTGCCCGTTAGCCTACGTTCTTCCTCTGATGACCGTATTTTTCAAATTCCCTCTTACCATCGGAAACAACTTTGTCTCCAGAGCATTTTCCGTTTCAGCTGCTGCCTGTCCCTTTGGTCTGTTTGCCTGTCCCTTTGTCTGTTTGCCTGTCCCTTTGTCTGTTTGCCTGTCCCTTTGTCTGTTTGCCTGTCCCTTTGTCTGTTTGCCTGTCCCTGTGTCTGTTTGCCTGTCCCTTTGTCTGTTTGCCTGTCCCTTGTGTCTGTTTGCCTGTCCCTTTGTCTGTTTGCCTGTCCCTTTGTCTGTTTGCCTGTCCCTGTGTCTGTTTGCCTGTCCCTTTGTCTGTTTGCCTGTCCCTTTGTTTGCCTGTCCCTTTGTTTGCCTGTCCCTTTGTTTGCCTGTCCCTTTGTCTGTTTGCCTGTCCCTTTTCTGTTTGCCTGTCCCTTTGTCTGTTTGCCTGTCCCTTTGTTTGCCTGTCCCTTTGTTTGCCTGTCCCTTTTCTGTTTGCCTGTCCCTTTGGTCTGTTTGCCTGTCCCTTTGTCTGTTTGCCTGTCCCTTTGTTTGCCTGTCCCTTTGTTTGCCTGTCCCTTTGTCTGTTTGCCTGTCCCTTTGGTCTGTTTGCCTGTCCCTGTTGTTTGCCTGTCCCTTTGTTTGCCTGTCCCTTTGTTTGCCTGTCCCTTTGTCTGTTTGCCTGTCCCTTTGTCTGTTTGCCTGTCCCTGTGTCTGTTTGCCTGTCCCTGTGTCTGTTTGCCTGTCCCTGTGTCTGTTTGCCTGTCCCTTTGTCTGTTTGCCTGTCCCTGTGTCTGTTTGCCTGTCCCTGTGTCTGTTTGCCTGTCCCTTTATCTGTTTGCCTGTCCCTTTGTCCCTTTGCCTGTCCTTTTGTTTGCCTGTGTCTGTTTGCCTGTCCCTTTGTTTGCCTGTCCCTTTGTTTGCCTGTCCCTTTGTCTGTTTGCCTGTCCCTGTTTGCCTGTCCCTTTGCCTGTTTGCCTGTCCCTTTGCCTGTCCCTTTGTTTGCCTGTCCCTTTTTGTTTGCCTGTCCCTTTGCCTGTCCCTGTCTGTTTGCCTGTCCCTTTGTCTGTTTGCCTGTCCCTTTGTCTGTTTGCCTGTCCCTTTGTCTGTTTGCCTGTCCCTTTGTCTGTTTGCCTGTCCCTTTGTCTGTTTGCCTGTCCCTTTGTCTGTTTGCCTGTCCCTTTGTCTGTTTGCCTGTCCCTGTGTCTGTTTGCCTGTCCCTTTGTCTGTTTGCCTGTCCCTTTGTTTGCCTGTCCCTGTGTCTGCTTGCCTGTCCCTGTGTCTGTTTGCCTGTCCCTTTGTCTGTTTGCCTGTCCCTGTGTCTGTTTGCCTGTCCCTTTGTCTGTTTGCCTGTCCCTTTGTCTGTTTGCCTGTCCCTTTGTCTGTTTGCCTGTCCCTGTGTCTGTTTGCCTGTCCCTTTGTCTGTTTGCCTGTCCCTGTGTCTGTTTCCCTGTCCCTTTGTCTGTTTGCCTGTCCCTTTGTCTGTTTGCCTGTCCCTGTGTCTGTTTGCCTGTCCCTTTGTCTGTTTGCCTGTCCCTGTGTCTGTTTGCCTGTCCCTGTGTCTGTTTGCCTGTCCCTTTGTCTGTTTGCCTGTCCCTTTGTCTGTTTGCCTGTCCCTGTGTCTGTTTGCCTGTCCCTGTATCTGTTTGCCTGTGTCTGTTTGCCTGTCCCTTTGTCTGTTTGCCTGTCCCTTTGTCTGTTTGCCTGTCCCTGTGTCTGTTTGCCTGTCCCTTTGTTTGCCTGTCCCTTTGTCTGTTTGCCTGTCCCTTTGTCTGTTTGCCTGTCCCTTTGTTTGCCTGTCCCTTTGTTTGCCTGTCCCTGTTGTTTGCCTGTCCCTTTGTCTGTTTGCCTGTCCCTGTCTGTTTGTCCCTGTCCCTTTGCCTGTCCCTTTGCCTTTGCCTGTGTCTGTCCCTGTGCCTGTTTGCCTGTCCCTGTGTCTGTTTGCCTGTCCCTTTGTTTGCCTGTCCCTTTGTCTGTTTGCCTGTCCCTTTGTTTGCCTGTCCCTTTGCCTGTCCCTTTGTCTGTTTGCCTGTCCCTTTGTCTGTTTGCCTGTCCCTGTGTCTGTTTGCCTGTCCCTTTGTTTGCCTGTCCCTTTGTCTGTTTGCCTGTCCCTTTGTCTGTTTGCCTGTCCCTTTGTCTGTTTGCCTGTCCCTTTGTCTGTTTGCCTGTCCCTGTGTCTGTTTGCCTGTCCCTTTGTCTGTTTGCCTGTCCCTTTTTGTCTGTTTGCCTGTCCCTGTGTCTGTTTCCCTGTCCCTGTGTCTGTTTGCCTGTCCCTTTGTCTGTTTGCCTGTCCCTGTGTCTGTTTGCCTGTCCCTTTGTCTGTTTGCCTGTCCCTGTGTCTGTTTGCCTGTCCCTTTATCTGTTTGCCTGTCCCTGTGTCTGTTTGCCTGTCCCTTTATCTGTTTGCCTGTGTCTCTTTGCCTGTCCCTTTGTCTGTTTGCCTGTCCCTGTGTCTGTTTGCCTGTCCCTTTGTCTGTTTGCCTGTCCCTGTGTCTGTTTGCCTGTCCCTGTGTCTGTTTCCCTGTCCCTGTGTCTGTTTGCCTGTCCCTTTGTCTGTTTGCCTGTCCCTTTGTCTGTTTGCCTGTCCCTGTGTCTGTTTGCCTGTCCCTTTGTCTGTTTGCCTGTCCCTGTCTGTTTGCCTGTCCCTTTGTCTGTTTGCCTGTCCCTGTGTCTGTTTGCCTGTCCCTTTGTCTGTTTGCCTGTCCCTGTGTCTGTTTGCCTGTCCCTGTGTCTGTTTCCCTGTCCCTGTGTCTGTTTGCCTGTCCCTGTGTCTGTTTGCCTGTCCCTGTGTCTGTTTGCCTGTCCCTTTGTCTGTTTGCCTGTCCCTGTGTCTGTTTGCCTGTCCCTTTATCTGTTTGCCTGTGTCTGTTTGCCTGTCCCTTTGTCTGTTTGCCTGTCCCTTTGTCTGTTTGCCTGTCCCTTTGTCTTGCCTGTTGCCTGTGTCTGTTTGCCTGTCCCTTTGTCTGTTTGCCTGTCCCTTTGTCTGTTTGCCTGTCCCTTTGTTTGCCTGTCCCTGTGTCTGTTTGCCTGTCCCTTTGTCTGTTTGCCTGTCCCTGTGTCTGTTTGCCTGTCCCTTTGTCTGTTTGCCTGTCCCTTTGTCTGTTTGCCTGTCCCTTTGTCTGTTTGCCTGTCCCTGTGTCTGTTTGCCTGTCCCTTTGTCTGTTTGCCTGTCCCTTTGGTCTGTTTGCCTGTCCCTTTGTTTGCCTGTCCCTTTGTCTGTTTGCCTGTCCCTTTGTCTGTTTGCCTGTCCCTGTGTCTGTTTGCCTGTCCCTGTGTCTGTTTGCCTGTCCCTTTGTTTGCCTGTCCCTTTGTTTGCCTGTCCCTTTGTTTGCCTGTCCCTTTGTCTGTTTGCCTGTCCCTGTGTCCCTTTGCCTGTCCCTGTGTCTGTTTGCCTGTCCCTTTGTCTGTTTGCCTGTCCCTGTGTCTGTTTGCCTGTCCCTTTGGTCTGTTTGCCTGTCCCTTTGGTCTGTTTGCCTGTCCCTTTGGTCTGTTTGCCTGTCCCTTTGTTTGCCTGTCCCTTTGGTCTGTTTGCCTGTCCCTTTGTCTGTCCCTGTGTCTGTTTGCCTGTCCCTGTGTCTGTTTGCCTGTCCCTTTGTTTGCCTGTCCCTGTCCCTTTGTCTGTTTGCCTGTCCCTTTGCCTGTCCCTTTGCCTGTCCCTGTGTCCCTTTGTTTGCCTGTCCCTGTGTCTGTTTGCCTGTCCCTTTGTTTGTTTGCCTGTCCCTTTGCCTGTCCCTTTATCTGTTTGCCTGTCCCTTTGCCTGTCCCTTTATCTGTTTGCCTGTCCCTTTGTTTGTTTGCCTGTCCCTTTGCCTGTCCCTTTATCTGTTTGCCTGTCCCTTTGCCTGTCCCTTTATCTGTTTGCCTGTCCCTGTGTCTGTTTCCCTGTCCCTGTGTCTGTTTGCCTGTCCCTGTGTTTGTTTGCCTGTCCCTGTGTCTGTTTGCCTGTCCCTGTGTCTGTTTGCCTGTCCCTGTGTCTGTTTGCCTGTCCCTGTGTCTGTTTGCCTGTCCCTGTATTTGTTTGTCCGTGTTTTGTAATGGCCACGGCATCATGCGCATGGATTTACACGAACCAATTGCTCCATACCTTTCAAAATCATTCGCAATTCATTTCATACCGTCCTGTAATGTTCTGCGTTTGTATTTCGCTCATGAAAGAAATATCAACAACAACAAAATTAAACTGCAATCCCTTGTTCTTTATTTTGTGTCGTAAATTACATATTATTGCTCATGTCGCAATAAAACTATGCTTTTCCAGCATTGTTATTATATACAATTACAAAATGTTCCTTTTTTCTTAATCTGATTTTGTGAAGTTTTTTTAATGCGGTTGGCCTATATAACAGCGTATCGTATTATACCTTGTAGTAATGGGCAACATGATTTCAGACACATATACACATACAGAGAGCCACAAACACTCAAACCCTGCATCTAACTTCTTCGTCATCGTCGATCGCTCAGACAGTCTCCTGTCAAATGAGCACAGATCCGCCATGATGCTGTTATTCGCCTAAGTAAGAAACAGGTCCAGCATAATTATTCGTCTTCAGCAGGAAAAAAACCTTTGGTTAGAGTTTCCAGAAGAAGAAAAAAGGGCAGGAGGATGGAGTAGTGAGGCAAAAGGATAGTAGATCACAGTAAGTAAAAGGGAAAAGGCGTATTCAAAGAGAGTGACAGATTAGAGGAAGTTAGAAGCGCAGAACTTCCAGAAAGTGGGGGAACTATTTGTACGAAAGTCCTCCCGGTATCCTCATGGGAGGAGGAGAGAAATATAACTAAGCTTTCATTTCCTTAAATACAAGTTCATTGTCCTAAAAATAACAGTTAGGCTGTTATTCTCTTAAGGTGAACAGTTTATAAAAAATAGTTTAGAATTAAAGTCAAGGGGTAAATATCATGCTATGCTATCTCTGGTCTCTTCCCTTTCTTTCTTTCTGCTTGTCTTTCACACGTAGTAATAGATAAAAGTACTTGAGTTTTATGTGGTTTTCCTTTCAGAGAGTGGTGCCAATTTTGCTGGACAGAAGGATGTTGCCAAACTGCAGAAGAGGCTTCCACCGCTCGTTCCAGAGTAAGTGTACAATAACATGGGCGTAAAAAAAAGTCTGTGGTAATAGAGGCTATTTCCCGCTAATCAAATTAACTGCTTTCTTTTGTTTGTTTGAGGTATCAACTTAATCAAATTGGATAAACTACGAAAGCATTTCGTGGCTATTTGTCGGTACACGTTAACATAATTCACAAGATATCTCTATTTGCCCATGATAACACAGTGAGTTGTGAGTCATATTTGGTTTATGAGTGGTCTAACACTGTGTTGTCTTGGGGAAATAGAGATATTTTGTGAATGATGTTAACGTGTACCGATACCTTTAGATCATGCCTTATTCGGATAGGCCTACCAGACAGTTCCTTGGCCTGCCTCTTATACTGTGCGTGTTCTTTTTCAGTTGTGGCCGTACCATTTCATCTTTCTAGTTTTAACAATGGAAAGGAGGTCATCATATGGTCCAATGGCTGCTTTAACTCGGTTCTGCACTTCTTCATTTGTGATTCGATCTCTGAATGTGATGCCCAGGAGTTTTCTATAGCATCTCATTTAGAATGCTTGTATTCTTTTTTTATAAGTCTGTGCTGAGGGTCCATGTTTCACACGAATACAGAAAGATTGATATGACGAGAGAACGGAGTAGTCGGATCTCGTATTTGCTGCTGATGTTCTTATCCTTCCATGTTGTTTTCAGCTTTGTCAGCGCTGTTGTTGCTTGTGCTATTCTTGTTAGGACCTCTTTCCTCGACCCCTCAACTGTCACAATGGCCCCAAGATATTTGAAGTTGGTGACTCTTTCAAGATTTTAGTCTTTCACCTTGATGTTGATGTTAAGGCCGTCTGCTTTGCGTGACCTGATCTTAGTCTTCTCAGCACTGATCTCCATGCCATATGCTGTGGATGTTGTGTCCAGCGTTTTCACGAGGTTCTCCAGTTCTTCTTCTTTACCTGCCAAGCCGTCGATGTCATCAGCAAAACGAAGGTTTGTAATTGTTCTGCCGCCAATGCTGACTGTGCCCTTATGGTTTTCCAGAGCGTCATCCATAATCCTCTCCAGGAAGAAGTTGAAGAGAGTTGGAGAGAGTAGGCAGCCTTGTCTTACTCCAACTGATGTCCGGAACCAGTCTCATGTACTGCCATTGTAGAGTACTGCACTTGCTGCTTTCTCATATAGATTCTTAATTACGGCTATGAGTTTTGGTTCCAATGTTGTACTTGTGCATAGTGGTCCAAAGTGTTTGGTGCCACACCCTGTCGAAAGCCTTTTTGAAGTCGATGGAAACATGGTACAGATCTTGTTGGTGTTCCTGATATTTTCCCATGAGTACTCTTACATTGAAAATGTGTTCTGTTGTGCTTCTTCCTGTTCTAAGAC
>CM065690.1:49586529-49606529 GCA_017654935.2 Phymorhynchus buccinoides
CTCTTGAAATTACATCACAAACTTCAAACAATGCGTTCATCAGCTTCGTTCAGCAGAAATCTGTGAGTGAAAATGTGACGTGTGCTCAAACATACGGTCGAGTCCATTACACTTAAAAATACTCCTCATCAGGTTCTTACAGAATGCAAACAACAACAAAAAGTAAGTTTCATTTCAACCCGTCTCCGCTTAAAATAAAAGAATTAAATGATCCACATGAAAACACATCAATAAAATACCCTTCTTCATACATAATTAACAAACTTTTATACTTTTATACTATTTTTAAAATAGTAAATTGTAAGCAAACCCAATTCACCTTGGTGGGAACTATTCCAACCAGAAGCCAGACTACGGTGAATGGGAGACAAGTCATTAAAATTTAAACAAGGGCGTCGCCGAGCGGCAGACATGTCCGTCACCAGCAATGCCACGCACTTGCGACACCCCGTAGAGTGTCACATCCTGACACAAAATTGGAAGGGATTCTGTCTTCTAGTTCCCGAGATACAGCTTGAAGAAGAAACATATAGCGCAAAGAAGGAAATTTCGGTTTTCAAGGTCACACTTCAAGGTCAAGGTCAGCATGGTGATAATTTATGCTCGGATGTTTTCTTCTCTAGGGTATACAGTACCACACACAATCTGAAGCGCTTCTGTCAAGTACCAATGTGGAAAATATGGCTTAAAACCCAATGTGTAGACCCCTACCACTTTCAAGGCCTACTGATCGCCCGGACCGTGACCTTGACCTTGATTGGTATGCCACCATCAGAACGGGCATAAGCCAAAATACCTTCATGCCAAATTTGAAGACTCTAACACCAACGGTGTGGAAGTTATGGCCCCTGAAAGATTTTCGGTTTTCAAGGTCGTACGCCAAGGTCAAGGTCACGACGGCAAAATGGTTTGCGCTGATGCCTTCCTCTCATGGTGACACACCAGCACACACAATTTGACGTGATTCGGTCAACCCGTTCGAAAGATATCCTTGGGACAGACAGAAGGAGAAAAAAATGACCCTCCGAATTTCAGGTTCCAGCGATCTTTTTGACCTTGACCTTGACCTTGATCGGTATGCCATCATCAGAACGGGCATAAGCCAAACCACCTTCATACCAAGTTTCAACATCCTATGTTGATCGGTGCCCGAGATATGGCTAAAAATAGATTTTCGGTTTTCAAGGTCGTACGTCAAGGTCAAGATCACGACGGCAAAATGGTTTGCGCCGATCTCTTCCTATTAAGGAGGCACACCTTCACACAAAATTTGACGCGATTCGGTCAAGCGGTTCGGGAGATATCCTTGGGACAGACAGAAAAAACAAGGAAACAAAAAACAAAAAAAACAAAAAACAGACAAACCAGCCCATCGCAATAGTTCGTCTTGGTGACGGACTAAAAACAGAAAGAACACAGTTATCTTCTGTCTAACACCCCCCACACCCAATACCCCCCAAAATGCAATAATTTAGCCCAGAAATCGTAAATAAACCATTAATAATAATTATTTATATCTAGTCATATTCATTTTGTTAGGTTTGTGAATATTCTATGCACTATAGGTTGGAGCAGTTGTTTGTTTGTTTGTTAGTTCCCGAGCGAACTGCTGGGGAACTGTGCGTTGTCTTGTCTCTGTGCGTACGTGTGCCATCCGCCGGCGAACGGTAACAGTCAAGGGGAGCAACTGAAGCGAAAGAATTTCAAACCCACTCCCTTGTTGTTTTACTACAGACTAGCGCAACGCAGAGTACCAGTAACGCCTAGTAACGGTAACGCCTAGTAACGGTAACGCCAAGTACTGGTAACGCTGAGTACAGCAAATTTGAAGCGATTCGGTTAAGGAACGGCGGAGTCGTATAGCGCGCGCATTTCTGAACCGATTCACTTCCGGGTTAGTACACGGATAGTCACCGTCCCCGGCGATCTTTCTGCCAAATTGGAAGGCAATCGGTCGAGAAACACCGGAGATACGGGCGCCGAGAGGCCGGCGGATGCGCGTTTCGCGCATTTGCCGAACCGCGCAAATGACACGGCCGCCTCGGTTGCCGTTGCCATCGGCCCGTTAGGGCTCACAGCAAATTTGAAGCGATTCGGTCGAAAAACGGCGGAGTTATAAGGCCCGTTTTGTGTTTCAGACACACACACACACACACACACACACACACACACACACACACACACACACACACACACACGGACAGTTGGCTTATTACTATATGATTTGAAGCGATTCGGTCGAAAAACAGCGGAGTTATAAGGCCCGTTTCGTGTTTCAGACACACTCACACACAGACACACACACACACGGACAGTTGGCTTATTACTATATGATGATGCCGGGTTTGGAAAGTTCTTGAGGGTGGAAAATGTTTAGCATTGCAATTTATTTTGAGAGAAGCCTTACATTATTACAGTATAGTAATATTATATTACAGTGCAAAACAGCTTCACAAAATATATCAAATCTGAACAGATTGTTTATGCCCTTCCATTTAAATTGCAATCCTATATGTTCCCGTAGTTATACAGAGTCCACATATTCCCCTAAATTCTGATCGCTTCTCGGCCTTTTGGCTAAGACAGTGATTCAGGAACATAATTTTTTGTTTATACCCTGGTTGGTTTGTTCAGCCCGTCGTACATGGCGAAAGCCGATACGCGACGTTAAGCTGAACTTCCATCCATCCGAGTCCACAATTTTGTCCTGACAGTGATGTCCCCCCCAACCCCTCCTAGGTGACCCGTGAGCTGATCTCCCCCAGGAGGAGGCGGACCCACTGATAGTTGTTGTCGCGAGGTTGCCTTGCGTACCCCTCCCTCAGTGGGCCCGCCCTCACTTGGCGTGCTGAGAGCCTCCGGATCACAACAACAACAACAACAACATACAGTATTTATACGGCGCTGAATCTTGAAAGAAATCAAATCAAAGCGCACACACACGTTAGCATTCATAACGCATTCAAACAAAAATGCAATACAAAGCGAACACACACGTTTGACATAAATGGTATACAGCAGAAACAGACCTAAAGGCAAGGGAGAAAAGAAGAGAAAGAGAGTGGAGCCTCAATGACGGGGGAACAGGTGGGTTTTGAGGTTAGATTTGAAGGCTGAGAGGGTCGGTCGCTGACGGAGGGAAAGAGGAAGTTTGTTCCAAGATGTCGGTCCTGAGGCAGCAAAAGAGCGCCGACCAACCGTTGAAAGCTTATAACTAGGGATCTGGAGAGAAAGCGGGTCAGAAACTGAACGTAAAGTGCGAGCTGGCGAATCTATGGAAATATTGTCGCAGAGGTAAGATGGAGCAGCTTTATGGATAGATTTTTATAGCAAAGGGTGTTTAATTTATACTCAATTCTGTCTGCGACAGGAAGCCAGTGCAAAGAACGGAGAAGAGGGCTAACGTGATCGAACGTTTTCTTCCCCCCACCCCCCTTCCCCTCCTTTTTTCATCAACAGTAAAAACCCAATGCCCCACATGGCCGAAAGGCCGAAGAGGGCGTAAAGCCTTATTTCGTAGATGTTTGAAGGCCATCCTATTGTGACGGTACCATAGCTGATGAGGTTTAACCTAGGCGTGGTTACTTCTACACCTATCTGTATTGTTAAAAAATCGGGACTTTATTGGTATTGCACTGCCTCCGGGCATTGCCTCCAGTATTGTTCCCACCATCTTTGTATCTACAAATGTCCCATATGTGTCTGTTTCAGACCGAGATGACGTTAAAAAAAACTTTTCATTCGATGTTTGAAGGCCAATCTTTATTTTTAGTAATTGATAACTTGCCGTTTCCCCCCGCTCTCCCCCACATTTATAGTTAATAATGTCCCATAACTATGTGCCCTTCGGGCCGAGAGGACTTTAAATTTCAACATTTCGTTCGTGTTAGAAGGCCAGGTTTGGTAGGGCTCTTCATATTGACTGCTGCGAACTTGTTTGTACTGTCTACGCCTAACTAGACGTTAATCCAATCAGAAAGAGACTTGTTTGTTTTTTGTGGGGGGTTTTACTGTTCAAAGCATTTTGAAAAAATATTCTTCATAAACCCATGAAAATTAAAATGATTACTTGATTCTGCAAAACAATGCACGGGAAAAATCTGTTTAACGTCCTCCGGTCTGGAACAGACACATATGGGATATTAGTAGATGTAAAGATGGTGGGAACGATCCTGGAGGCAATGCCCGGAGGCAGTGCAACACCAGTAACTACCCGAATTTTTAACAAAATGCACGACTTTATATACGGCTTCTAAGGGAGGTGTGTGTGTGTGTGTGTGTGTGTGTGTGTGTGTGTGTGTGTGTTGTTCGGGGGTTGGTCATCAATCAATCACATTCATTGTCCTTTTTATATCAAATTTAAAAAACCCATAAAAGGAATTTTAGATGCTGTCACAGGTACAAATACAAATCTACAACACGTAATGTAAAACGTGACATGAACAGAAAACAATTAATGGAAGCATTAAAATTGAGTACTGTAAGCCCAAATAAAATCAAACATGACTGAGAAACATTACAACGCATGTGCACACACAAACACAAACACAAACGCATCTTTAAACATTCAAACTATCGACAACTTCTAGGAGGCTTCGGACCCCAGAACCCCTCCAACCCCCCATTTTAGCCGGACCATTTCTAGAAGGCTTGCTACGCCCCTGTATCGTGTGTGCCAAATGACATGTGTTTTTAACTATTCTAAAAACACATGTACGCATCAGAATTTTCGTGTTTTTTTTTTTTTTAAATTATTGGTAAAGGTAAAGATGTGCCACCCATATTTATTATAAGATGAATAACAACCCTGCTTTACTCTCTGAAATCCTCGTCAACACATGTACGCATCAGAATTTTCGTGTGTGTTGTTTTTTTTTAATTATTATTTATTATAAGATGAATAACAACCCTGCTTTACTCTCTGAAATCCTCGTCAAGATAACATTTTTGCCCCTTGCAAAGAGCAAAGAGCGTATTAGCTTTCTGTTTTGGATACAGTGGTGTAAAAATAAACAAGCGCACTTCCGGTAATATAAGCAATTCTGATTGGTCGAAATTGCGCCCCGTCTATTTGGGAAGTCAGACGTTTTCGAGGAAACTTGTAGGCCTACTTTCAGTTTTACTTCCCGTCTGGGACACGCTTGTCAGTGGAATTAGACTAGTTTCTTAGGAAATTATTAAGCATATCAGGTGATTGCTGTAAGTGCTGTCAAGTCAATAACTGAATAAGTAACCTGAACCACTCATCCTCAAAGTTGGCCTATGGTCACGTATGGTGATCGATACTGATAATTATGATATTGAATATCTGAGTATCATTCTATTTCACCCGATTTTGATTGACACTGTGTAATTAAGACTTAAAATCATCATGGCCGCAAGTGAATCAGAAATCAAGAATCGAAAACGGGACGATTTTCGCGAGTCATGCAGTATGTGCTTGGAACCTTATGCTGTGAGTGGGAGAACCCCCAAGTTGTTGCCCTGTTTTCACACTTTTTGTATTCCTTGCTTGACAACTTTGGCAGAATCTGTGACAAGTAAGAAAGGTTTGACTACCCCGCCGCTGACACAATCTGCCTCTGTCGAGAAGCTTGGTTCCCAGGGGCAAGGCGCAGAGGTAAATTCGAGCTTGGAGGATCACCCACCTTCTGAAGACGAAGATTTAGAAGAAGACGAAGCAGAAGATGAAGATTCTGAAAATGAAACAGCTAAGTCGTGTGGCGGAGACAAAGTGGTCAAGGAAGACAGAAGAGAGGAAGAGGGTGGCATGTCTTGTGCTGCTGACTCCAACACCAAGCCAACGTTCCAGTGTCCAACCTGCAGAGCAGCAGTTACTGTGCCATCAGCAGGTGTGTCTGGCCTTCAGGTAAAGCAACATCAAACATTCAGAGAAATAAATAATGTGTGTGTGTGTGTCACTGTCACTGTGCAGGGGGAATCCAGATGATTTGTAGGGGGGGGGGGGGGGGGGGGGGGGGGGGGGTCCGCTGTTGGTTACGGGAGCTGCATCACCAGCCAAGGAATCCTTCCACCAGGATTTTCCAACACCATCGGAATTTGTTTTTTTGACGGGGGGGGGGGAACCGGTGACCAACTTGTGCGCACGCTACAACCGAAACCATGCCTTCTCATCTCTTGAAATTTTTGTTGAGGGGTGGGTGGGGGAGGGGCAAGATTTGTCACTGACAAGAAATAAAACCTTCAACCAGAATTTTTCACAATTTTTCACCACGACACAGAGCATTTCAGCATTTCACTGCCTACCTTGCAGTCAAACACACCTGTCGCAAGCCGCTGTACTCTTTTATAGTTTTTAAGGTACATCCTAAGGTGGGGGGGGGGGGGGGGGGGGGGGGGGGGGGGGGGGGGGGGGCGGAAACTCCTTTCACGGCCTTCATTGCCTTCTAGCACTCAAACACACTATTTGTATGGTGCTACATTGGCATTTTATTAACCCTTTCACTGCCAATGTCGCATTTATGCACCACAATGGTTTACCACCCATGTCACTTAATGGCATCAAATTAGGGCCTGCTATCCAAAGACCCTATTTTCTTAATTTTAAGAGGTAGTTAGTCTGTATAGTCCCGTCAACAGCTATGGTTATCTCAGGACTGTCACCGCGTAAAGTTTGACCACATATAGCAAAACACACATCAATGATTCTTAACAACCTCCAAAAACCTGCAGAAAATAAATAAATAAACAGTAGAATTCACAACATGGCATCTTCATCATTGTAGTTTTGTACCCTATAGCTCATAATTTCACACAGTACAGTACAGTACAGTACAATACTCTTCTTATCGGATCCAGATTTTTTTTTAAAACAGTAAGAAAAGGATAACAAACACATCCTAGTAAAAAAGAAATATATAAAAAAGGCCATATAGGCAAATATGCACTGCAGAATGGGCAACATGTGCCCACTCAAGTGCGTACAATCTCACGCATGAAAGCCAGTGAACAATAAAAAAAAAAACACCTGGCATGTCATAAATTGTAAATGAGGATGGAGAGAATAAAAAAAGGGGATGAGGGGGTAAGGATAGGCCTAATGTTATCCATGTCACAGACGAATTCCCAATATTGCAGATATGTTTTTCTCTTCCCAATCCCAGTTCAAGTTTAATGGACATTTTGGGCTGAAGTGAAAATGGCTGGCGGCGAAAGGGTTAATATTAACCCAAAAATCGAGTCATTTTTGTTCTTTTCGCCTTCTATAACATATGTTTTGGGTGACAGGGGGGTTACTCTTCTTTTTTTTTTTTTTTTTTTTGGGTGGGGCGGAGGGGTGTCCAAGAAACCCTGTAACCCACCCACCCCCAATCCACCCCTGCTGTGTGTGTGTGCAAGGGGGGGGGGGGGGGGGGGCTATATCCACATTTTCACCCATAAGGGAGATCCTTTGTTGAGTCATGACAGAAAAGAGCAAAAAAGGTCACTCTTTCCATCATCAGATTATATTCTCTTGCGGGCGAAAATGTGGATTTTGCCAGTGTGTGTGGGTGGGTGTGCATTCATGTGTCTGTTTACAAATGACAGTTTAGATATTATAAGTCCTTAGTTTTAGTCTTTTAAGTACTCACTTTCATCATCACCATTTTGAATTGATGATCCAGATGTTACTTGCTTAGTTTTACTTTTAGCGTTGTTGATTGAAATGTTCAATTTCACTTTTCAATGTTTGTATAATATATGATATTGTATAATTAAAACATCATCAACTAATGAATTAATATTTATAAATTTGTCGTGTAATTTCAACAGTTCAAATATTGTCATTGATTTGTTTCATTCCAGACCAATTTTTACATCGCCATGGAACCTGAAGAAGCCGCACAGCCCATGCTGTGTGAAGTGTGCGATGAAGAGGAGGAAGAGGGCAAGAAGGAGGCAGAATACATATGCAACAAATGCCAGCAGCGCATGTGCCGAGCCTGCAGACGCCTACACGACAAATTTGTGGACAAGAAAGAGCATCAAGTGAAACCGTTGTGCCTCCAAGAAAAGGTGCTGTCGTCTCGACAGAAAGCTGAATTGAAAAAATGCCAAGTTCATGAAGACCAGGAGCTGTTCCTGTTCTGCCTGGATTGTGACGCAGCTATCTGCGTGGTGTGCAAGCTGTCGTCCCATCAGTCCCACGGCACCGAGGACATGGCCGCTGCCGCCCAGAGAGCAAAGGAAGAGATGGGCACCATGGTCAGCACGGCCAAAGAGCAGGTCAGTGTTTCAGGCATGGTAGACCTCCGCGAATCGCGGAAAATCCGCAAAACAGTTTGAAACAAAATTATTAAAAAATGCATTGAAATGGCATGAAAAAGTGAAAATGTCACTCATTTATTGAATTTTATTGAATTTTCTTCGGCCCCTGGACCTCTGGCCATTTTCCTTGAAAACCACTTTGCCCCCACTACCATGCTTGGTGTTTGGACTTGGAGGAAGGTGGTGTGTAGATGAACAAATCTTGTTGCGCTTGTTGATCAATGTTTTGACCAACCATTTGGTAGCTTGTTCATTTGGCAAGGGCTGTAACTAAGACTTGTAGAATCTGCGGTTTGAACCATTGTTTGACTGACTTGTCATATCCTCCGAAGTCGGAGTGTGGCTACCCATGTGGCAGGGTAATAAAAAAACGGTCACACATGTAATGTTCTCATCCTTAGCTGTTGCATTTGTACCATTGTGTTCAAGTGCTTCGGCTGTTGGGATGATCCCTGGAGTCTTTAAGCCAGGGTACGACAACCAATCAACTGACTTGTCATTTTACCTTACATGTGTGTACAGATCAACCCCACTCCCATTCTGCTCATTTCCAACCTCCTTCTCAATCCTACCCTGATTGTCCTGATACAAGCTGTCTCCAGTTGCTGGCAGATGCCTATAAAATTTGTAAAATAATTTGTATTTGGAGCTCTTGTACTCTTCCTCTCCCGTTCAACTTTTACTTTGGCTGTCATGTCACTTTCAGTCACATGAAGCCTAACATTCTAATTTTTCCATAATTAGGTTTTGCAATTTATCTCAACTTCTAGAACTATCCTTGCTGCTTTGTTTTGTTTGTTGGAGATCTAGCCATGATATTTTTAGAGGTACTTTCAAGGAAGTCGGTGTCACTGAATACCACTTGTTGATACTGTCTCTGAGAACCCTCTGTTGGTTTTCCAATTCCACAGATTCAGGTGTCGCAGAGACGGCTGACTCGACTGTCCAGAGACACGAAGGAACTGAGCCGCCAGCAGCAGGAAGCGGAACACGAAGTGAAAACGTGCTGCAACCAGCTCATCCGCTGGACGAAAAGGGTGCGCGACGAACTTCTGGAAAGTGTTTCAGCCCAAGCTAAGCAGGCTCTGTGTGATCTGCAAGCGGAAGAAACCTCCGCTCATGACCTCATCAACTCTCTCTGTGGGCTGGTGACCCATGCTGCTTCAGCCAGAGACAGTGCAGAAGTTCTTCTGTTGAAAAACGAACTGCAATCCACGCTTCTGGAGGAAGAAGAGTTTGAGGAGCACAAACAGCAATCGGAGAGAGAGGAGCATGAGGAGTTTCTTCGCCTGAAAGGGGATTCCTCGGCAGTGGATCTGGACATTGTCAGGGCCTACTTTGGAGAGCTGTTGACCGGAGATGAAGAACATGTCCCTGAGGATGCCAGGGACTACTTGGGAGAGATCAGAGGCGTAGACTATCTCCCTGAGGATGAATACGAGTAGTATTCTACTCAATTTGGACCTCTACATGTTGTATTACTCTTCAAAATTAAAAATAATGCTCTAATTACTCATTTTCAGTGAACATCATTTGATGGTTTAATAAAAAGGACTACTCATTTCATACCAAAACTACTCATTTCAGCTATCCAGACTACTCAAGACTTGTGTAGGGGGTAAGCAGGTCTGCCTGAGGAAAAGACTGGTTGCTGTTGAACAAGATCTACCCGGTATATGAAGTCTGAGGGAAACTTGGTAAGATCACATTTGATTCTGAAAACATATTTAGATTGTTTTGATCAAATACAGTGATACATCAATTATGTTAAAGTGGTACGACAAACTGTCCAGAAATAAGAAAATCGATAGGACAAAATATTGTGCATGGATCTTATGAAATCAGTATAACAAAGTCCACCAGTGTTACATTTTAATAAGACATTTTTCCTGACAGGGGGAAACGGAATAGGTTATTCATTTTTACAGTTTTGATTAGACAGTCTTATGACAGTCTCAGGACATCACAAAATATAAAATGGCAGGTGTCTGACATATTATAAATTGACAACTCTAGGAAAGGCCTGCACTTTCTGTTTAGATGTAGATTTCCTAAAACTAGTAAGATCATTTCCTACTATTTATTTTTAAAGCACCACCAAGATATGACTCAAGATTTGTATTTAATGTCAGGCAAATAAAGCATTTTTGACAGTTTGTTTCACAAAAATATAATTCAGACTTATTTTCTGTATTGCTATTTCTTTAGTACTTTTTTTTACAAACAGAAACAATGGAGCAAAAGTTTGACTAGTGTTTTGAGAAGGAATAGTATTTTTCATATTTAGTTGGCCCTGGTCATATATTTTTTTCTTATACTATTTTGGGCCAATTTTCAAATGCTCCCCATATTCCAATATGTTTATTACAAATTTATACTTTTCAATTGGTGTGATGGAATGTGTCACGCACGCCCCACTTTCCTCCTCTACCCCCCCCCCCCCCCTTTGCTCCTTTCATCCCTCCACTCTTTATTCTTATCGGCCGGGCTACAATCTTGTGACATCACAGGATTGCCGACAGAAAGCGGCGTTTCTTTGATCTTCCTTCTCTCCTCCATCATATGATTCTGTCACCGCCGCCGCAGTGCACAACGCGTGACTAGCGTTTGAACTCAGGGCGTGTGACTGGTTATACTAAAGCGCATGATCTGTAGCTTTCTCTCTTGTCTACTACTCAACCAATGAAAGTACACTGTAGATTTGAAATCAAGTTGGAAATGCATAGTGGGAGGCAAACCCCATAACATTCTCTTTGAGAGAGAGAGAGAGTGAGAGAGAGAAATAGGAGTTCAACACCCTCTGAGCCAAAGGGCCATATGGGGCACTTAAAATTGTACAGATCTTAGCATTAACATTTTCTCTTTGTCTAGTCACAAGCAAACTAAAACCTGACTGAGTCAACACTATAGACCCTCTGCTTGTTACCTGCCAATAATACTATAAGCCCAACTTGTAAGTAATATTGAATGTGTTTGGTTGTAAACTAATTGCTTGAGATTTATTTTTGTTTGATTCTGTTTTTGATCCAGATCCTATGTTTCAGGTTGAGTAAGTAGTAAAGGTGTCAGTCAAAAGAATTGGTAAATATGCTGGTCTTATTCTGTGCACATATTCATTCTTGCATTTAACTCTTTTTTTGCAAGAACATGATTCTATGCCTAATTTGATTTATCTTTTTTATACACACATGTATGTGTGTGTGAAACTACTTGGTTGCAAACTTGCAGCTTTTGCCTCGGGGTGCAGTGTAGCATCAGTGTTGTCGTTAATGCCTACAAAAATCAAAAGGTCTTCTTAAAAAACCTTAGTAGCTTTGATATAAAACTAGTTGGTGGCTTTGCTTGTTCCAACACTTTTTCTGGATATTTGTTGACAGCCGATTTGGATAAGAGCCGAAGGCATGAACAGGTGGGAATGGGGAAGGTCAGTTAGGAGGAGGTTGAACTGTTGATACTGACGTTTGGGTGTCAGTTGCAAGGGTAAAAGTAGTCCAGGCATTCTCCTGAAATCAGGATTGAAAAAGCTGATAGAAAGAGTCTTCAGGATTGACCATCTTGTCATCCGGAACCTCAATCTTATAAAATCAAACAATTCTACCAACATTGATGGCAGATTAAAATAAGATGATAGATATGCAGTTTGAACACTACCCCCACCAATCCTGTATACACAAACACACACACACACACACACACATTGGAAATTATTTTTAATGAGGTCACCACTTCAGGAAAGGGAAGATTCAGAGAACATTGAAACGTGTCATTTCAGGATTGAGAGAATGTTGTACTTTCACCCGTGCGGTTGGCTTGCAGCCTTCATTTGTACATTGGAAAAAGGTATATTCTGAATCCAGTCGCCTTATAATTCTTTAAATTAAAAACCTTGGTGTTCTCGATGAAAACAATGTGCCAAAGTTTGAGAGAGAAGTAACTGGGGAGGTGAGGTTATTATTATAGAGTGAGTTGCTGCTGAAATGACAAAAAGCATAGAAGAACTGTTGATGTTATTGTTTTCCAAGTTCATTATAATGTTAGTTGTGTCATCAGTTATGCCAATATAATTCAATATTATTGCTTGTAATTGCCTTCAGGCATGGGAATTGTCAGTCTTTTGGCTGATTTCAGCTTTTTTGATGGTCCTCTTCAGTCTTTTATTGCAAGTTTCAGCTTTTTTGATGGCCCTCTTCAGTCTTTTATTGCAAGTTTCAGCTTTTTTGATGGTCATCTTCAGTCTTTTATTGCAAGTTTCAGCTTTTTTGATGGTCCTCTTCAGTCTTTTATTGCAAGTTTCAGCTTTTTTGATGGTCCTCTTCAGTCTTTTATTGCAAGTTTCAGCTTTTTTGATGGTCCTCTTCAGTCTTTTTTTTTTGCAAGTTTCAGCTTTTTTGATGGTCCTCTTCAGTCTTTTATTGCAAGTTTCAGCTTTTTTGATGGTCCTCTTCAGTCTGTTTTTATTGCAAGTTTCAGCTTTTTTGATGGTCATCTTCAGTCTTTTATTATTGCAAGTTTCAGCTTTTTTGATAGTCCTCTTCAGTCTTTTATTGCAAGTTTCAGCTTTTTTGATGGTCCTCTTCAGTCTTTTTATTGCAAGTTTCAGCTTTTTTGATGGTCCTCTTCAGTCTTTTTTTGCAAGTTTCAGCTTTTTGGATGGTCCTCTTCAGTCTTTTTTTGCAAGTTTCAGCTTTTTTGATGGTCCAAGAGGACATTTATGAGATAAAAAAAGAAGCCCAATGAGTAAGACATAAGTTATTGGTTATAAATGAATGCAAAATGAACTAAATATATCAGTCTTATCTCTAATACAGTTTTTAAGGCTTAGATAACAGAAGAAGCTTCATTTTCTGGGGGCTGTGTCCCAACACACATGGTTTTCAGTTGTTTTTTATTCCTTGTTCCTATGCCTGCTTCCAGACCCCAATTTTCAGTCTTTTTTTGTCTTCTCTAATTCCCATGTCTGTGTCTTTCAGAGATCTGCACTTTTGTTATAGTTTTAAGTCTCTCTTTTTTTCTTCTTCTTGTTGTTGTTGTTGTTGCTGTGTGACCAGTCTTGAACGTCTATGCGTCACGGTACTAACAATTTTACTTTGCAATCCACCAACTTCAATCTATCTGCTCTCTGCTGCCTCTTTCTTCTTTCTCTCTTCTTTTAAATTTTGTACTGTGTTATGTTTTTCAAACTATAAGTATTCCCTCCTTTTAGAAATACCTTATCTGTACATTATTCCTTGACTTTTTACATTTACATTTATGTAATGTTTTTCTCTAATCATTGTATATATGTTCGAACTTCTCTTGTCAGATTTGATGCTGAATTTGCTGTTATTCACTTATTGTTGCATTAAGAAAGAGGTTCATTTGTTTGTTATATTAAGAAAAGGTTAGATTGTATATCCTGTATGAATGGATGTTTTAGTGCTGTATGGTTGTATATACTGTATGAATGGATGTATTAGTGCTGTATGGTTGTATATACTGTATGAATGGATGTATTAGTGCTGTATGGTTGTATATCCTGTATGAATGGATGTATTAGTGCTGTATGGTTGTATATCCTGTATGAATGGATGTATTAGTGCTGTATGGTTGTATATCCTGTATGAATGGATGTATTAGTGCTGTATGGTTGTATATCCTGTATGAATGGATGTATTAGTGCTGTATGGTTGTATATCCTGTATGAATGGATGTATTAGTGCTGTATGGTTGTATATCCTGTATGAATGGATGTATTAGTGCTGTATGGTTGTATATCCTGTATGAATGGATGTATTAGTGCTGTATGGTTGTATATCCTGTATGAATGGATGTATTAGTGCTGTATGGTTGTATATCCTGTATGAATGGATGTATTAGTGCTGTATGGTTGTATATCCTGTATGAATGGATGTATTAGTGCTGTATGGTTGTATATGGATGTATTAGTGCTGTATGGTTGTATGAATGGATGTATTAGTGCTGTATGAATGGATGTATTAGTGCTGTATGGTTGTATATCCTGTATGAATGGATGTATTAGTGTTGTATGAATGGATGTATTAGTGCTATATGGTTGTATATCCTGTATGAATGGATGTATTAGTGCTGTATGGTTGTATATCCTGTATGAATGGATGTATTAGTGCTGTATGGTTGTATATCCTGTATGAATGGATGTATTAGTGCTGTATGGTTGTATATCCTGTATGAATGGATGTATTAGTGCTGTATGGTTGTATATCCTGTATGAATGGATGTATTAGTGCTGTATGGTTGTATATCCTGTATGAATGGATGTATTAGTGCTGTATGGTTGTATATCCTGTATGAATGGATGTATTAGTGCTGTATGGTTGTATATCCTGTATGAATGGATGTATTAGTGCTGTATGGTTGTATATCCTGTATGAATGGATGTATTAGTGCTGTATGGTTGTATATCCTGTATGAATGGATGTATTAGTGCTGTATGGTTGTATATCCTGTATGAATGGATGTATTAGTGCTGTATGGTTGTATATCCTGTATGAATGGATGTATTAGTGCTGTATGGTTGTATATCCTGTATGAATGGATGTATTAGTGCTGTATGGTTGTATATCCTGTATGAATGGATGTATTAGTGCTGTATGGTTGTATATCCTGTATGAATGGATGTATTAGTGCTGTATGGTTGTATATCCTGTATGAATGGATGTATTAGTGCTGTATGGTTGTATATCCTGTATGAATGGATGTATTAGTGCTGTATGGTTGTATATCCTGTATGAATGGATGTATTAGTGCTGTATGGTTGTATATCCTGTATGAATGGATGTATTAGTGCTGTATGGTTGTATGAATGGATGTATTAGTGCTGTATGGTTGTATGAATGGATGTATTAGTGCTGTATGAATGGATGTATTAGTGCTGTATGGTTGTATATCCTGTATGAATGGATGTATTAGTGTCCTGTATGAATGGATGTATTAGTGCTGTATGGTTGTATATCCTGTATGAATGGATGTATTAGTGCTGTATGGTTGTATATCCTGTATGAATGGATGTATTAGTGCTGTATGGTTGTATATCCTGTATGAATGGATGTATTAGTGCTGTATGGTTGTATATCCTGTATGAATGGATGTATTAGTGCTGTATGGTTGTATATCCTGTATGAATGGATGTATTAGTGCTGTATGGTTGTATATCCTGTATGAATGGATGTATTAGTGCTGTATGGTTGTATATCCTGTATGAATGGGTGTATTAGTGCTGTATGGTTATATATCCTGTATGAATGGATGTATTAGTGCTGTATGGTTGTATATCCTGTATGAATGGGTGTATTGTGCGCGCATGTGTGTTTTCCTGATTAATAGCTCTTGTGTCTCTGTCTTTCTCTGTTTGTGACTTTGTCTCTCTCTTTCACTCTCTGGCTCCCTCTCTCTCTCTCTCTCAGTGTTTACTTCATGTTCTAAATATTCTTGATTATAGATTCAAACATATTGTCTGTGTATTTTTTTAGGAGTATAGAGGGTGGGGTGGCGGAGAGGTAGAGGGGAGGGAGGGAGGAGGGGGAGAGTATGTTATTGTCCAATTAACTTCTTTTTTTTCCCTGTAGTACTAGTACAAGTATTTTTGATTTCTGATGTATTCTTGATTGTTGATTGCATGCCATGTAATGATGTATTATATATATATGGCAATGTTTATGTATGACATTATAACTATTGATTGTAATTTGTTATTGTAAGGCGTCTTGAGCTGTGTTAGGATATTGCGCCATATAAATATTCATTATTATTATTATTAGTGCTGCGTGGTATGAATGGATGTATTAGTGCTGTATGGTTGTATGTCCTGTACGAATGGATGTATTAATGCTGTATATTGCTGTAGTTTTTCTTCTCCAGATTAAAAGTTTTTGAACACTTATGACCTTCAATGGCTTCATTTATGTTCTTTATTATTTTGTTCTATAGTCTTTGTTATGATAACCTTGTTGGAGTGAGGAACAGTGTGTGTGTGTGTTATGCTTTTGCTTTGTACTCAATGTCTTGCCTTTTGCTATAGTAAATTCCATTTTTGCTTGCACAGGTATTTATGGTTTCCTTTACTTTGTTCTTTATCCATTTGAGCATTTTTTATTATTCTTTTTGTATGGGACTTTCACAACTAGGCAACTCAACTAGAGAAATACGAATCTCCTTGGTAGAGACAATTACAAATGGGTTGCGTTTTGGGTTGTGAAGCCTCAGAATTGTGGAGCTAAACATTCAAACAGAAACATGTTTATTGCTTTGGCTGAATTAGTACTGAGTTGATTTTGGATCATGATGTTAAATTTGTTTGCAAAACAATACTGTTTTGGCAGAAAAGTACTCTTAAATGTGCATGCTTGTGAGCAACATGGGAGATAATGTGGAAACGAGCTGCTTATTGTGTGTGTGTGTGTGTGTGTGTGTGGTGGAATAGGAGAGAGATAATTTAAAACAGTTCCTGAAATCATCTGGACACACTTTCTTTCATTTAGGCAGTACTTTACCATTACCAATAAACATTTTAATATCAACAAGACTTTAGACAAATAAACAAACAAATCAGTTTTTATAGAAGTTATAACAATAAGACCCAAATGTTTTTAAACTTAAAATGATATTAACCCAAAGAAGACTTTAATCAGCAGGTCGTAATCAACAAGCAAATACATCACAATGAGAAGAAAAAAAATCAAGTTATTTCATTAACATTTCTCATTAACTTAAGAAACGAAGATGACTGCTGGGTTCAATAAAATTCACAACAAATTAAATTTCAACTGTTTTAATTTCTCATTAATATTCAAAGTTGTAAGTTTTACACACTGCACATACATGCACGCACACAGACACACAGTCTCTCTCTCTCTCTCTCTCTCTCTCTCTCTCTCTCTCTCTCTCTCTCTCTCTCTCTCTCTCTCTCTATTACACATGCATAGACTCTCTCTCTCTCTCTCTCTCTCTCTCTCTCTCTCTCTCTCTCTCTCTCTCTCTCTCTCTCTCTCTCTCTCTATTACATACATGCATAGACTCTCTCTCTCTCTCTCTCTCTCTCTCTCTCTCTCTCTCTCTCTCTCTCTCTCTCTCTCTCTCTCTCTCTATTACACATGCATAGACTCTCTCTCTCTCTCTCTCTCTCTCTATCTATCTATCTCTATCTATTACACATGCATAGACACTCTCTATCTATCTATCTATCTATCTATTACACATGCATAGACTCCCTCTCTCTCTCTCTCTCTCTCTCTCTCTCTCTCTCTCTCTCTCTCTCTCTCTCTCTCTCTATCTATCTATCTATCTATCTATCTATATCTATCTATTACTGACACATGCATAGACTCTCTCTCTCTCTCTCTCTCTCTCTCTCTCTCTCTCTCTCTCTCTCTCTCTCTCTCTCTCTCTCACACACACACACACACACACACATCACTGAGAAAATGCATGCCTCCACCATTGCAAATCTGTTTTCCCCATCTTGTCATTTTTTTTTTTTTAAAGAAATGATAACCGTTACATGACACTGTATGCCAGTCTGTCGTTTCCTTGAACTATGGTTTCCAGAGAGCACAGAAGACACCTGCTACTCCAGAGGGCTGGACTGAAATGTGTGGGGTGCCTTGCCCAGGGTACATCACTACCCTCTTTGACAAGAATATTTTACGGCCGTTGACGTTGGAGAATATCTCTTAAGGCCAACCAATCTCCAAGGCCGCAACACTAAGGGGTGTAAAAACCGTAGGTAATCATCAAAGGGGAATAATTCACTCCACTAGCTTGAGTTAAGATATACCGTGATTACTTCCCTTAGATTGCAGCCTAGGTCATGGAGTGTGTGTGCGTGCCCACAGAGAGAGAGAGAGAGAGAGCACTGTTTTGTGCAAACAAAAGTACTTAAGTATGTTCCACTCAGAAGAGCCTAAACTACTGAACTAATCCTACTGTAATGAAGCTTGGCTTACTAATTGTTTCCCCACAGGCTCTGAAGATGATATCGTTTACTCGCGTCAGTTTCACCAAAATGTCATATGAATGTAATCCAAGCGAGTTGGATCGTATGATGAATGTCATAAAGATGTTGAATTGATCCCAATTAAAACTTGCCGAATTGTCCCCAAATAAATAACCCGAGCATAAGACTCGTGATGTCAGTTTAAACGAAGGGCAAATCATACATAGAGCTAAGTCAGGTTAAAAAAAAAAGAAGTATATGATATCACTTGAAAGATATCTAGAGGGCAAAAGGCTTAGAAATTAAGCCTATAGTGCCAAATTGCTATGCTATGCTATGCTAAGCATATTGCCAGTAAATTCTATTTTTTTAACCCAAAATGTGTGTTTTAATCACCACAACATTAACTACTTAACTGATGTTAATGAAAACCTGCAGAACTGTCCCCAATTGAACTCCCAGTGAATTCGGTATTTAAATAACAATATAAATTGTTCTGAACATGATCATGGAAAATATTTGCTAGAATTGCCCCCGATTCCATGACAATGATATATGTTACCTCATTTTACTTAAATGACCAGTACAGTAGGGGAAGACGGGGTAAAAAGCGCATGGGCGGGTAAGAAGCCCACCCCAATTATCTCATGAAATAAAGAAAATTTCAGTCAAATTTGCCCATGAGACGAATGCTAGACATTAACGCTCGTCTCATGGGCAAAATGAGACTGAAATTTGCTTCATTTCATGAGATAATTGGCCCGGGGTGGGCTTCTTACCCGCCCATGCGCTTTTTACCCCGTGTTCCCCTACTCCCATAGGTTTACAAAACTCATGGGGTCTTGTCCACGTCGTGTGGGTTTTTTGTGAGAAGAAGAAAAAACTGTATTCATGTAATCCCCCGAAGTCGGAATGTAGCTGCCTATGTGGTGGGGTAATCAAAAACGGTGGCATGCGTACTGTTCTCATCCCTAGCTGATGCCTTTGTACCATAGTGTTCAAGTGCTTCGGATGATCCCTGGAGTCTTTTAGCCAGGGCACGACGACAGCAACATATCGATGTGATGGTTTCGGATGAGTAATCCCGAACACAAAAGATAGCAAAGAAAAGGAGACTAAAACACCTTAGCCAGTTTCAGAAGAAGAAGAAGCGTCTTGGAAGGAAGAAAGAGAGAAAGGAAGGACGAAAGATCGTGTAGGGTGTATAGTACGGCTGGTTATGTAAATTTGATGCAGGTGTTTTTTGTTAATTTCCATGGCCGTGGGTAAGCCTAAAAAGGAAGGTGGGAAAGAAGAAGAAAATGAAAGCTTTTAGAAGGGCGAAGGAATAATACACGAGTTTGTAACTAAATGAACGAGCTGACAGAAGATGAAGGCGAAAGAGAGCGGAGAGGATGAAAAAGTGGGGTTTGGGATAAAGAGGGGTTTATAAAAAGGGTAAAATGGGTTGCGTACAAGAATAGGGAGGGAGGGGGGGGGGGAGCTACCGAAGAAGCAGGTGTTGATCTTCTAAGAAAGTGAAGCGTAGGTTGAAGATGCTGTCTGTAAGGGCCTACCTGCTTGGGGGGTGACAGTGGTGTCGTTTTGATGGCTGGTTTTCGGTTCTTTTCATTGTATTGTGTCCGTTCAACCAACCGTCGCCCATATCTTAGGGCGATAGGCTCTAGCAGCAGCAGGAGAGAGAGAGAGAGAGAGATACTTTTTTGAAAACGTGAACTTTATTTTTCAAGGATAAAGATTTTAGGCAACGCCTGGTCTTCCAATCGGTCCTTGGTACATATAC
>CM065690.1:49614029-49621529 GCA_017654935.2 Phymorhynchus buccinoides
GAAAACCCCCCACTAAGTCTCCCATTATCATTGCTAAAGTTGATTTTACAAGCATTTTAGTCTCCATAGGGAGGCTATGATTGTTTTAAATGTGTATATGATTAACACATCTAAAAGCGTCCTAGTCGTGCCAATCACTCATGGAAAAGAATACAAATAATCAGAAAGGACACATTAAGAGGTCGCGAGGCCTAGTTGTCCTCATTATCTGACCTGACCTGACCTGATAATTTAAAAAACCCCAAATAAACCCAGACAAACAAAAAAAGCTGGCACTTGCAACCTCGATTTTCATTAATCTCCTTTGTGGAACAAATATTTAAAAAAACACGACATAATAACAACAAAACTACAGGTTACAGTTGACGCGATTGGTACTAAATTTAATGGTGGGTAACAAAAACAAACACAGAGAGAGACAGAGAGAGACAGAGAGAGAGAGAGAGAGAGATGACAAGAGCCCTGCAATCCAATACAAGATGCGGGGTTTCTAGCATCCTTCCTTAGGTCTATCTATCCGTGCACTCAACCCCTTTGTTGTGATGGAGGCTGCACGAGACAGCTGCAGTGAAAGGGGGGCAATGATTGGCTGCCTGCTTCGGCACAGCGCGTGGAGCAGCCAACCTCTTTTGGCTACCGTGCTGTCTATGGTGCATCAGATGTGTCAAAAATCACATGTGTGTGTGTACGTGTGTGTGTGTGTGTGTGTGTGTGTGTGTGTGTGTGTGTGTGTGTGTTCTTCCAATTGGGGATGTTTATCTTGCCCTGCACCCACCGGTCTTCATTCAGACCATTAATGGCACGCAAGATGCGTGCTATGTGAATGCCACCGACACACACGGCCTACTCGTACCAGTCGATTAGTAGAATCACTGGCATAATTATGGGCTTTAACATGTGCGCAAGATCTTGTGCATGCATTTGCACCCGGGACTGTCTTTGTCCTCAGACAGTTTCCTGTCATGTGAGCGCAGATGCGTCAAGTTCCCATTATGAGCCTGGCCCAGCTTGTCCGTTTTCGGCTGGAGAAAATCTTTATAAGAGTTCGTTATAGAACAAAGGCTACTGGCAGTGGGTGGATGTGTTACATCCACCCATGGAGCTGGGCGGTCCCGCCTTCCATTAGTCTATCACTGCTGCCTTGCAGGTGGGCTATGGCTGACCAAAGGCAGGCTAAGGGAGTAAACTCCCCGAGAGACCGGGCAGTTGGAGCTCGACAGCTGTGGCAGTCAGTCCATCTAGGGTCATGCTCACCCGAACAACAAAAACTTTCCGGCGGACTGGGCGGAGGAAATCAACTATGATTCCAGAAAGGCAGTACAGCAGAGCACTGTGGAGTGAAGGGGCATGTCCGAGCACAAAAGAAGACCTGACCTTCTTTTCTTTTCACAAAGGCAGACTTCCAATGCAGTCGAAGAACTGTGTCCCCACTGAGTTGTAACGATCTACTCGTGTCACTGAACTCGGACTTCTGAGGCCAAGAGAGTGGGATTGTCCCAGTGCAACGGTTCTCTCATTTAAAAAAACCTCTCACGCACAGGTTTCGTTGTGCCTTGAAGCTGCTGCAGCCAGCAGAACCAGCTGGCGTGCCCTGACCAAGAGAGCAGTGACAAGTTTCGCGGAAGATGATTGTCGGCAGCGCCTGGCAACAGCACGAGAGCGGCGGCACAGAGCTTCATCTTCTTCTTCCGATTGGGGATGTTTATCCTGCCCCACGCCCAAAGTCTTCGTTTAGACTACTATTGGCGCACAGGATGCATGCTTTGTGAGTTTGTGTCATCCATTCCACAAGGCCTACTCGTACGGAATAGTGGAATGAGCTTTAACGTGCGCACAAGATCTTGTGCGTGCGTTCGCACACGGAACCTCGATTTTAGTTCTCATCCGAAGGACCAGGAAATAGGAGTAAAGTATCTTTCAAAAGGATACAACACCGTGACCAGCTGGGTTCGAACCAGCGCACTCGCAAACCCGTTGGATTACAAGCAGCGACTCTAACCAACCAGCCATGGCGCCTCTCACAGTGTCCCTGTCACAGCTGGTGTTCCATGTCCCCCCTGAAATCGCACGTGCGCTTCTGAGTTTGGTCTCTCCCGCGAAGCCACATGCGAATCCACCGATGAAGGCACAGCGAGAATTCCATCCTCGCACCCGAGGGACATGCATGATCTATGATAAGAACAAAGACAGGAGAATGGACCAGTAACAAGCACATCATTGCGCACAGCGAGACAGCTTTGCAGGGGAGTTTTGTTTCTGAAGATAAAATGATGATGCTTTGTCACATTATCTGCATTATATGAAGACTGTTACACTTTAATTATCATAATGAAACAGCTTAGCAACATCAGCATAATATAATTATGTAGATTCGCAACACGTACACCCTACATTTTTTGCATTTCAAAACTTTCACTGACAAGCAAATTATTGTCATTTTGGGGAATGCGATAGGTTTAGTATCACTATCAGCCTAAGATTGTTTCCATAAAACTGAAAGAAGCGACTTTGAGATTGAGGGTCGTAAACATGAGGGGGTGACGAATCTACACGTTTGCCGGAACATCTTACTTTATTGTGAAGATTTGACGCCAATAAGACACCATAGAACAATTTTCCAAGAAGGTCATAGTGTAAACGACAGATGTGAGGCTGAAATGAGGGAAGTAAAGGGGAGAGATGGGAATAGTGGACGGGGGGGGGGGGGGGGGTGAAGGGAGATGGGGGGGGGAAAGGGGAGGGAGGTAACTAATATGAAGGTTGGGTGGAAAAAACGATGGGTGAGTGTCGGAACTCCTGTAGCAAAAGTAGAGTGCCGGGGTGAAATGACGATTTAAAAAATAAAAAAATAAAGTAAAATAAACTTTAGAACTTGGGTGCGAAATGTGATACCCCGCGACACATCCCAATGTAGGCAGATGTCTCCCAACACTTGTTCATGCAGCCGCTTGTAACTGATATGAAATGCATTTTATTAATAATAATAATAATAATAAGCATTTATATGCGCTTAATCTTAAACAAGCCCTAAGCGCTTACAATAATAAACAAATAAATGAATACCCCCCCCCCCCCACAAAACAAAGACAAACAACAACAGCAACAACAACAAGCAGTAGAAAATATGAGAATGTCAAACATTTCCTCGCATACACACACACATGCACGCGCGCACACACACACACACACACACACACACACACACACACACACACACCACCACACCACACGACACACCACAACACAACACACCACACCACACCACACCACCACACAACACAACACAACACAACACAACACACGCCCGCACAAACCACACACTGCACACAAACACACGCGCAGAGAAGGGACAAAAATTACTTTCCAAAAGAAAAGAGCAGGCTACGATTTGAAGAGAGTGGTTTTGAGGGAAGACTTAAATGAAGAAAGGGAGTTGGCAGAACGGAGAGGAAGAGGGAGTTTGTTCCAAGTAGAGGAGGGCTGAAAAGAGAAGGAACGTTCACCGAGAGTCCTGGTGCGGTAACGAGGGATCTGGAGGAGAGAAGTGTCAGAAGAGGAGCGTAACTGTCTAAGAGGTGTGTAAAGGTTCAGGAGATCAGTGAGATAAGAAGGAGCAAGACCATTCAGGGACTTGTAACAGAGCAGAGAGAGCTTGTAGTCGATACGCTTTCCAACAGGTGAAGGGGGCTAGGGTTGGGTGGGGGGTGGGGGTGGAAAGTGGGGCATTGGGGGTGGGGGACGTGACGTACGTGAGTGTGTAATTGCGGAGGGATGGGCTTGTAACAAATTAACCGTTAATGTGAAAGCGAATTTTTGTTTGGTTAAATGAAGAAAGTAGAAAGTCAATCGACCTGTTCGACCGTTGAATCACAAGTCATCACCCAGTTCTCTCTTTTCATCTTTTGTCTTCCATTGTTACACAACATTCTGCGGGTTAAGACTCTCTCTCTCTCTCTCTCTCTCTCTCTCTCTCTCTCTCTCTTCTCTCTCTCTCTCTCTCTCTCTCACACACACCACACACACACACACACACACACACACACACTCTGTCATCCTTCTGTGTTCTCTGTCCTTCATCCCCCTCCCCCCCTTCCATTCCTCCCCCCCCCCCCACACCCACCCCATGCTTTCCCTCTTCTCCCCCACCTCCGCCCCACCCTTTCCAGGAGCGCCCCGCCCCTTTACGGAGGCCAGACGATTTTCCTGCCCAGCTGAGAGGATAGGAGTTGTTTTGTGTTGCTGGCTGTGACTCGCGCGTAGTGTTTCGCGCGCTGCTCTCATTCATGTAGACTGAACGTGTGTAAATAAACTTGCCCCTTCAAACGAAGTCAGACAAGGAGTACTGCCGAGGGTTGTTAGGCTAATTCGAATTCGTGTATGTGCCATGTTTTCTTTTTCCTCCCAACTTTAATCAGACTTGCAAGATTTGTTCAAAATTAAGCCATAGGCCTGCGTGCATACTTTAGGCCTGTGCGTGTGTTTACTCACAACGGCTGGATTGAGCGGCCCAATTCGCTCTCACCTCACTCGTTTATTTGGAACGTGGGGGGAAATGAATGGAAAGTAGGCTACTGTCAATGTGCTCCGTGATCTTGCGTTCTAGGCCTAGTCTACCCCACTCTTGTGGTAGGCCTAAGTTTCGCCCGTTTTGATTCTCCCCTACAGCAGACGATCAAAAAGTGAGTGATAAACATTGAGAGAGTTTCTGACGTTTCCAACCACGTAGGCCTAACAGGCGATCCAACTTCAAACCGTGAAATATTCGGACCATTTGAGCGAATCGTTTAGCCTACAACTTGAGAAGTTTTAAAAGCCCGTTTAGCCTACAACCTGATAAGTTTTAAAAGTCGACGACTGGTCTGGTGTAAATCCTACGACGGTGTTATTATTCTACCGGGCTTCTGTGTACTGTACGTGTAGGCCTTTAGTTTTAATAGGCATAGTAATAACCCAGTTTCAAATTATCAGCATAGAATTTGGAAGTGAAAGTTTTGAATCTTCAGAAACTTACTATCTGTGCCCCATTGTCTTTGGATTACTGAAAAGACTGGTGGGGTGGAAGGGAGATGGGCGGTTAGAGGGTTGAACCATGGATATCAGCGGCTGCAGAGGCACCGTGGGCGTGGGTGAGGTCTGGCATGGCTGGGGGAGTGGGGCCACGTGGGTCATCCTTGCCGTTATCCTGCTTCGTCCTCCAGCTGTTGTTGATAGTCAAGGTAAGCCCAATGGATAAGTAGGCTGACTAACTTGCTGCTACTAATGTAACACTGCCTAACGTTTTCTATCTTCCTAAAAGAGTGGGATTTGGTTGTAGGTCCAAAGTCTTTGGTAGGCCTAGCAAAACACAGCGGTGAGCAAGACGAGACAGAACAAAAGCTACAGTAAACTCACTCTCTCTCCCTCTCTCTTTCTCACCCCCCTCTCTCTCTCTCTCTCTCTCTCTCTCTCCCCTCTCTCTCTCTCCCTCTCTCTTTCTCATCCCCCTCTCTCTCTCTCCCTCACACATACGCTTGCGCGCGCACAAACACACACACACACACACACACACACACACACACACACACACACACACACGCACGCACACGCACAGAGAGAGAGAGAGAGAGAGAGAGAGAGACTTGCCTTTAATTATATTCGTGTTGTCTCTAAATTTTCGTAGGCCCGTAAGTCTTTTTGTATTTAACAGTAAAGATAGCATTAACACTTCACGTTCCATCGTGCATTCCATTGAATAGTGTATTGAAAAAGATTGCTGTCTCATGAAAAGTGTCTTTACTTTCTACTCCTTTCAGCTCTGTTTGTCTGACCTGCATTTCGCCATTGGCACACATGACAGTGTTTTGGTTTCGCTTGAACCCTGCACGGGCTCTGTTTGGGTGCGGTGCATAATTATATAGTTTATGCTCCTCTCTCTCTCTCTCGTCTCTCTCTCTCTCTCTCTCTCTCTCTCTCTCTCTCTCTCTCTCTCTCTCTCTCTCTCTCTCTCTCTCTCTCTCTCTCTCTCTCTCTCTCTCTCTCTCTCTCTCTCTCTCTCTCTCTCAACATGTTATTGGTTGTTGTTTATTTTTGTTCTTCATTGCATGTTTTATTATTGTTGTTTATTCGTTTATTCGATATTTTCGTTTACCACAGGGCTGGGTGTAAAAAAGTATGTATACTTATCTCATTACCTTGTATAAATAAAATTTCGTTCGCTCTCTCTCTCTCTCTCTCTCTCTCTCTCTCTCTCTCTCTCTCTCTCTCTTCTCTCTCTCTCTCTCTCTCTCTCTCTCTCTCTCTCGCATCTCTCTCTCTCTCTAAAGCATGGTGTAAAGAAGCTTGAGATTATCCGTTTACCCTCATTAAACATTCGTATTCTCTCTCTGTCTGTCTCTCTCTCTCTCTCTCTCTCTCTCTCTCTCTCTCTCTCTCTCTCCTCTCTCTGTCTCTCTCTCTCTCTCTCTCTCTCTCTCTCTCTCTCTCTCTCTCTCTCTCTCTCTCTCATGAATCGTCGCCTGCCAACCGGGAAGATGAGTGGGTGGGGGTCAATCCAGGTCATCATTATTACACAATGCCCCTCCCCACCTCCCCCTACCACCCCCCCCCCAAAAATCATCCCATCTCCTTCTTTCTCACTTTCTCCCCCCCCCCCCCCCCCCCCCCCCCCTGTGCATGGTCCCTCTTACGCTAGCTCACACCACAGCTTGCAGCAGGCTGCAGAGAGGAGAGAGAGAGAGAGAGAGAGAGAGAGAGTCCAATTCAAGAAAAACAGACAAATCGACAGTCAGAGAGAGAGAGAGAGAGAGAGAGAGATGGTGGGTCAGAGAAACGTTAGAGAGACTGACTGGTTGGTTGGCTGAACGAATGAATCAATGAATGGCAGAGAGTCCACATACATGGAGAGACGGACACATCGATACTCTGTGGAAAGTGCGTGTGGGGAGGAGGAGGAGGGGGAGAGAAAGAGAGTCCGGGAAGGGGGAGTGGGGGTTTCAAACAAACGTATGCAGGGTAGGAGAGGATGGGAAGAGAGTACAGGTAGAGAGAGGGGGGGGGGGGCAGGAGGGAGGGGACGCATGAATACAAAGTTCAGCACATCTGGTTTCCTCCTCACTAATGATCGGCACCGTTAGTTTCTTAGTTAACCACTACTAGTGTGAGCTCCAAGCTTCCATAGCAGAAGCCACACACACACACACACTACACTACACTGCGTTAAATAATCAGGGATGCAGATTTTTTGAGAAAAGACAGATCGATTAATGAGCGTGTCTCTCTTTATTCGCCAAATGATGGTGTGCAAAAATGCGCGCTCGCATGTGTGCGATTCTCTGTGTGTGTGTGTGTGTGTGTGTGTGTGTGTGTGTGTGTGTGTGTGTGTGTGTGTGTGTGTGTGAGAGTGTGACAGAGTGTGTGTGTGTGTGTGTGTGTGAGAGAGAGAGAGGGAGAGAGGGAGAGGGAGAGAGAATCGGAAAACATAGGGGGGGGGGGGAGGTACGGGTGGTTGGAGGGATATTCAGA
>CM065690.1:49636529-49644029 GCA_017654935.2 Phymorhynchus buccinoides
AGAATCGGGAGAGCGCGTCACTCTCAGAGCAGCACCAACGGGAAACGGGGCCTTATAACTCCGCCGTTTCTTAACCGAATCGCTTCAAATTTGCTGTACTCAGCGTTACCAGTACTTGGCGTTACCGTTACTAGGCGTTACCAGTACGGTGCATTGCCAGTACTAGGCGTTGCGCTAGTATAAAAACCTATTCAGTTACGTGCTGTTTTGATACGTTTGTATGTACTTACGTGCTGTTTTGATGCGTTCTTATGTATGTGTACAGCCGACACATTCCGATTTCGGAGTAGCTCGGCGATGCTGCGAAGGGACTTTGCAGCCTTTCGGCGTTGCACTTGTTCAGATTTGTCATTGAAGTTTGGGCAATAGAGCGAAACGTGTTAAGGCATTGCCGTCGGTATTGTGCGTGTCTCTGTGGGAAATGCCTCAGGTGGAAAGTCTCATGATGTTTATTGCATACACAGTGCAGTTTGCTGGAAATGTGTATAGTGTGTGTGTGTGTGTGTGTTAGTGTGTGTGTGCGTTCGTGCATGCGTGTATGCATATGTATATGTGTGGGTGTATGGCTATGCGTGCACGTACGTGTCTCTGTGTGTGTGTGTTTGTGTGTACACGCAGGGCTCCCAATCGTCCCGCAAAACAAGGGGTCCCAGGGACTCCTTCATTTACTGTATAGAGGGTCCTAGAGGAGGGATAGAGGGTCCCAATGACTGCGAATTATATACGAATGCTAAAAATATTTTTGATAGTGCATCCCTGGGACCCCCCTGCACATTCTTTTAGAGGGTCCTCTAGAATTATGGTACTTCATAGACCCCCAAATGGGGGTCCCTGAGAGCCCTGACGTGTCTGTGTGCACGTGTGTGTGAATAAATGCTATTTATATGTGCATCTGTTCAAGCATGCTTGCATGTGTGTGCATGTGCGTGCGTGCGCGCACCTGTTTACTAAAAAATATTACACTGCTTGTCAGCCACATTAACAGTTGGTTGAATGTTATTCATCTTAATAATAATTTTTTTAATTTATTATTGTGACGCTTTAACTCTTACGAACCCAACGTCCCCCTTTTCTCTGCACCCAGAGTACATCGCCAAAGGATGCCCCGGCGGCACCCCAGACTCGGACCCAGTGGAGGTCACTCTGACTTGCCCCGAAGGGAAGGTGATCTCCCTTGGCGAGGCCAAGTTCGGACGCAACAAATTCGGGGCTTGCACCATCACGGAAGAGGACTGCTTGGACGACACGGATGCCTTTGAGGCTTGCAAGGGTCGCCACAACTGCACGGTCCACTTTGACAAGCCTTTCTCCCCGAGCTGCGGCTATGCCACGTTCATCACCGTCACCTACGATTGTGAGCTAGGTAAGAAGATGTTTTGTTTGGTTCTTATCGGTTCTGAATGGGTTAAAGATCCACCAGATCACGTGTCAAAATCACGGGTTTCGTGGGTTTTCCCTCTTATAGCTGGTAGGAAATCTTGTTTTGGCCAGGTTTTAATCCCATGCAAATGCTCCCAAATTGAAAACGAAACATCATTTTAAAGAGCAGCCTCAATTTCAAGTTGGGGGCGCATGTATATGGGTCACAGCTACCCAGAAAAAAACAAGCGACTTGATCGTGGCGGGTCAGTGTATCTTTAATTACTTTTTTTGGTTGTCTTGTTAAATCTGAGGATTCGTCCAATGTGAACTACGACTGTCAGCTAGGAGAGAAGGTGTTTTGGGACTGAATGGGTTAATTGTTTCTGTTGTCTTGTTAAATCTGAGAATTCATCACTATGGCTGTCAGCTAGGTGAGGTTTCTTTGGGGGGACTGAATGGGTTAATTGTTTCTGTTGTCTTGTTAAATCTGAGAATTCATCACTATCGCTGTCAGCTAGGTGAGGTTTCTTTGGGGGGACTGAATGGGTTAATTGTTTCTGTTGTCTTGTTAAATCTGAGAATTCATCACTATGGCTGTCAGCTAGGTGAGGTTTCTTTGGGGGGACTGAATGGGTTAATTGTTTCTGTTGTCTTGTTAAATCTGAGAATTCATCACTATCGCTGTCAGCTAGGTGAGGTTTCTTTGGGGGGACTGAATGGGTTAATTGTTTCTGTTGTCTTGTTAAATCTGAGAATTCATCACTATGGCTGTCAGCTAGGTGAGGTTTGTTTGGGGGGACTGAATGGGTTAATTGTTTCTGTTGTCTTGTTAAATCTGAGAATTCATCACTATGGCTGTCAGCTAGGTGAGGTTTCTTTGGGGGGACTGAATGGGTTAATTGTTTCTGTTGTCTTGTTAAATCTGAGAATTCATCACTATGGCTGTCAGCTAGGTGAGGTTTCTTTGGGGGGACTGAATGGGTTAATTTGTGTTTGTTAAATCTGAGGATTGCTTTGGATTGCTTCTTGTGGTTGGGGTGAAGGACCTTTCACTTAACCCGCAGTAAAGTGCCAGCACGGTTAATGGCAGTTAGCGAACAGTCGTGGGGCGAGGTGTGATTTGAACGTAACACAATACCCACCAGATTTACGTCCCCTTGACAGCAACGAAACTGTGGCAAATTCCAAGCGTTTGGCAAGCTGTTCACCCTTACGCTAGGGCCTACTTGTACTTCTTGCCTGACTCCTTTCATAGCCATTGAACCAGACTGCTTGCCTTGATCATAAATGTCGATTTCGTTGACCACTGTTTAGGAGGTACAGTGGAACCTCCCTTATAAGACCTTCAAAAATCATCCAAAATGAGGTCTTATAAGGGAGGGGTCTTATAAGGGAGGTAATTTTAATACTGACAAAGAAGGGCAATGTCTCAGAGAAGTAGGTCTTATGTGGGAGGGAGTCTTATAATGGGAGGTCTTATAAGGGAGGTTCCACTGTATTAGCTTTAGTACCAGCAGTAGAGTGTACCAGCTGTTAGTAGACCTTAGGAGGTTGCTTTTCTGCTCGGCTTGGGGAGAAAGAAATTCGCTTTGAAAAATTGCTAAAATGTATAAATAGGTGCCCATATTCTTGTGTAGCCTCGATGTCAGGCCAATCAATAGTAATGTCTTGAATTCAGGCCAGTAGCATAGATCTGTCTTGGATAGGGCAACGCAAGCACACGTGAAAATGTAGAAAAAAAGTGTCTTTTTAGATTGCGAACACTTCCATCCCACCATCCACCTACTAAATGTTTCGTACTCTACACACACGCGCGCGCACGCACACACGCACACGCACACGCACACACACGCACGCACGCACGCACGCACACGCACACACACACACACGCACGCACGCACACATACACACACACACTGTGACACACACACACACACACACACACACAATCGCACGCACTAACGCACGCACATTCAGACATTACAGCTCCACCCATCCATCCATCCATCAATGCAGACGTCTCCTTCCCCATTTAGTCGCGTGTCACCCAATCCAATTTTGATGGTTGCCATTTAGCAAGTGTGTGGGAAATGGGTTAAACTGTGCTAGAGTTGGTTCGCGAAACTAATTGATTGCTGGACGCCAAAAGAGCTGGGACAATTCTCTTTTCAATACAATGCAGACTTAAAATGCCAACACCAAAGTAACGTACTCAGTTTTCAATAGAAATTCTTGTCGACTGGCAATTCTTTTTTTTTTTCCCTCAAGAAAGCTTTACAGATTGAACATTAGTGTGAACCCGGTCTTTGCCTGGTGGCCTTAGGGGTAGGCCTAAGCACTTCGTGTATTCCCAGCTACCCCACCCCCACCCCTTTTCTTGGCCCTCCTCCTCCGACTTGGATTGTCTACCTGCCAGCCAGCATCCGCGAAATGTCGAATAATGAACAAGGGCGTTGCTGAGCGGCAGACATGTCCGTCACCAGCAATGCCACGCACTTGCGACACCCCGTAGAGTGTCACATCCTGACACAAAATTGGAAGGGATTCTGTCTTCTAGTTCACGAGATACAGCTTGAATAAAAAAACATATAGCGCAAAGAAGGAAATTTCGGGTTTCAAGGTCACACTTCAAGGTCAAGGTCAGCATGGTGATAATTTATGCTCGGATGTTTTCTTCTCTAGGGTATACAGTACCACACACAATCTGAAGCGCTTCTGTCAAGTACCAATGTGGAAAATATGGCTTAAAACCCAATGTGTAGACCCCTACCACTTTCAAGGCCTACTGATCGCCCGGACCGTGACCTTGACCTTGATCGGTATGCCACCATCAGAACGGGCATAAGCCAAAGTACCTTCATGCCAAATTTGAAGACTCTAACACTAACGGTGTGGGAGTTATGGCCCCTGAAAGATTTTTCGGTTTTCAAGGTCGTACGCCAAGGTCAAGGTCACGACGGCAAAATGGTTTACGCGGATGCCTTCCTCTCATGGTGACACACCAGCACACAAAATTTGACGTGATTCGGTCAACCCGTTCGAAAGATATCCTTGGGACAGACAGAAGGAGAAAAAAATGACCCTCCGATTTTCAGGCTCCAGCGATCTTTTTGACCTTGACCTTGACCTTGATCGGTATGCCATCATCAGAACGGGCATAAGCCAAACCACCTTCATACCAAGTTTCAACATCCTATGTTGATCGGTGCCCGAGATATGGCTAAAAATAGATTTTCGGTTTTCAAGGTCGTACGTCAAGGTCAAGACGGCAAAATGGTTTGCGCCGATCTCTTCCTATTAAGGAGGCACACCTTCACACAAAATTTTGACGCGATTCGGTCAAGCGGTTCGGGAGATATCCTTGGGACAGACAGAAAAAAAACAAGAAAAACAAACAAACAAACAAACAAACAAACAAAAAAAAACCAGCCCATCGCAATAGTCCGTCTTGGTGACGGACTAATTATAAACTTCTATAACAGGACAAAGGGAAGTAAGGGAACACACCTAGTTAAAACAACCAGCCTGAGGCTAAGGTTTATTGCTTAAAAAACAACAACCATGATAGACGATGTTGCACGTCTTTGATTCGCTACACACATGCGCGCGCACGCATGTGCACACATGCATGTGCACGCACTCACACACATGCATGTGCACGCACTCACACACACATACATGTGTGCGCACGCATGCACACACACACAGTGACACACACACACACACACACACACACACACACACACACACACACACACACACACACACACACATCTCATCAACATGTAGTCTACAAGCAGGAACTTGCACACTTGCAGTGGACACACCTAAGCAAGTGCTTTTATGTGGTGTGTGTGTGTGTGTGTGAGAGAGAGAGAGAGAGAGAGAGAGAGAGAGAGCGAGAGCGAGAGCATGATGACCCAGCTTTCTCTCACAGTTGAGAGCCTCTTCTACAGAACTATGCACATTGTATAACAGACTGATGACAGAAGCTTGTTGCAAGCAGCAGCCAACCCTCTTTGTGGCAAGCTAGTAAACTAAGGCCTCAGGCTCCCAAGAAAACACAGACAACAATAACAGTTAAGGACCAGTCGTTCATTTTTCTCTATTTTCTATGTCTAGCCATGTTGAAGTAATGTTAAATGTTGTGAAAATGGGAGCTTATTTAAGGCACGACAAATGGATACATGCAGTGGAAACGGCTCATGTCACATTCAAAAGTGAACACATTAGCAATGTTACAGCACTGTACACACTTGCTAATGAGCAACTTAGGACGATGATTTGACCGCCAGGGGGCAATCAAACCAGAGAGAGGGAGATGAGTCCCTCCCTCTTCTCTCTCTCTCTCTCTCTCTCTCTCTCTCTCTCTCTCTCTCTCTCTCTCTCTCTCTCTCTCTCTCTCTCTCTCTCACTACGCCCAACTAAGAATATCACGCTCTAAGCCCCTACTGGTTTGATTGCCCCCTGACGGTCAAATAATCGCCCTAAGTTGACCATTGTCCCTAATGAACAGTACGTTGAATCAGAAGGCATTTGTTGTTGTTGACGCACCCTGGCTAAAAAGACTCCAGGGATCATCCAGCCGAAGCACTTGAACACTATGGTACAAATGCATCAGATAGGGATGAGAACATTACGTGCGTAGCCGATTTTGATTACCCCGCCACGTGGGCAGCCACACTCCAACTTCGGGGGGGGGGGGGGGGGGGTTTGGAGACTGATTATGTTATGCTAGGAGCTGGTCATGGCTAAAGACATTCCCGGCATAACTATGCATAGCATAACAACATTTTGATGTAGCCTTGGTGTTCTATCCTATGTCAATAATGATCCTACAGCCTTAATTAAGCCAAGGAGTGAGAATGCATTTGAAGTCCATGATTTAGCAAAACATCCCTATGTTCTTTTGCTCTGTAAATGAGCCTGGGGTGTTCAACAGATGAAACTGGAGTTGCACGTGCAAGTCTACACATCTGGTCATGAACTGCGCTCATTTTGGTGGCCAAATAAGCCCCCATTTCCTCCAAATTTAACATCCCTTCAACATGCCTCAATAGTAGAGCGAATTGAGCCACTGGTCCCTATCTTTTGTTTACGTCTGTACAGTGTTTAGTTGTAGTTGAGTCTGCAGCTGCTGTACTGCACCGAACAACAACCTTCTGTAGCGTTATTAGAGGTTCATAGTTTGCATTCAGCCTGGGTGTAGTGTGTGTGTGTGTGTGTGTGTGTGTGTGTGTGTTTGTGTGTGTTTGCATGCATGTGTGCGTGCGTTGTGTGTATGTGTGTGTGTATGACGCGTGCGTGTGTATCAGTGTATGTGTGAGTGTGTGTGCATATGCCTGCGTGCGTGCGTTTGTGTATTATGTGCATTTGTGTGCATGTGTGCATGTTTACCAACCGTGATCGTAGAGAGCGGATTGGTAATGTTTTCACTCGTGTCTGAGGTGGTGTTTGTATGTATGTATGTATCCTCTCTAGCGTTTGAACGGATGGACTTAGGGTGCTCAAATTTTGCATGCGGGTAGGTAGTAGGAAGAGCTAGGCCAAGTTCGATAATGAAGGTTATGGGTCAAAGGTCAAGGTCACTGGAGCCGAATAACGCTGCCGCGCGGTTGGTGATTTAGCGTCTTAACACTCTAGTTATGTATGTGTGTGTTTGCATACGCATGTGTGCGTGCATGTGTATGTGTAGCAGTAGTAGTAGTAGTAGTAGTAGTAGTAGTAGGCATAAGTGGTCATGGAGAGTGACTAAAGTATAATTATTGTAGCCTGTGTTTGTCTGTCAGCCTGTTTTATGATTGTACAGTATTTGTTTATGTCTGCTTGTTGTAGTTTCTCAGAAATGTTCTCTCTCTCTGTGTCCCTGTCTCTCTTTTTCTATATCTGTCTTTGCATGTCCGCCCCCCCTCCGTAACTGTATCATATATGCCCGTGTGTCTATGTATCATCCAAGACTTACTGAAAATACATTTCTAAGAATTTTCTTTCCTTCTTCTTCTTCTCGTACATCAGAGGGACACCCCACATCCAATATGGAGGCGGCCGTATGTTGCAGGTCCTCCAGGCTTCCAAAGAGCTTCTGGGCCACAGAGACGTGGTCTGGCCAGGTCTTTTTTACTTATCTTTTTAAACTTT
>CM065690.1:49649029-49657177 GCA_017654935.2 Phymorhynchus buccinoides
AGGCTTACGGGATATATATTCATATGGCATGCAATCTTTCTTTCTCCAATACATATGAATGACAGCAGAGGTGAAGCCTATCTGTTCTCTCTTTACTTATCTGTCCTTTCTTTATTTGTCTTTCCCTAACGTCTTTCTGCTTTTTGTTAAGAAATTAGACTTATAGTTATCTATAGGGTATAGATTCATATGGCATGCCATCTTCCTTTTTCCACTATGAACAACTCAGGTGAAGCGTATCTGTTCTCTCTTTACTTGTCTGTCCTTCCTTTATTTGTCTTTCTGCTAGTGCTAAAGAAATAAGGCTTAAGGGATATATATTCATATGGCATGCAGTCTTTCTTTCTCAAATACATATGAATGACAGCGGAGGTGAAGCCTATCTGTTCTCTCTTTGCTCGACTGTCCTTCCTATATATTCGTCTTTCCCTCTTTTGTCTGTCTGTCTGCCGTTGCTGCGTGACCCTGTGACCCCCAGACTAACGAGGGCCCACCTGCCTTTTGTGACCTCTGGGAAGTAATCTCCCCTTGTGGGCCAGTGCGGCTGGGTGGGGGTAGATGGTTAGGCTAGATGGTGGATGGGTAGCTCGAGTGTGGGTGGGGTGGGGTGGGGTGGGAAGGCAGTGTGGTATGGGAGGAAGGATATGGTTTGTATGTTTGTGAAAACAGAAAAACCTATAACCACGGTGATCATACATCAATTTGACTGGCTGGCTCAAAGCTGCTATTTCCGTCACTTGCAAAAGTGAAGCTTTGCTGGGGGGGCCCCCCCCCCCCCCCCCCCCCCCCCCCCCCCCAAATATTCTTACTGCATATACTTAGTAAAAAAAAAAAAAACTTTTTGCCTTTCTCGGGTAAGGAGTATGTAGCGTTAGGACAAGGTTAGGGTTAGTTTTCAGAAACATTTTTTTTAAGTGACTTAAATGGCCGCTTGCCGTCATCAAATCAAATGACGTATGGTCACTGCGCACAGTTAATCAAAAACGGCCACACACATAATGTTCTCATCCCTGGCTGGTGCATTTGTACCATAGTGTTCAAGTGTTTCGGCTGTTCGGATGATCCCTGGAGTCTTTAAGCCAGGATAAGACAACAACAACTGCGCACAGTTCTATGTGTGAAACCACATCTAATTCTACTCTGACCTCGATTCAGATCATACTAGGGATTTAGCCAGGTTTTTATTTAGTTTTTTTGTTTTTAAATTACCTATCTGCAATTGAGAGTTGTATGTCTTTGTAGATTTATTACTTACGCTGTGTGTAGTGCATTTAGAAAGCGATGTCTAGATCTACTGCTCTTTTTTGTTCCACACACCTAATTTTCTCTTCTTTGTTCCAGCGACCTAATTTCCCCATATTTGTTCCAGCGACCTAATTTCCCCATATTTGTTCCAGCGACCTAATTTCCCCATATTTGTTCCAGCGACCTAATTTCCCCATATTTGTTCCAGCGACCTTATTTCCCCATATTTGTTTGTTCCAGCAAACTACTTTTCCCCTCCTTTTTGTTCCAGCGACCTAATTTCCCCTTCTTTTTGTTCCAGCGACCTAATTTGTTTTGTTTCCCCGTCTTTTTCATTCCAATGTCGTTGTTTTCACTCCATTTTTGTTCCAGTGACTTACTGATTTTCTCATATTTTTTAAATTTTTATTTTTGTTTGTTCCAGCGGTGCGGAGCTCTCCGACGACGAAGAGAAAAAATCGGCAGCCTGCAGTAGCTTCCTGCCCTGCATGCGAACGGAGACAGGCGAGGAGGAGGAGAACCGAGGCTCCTCCAAACCCCGGCAGGACGAAACCGCCTCCCATGACGACGGCAGCTCGGACCACCAGGACGGAGGAGCCAGCAACAAGCGCAAACGGAAACACCGGGGGCGAGGGGGGTGGGCCGACAAAAACCAGAACATGTCGCCGCGCCTGGCTCCGGTCGGCCAGGAAGACGAAGACGAAAGTCCCGTTCCGCTGGCTCAGCCGGCCGTGCGGGCGAGCGTCTACAGCGAAGCGGAGGCCCCCCTCGCCGGGGGCGGTTCGTCGGCGAGGAGTTCCGTCGCTATGGAGACCGTTGCCGGGGTGAAGAGACACAGCAGCGGCGCCGCTCGCTCCTACGCTGCCGGCAACGATCTCGTCAAGGAGCAAGGAGGGGGAGGGGAGAATGATTTCAACAACAGAGGGGGAGGGAGTGGGAGACAGACTCAGGGGAGGGGAGGAGCACGAGGAGTTTCCAACGGAGGTGACCACAACGTGTACACCACCAGTTTTTCCACCCCCCACGAGGACAGACCCCCTGCCCCGAATTGGCTCCAGAATGTCGTCCCTGCCGACAAACGCACGGCCAAGGTTCCCAGGCAGCAGCATCGCCAGTTTGATGCAGTGGCCGTGCCCAACACTGAAACGTTCACATCCTGCTAATAATAACACGCTGGCTGTAGCCTTGCGTGCACGCTCTTCAAAAGGCTGTCGCGTCTCATCAATGATCACAAATTGTAGGTAGGTAGTTCAGCCTAGGCCTCACGGCCTATTAAACGTCCCCTCAATATCAAATGACTTTGTTTTTGTTTTCAATTGGTCTGAGCAAGTTTTTCAAAAAACCAAATCAATCAAAATCACAAAAAGGTGTCTGAAATTTAGGAAAAAATATCCAGAAGATTTTTAAAAGTATTAATATTTTGTGCAAACTTAATGTTAGTGTCAAGATCATTCCAGTAAACAGCAACTCTGTTAGTAAAATAAAATTTTCGGTAAAGGTCAAGATGTGCCACCCCCCCTACCTATCTCGGTGAATTCTATTTTTCCGTTATTGCCTTTCTTACCATACATAAAGCTGTATTTTAGGAACATTTTGAACTAATAACCTTTTTGGAATACTAACCCTAACCCTAACCCTATAAGACGGAAAAACGCAACGCAACTGTGACAAATCGCGGTGTACTGCAGTACAAGTGGGGGGTAGGGTTAGGTTTAGGGCTAGGGTTTTTCCTTTAGTTAGCTATGTTCCTAAAATACAGCTGTATGTATGGTAAGAAAGGCAAAAACGGAAAAATAATTAAGGGGGGGGGGGGGGGGGGGGGGGTGGCACATCTTACCTTTACCAAATTTTCTTTTTAGTGCAATGTTTAATAATAAAAAATTGTGCTTTGATGCTGACTTCAACTTTTTATTCATTGTTTGAATCATAAACTACTGGTGGGTAAACTCACTTGTTTAGCTCTCTGCATGGAAATTATCTTTTTTTAACTTCTGCTGCTGCACAAAAGACACCATTTTCACTTCTCTGTTTGTACTTTTATAAAATACTAGACCGGCTTATATGTAGGTAGGGGCATAAAACTTAGTCCACAAATTCAAAGACACACAAAAACATTGGCAGCTTATGCAAAACATTTAAACAAACAAATAAAAACTTTAAAATAAACAGAGATTTTGGTGGATCAGCACTGAAGGTTTTTCCAGTCTAATCTAGGCTTTAACCCTTTCGCCGCCAGCCATTTTTCAGCCCAAAATACCATTAAACTTAACGGGGTAGAGAAAAAAAACATTTCTGCAATGCTGCGAATTCCTCTGTGACATGTTAGGCATAATATCCCTACATCCCCAAATTAGAAAATAGGGTCCTGATTTGATGCCTTTTAGTGACATTGTGGTCCAAAAATGCGACATTGTCCGTGAAAGGGTTAAATTGGAACAGCAAAATGAGCCCTGCCAGACTTGCAGCTACAGGCCTGTGACTTTGTCCTCGCATTATGAACAACATCGGGAAGGGAACGGAACTGCAGCTTTGCTCCCATGCAATGGATTGGTGCTACATTTGTCCCCGGAGTTCGCTGTTGTAAAACATGGTGGATGTCAACTGTTGGCTATTGTGTGTAGTGTACTGAATGTTGTGGGGAAAGAACAGGATCGTCTTTTTTCAATTTTTAGTGTATTTTTCATTACTATAAATATTGTTGGTTTTTGTTCCATTACGTAATCAGGATTTAACACGAGGAAGTTTGTCTCTTTTTCATCCACCGTTGCTTGTGTGTAAATGTTTTTATACTGTCAAATGTAGTTTTACCTGCGTCATTTTCTGTATATTTTCTATTTTCCAACATCTTTTTACCTTCACTTTTCCATACTGTTCAATCATAAACGAAACGGAGAAAACAGGACATGTGTATAAATGATTTTGAAACAATTTTTTTGTGCTTTTTTATGGTTTGATATTTTATTATCCATCAGGATTTTGAACCCTCTAGGGCCTTATGACTTAAATATTTTTGAAAAAGCTTCCCAATTTTTTTTTTTTATTACAGAAAATTGTCCAAGGAACCAAGGCAGCAGAGGAGTGGTGTTACTGCTTTTTTGTCTACTTGTTTTCAAGTAATCTTATTTTGTCTTCCTTTTTGTGCACCTTGACATGAATTTTTGAAAATGTCGATTTGAAAAAAGAATCCATTGTTTGCTTGCATATTCATAAATTGTTTGTGTGTTTGTGAGAGTATATGTCATGTGTGTGTGTGTGTGTGTGTGTAAATGGAGTGAGTTTTATTTATTAACTTTTCTCCCAGATCTTAACAGAATCTCTTAATCATTTATCGCATGTTAGTTGATTGATTACTTTTTTTCAAATTCCAAATAATAGAAGCAGCTATTCTGCTGTCTTGTAGTTATAGTCAAGCAAGACAAATACAAACTTATATATTGGTGCACTCATACATTTAGTTAATCAATTAGATTATCACAAAAACATTAATTTTGATGACACGATTCCATATTACACGGTACTTTTGACAAACACAGGGCATTTGTAGACAGGTGAATTTAGACATTCCACAGTTAAGCAGCTATGAAATCCATGGTATAAATCAAGGCTTGTTTCTGCTCCGACTCCTGATGAGCTAACAATCAAAACTTTTGTTCTTCCTACTACGTCTGCTCAGTTAAACGATACAGTCGTGTGAGGAATCTCTTGTAAAGTGCATTTCGAGGCAATGGTCGAACGTCAAATATTTATTGCAAAATGTCGTTGCTTCAATGGCTTTGCTGTTGTATATTTGTCTGTTTGCTTGTCTTCAACAAATGTCAATCAAGTTCCTTTCACTAGATTTTGATAGCATTTTGTTGAGAGTTAGTGTATCACCCAAGGAGCAGTTCTTTAAGTTTTGGAGTTACTTTCAGTCATATTCAAATACAGATGGGTTTTTTAATAGTTTTTGTATTTATTGATTTATCTTTATCTTTAATTAACCACAGAAATAATTATTTTTTACACAGCTATCCGAAAAGCATAAATGTTATGTAGGCAGCTCAAGAAGATGTAAGCGAGGTTTTCATGAAATGTGTGTATTACACAAATAAGAACTATCCCTACAATTTTTATTTGGAGTTAACTTATAACTGTTTGAAAACATGATTGTTTTTGTTTTAGTTCTGCCTTTGTGTAAGCATTGAAAACAGTAACAGAAGTCCTAATAACCTTTCAAAGCGACCATTTCATCCACTGTATAATTTTATTTTATGGGGGGGGGGGGGCATGAATTACAGAGAAAACGTATTTTGTTGGTGGATGGAGGTGTGCTATTTTAAAATATATCCTTATTTTGTTCTTGGTTTTTTTAATAATTTATTTAGGGGGAGGGGATGTTGCTTTGTTCTGGGTTTTTTGTTGTTACACAGAACTTATAAACTGTTAGAACATATGCAAGATTTGCCACTTTTCTCTGTTGAAGTATAGTATACCACAATTGCTTTTGATTCCAACTCAGTTTGGTATTTTGATTTAGTGCAAGCTTTCACTGTTAGCGAAATAGCAATTGAAGAAGAAAAACTTTTATTTAAATGGTCTACATTCTAATATGATATTTTTGATAACATTCTTGCCCATTACAGCCCTGTGATTGAGTCTTTTCTTTGTCCTGTGGCCATTTATGCAAGTAATGTTGCTCTTTTAAGACAAAAATCAGGAAAGTATTAAAATGAAAAACATTAGATTACCAGAAAAGTGCTTGTCAACATTGTGAAAATTAAGGACACCCTCAACCGTTTTAAATCTCCAACTGTACATCCTCTTGTGTGTGTTTTTTATTTGTCCCCTTTTTAAAAAAAATTCCAAACTTGTTGAAAACAAACAAAATTTCTTACCAAAAAAAGCATAGCAGTAATATTTTATGTCTATGTCTATACACCAAAGTTTACATGACTCATGAGAGGTTACAGTTCATGAGTCAGTACATAATTATGAGTACGCTATTTATAGCATTGTCTGTTTTTCATGTACACATTACCCAGATGCTTACATATTATTGACAGTTTGCTTTAATCTTTAAAGACACACTGACACACCACGATTAAGTCCTTTTGGTTTTTTTCTGGGTAGCTGTGACCCATATACATATGTCCCCAACTTCAAATTGAGGCTGCTTTTTAAAATGATGTTTCGTTTTCAATTTAGGGACGTTAGTATGGGAGTCAAACTTGGTCAAAACAAGATTTCTTACCAGCTATAAGAGGGAAAACATGTGGAACCCGTGATTTCGACATGTGACCTGGTGGGTCTTTAAGAATGTTACCTCCACCCCCACTTCCCAAACTACCACCACCCCCCCTTGGACCCCCACCCCCTTTGCCCCCATTACCCACCCCCTTTTTCAACAAAGGACTAGTTTTACCACCCGGTGGCTTTGGTGCTGCTAGTTGCGTGTGTGCCTCCGTAGATTTGCTAGCTTATTATATATATCATCATGAACCGGCCATAATTTAATTTTTTTAATTCAAAACCAGTTGAATTTACCAGCAAGTGCATTCTTTCTATGATGTATTTATTATGACTAGCTTTTATAAACCAAAAAATGTCACTGCTAATGAATTTGGAAGACTTCAAACTTTGATTTGATAGTGTTTGCATGATCGTATCGTCCAGTATCTAGTTATCGCATGGATGCAAATTTCTTAAGAATTCAGCCCCGTGTATGTGAAGCAGTGCTTCGCTCTTGTTTAAAAGCATATATTTCACTTGCTGTTATCGTTATTAGTTCTGTCTCTCTTTGTTTTTCCATTTCTAGTTTAAACTTATCATATATTTTATTTTTGGGGGGATGGGGCTTCTTTAGTGTGTCTGACATTAAATGACTCAATTAACCCTTTCACCGCCAGCCATATTTCAGCCAAAAACTTCCATTAAGTTTACCTGGGTAGAGAACAAAATCCATCTGCAGTATTGGGGATTGTTCTGTGACAGATATAAAATGTCTATCCTTACTTCCCGAAGCTAAAACAATAGGGTCTTTGGATAATAAACCCAAATTTGATGCCTTTTACTGACATAGGTGTTAATTCACTGGTGCTAAAATGCGACTTTGGCGGTGAAAGGGTTAAGATGTGAAGTCTATAAGGAGAAAGTATGCGAGTCTGTGTCTGAAAGTTATACGCTGTCATTCATTTTTTGCATTCCCAAATGCAGCTGTCGTTTTTATTGCAAAAATGGACAATGTAATCCTAGAAAGAAAAAACAAATGTTTGCCTATGATGTGTAAACACACACAGATAAAATATACACACTGTAACACATGTATGCAGGTCAGTGGTCACACACACACACACACACACACACACACAATTAATAAATTAGATATAAGAAAACATGAAAGCGTCAGTAACACCTATTAGTTTCAGACCAATAATATCAGCATAAAAAAAGTTTGGTTTGTGAGATTATACACTGAGCGATTTGGTCACCATATTTACGGACTACAAGGCGCACGTAACCTGATTATAAGGCACAAATTCAGATTTTGTTATTATAGTTGTTTTTTACTATATTATAAGGCGCAGGGGTCTCAGTCTGGGAAAAAAAGTATCGCCTTATAGTCCGTAAAATATAGTAATAAAATGTGATGCAGCACAGGAAAACAAGGCTAAAGTCGGGCAGTCACAAGAGAGAGAGAGAGAAAGAGAGAGAGATTTGATTGATTGAAATTTTTTTCAAAATAAACTATTAGAGATAGATGAATTCTGGTTTTTGCCTGTTAATCTTTCTGAAAATATGAATAAGTCAAAAGTGATCATTTACGATGTTAGCCTGGTTTTCCTGTGCTGCATCACAAATTATAAACTGAATGAACAAACCAGATCTACGACTAACATTTGGAAACAAAACTACAACTCAGTTAAA
>CM065690.1:49657677-49682677 GCA_017654935.2 Phymorhynchus buccinoides
GAACTGAAAATAATGCTCTTTAATTCTTGATGACTACTCATTTTCAGTGAATGTTATTTGATGGCTTAAAGAATAAAACTACACATTTTGCACCAAAACTACTCATTTCAGCTATCCAGACTACTCAAGACTTGTGTAAGGGGTAAACAGGTCTGTATTTGTGTTGTAGGTACTGAACAGATTATGATTGTTGTTCTTGTTTGGTTGTTTTTTTAACAGATTTTGCGTTCAGACATGAACAGCAAGCTGTTTGACGACCTTTTGGCATTTGTGGGTCGGAGTCAGCGCAGATCTGAACAGCCAGGGTCAGTCAGGGAGATCCCTGCAGCCGCCCTCATCACAGGTCAGTGCATGTCTGACATGGATGTGAAAGTACCGTAAAAGCTGGTCTATAAAGTATAAGAACCACCTGTATGTAAGCCGCATCCCTTAAATTGACAGAATATTAGGTATTTATTCACATATAACTTTATAAGCCGCATCAGTTTATAAGCTGCAAAGAAAATAATATTTGCAAAAAGGTGTCAAAGTTAATGCAAAAAGCAGTAGATTTTGCCTGCCTTATTACAGATAATGAACACATGTGCACATTCTCCTATTACAACATGTCAGAATGTGATACTCTTATGACACTTTCAGCATGGGATTTGAATCAATGTATTGTCAAAACCAACTCTGAGAGCTGTGAAGAAGCTCAAAATGGACTGGAGAATGTGGCTGGAAACAATTTGAATTATGCTGATAAATATAGAATTAAAAAAATCCACAGATAAGCCGTATCAGTCTATAAGCCGCATGGGCCAAAGTTGAGGAAAAAAGTAGCGGCTTATAGTCCGCATTTTACGGTTGTTCAGTTCAGGCATTCTCCTGAAATCAGGATTGAAAAAGCTGATAGAAAGAGTCTTCAGGATTGGCCATCTTGTCATCCAGAACCACAGTCTTATGAAATCAAACATTTCTACCAAAATTGAGGGCTGATTAACCCAATGCCCCCTGACCCAAATATGGCAAAGAGCCTTCTAAATCCTGAGCAAAGGGAAATAACTCCATGTAAAGCGCACACCTACCTTACAAAACAAATTCTATAAAATATAAAAACAATCATTAAAACAAAACAGCAGAAAAAATCCACAAGACATTCTAGTTTCATATAAGCATATGTTTGTAACATTTTGTTCATGGAATATGTTGCTAAAATAATAAATTCAACAGGTATTGTTGAAAAACGCAAAAATGTTACACATGCATGTCTACTCCCATTCGTCCTTGAGTCAATCTATGTTGAGATTGTTTGGAAAGAAGTTGTCCAGTCAAGAAAAGATATAGCTTCATTTTTACTGGCTAGCTTTATGTTTTGTAGGTGTGCCAGTGCATTTATTTCTGCTCTAAGCAAAATAACAAAGACAATACTCATAGGGTGTCTCACCAGTTGGCAAGTCGTGTGACACCCCTACTTTCGTTGCCCCTTCCTTCGTGCACCTTTCAAACTCAATCTCTTCCTTCACCTCCTGTGGTTTTTCTGACCACAAAACTGGACTTTCATCCCTTCGTTCCTTGCTCAAACGTCTTTTTTTTAGGGGGACATGCGGCCGGAAGATCGTCAATGTCATTGAAAAATCGCTCAGATCACTTGTATGAACGGACGAAACATCGATGTCGTCTGCTCTAAGATCCATTTTACGGACCACAAGACCGAGATCGATGTCCGATTCATCGTCTTTATTCACTTCTTCAATGCCAAAACCATGGAAAGAACTGTCAGAATCATCGCCCGAGTCACCCATTATTGATCATCTTCGGCCATTTTCACATAAAAAACTTTGCAAACTTGGAAAAATCGTACCTCACCTCAAACTGCGTCTATAAAAACTCTGTAAGCGGCAAATGGCGGCTAAAGGAAGCTAGATTATGACCTACTTCCTTTCGCATTGCATTGTGGGAGGTGCTGAAAGCGAAAGTGACAGTAACGGAGCATGTGTTCTGCGGGCTATATCGGGCGTTTCAGGGAATGAATAAAGGACTTCCGGCGGGCCAGTCAGGGGGCATTGGGTTAAATACAAGATGATAGAGATGCAATTCTGACACTGTCCCCACCCATCTTGTGCACGCATACACGCCGCATTGGGAAGTACAGTGGAACCTCCCTTGTAAGATCTCGAAAAATAATCCAAAATGAGGTCTTACATGGGAGGGAGTTGTATAAGGGAGGTAATTTTAATACTTACAAAGAAGGGGAGTGTCTCACAGAAGTAGGTTTTGACTGGGAGGGTTTCTTATAAAACGTGGGGGTCTTATCAGGGAGGTTCCACACCAGTATGATGGGGTGACAACAATGACACGACGACAGTGGTGGTACACACTGTGACTTATCACTGTACAGCTCTGTTGAGTGTGTGTGTGTATTTGTAAAGTGTATTACAGTGTGTGAAAGTGTATGCAAACAATGCACAGTTGGGGTTTGAACTACATCCAAATAGGTTTTATTGGCGACAGTTGACAATTTTTTGTGTCACTCATTGGATTAGCAGTATGAGCTGAAGTGACGGACAGAGAACAGACTAGGTCAGGTAGGCTTCAGCTTTCATTTTTACCCTACTAATGTGCATGAATAATTTGCATGTCAGTGTGCTGTTTTACAATGTTAGCCATAAAATGTGACACATTTGGTGACATTTAGTTGACAATGACATGACCCTTCATTCTGAGACACACAAAACACACTTCACACCCGAGAACAAAGCCTCATGACCACACATGCAAAATTTTATGGCTGTAGATATTTATTTCTAGCAATGTTGAAACATAAACCACACTAATCCATTTTGGGCTACATTTGCCAAAAGAATACAAAATCTAGCAGAAATCTAGCAGAAGTTTGGTCTCAAACAATCTGAATATAAGAGGGTTAAAGGCCAAAAATGATGTTGATGATAATTTCGATGCTGTGGTACCTTTCAGGCGTGAACACCCCGGATCATGCGGTGATGTTTGCCAACCTGACGTCCATGCTGCGGGAGAGGGTGAGCCCCCTGGTGGCCAGTCTGAAGGCCAAGGACTGCCCCACTGTCAAGGCCTTGCTGTCCAAGCTGCTGGCCCAGCTGCTGGCCCGCCCGGAACTGGTCAGTGCTTTCAGATGCTACAGTTAGAGTCAGCATGAAAGTATCGCTGACAAAAATTCTGCCTTTTTTTTAATAAAGAATCTGCTGTTTACAAAATGCTTGGCTTAACCCCTTGACTGCAATACATATACTGACATACTCATAGTTAACAATGCCCCATGTGTACCCTTTGGGTCAAGAGGACATAGAACCAAAACTTTTTTTCATTTGCTTTTGATGCATTGCAACACTGTGCTGCTGAAGAATAAGGCTGTGTGCACATTTACATGCAACTTTCGTTCATTTGCTTTTGATGCATTGCAACACTGTGCTGCTGAAGAATAAGGCTGTGTGCACATTTACGTGTAACTTTCATTCATTTGCTTTTGATGCATTGCAACACTGTGCTGTTGAAGGATTAGTCTGTGCGCACATTTACGTGCAACTTTCGTTCATTTGCTTTTGATGCATTGCAACACTGTGCTGCTGAAGAATAAGGCTGTGTGCACATTTACGTGTAACTTTCATTCATTTGCTTTTGATGCATTGCAACACTGTGCTGTTGAAGGATTAGGCTGTGTGCACATTTACGTGCAACTTTCGTTCATTTGCTTTTGATGCATTGCAACACTGTGCTGCTGAAGAATAAGGCTGTGTGCACATTTACGTGCAACTTCCGTACAGAAACCCGTTCCCAATCCCCAAAATAAAGTAAAAGAAAGTAGGAAATAAGCAGATGAGTTTCCGCATGTAATGTGCACATTATCACCAGTGAAATCAAAAACCTTGTATCTCAATTTTGGTAGTTTTGAGAAAAATGAAAAAACCTTTAAAAAATTAACCGCGTTGACCACAATTGATTAACTATGATGAATATGTTGTTTAAGACATTGCGAGTTTAGTCCTGCATTTCGTTAAAATGACTCCAAAATTTTTAGACTTGAAAAGAACGAAGATACGAGGTTTTTGTCCTTAACTAGATCTGAATTTGGGACTTACGAGTTTTTCTTCTATTTTCACAACCTCTTTTACCCCAGATAGAAAGTCGTTAGAGATACGAGCTTTTGGTGGAAGGTGGCGGGAAGCATTAGAGAGCTGACTATGTATCCAACTCAAAACCCCCCAAAATCAAGATACAAGGTTTTTGAATTTCACCGACGACATTCCTTCATATTTCTAACTTTGAGATTTTTTTTGGGCGGATGGGTTTCCATGCGAAAGTTTTTGTCTTTATGCACATAGCCTAAGAGTTGTACTGGAGACTGGCCCTGTGGTGGTGTTTCAGGCTTCCCTGGAGGACGGTGACGATCTGCCTGGGAACGTGGGTCACTCCTGCAGCATGGTGACCCTGGTCAAGCACTATGCCGCTCTCTGCCACAGCGTCAGTACAATAGTGCGATTGTGTTTTCTCTCTCTCTCTCTCTCTCTCTCTCTCTCTCTCTCTCTCTCTCTCTCTCTCTCTCTCTCTCTCTCTCTCTCTCTCTCTCTCTCTCTCTCTCTCTCTCTCTCTCTCAGTGTTCAGCGTTCAGTGTTCTCTCTCTCTCTCATGTGATTACTGTGCTGTGTGTGAGGGTGGGTGGGGGAGGATGGATGAGTGTTTGAATGTGTAAGATTTAAAAAAATAAAATATCCCCTAATTGGAAGTTTTACTTATGTTTTTCTTTTGTTTCGAGGGCAAGATGTAAACAAGCCCATTGTGCGCTTATTCTTTTCCCTCAATAAACAAATGTTTCTCTCTCTCTCTCTCTCTCTCTCTCTCTCTCTCTCTCTCTCTCTCTCTCTCTCTCTCTCTCTCTCTCTCTCTCTCTTTGACTCTCTCTCATACACACATACATTGTTTATACATACATATAAAAAAAATGTTTATAAAAAAAAATACAAAAAATACACATAGTTAAACAAATAATTGATGACAAGTAGGAGGTGAAAGCAACATCAATCCAAACACATTTAACAAGCAGTTTAAAGGCAAACAAATAAACAAAGCATAAAACTGAGATGTAAACATTCAATTGACATATACCATGCATATCACATGTAGGTGTACACAAGGCAATACAGTTATACAGTGTGCGTTCAAAATGACACAGGATTTAAGCAGGGCTGTAAATTATGTTTGCCCGCACCATCTTTTTGTATCGTGAGATGGAAGGGCATAACTGAATGGCAGAGGGAAGGGAATTCCAAATTGAGGAACCTGAGAAGGCAAAACTTGATTTGTATTTGTCAATTCTAGTGTTTGGCAAAATGTAGTTGCTGGAACCATAACGATGTGATGCCGGGGTAACTAATAATTTTAGGTATTGTGGGACCAAGTCATTATGCACTTTGTACATGATGATTGCTTTGTTGTACTTTAATTGTGAATCTAACGGAAGGATGTTTAATTTTGCTTGTTTTTCTGATGTGGTGAGGTTTGCGTCAGGAAGAATAATTTTAGCTGCTCTTTTGTAGATATAATTGAGTTTTAATAGGTGACATCTGGTGGTAGAATCCCAAACTACAGATGCATAGTTGACGTGAGAGAGACAGTGGGCATGAAAGAATAATTTGCAGAGTCAAAGAGAGTGACAGATTAGAGGAAGTTACAAGCACAGAACTTCCAGAAGGTGGGAGAACTATTTATACAAAAATACAAAAGACCCCCCCCCCCCCTCCCCTGGTATCCCCACAGGGTTTTGTCTCTGGCTGTCTGTCTTTTTGTGTCTCTGTGTATGTCTCTCTCTCTCTCTCTCCTCTCTCTCTCTCTCTCTCTCTCTCTCTCTCTCTCTCTCTCTCTCATTCTCTCTCTCCATCTCCTCTCTCTCTCTCTCTCTCTCTCTCTCTCTCTCTCATTCTCACTCTCTCCATTCATCCTCTCTCTCTCTCTCTCTCTCTCTCTCTCTCTCTCATTCTCACTCTCTCCATTCCTCTCTCTCTCTCTCTCTCTCTCTCTCTCTCTCTCTCTCTCTCTCTCTCTCTCTCTCTCTCTCTCTCTCTCTCTCTCTCTCTCTCTCTCTCTCTCTCTCTCTCTCCATTCCTCTCTCTCTCTCTCTCTCTCTCCATTCCTCTCTTTCTCTCCATCTCTCTCTCTCTCTCTCTCTCTCTCTCTCTCTCTCTCTCTCTCTCTCTCTCTCTCTCTCTCTCTCTCTCTCTCTCTCTCTCTCTCTCTCTCTGTGTCTCTCTGCCACCATTCCTCTCTCTTTCCTCTTCTCTTTTTATCTCTGTCTTTCCCTCTCTCTCTCTCTCTCTGTTAATCATCATGATGATTTATAATAACCATCATCACTCGTTTTTCTCACACTCCCATGCATACGTGAGCACTTCCATACTCTGTTCACAGATGACCGGAGGCGCTAGATCCTCGCCAAAGAAATCGTCCCCCAAGAAATGTCGCCTGTCCACTGACCCGTCTTCCCGGCCGGCCATCACGATAGTCCTGGAGGACACAGAGAACTTCCATGCCCACGTTCTGCAGGACTTTGTGGTCACCTGCAGGTTTGTTTGTTTGTTTGTTTTCGTACCCTGGCTAAAAGACTCCAGAGATCATCCCGACAGCCGAAGAAGCACTTGAACACCATGGTACAAATGCACCAGCTAGGGATGAGAACATTGCGTGTGTGACCGTTTTTGATTACCCCGCCACGTGGGCAGCCACACTCCGACTTTGGAGGACTGCAGGTATGATTCTTTTTAGCTTTCGGAAAACATTGTCCCCTCTCACCCTTTCTCCAAACAGGAGGGCTGTCTCTGTCCCCGCGGGGGAATGGATAATCCCTGCACCCCTGCTTTTCGGGTTTTCCACGATTTACTGTATTGTTTGGACTATATGGAGATACTTTTTTTCCCAGACTCAGACCCTTGCGCCTTATAATATGCGGGGATTGTCTAGCCATGACAAGCTCCTAGCATAACATCATCAGTCTCCCAAATCCTCCAAAGTCGGAGTGTGGCTGGCCACGTGGCGGGGTAATAAAAAAAACGGTCTCGCGTAATGTTTTCATCCCTAACTGGTGCATTTGTACCCAAAGTGTTCAAATGCTTCGGCTGTTGTGATGATCCCTGGAGTCTTTACCCAGGGTATGACAACAACAACAACAACATATTAATATGACTAAGAAAATAGTACGAAAATATAACAAAATCTTAAATTTGAGGCAGTCGATTGATTATGAAGCCAGAGGAAGTTTTGAAATAAATACGAAAACTCGCTATGTACAGTGTTGGGTTTGGGTTGATTATCTAGAAATTTTGAAATTTTGGTGTGGGGGGGGGGAGGCTTATACAAAGGTGCATGTAGTCCAAGTAGGTAGTTGAAGCGTTAGCGCATGTTCTTCATGTTGTTTCAGCAATTACCTGGATGGCCTTATGCAAAGGTGCACCTTATACATGTAGTCCAAGTAGGTAGTTGAAGCGTTAGCGCATGTTCTTCATGTTGTTTCAGCAATTACCTGGATAGCCTGCCCCTGGTGCTGGTGCTGGGCATGGCCACCTCGGTGACCACCGTCCACCGCCTGCTGCCCACCGCCGTGTCCTCCCTGCTGTGCATGGAGAAGTTCCAGGCCCCGCCCTCCACCCACTACCTCTCCCTGGTCATCGACAAGGTCAGAGGGCGCTCTGCAAGCCTTTGCTGTTAACCCCCTTGCAGACCTGTTTACCGTGAAAACTGGACTATAAGACACACCTCTATATAAGCCGCATCCCTTAAATTGACAAAATATTAGGTAGTTATTCACATATAAGCTGCACCAGTTTATAAGCCGCAGAGAAAATTGTATGCGCACAAACCAAAACAAATATAGAAATTCTCATATCAGAACATAGGTATTTAATGTTCTCAGACACTTTAAACATGAGATTTGAATCTATCGATTACCAAAACCAGTTTTGAATCTAAAGAAGCTCAAAATCGGCTGAAGAATGTGGCCAGAAACAGGTTTAATCATACTGATAATGTGGAATGGAAGACATATCCACAGATAAGCCGCATCAGTTTATAAGCAGCATGGGCCAAAGTTGAGGGGAAAAGTAGCGGCTTATCGTCTGCATTTTATGGTAGTCTACTCTTTTCGAGCAGTATTCTACTCAATTTGGACGTCTACTACTCTTCAAAACTGAAAATAATGCTCTTTAATTCTTGATTACTACTCATTTTCAGTGAACATTGTTTGATGGTTTAATGAATAAAACTACACATTTTGCACCAAAACTACTCATTTCAGCTATCCAGACTACTCAATACTTGTGTAGGGGGTAAGCAGGTCTGCCCTTGACTGCCAGAGAAAATTAAAAAAAAAATTAATTGTACAGATCATGCCATGAAAAAGACAACTGATAGAGCCGGTCTGGCAAAATGGTCAGGGGATATAACTCTCTTGACTGTTAGAGCGAAAACCAGCATATCAGAGTTATTCCTCTCCATCTGATGACATCATCAGTGATGTCATCAAGTCAGTACATCATACCTTATATGGCAGTCAAGGGGTTAAACTGTATCTGTCTCTTTGTGTTTTAGAATGTTCAAATCTTTTAAGTTATTGTGTGTGCGTTGTTTTTTGTTTGTTTTTTAACCCTTATATGGCAGTCAAGGGGTTAAACTGTATCTGTGTTTTAGAATGTTCAAAACTTTAAAATGTTTGTTTGTGTGTGCGTTGTTGTGGGTTTTTTAACCCTTTCGCCGTCAGCCATTTTTCAGCCAGGATAACCATAGCTGTCGACAGGACTATAACAGACTAACTAACTATTTTTCAGCCAGGATAACCATAGCTGTCGACAGGACTATAACAGACTAACTAACTATTTTTCAGCCAGGATAACCATAGCTGTCGACAGGACTATAACAGACTAACTAACTATTTTTCAGCCAGGATAACCATAGCTGTCGACAGGACTATAACAGACTAACTAACCATTCTTCAGCCAGGATAACCATAGCTGTCGACAGGACTATAACAGACTAACTAACTATTTTTCAGCCAAAAGTTTTCAATCAATCAATCAATATTTATTGTCCTTTTAAAAAGCGTGGCATAAAAGGAAGTTGTTTGTCAAGCTTACCTGGGTAAAGAAAGGCTGGTGTCTGAAATTCTGCCAATCCACATTTATCAGTGTGGTTCAGAAATGTAGAGTCGTTGGCGAAAGGTTAAAGAATCTGCCATTTTTCCTATACATTGATGATACATTAGATGTAGAGAGGCACAGAGGTAACGCGTTCGCCTTATGTTAAGTAAACCCGAGTTCGAACCTGGGTACAGGGGATTTTTCCTCTCATTTTACACAAGGCCTTACGGTTTGAACGTTGAGTCTCTCGGATGAGACGATAAACTGAGGTCCCGTGTGCCCATGCACTTAGCACATGTTAATCCCAGAGGCAAGGAAAAGTCATTTGTTCAATATCCCCCCCCCCCCCCCCCCCCCTTCATTCCTCATCAGTCACACAAAAATCGCATGCAAAAAAAAAAAAATTGGGTGGCACGCCTCTGGCTGCGACGCGCTCTCCAGGTGGGGAGCAACCCAAATTTCACAGGTGCCTCTGTGACTATGAAGTACCAAATACCAAATACGTTTTCATTCAGCATTGTATTTTTTGTTGTCAGATTGTGATGACCCACAAGTTTCCCTTCAAGCTGGGGCCGGGCGTGTTTCAGCTTCTGGTGGACATGTTCCTGTGTCACCACTTCTCCGTCCTTAACTTCGTCACCGCCTTTCACGTGGGTATATGTAGCGCTTTGGGCGATACTTTCTGTAGAAGAAGTGTGTCTGCAGTGTGATTAGTGTTGTTACTCCAACTGCTTTAATCTTGTAACGTGATCGTTTCCTATTGTCTCAATGTGTTGTTGTGTTTGTCACTAAAGATTCATGGTTTTCGTGTACCTGGCTGAAGTATGTTCACCAAGGTTTGGAAGATGTTTTGGATGCAAAATGTTAAGGGAATAAAATCAGAGTTTGACTGGACACCAAAGCATTCGCGTCGTCATTTGAATGGCTTTGGTTATAATGGCTTAGACTTCTATACTTTCCTCTTAGTTTCTCCTCTTCCCGGGGCGGGGGGGGGGGGGGGGGGGGGGGGGTATTCTTTGCAAATAATTTTCCCATCTGGAAGTTCTGTGCTTGTAACTATATTACTCTCTTTGACTCTGCCTTTCCATTTAGCTTACAGTCATCTGCATGGATGCTCCTTCTTCAGGATGTCCCGAATTGCAGGATTTTTAAATTGTCTAGAGCCCGCTTCGCCGGATTATGACAATTTGAGAAACAACGATTTTCTTACACATTCACACAAACTTGTACAATAAAAAGGGCCTATGTAAGCATTTGCTATATTCAAAGGAATGTAGCACTTGTACTAGTCTAGAGGGGTGAAAAAAGAGCTGTATGTGTGTGTGCTGCTCCTGCACTCCGCCGGGGCCGCCCCCTTGCAGGATTTGTTTGATTTCCCAGGAGCACCCATGCATCTACTATCTTTCTGCATTACTGGTCCATTCTCCGGCCTGTTTTCAGTGATCACTTGCAACGATTTTTATCCAGCTGAAGAGAGACATGCTGGGCCTAAATATTTGTTAGTTAGGCGCATAGCAGCAGCATCTGCATCCCATGGGTGCATCTGCTTCCGTTTTTGGACTGAAACCGTTTTTTCTATATTGCCCCAAACGGAAGTTCCGTTTTTCAAAAGAATTCGCAAAAAAAACACCCACCTGTGTTGAATACCAAGATCGATGATCTGAGCGATTTAAAGCCTTGGAGTGCCTCCCTTCTCAGCGCTGTTCCCGGACTGATCCGGGATAGCCCCCCCTAGAGCCAATGGCGGCTCCCGGAATATTCCGGGAAGCCCACATGACATCACAAAGCATCTCATATAGCAGCCAATCGTTGAATACTTGTGTACCTAACACATTATGTCATCAAAACAGGGGTTGCGCTTGACGTCACATGCATTAAATGCTACATTTTCATTGGTTAAAGGGATGACATTTTTATTTTATTTTGGTCGATCTATTTCGGGGTCAGACTGAGCTTCATAAATGGCGGCCAGGCTTTTACTGTCGATTCGAAGAGCTTTCCAAGCAGTTTTTTGATTGTAAAGATTGTAATTAGGGCTTGAAATTAGTCAATTTAGATTATATTATCACTGGAAAGTACGATGATGTGAGAAATTTGAACTTTTCAACGGAAAATTAAGTGAAAATTGATCGCGATGGCGCCGAGTTGCAACTTTGAGGCCGCCGATCTTGCGGCCGAGTGATTTTCTCAGTCCAATCGCGAACATTTCCAGGTATTTTGCTTTTTTCAGCTTGTTTTATACTAAAATTGACTAAGAATTAATGACTGAGGGTACTAATAAAGCTTTTCTAACGAAATTGAGCCAAAAAATCATCGCAATATCGAAAATCTACGCCGGTGACACAACTCTACTCCCAAAATGCAATTCCCAAAGTTAATTCAGCTAACGTCACTGAAAGAACCCCACTTCAGTTTTTTCCATTTCAGCCAGATGCACCCATGGCATTCATATGACAGGAGACTGAGCGATCGAAGAAAGAAGATCACTTGTGTATTTGTTTGTGCAATACTTTTTTCAGTGAGGTTGAATTAAATCAGGCATGAGATTTTCCAGCCTTTAGGCTGATTTCAGGCTTTTTGATGGCCTCAGAGGTCATTTTGTAGATTAAAGATACATCAACTGAGTATAGAAATACTTGTTATGAGTGAATAAAAACGAACTAAATACATCAATTCTAATTCTAATGCTGTTTTTAAGGCTTAGATTACTAAAAAGCTTCAGTTTCAGGTGGACTTCAGCCTTTTTTGGACGCTTTTCAGCCTAAATCACAATTTCCCAATCTCATGCGTGGACTTGTAATCTGTTGCACTTTTTTCGTCATGCGAACTGAGCGTAGAATGACGATGTGTTGCAGTACTGCATGGTGGAGCACTACACGGGCAACCCCCTGTCCCAGCTGTGCTGTCCCCAGGACTGGGTCCCCCGTGTGGTGAAGAAGCTCTCCTCCCACGACCTGCAACGCCTGCAGCAGCTGCCCTCGGTCATGAGGTCAGTCCTCGCAAGGCGTAAATCTTTCGTGTATGGTTTGTCTTTGGATTGTTCTAGCATAAGGTTGATAGTTGGATTTTTCCAGCTTATTTGAAAACGTTGGGAATCACGCAGTCACACAAATACACAGGCACACGTAAACTCCCCCCCCCCCCCCCTTGCATGCACACACACATACACACACACAACACAAACACAAATATGGCTTATAATAAAGTGAATGAAAAATCAAAACAGTTTGGAAGAAAAGGGGTCAATGAGGCTTTATACTACTACTTGCCAACACGAAAGGGTGATAAATTTAGGCCTGAACTGCCGATGCCCCCTGGTGACGAGTCAGGAGCAGATAATGTTCTGTGGCTACTAGTTCCTGACAGGCAAGGGCGATAATCTTAAGTAGGTGGCGTTCGCAGCTTAAGGCAAGAGACAGGGGCAGAGAGTTTTCAGTATAAAGCCTCATTCAGGTTGTGCATGTTGCAGGTACATTGAGAAGCTGCCAGGGCCTGAGCTGGCCGGCATCCTGCAGGGCGAGGACAACTTCAGGGTGTGTACACCTGGGTCATCTCTTTGGACATAATGAATAATTACCGTAATTCGTGGACTATAAGCCGCAACTCTTTTTTTTTAACACCCCCCTGCGGCTAGTACTGTGCCGTGGCCTAAACGTTACCGAAAGTGAAAGTAAACTCAACTCAGTGGCATCCTTGATTCAGACCTTTGATCTGTGGCCTTGTTTGCAGTTGATGACAAAAAAATCACCTTGATTTCGGTATATTTTTCACAAAATGACGATCTGTTTCGCGGTCCGACACTTTCGTTTTGGCAGTCGACACACCCGCGATCAACTCTAGACTCAACCGGAAGCGGACATCGTGCATCGCCACGCTTCTGCGGCTTATGCTTCGACACGGCTTACACGCTACTTTTTTCAGATTTAAAAAAAAAAAGTAGGTGGTGCGGCTTATATTACGAAGCGTCTTGTAGTCCGTGAACGACGGTATAATGTCCATGGATTGACAAAGGAGGTCTAAATCCTCTGAAATATCTCCGCTCCAATATTTGGTGTTTTGTTTGTCTAAATGTCAATGATATGATACTTTGAGTTTGATTTGGAACGATTAGTTTAGACAATCATGTTGTTGTCTTTTTCAATAAATCAGAAAAAAATTGTCTTTGTCAATGTTTTTGTTGTTGTTGATGTTTGTATGTTGATGGGTATGATTGTGCTGGCTAACTGTTGAAGACTTTACTGCCGGAGAAACATTGAGAGATTGTCTTCTTTTTTTTTACATTATAAAATATGAAACGAACTTGTTAGACTCATTCTGAGAAAATTATTTGGAGATATATCCCTGTTGAGTATTCTGTAACAAAAAGTAGTATTCCGGACTTGTAACATCAAATGTTGTGACATCACCAATGATATCATACTGCCCTGTAGTAGACTCAGGTCTGGCAGAGAAGGGGTTAGGTAATTTATTATGTGATGTAAGTCATTGCTGAAATGTGATGCGTGTTCAACAGAAACTGGTTCAGCGGTTGCTGGAAGAGAACCATGTTATGCAGCAGAGAAGCAAGGCGGTGTTGCAGTTGCTCCATGCTCTCACCTCTCATTTACCAGGCCGACCTCTTGGAAAGCATGTAAGTGACCTTATGGGTGCATAGGTTTCTTGTTTTACAGGTACAATGACAGAGCTGATTCTAGGGCGCGGGATTCGTACAATCCCCCCCAAATCTGTTCCTTCCCGCAATAATCGGGTCTAAGCGCGGACCGACGCCCGCATATTTGCAGAACTGCCCGCACTTTTTACCTATCGCTGCGGGAATGCCTTCGTCTGCACAAGCCGAAAGCATCAAGCAGGAATGAAAGATTTCTCGACATTTCATTGGTTCCTTTACAATGTTAGTGTAAATCAACCAATCGCGTTCATCTCGTTTTACCGACAAGAAGTTGCGAGATTCCTACCCGCCATGTTGAATTTTCTTCAAAATGAAGCGGACAACGACGCTTTTCGACTTTGATTTTTGTGACGGCAAAGTAAAAAAAAAGAAATCCTCTGCCAAACAAGTGTGCAGAAGATGTTGCAGAAACAGCTACTGCATCAACAGTCTCAGAGAAGCAGCCCGAAGATAACGGCACTAGTGCGAGGGAACACCGGTTCCAAGACGAGTGGCTGAAGAAGTGGCCATGGCTAGCGAAGATCGAATCGGCCGCCTCCCCTTCCCCTCGTATCCATTCGACCTGCCCCTCTTTTTTCATTCTTTTTCAAAATGCTAGAATCAGCTCTGCAATGATGAAGATGCCATGTCGTGAATTGTACTGTTTTGTTGTTCATTTTGGGTTTTTGGACGTTGTTAAGAATCATTGATGTGTGTTATGTTATATGTGGTTGAATTTTATGCTGTGACAGTCCTGAGATAACCATAGCCGTTGACAACGGGTACTATAGCAGACTAACTAACTTGTTTTTACAGAAAAAAAGGCAAAAATATTCATCATTAACCCTTAACTGCCGGAGAAAAATTAAGAAGAAAAAAAACATAAATTATCAAATGTAAAATAGAACTGTTAAGAGTCAAATTTGAGAAAATGGTCTGGTGATATAACCTTCCCGAGTGTTTAAAAGCAAAACCAGAGTTATTTCCCTTCATCTGAGGACGTCATCAGTGACATCATCAACCCCGTAAGTGATGCGTTATATGGCAGTCAAGGGATTAATCAGCCGCAAGGCGAAAGCTGGCTAATGTTTTCAGAGCAGTCTGTTCCTGCGTGACTATGTGTCTATATAAATTACAAAAAAGTAACTATCTATGTGTTTTTAAAATGCGTTCTGCTTTTACTGGACTATTTGTTCATATTTGTCCGGTTTGTTAATTACAACATTGCAGTGTTATTAGTTATTAGTTCATATTCTTTGTTGTTGATAATGTGTTTATTGTTGTTTTTCTTGTGTGCACCTGGCTGCAATTTCTCTGTTATGAGATAATAAAGATGATTTGGATTTGGATGTTACCACACTAACGTTTGAACAGAGGGACCTAGGACTAGGAGGCTGACATTTTGCATGCGGACAGGTATTTAGTGGTGTTTGTTCCTGCAAGGTCACGCGGCTGGTTGATCTAGCGTTTTCACGGTCTAGTTTGTTTATTCTGTTGGATGGTAGTGCTTATGCACGTGTGAGAGCGTGTCCATATGCATGTGCGTGTGTCAGACCTGTTTACTCTACTCTTTTCGAGTAGTATTCTACTCAATTTGGACCTCTACTACTCTTCAAAACTGAAAAAAATGCTCTTTTAAGTTTTTATTACTACTCATTTTCAGTTAACATTATTTGATGGTTTAATTAACAAAACTACTCATTTCAGCTATCCAGGCTACTCAAGACTTGTGTAAGGGGTAAACAGGTCTGGCTGTGTATGTGTGTGTGTTCCGGCTTACATGTGTGTTGTTCAGGCCTTATTTTCCTTGGTTTAATCTTACTGTGATAGGTCTGACACTTGAACTCGCTTTGTTGCAGCTGCGAGAACTGTACGCCATGTGTGTGTGTGTGTGTGTATGTGTGTGTTCCGGCTTACATGTGTGTTGTTCAGGCCTTATTTTCCTTGGTTTAATCTTACTGTCATATACTGATAGGTCTGACACTTGAACTCGCTTTGTTGCAGCTGCGAGAACTGTACGCCATGTGTCTGGACAAGGACATCCAGAACACTGAAGGTTTTGCCCAAGCCTTTGAACTCCTTGGGTAAGCAGGAGACTGTAGTTAACCATGTGCTTCAGTAAATATAAATATGTAAGCTTCGTGTAGTGTCTTTCAGAGTTTTATTCTGAAGTTTCAGTGATCGCGTTAACTGGTAATTACCAGTAAAATACTGATTACGAAACAAAAGGATTGAAAAACATTTGACCTGTCTGTCCCAGGGGCTCATTGTCCTACCTTAAGTAGGAAAAATGAGTTTAACTTTTTCTAGCCTGAGCGGGCACTGGCGGTTGGTAGAGATCTTGCCACTTGTTGCCAGTCTGTTACAGCTATTGTCAGTTGCCGCAGCGGTTGCCAGTCAATGTTGTTACAGCTATAGTCAGTTGCCGCAGAGGTTGCGGAGAACCGTCAGAACGTAAAAAAAATCTGTAGTTTTACCTACTGCGATGTATGGAATAATGGAACCCAAACATCTTTGAAAATGTAAGTGTTGCAAAGTTCGGGTTCTGCTCTTTTTATTGATATATGGAAACGGGCTGTAACTTATTAAATAAACACCGTTAAATAAAAATTAAAAAACAAACAAACTATTGCTTGCCGAATTTCCATAGTTATTTTATTTTAATTTTTTTGAGGACACGCAGTCCGACGTCATAATCAAAATTTCGTCATTATGCATACATCATTATTTATTTATTCCACACACACATGCTCAACAAACAGAAGAAAACAAAACAAAAATGTCACACTGTTGTCAATATTTTCACTAACGTCTCTCCTAGCCTCACTATTTCAGTCTTTAACCCTTTCACCGCCAGCCATATTTCAGCCAAAAATGTCCATTAAATTTACCTGGGTAGAGAACAAAATCCATCTGCAGTATTGGGGATTCTTCTGTGACATATATAAAATAAGGTCTATCCTTACTTCCTAGAACTAAAATAGTAGGGTCTTTGGATAACAGACCCCAATTTGATTCCTTTTAATGACATAGGTCTTAAATCACTGTGGTGCTAAAAAGCGACTTTGGCGGTGAAAGGGTTAATCACATGATAAAGTTGTTTTTGGGGGGGGTTGTTTTGGATTGAGCCATCTGTAAATGAAAGCAAGCAAATGAACACAAGTACAGTGGAACCTCCCTATTAAGACCCTCCCAGTTAAGACCCTCCCTATTAAGACTCTCTCTCTAAGATGTAACCCAAAACTTTTTGACCGATTTTTGTTTCCCCGTCTTATCCGGATTACTGACTGTCCACCTCCCTATTATGACCCCTCCCTATTATGACCCCTCCCTATTATGACCCCTCCCTACTATGACCCCTCCCTACTATGACCCCTCCCTACTATGACCCCTCCCTATTAAGACCCTCCCTACTATGACCCCTCCCTATTATGACCCCTCCCTTTTAAAGATGCACTGACGCACCACGATTAAGTCCCTTGGTTTCTTCTGGGTAGCTGTGACCCACATGCACATGTCCCCAACTTGAAATTGAAGCTGCTCTTTAAAATGATGTTTCGGTTTGGATTTGGGGGCATTTCTATGGGAGTGAGACGTGGTCAAAACAAGATTTCTTTCCAGCTATAAGATGAAAAACATGTGAAACCCGTGATTTTGACACGTGATCTGGTGGGTCTTTGAGACCTTTTTTGGCTGATTTTTATTTATTTATTTATTTAAGAAAATTTGTATAACCCTTAAGCTTTTAAGGCAGGTCAAAATTACATCTACATTATTCAGCCCAAAAAATAATACCAATGCAAAGAGGGCCAAAAACAGAATACAACACAACAAATATGTTGTTTCTATCTTAATTAGAAGCCGAGATATTGCATAAAACGTGACGCTTAAAAAGACGCCATTTTGGACCCAAAATGCCAATCTGTGTAGAAGCCTGATTTATGGACCATGTCATACGTAATCTATCAGTCTGAAACAGCCCATATCTTGCATAGTTGTCGTCAGCAACAATTTGTGGAAGCCTAATTTTTTTCAGCCATCTGCATTAACCATATTTTGTGTAATAGGTAGATAAAAATGGCTAAAAATGGCTAATCGCGCAAAAAGCGCAGGCGTCCAAAACGCTTAAAATTTAATTTTAACATTGCGAGAGTAATTATTGTCCGATTTTCATAATTTAAACTGTATTTATCATATTCTTCAAAGATCTTTCAAATGAGATGCAGGAATCTACAATTTATTCCCAATGGTTTAAAAAAAAAATGTTTACCACTGTTGAAAAAAAAAAGGAATACTTTCAAACGAGTTGAATTGCATCATTGATTACTCTGTGTGTGTGTGTGTGTGTTATTTGTGTGGTGTGAGTGTGTGTTATTTATGTGGTGTGTGTGTGTCAGTGTGTGAGTGTCTGTGTGTGTGTGAGTGTGTGTGTGTATCAGTACTATCACTATGTGTATATCTTTGTGTGCATGTATGTGTCTTGGTGTGTTGACTGTGTGTGTCACTGTATGTAGATCAGTGTGCTTGTATGTGTGTGTGTGTGTGTGTCACTCACTGTATGCTTGTGGAGCAGTGTGTGTGTGTCACTGTATGTTTGAAGATCGTGACTCTGTGTGTGTGTATATATATTAACACTGTCTCTGTATGACACTGCAAGAGAGAGAGGGAGAGAGAGAGGCAGGGGGGTGTCATGTGTGGCCTTCATTTAAGTGAAAATGGAGAACTCAACTGAAAATATTAAGACATCTAGGTTGGAAAAAACACGATGTGTTTTCAATGAAGAAGAGATAGTTGTTTACTTCTAGAAATAGAATGCAAGCTGCAAACGAAGTGCTAGGACCAGCGCAGTTGTTTACTTCTAGAAATAGAATGCAAGCTGCAAACGAAGTGCTAGGACCAGCGCTACAGCATCACGAGCGTGAGCAACTCAGGCTCAGCAAGCCTATCAAAGTTTCAACTTGAAGTTGAATTCGAATCAAACAAGCATGCAAAACTCCGAAGCTGAACGATTTTGAAAGCCCAGATCATGTTCATTATCTTGAAAAGTTTAGTTTTTGAACATTTAGGGGGCTAGTTGTGGTATATTTTATCTGGTAAATAACTTTGTTTGCGTGATCGAACAGTCGCGACAAAGGGCAAAGCTTCGCCTGCTATGTAAACCACATCGAGGCTGAGCTCATTAATATTCATGAGTCTGACCGAGTTAAAAATGTTGAGATTCGGCATTGTTTTTCAACTATTTAGACCAACATTTTGATCATGAAAATAAATTGCAACATAGATGAACCATCTAATGAAAACAATTTGATGCAACTTAGTAAAATTACAGACAAAAGTCAGAACAAAACAAAATTCTAGGCCACCCCCTTCGATCCCACGATCGTTCCTGCCATTCAACAGCGTCAAGCAAACTCAGATAGACACGACGGTTTCGATCAACAACAATGTTTTTTTAAAAACAATCCGATCACTAAAATGACCTTAAATCAAATGAAAAATGTTTTATATACAGCCTGAATCAAGTATATGACGTTTCTTGCCGATTAAGTCTGTATTTCTTCACAAACTCCGTCGGGATACGTCCGCTGTCTGGTGCCGCCATGGTTAAGCATGAAAGTTTGATTGAACCAATGGGTGTTCGCGTTTCATTGGCAAGCAGGGTTTCCCGTATTAGCCAATGGTTTTAATCTTTAGCCCAAAAGAAAGAGGAAACTTCGCTGATTGTAACGAGGGTAGGCTTCGGGTGGTTTTGGTGTTGTTTTAGGGCCGAAATATTCACTAGAACTTTTCTTTCCGCGATTTCTGCGTATTAACTTAACATTTATCAACCTTTTTTTACACCATGTTAAAGCTGAAGGTCTCTAGATTCCATTTCTGGTCACATTATGCATGAACAATGCAACGCGAGACCCTGCGCAAAGCCAAAAGACGGCAACCCGAAAATCGCGATCTCAAAAAAGCTGTCCCGGCGGCCCAAAATAGCCGAACCTCAACCGTTTTTAACAAATTGTAAAAAATCACACACACGTCACACATTAAAAACAAAGACATCATTGGAAAGATGAAACAATGATCTTTAATGTCATATAAAACATTTTGCTAACAAACGCATCACCTGAGAGTAATTGCTTTGGGAAAACAAGGTATTTTGGGGGGGCTGGGCAGTCCGACTGCCACTTACAAGCTCAGCCTGCTGGCACCTACTTAAGCTCTAAGTGCTTTGCAATTAAAATGATTCAATGATTTTTCATTGTCTTAATAGGGAGGTTTAACTGTTTATCATACGTGTGTGTGTGTGCTTGCGTGCGTGGTCAGTCTGACGTCCAGGGATGAGCTGACGGCGCTGGTCACTGACTGCACTGCCCACATGAAAGCCAGCCAGGACCCAACCCTGGCGGACGTCTGTGCCAAGATGGACCGCTTTGCCTACCGCCTCAACCACCTGGAAGGTGTGCTCGCTCTTCTTGTCCTTGTGGCTGTCCATGAATGTTCAACTGCCAGATATTATGTAACGCTTTATTTTATGGACCCATTAATTGTTTATCTACTTTGTGTGTATGTATGTGTGACTTTACGGGTGTGAAACATGGACTCTGCTGGCTGACTCCGAGAGAAAAATTCAAGCTTTTGAAACAAAATGCCTGAGAAAACTGCTGGGCATTACATACCTAGAACGCAAGACAAATGAATATGTCCGCAACAAGATCGCAGAGCTGGTTGGGCCACAAGAACACCTTTTGACGACAGTTAAACGTCGCAAGCTCATCTGGTTTGGCCACGTCAACCGTCACGAATCCTTGTCGAAGACCATTCTCCAGGGAAGCGTGGAAGGGGGCCGCCGTCGCGGCCGACAAAAGAAGAACTGGGTCGACAATATCAAAGAATGGACCAACATGAACATGAATGACCTGATCCCGGCCGCCCACCAGAGGCAGAAGTGGAGAATGTTGTCTGCTGCTGCTGCCCATCAATCCCCCCAACGACCACAGCGGTCAAGGGACTAAAGGAAAGGAAGGAAATGTGTGACTTTAGCATGGGTGCTACTCATTAATTTTTACACTGATTTCAGTATTTTTAATTTTGCCAGAAACTGAACTTACGGCTTTTTTGTAATTTATCAACGACAAAAAATTGACCACAAGCGATTTGGGGCGTTTTGAACTTGGTTGTTCTATCTTGGAAGTTTACAAAGGCAATGGAATAATTTCACAAGGCTTATCAAACTACTGTCTATCATTTTAACTGTCTATCTCGTTATCTCTCTCTTAACTTGCCCCCCTGAATCGTCCGATGGGGCTCTACCCCTGTACCCTGCCAGGGCCATGTGTCCCTGGACCCCTGCCTTTCAGTTTTTTTCATTTGGGGAGGTGCACCCATGCTTTAGTTGTTTTGTTTTGTTTATCTTTCTCTTTTTTTTCTGAGATCAAACTATGTGGTTATTTAGAAAAAAATATGTTTTCTGATTTAGTAGTAAAATGTACCGATTTCCTGTGTGTCGAAATGTGGCCAATGCTTATTCTCACATTCCGATTGAAATGATAAATTCTAGGATGTGGGTTTGGACTCGGGAATGAGCGGCGTGAGAGCCACGTCATTGTACGGCCCAAAAGATGGGACAGCAAAACAAAACAAAGAGTTGAAATAAATGAATAAAATTGTAAAGAAATAAGTGAAAACCCTTGGGCATAAAATGAACACAACTGACAAGCAAAACACCATTTGCCCCTCACCCCCCCCCTCACCCCCCCTCTCCACGTACATAAACAAATGCACAAAGCACACTTAAGCCAGTTACTTTAGTTATATTCTTTCAGACATAAATCATGCAGTTACTGAAGCATTTACAAAGACTCTCAAGCATGCACAGAGTTCAGTCACAGTGAAGTGGGATTTGCTGGTGCTTGTTTGGCAGAAGAGCAAACCGAGGAACCTGAACAGCCCAACACAGGCGGGGACTTGAAGCTGCAGAGAACAGACTTGCGAAGCCTGCAAAAGGTAAGATCATGTATTTGTTGCGTATTGCACATTGTCTTCTTCCTATAAGATTATTGCCTTTGTCGATTGTCTTCTTCCTATAAGATTATTGTCCTTTGTCGATCTACGATTGCAAAGAAGTATGAATTCGTTCGTGTAAGTTTCTTTCTTCTTTCTTTTTTTCTGTCTGTCCCGAACCGCTTGACAGAATCGCTTCAAATTTTGTGTGGTGGTGTGTCACCATGAGAGGAAGGCATCCGCACATAAATTATCGCCATCGTGACCTTGACCTTGGTTTATGACCTTGAAAACCGAAAATCTTTAAGGGGCCATAACTTCCACACCGTTGGTCTTAGAGTCTTCAAACTTGGCATATAGGTACTTTGGCATATGGCTGTTCTGATGATAGCATACCGGTCAAGGTCAGGGAGATCGGTAGGCCTTGAAAGTGGTAGGGGTCTAAAATTGGGTTTTAAGACATTTGTTCCACATTTTTAATTGACAGAAGCGCTTCAGATTGTGTGTGGTACTGCATAACCTATTGATCTGATTTTTTTGTTCTGCTGCACATGTCCACTCGTTACACATGTTAAATCCTATTCCACTATTGTAAGAGTAGGCCAGTGTGTGTGTGTATGTGTGTGTACTGTGGAGAGTATTGGTAACAATATGCATGTAGCATAGTATTGGTATTGATATTACTTTCAGACCATAAGGTCTAGGTTAGTTTAGGTACATTATAGTCACAGAGGCGTCTCTGTGAAATTTGGGTTGCTCCCACCTCGCGCTTTTTTAATTAAAAAAATGTGCATGCGATTTTTGACACGAAGCGAACGCACTACCACTGTGCCACTCTACACTTTAGTGGAAAGTGAGCGGAAAACCTCTGCTGCGTCCAGGAGCGATCCCGGGGTTTGTTGCATACGAGGCGAACGCGTGACCTCTGAGCCACTGTACCTCTGTATGGACATCACTTGCATAGGGACACTTGCGTACAGACAGGCAGTCCTACAGAAGACCTTTTAGTAGATTATGTCACTATATTATTACAGCCCACTCTCCCACACTAGGATGAAAGAGAGTGGGGGGAAAAGAATACCTAAAAAAAAAAAAAGGGGGAAAAAAGAAAGAAAGGGAACAAGAAAAAAAAAAAAAAAGGAAGGGAAAAAGAAAAGAAAAGGTAAAAAATGAAGGCGGAAGTGGTGGTGGGTTGCATGATGAGTGAGCAAGATAATGGAGAGCAGATGAATGATTGGGTGTGGTGTGAGAGTTACATATTTGTTTTCATGTCAATTTATGTTTCATATTTTTATTTGATATTTTTATTTTGATATATCTCATCTTATTTTACACGGTGGAAGACAAGTTTCCATGTGCGTTGTACAATGCCAATGGACAGTAAAGAAACTTATGACTTTATGACTTATGACACTGTCAAAGTGGTTCCATGTGCGTGCGTTCTGTGTGTGTGTCAGGCATCAGAATTGTCAGGATCAGAGGATTAAGAATTTCTGATAGAGGATTGGCTTCTCTTGTCAGAGGTTTTGCCTTTTTATTGCATTTTAAAGTGATTTTATCACCATATTGAGCCTTTTAGGTGGTGTTGGGAACTTATTTCAGTGTTGTTCCTCTCCAGTCTGGGGCCTTGATGGCCCTTTTACCACAGTTTTCAGAGGATTGGACTTCAGATTATTCTGATGCCTGGCGTGTGTGTTTGCAGCAACTGCAGGAGATGAGCCGGAGTAAGAAGGTGACTCCCTACAAGAGGGTGCGGCAGGAACTTCTCACTGAAGTGCAGGAGATTGTCAGGTGACTGATATTTCTAATTACTGTTACTTGATTATCATTTATTTTTAAAACAGTGCTTGAAAAGATCTTGCACGATCTATCAGGACACATTCAGCACACACATGGGTGCTACTCTTTCATTTTTACACTGATTTCAGTATTTTTAATTTTACCAGAAACTGAACTTCAGAGGGGTTTTTAATTCATAAAATTTAAAAAAATGACCACAAGCGATTTGGGGCATTTTGAACTTGGAAGTTGTAATAATTTTACAACTATGCAAGGCTTATCAAACTCAAACTATCTCTGTCTATCATTTTAACTGTCTGTCTATCTCGTTATTGTTCTCTCTCAACTTGCCGCCCCCCTCCTCCCCTTGAATCATCCGACGGGACTCTGCCCCTGTACCCTACCGGGTCCATGGACCCATGCCTTTCAGTGTTTATTCATTTTGGGGAGTTACACAAATCTTGGTCCAGTTTTCCAGCATCGTTTCCTCCTCTGTTGTACAGAGGACATGATCAGACACGACTAACACATTCACATATGATTTCTAAACCAACAACGCACTGAAGCTTTTTCTCTGTTTGCTCTTCATTTTGATCGGTGTTGTGCACATTAAGGCACCACAGCCAGTCCTGAGCCGTCTGTTTTGGTCAGCTGGGTTGTTAGCAAAACATGGTTTAATTAGGTGTTACTTATGTGGATCATGTCTTATTTTTTATGTCGTCCATTGTGTATTATGTGTTTCAGCTCAATATATCGATATTGAAATTATAGACTGCTTGTTACTATGTTTGTTTTTCTCCTCCGAAGTCGGAGTGTGGCTGCCCATGTGGCGGGTTAATAAAAAACGGTCACACACGTAATGTTCTCATCCCTAGTTGGGGCATTTGTATATTGTGTTCAATTACTTTGGCTGTTGGGATGATCCCTGGAGTCTTTAAGCCAGGGAACGACAACAACAACTATGTTTGTTAATCCACTCTGGTTTCAGGACCTACCTGTTGAAGTGTTGTACTATGACAATGTTGCCGCCGTCAATCTGGTTTCAGGACACATTTGTTGAAGTGTCAGTCAGTGGTGTTGTGTGAAGTGTTGTACTATGACAATGTTGCTGCTGTCAATCTGGTTTCAGGACACATTTGTTGAAGTGTGAGTCAGTGGTGTTGTACGAAGTGTTGTACTATGACAATGTTGCTGCTGTCAATCTGGTTTCAGGACACATTTGTTGAAGTGTGAGTCGGTGGTGTTGTACGAAGTGTTGTACTATGACGATGTTGCCGCCATCAAGCGTCACCTCTACGCGGCCCCCCGCTCCGCCATTCACCAAGCACTGAGCAACCCAGCACATTACTTGAAGGTACACCCCCCCCCCCCCCTCCTCACTACATGTGTGTGTGTGATCAGCACTTCTTGTTTGTAGGTGTGTGCATTTGGGGCAAAGAAGGAA
>CM065690.1:49683177-49723177 GCA_017654935.2 Phymorhynchus buccinoides
GGCCGTGTACACACATAAGCGGATATTCCATGCGGAAACCCGTGCGCAATCCATAAATAAGTGAAACAAAGGAGGGAAAAGATTTGCGCACGTGTCCGAAATTCCCCTATATGCGTAAACTTTTATCCTTTTTTCTTCCACTTATTTAGGGTTTTCCGTACGGAACTTACGCGTCTAATGTGAACCCGGCCTAACTCTTCTTGTGCCATGTATTTTTTGTTATTCTTGGTTGTCCGTTGCGTCTCAATTAACAAGTAAGAAGGAAGTAGCTATTTTTTTTCGAGTGCACATGCATTGCTTTAATAATAATGGCAGAAACTGTGACAAAAGCTCTTAAAAACAGACTAAGCACATGACAGCGTGCTTGGCTGTGATTGCCTTTGCATTTGATGGGCGTGTAGAGTAATGTTTTGGGCGAATATATTCGTCCATGGTGCTAGAAGAGTTAATGTAGCAATTTTCTTCAACTTGGGTGTTAAAAACAGCAACTGTCTTTGCAGATTTATGTGAATTGTGAGTTGTGAACTTATGTCATTAATTTAAAATCAAGCTGCTGTTGGCTTTTTTTTAGTTTGATGTTTGTGGGTAAGGTTTTTGTTTGTTTGGTTGGCGTGTTTTTAAAATCAAGTTTTTAGTTTGATTAAATTCTCAGTTCTCTTGAATAATTGGGAATGTTGTGTTTTATCTATGGAATAAAACTTTTAACTCTTCTAACGCCATGTATTTTTTTACGTTCTTGGTTGTCCGTTTTTTTGAGTGCGCATGCAATGCATTGCTTTAACAGAAAAATCAATGACAATAGGCTCTGAAAGTAGACAAAATGCATGGCAGGGCACATGGCGGTGAATGTTTTTGTACTTGGTGGGAGTCAAATGTGGTGTACTGGATGAATGTGTTCGACCATGGTGCTAGAAGTAGAAGTAAAACTAGAAGAGTGAAACTGAAAGTCCTTCTTTTCCCCTTTTACAGCTTTCTTCGATTCCTGGGCTGGAAAACGTGACGGCCCCTACCTCCACAACCACACCCAGCAATAGTGGTGCAGCACCATCAGCATCAGGAGGAGGAGCAGAGCCCCAGGCTGCAGCAGCCCCAGCACCACCGCCATCCACAGACACCTCTGCACCAGCCCCCGCGGTCTGTTCATCTGTGATGTTCATCTGTGGTGAACATTCTCCTTTTTTGTCTTTGCCTTTCTTCTCTGGCTGTCTGTTTGTCTCTGTGTTTGTCTAATGCGTAACTTTCTGTTTGTCTCTGTCTGTCTGATTCCATTCTCTGTATGTCTCTCTCTCTCTCTCTCTCTCTCTCTCTCTCTCTCTCTCTCTCTCTGACTCTCTCTCTCTCTCTCTCTCTCTCTCTCTCTCTCTCTCTCTCTCTCTCTCTCTCTCTCTCTCTCTCTCTCTCTCTCTCTCTCTCTCTCTCTCTCTCATTCTCTCTCCTTTCCCTTATTAATATTTTTCGTTATTCTGAGAACATTAGTTGATCAGTAAAAATGCAGTCAAACCCAGCCTAACGCCAGTAGCGTGCACCCTCATATTGCAGACACCTTTAAAACACAGTTTTATTCAATCTGTTCTCCACTTATTTATTGCTAAAAACTAAAATCTCAAGTCTCCAGTATAAATAACTGCCTTGTGTATAATTATGGACAGTTTGGCCAGTCAGTTGGGTGGTTAGAATACTGAGGTCTGACTGTGTTCCTGATGATAGTATCTTCTTCTTCTTCTTCGATCACTCAGTCTCCTGTCATATGTGCGCATATTTGTTATGCTGCCATTATGCGCCTAACTAAGAAATAGTTACTAAGTTAGGCCCAGTATGTCCGTCTTCGGCTGGAGAAAATCTTTGTAAGAATTTCTAGATCAAAGGCAAAAGAATGGCACTAGTAACTAGTAAGGCAGAAAGATAGTAGATGACAATAAGCAAAGAAAAAAAGGAAGAGTCAAAGAAGAGAGTGACAGATTAGAGGAAGTTACAAGCACAGAACTTAAGTGGGGGGACTATTTGTGCGAAAGACACCCCAGTATCCCAACAGGTGGCTGATGGTAGTGTCATGCAAATGAACTCCTGCGTGAAAGGTTTTGTGTCCCTGCGCATGTTGCAGGCTGTGCCAGAGGCAGAGGCCCCTGCGGAGGAGGCCAAGGCAGCCAACCCCGTCTCCAAGGACCCCCGCTACATGAAATACTTCAAAATGTTGCAATATGTGAGTAACCCGCTCGAGGGGCAAAAGCCATAGGGTGCTATCACGAAAGGAATAAACAAGGGATGATGGTACGCTCTGGCTTTTTACCTTTCAAATTTCCATATTTCTCGGACTATAAGGCACACACAGCTGTTCCGTTGCTCACAAAGTGGAGCTGTTTAGTTAAATGACTGAATCTAGAAACCTTAGATAAAAACTACAACCAAGCATTTATTTTTTTAAAAATTTCGGCTGTATGTTCTTCGTAGTATTTTTAATATATTTCTTCCATCAGATTTATGGTAAAAAAATGTTTTTGTTGAACAGTACCATGCAACTTATTTAGTAGAAAATGTTCTTAAATAATACACTTATTATTGAAAACATAAATAAAAAGGCTCATGAGTGAAAATCTAACCCTCTTTACTGAATATAACTGATTTTCTTACATGTATACTATAGGCCTAACATTATTCTTGACTGTTGTTTATGAAAAGTAATAAATGTAAAGTTGGCTTGACAAAAAACAAAAAGTTCCTCCCGGAACACCTGTGCACACCTTATTATATTACTGAAAGGCGCACCCTTCACATTTTACACAAAATTCAGATTTTGTTTTTACCGTATTTGACAGACTATAAGGCGCTCCTGATTATAAGGCGCACCCCCAAAATTTGACTCAAAATTCAGATTTTGTTACTCTATTTCCTTACTATATGGCTTGTACCCACGTGTCGTCATATCCGGCCACAAGGAGCGTGCCATATTATGGGAGACCGCCATCTTAGTCAGTAACTTGAAAAATGCCAGATCGATGCTGTTTACACACAAATCTGACTAAGATGGCGACACTTCCGTTGGAAGGGTCGAGATGCGCACGCAGGTGGGGGGGAGCCATTATCATTCACATTATAAGGCGCAGGGACCTCAGTCTGGGAACAAAGTATCATATAGTAATATGATTAACGATTAACGAAATAAGAGCAAAAATCTGAATTTTGTGTAAAAGTTTGTTTGAGGGGTGCACCTTCTAGTAAGTTGCGCATTATCGTCCGAAAACTACGGTGTACTTTCTTACTACCATGTTTCTCGGACTATAAGCTTACCTTTGTATAAGGCTCACCCCGCAAAATTTACTCAAATTTCAGATTTTATTATTACATTTTCTTACTATAATGTCAGTCACATTATAAGGTGCAAGGGTCTAATCTGGGCAAAAAGTATCCCTATATAATCTGAAAAATACGATATATTATTAGTCATATCATAAGGCACAGGGGTCTCAATTTTACAGTCCGAAAAATATGGTATCTGTTTCTTCTTTTTTTCAGTCGTTGAAAGTCCGTTGTTGTATATGGGCCTTTTTCCCGGTTGTTTCCTTTTGTTGCAATTCCATTCTTTTTCTGCCCCAGTTTGAATGAAATCTGGTTTCCATGATATCTTGCCAGTTTGACTTCATTGTTTTAAACAAATTGCTTCTAAGGCAAAAAAAGAAGAAATTATCGTTCATTGCTTCTAAAAACAATGTTTATAATTTTAAAAACAGTTGTGTGTGTGTGTGTGTTTTATAAGTTTGTATCTCTATAGATTATTTAATTTCACTTCTTGTCATGCTGGTATTATATCTTTCTAAAGTTTAACTAATTTGACCACAAAACAAAACATGATGTACATGTACCTACAATTGTGCATAAACTTCAGGGGTGCATGTGGGTGTGCCTGAAGCCTGAATTCAGCCAATTTGGTGCAGGCTCAGGCAGGGTTCTGCCTGAAAATAGTGCTTTTTTATGCTCTTTTTGCTCTTAAATGGACGAGTATAGCCAGGGTTATGATGGAAAGTTCAGGCAAAATGTTTGGTTACTGCATTCACCCATGATTAACTTGCTCCACAGTCTTTTAGCATTTCATTGTCTTAACTCATTCGGGACTGGCTGAATTATTCCCCCTTGTTCTGTGGGGGACTGGGCATTTGACTAGGTTCGTAAAACAATCACCCAAACCAGGTTATGAAGAGTTAGGCATCAATATTTTCAAAAAAGATTAGCAACACCATGCACTAAACGATCGTAAAATATTAGATTCCTTACCTTCGTCGTCTGTCTCCTATTGACGAAAATGGCTAACACATAGAAAGAAGGAACATTTCACATTCTGATCTTTGACCCCCCTCTACAACCAAAGCTGAATGTAAACTATGCAATGATTGGTTGATTTCAAGAGAGGCAAGGTCAAAGCAAACTGAAAGTAGGTTACGACGTGGCGCTGGAAAGCAGGTTACATGCCAGAAATCAAAAACTCTTATGAGCCGGAGCCGGGCCATTCGTCCTAAACGGTTGTGTGAGCCATAAGCCGGAGCCGGCTCATTCATCCCGAGTGAGTTAATCCTCTTGCATTTATTCTGCCCAAAGCCGCCCAGCCGGAAGTTGCCTCTGTGCATTCAAGCCGCCCAAAACCGCCCATAGCTTGCCCCCACTCTGACACCCCCTCTGATGGCATTTTCATCATGCACTAAGTTCTGGCTTGTTATACACACCCTATGAAGAAGCTTCTCACTTGCAATGATGTGATAGTAACTGTATGGTGCTCTGTGTGCTTCAAAAGAGATTTTCCCGAAAATGTGTGAAAGAATTTGAAGTTTTTTCTATAACAGATTTGAATGCAAGAGGGTTAAAACATGTCCATTCTTTTGTCACCTGACATATCAATATGCATGATGGCAGGGTGTTCCGGAGCCTGTCGTCAGAACCAAGATGGTCGCCGAAGGACTGGAGCCCAGCTATTTGGAGTGAGTATCGACCACTGTAAAGAGATCTGTCTCAGACATTTTTTTTAACTTTTATTTTTTTCATCAAAGTGCCATAATAAAATGGGAATCGTCCTTAAGTTTTTTCTTTGTAACCCTGTACTTTTACAAATGCAAGATTAACTTAAACTACATTTATAAGAGACTGTATTTCAGCATCATTAAAGACCCCCATAGCGGCTTTGTATTAAATCTTCTTCTTGTTTTCTGGTTTTGGTTCGTTTTTCTTCGTTTGAAACATCTCCCGAATCGCTACTGCTGCTGGAGTCTGCCATTATTTTTAGAGAAAGTAATAAGAACGCATGCGCAGTCACTTTGATAAAAAAACGGAAGTGACTAGGTTATCGCGCGTGACACAGCATCTGCTCTTAGAAACAGACAAAACCGGGAACGGCATAAGCAAAAATAAAATGCGGCGGCAATTTGTTTTCCTTTTCCGTAGCAACGTTAAGGTTGCCGTAGCTCCGTAGCAAAGTTTTATTTTTTGTAGCTGCTACGGCCAAATCGTAGCAGTAGGTAGGTCTGTTTACATGAACGAAAAACAAACTTCAGCCACGAACATGGGTGAAAGTAATTAAAGCATGCTCCTGAAATCAGGATTGAAAAAGCTAACTTGAGTCTTCAGGACTGGCCATCTTGTCATCCAGATCCTCGGTCTTGTAATTTAATCAAACGTTTCTGCCAACATTGATGGCAGATTAAAACAAGATGATGGACATGCAATTCTGACACCACCCCCACCCATCCTATACACACACTCACATTGGAAATTATTTTTAGTATGGTCACCACTTCAGGATTGGGAAGATTCAGAGAATATTGAAACGTGTCCTTTCAGGATTGAGAGAATGTTTTACTTTCACCCGTGTATTTTTGCCGCATGGGCATAGGAGAGAAATGGAGAGAAAGAGAGAATAAGCTTGCCATCGCTGACCAAATGCCTTCTGTTGCGCCATCTATAAGAAAGGGGAGTAAGTCCACCATAAGCACTCATTGTTACCTTTAGACCATCAACTCTTTCATCTTAGCACCTCCGGAAACCCAGCTTTTTTTTTAATAGATTGTTTAACTTTTAGCCACAAAGTCTTTCGGATGAGACGATAAACCGAGGTCCCGTGTGCCCATACACTTAGCACACGTTAAACCCAGTGGCAACGAAAAAGTTGTCATTTGGTCAAAATTTACCACCACCACCACCCCCCCCCCCCCCCCCCCCCCTTCCTTCCTCATCAATCACGCAAAAAAATCGCATGCAAAAAAAAAAAAAAAAAAAAATGGGTGGCGCACCTCTGGCTGCGATGCTCTCTCCAGGTGGGAGCAACCCGAATTTCAGAGAGATGCCTCTGTGACTACAAAGTACCTAATACCTAATGCATGTTATCTACCCAGTACATCCATGACCCTTTTTTTTTACCAACAGCACTCCGGACGCCCCGGCCCCACCAGAAAACGCTCCGGCAAAGAAAGGGGATGACGACAGCGACCAGTCTTCAGACAGTGACGCCAGCTTCAGTGATTGACGATCGTCATCGAAAAAAAGAGGTTGAAGTGACTTGAGATAGACAGAACCAGCGTACGAGTCTGTGTGAATGAATGTTTTATTTTGCGCGTGTTCTTCACACAAAAAGACAGTGAAAACAGGCTTATGCGTCTGTGTGGATGAATCTTTGATTTTATGTGTGCTCACATGAAAAAACCAGTGAGACCCAGCTTACACGTCTGTGTGGATGAATCTTTGATTTTATGTGTGCTCACATGAAAAAACCCAGTGAGACCCAGCTTACACGTCTATGTGAATGAATCTTTGATTTTTACATGTGTTCTTGACACAAGAAGACTGAAAACCAGCGTATGTGTCTCTGTGAATGACACCTTGGGCCTGCTACACAACTAAAATTGTACGGCTGTACGATGCGATTCGATCACATGGTCTCAAAGCGCGAATCAAATTTGTTTCTTCGAGACGTGATCAAATCGTATCGTACAGTCGTACGATTTTAGTTGATGTGTAGCCGGCTCTTTACACACAAAACAATTGCTGCTTTTTATAACTGTGAACACGTTTACGAGTTCATTTCTGTACAGTTGTGTAGAAATTTATGTTCAGGTTATAGTGAATGTTGAGAGGCGTTACGAATACTGCTTGCTCGTAAGTGTTTTCAAACATTCCTTCCTACTGATATTTTAGTTGCTTTTTATGATTATGACTGTTTATGTTATGGATGAATGATGTTTAGTAAATGGGAAAAGTTTGTGAAAATCATTGAAGAGGTATGTGGCTTACATATGTTGCACAAAGTGACGACATTTATACTGTGTATATTGATTGTGAAATGTACTTGTTGCATGCAAACTGAGGTGAAAAGTAAAGAGTTTCAAACAATTTATTCCAAGAAATGCTATCGTTTTCATTATACTTTGTCCGTTATTCAACTATAATGTGAAGAATGTTATTTCAAGGGAGAGAAATACAGTCACATACAAACTGTACACCACAATGTTACTATGTTAAAGACCCACAGAGCCGGCTGGATTAAGTCCCTTGGTTTTTTCTGGGTCGATGTGGTCCGCATTTAGACTTACCTCGTATACGATCGAGGCTGCTCTTTAATGCTTTCACTGCCAACGTCGCATTTTTGCACCACAATGGTTTAACACCCATGTCACCAAAAGGCATCAAACCAGGGCCTGTTATCCAAAGACCCTATTTTCGTAATGTTGGGAGGTAAGGTTAGGCCTAATGTTATACATATCACAGAGGAATTCATAATATTGCAAACAATTTTTTTTCTCTACCCAATTCAGCTTTAATGGTATTTTTGGGCTGAAAATGGCTGGCGGTGAAAGGGTTAAAGTGATGCCTCGTTTTCGTGACTGTCCTCGTATATGATCGAGGCTGCTCTTTAAAATGATGCCTTGTTTTCAATGTGTATGGGAGCAACACTTGGTCAAAATAAGATTTTTTACCAGCTATAAGAAGGAAAACATGTGAAATACGTGATTTTGACAGCCGGCTCTGTAGGTCTTTAACAAACATTAACATATGTGATGGTGCCTGGGGAAAAAACATAGTCATTCAGAATGTTTTTGAGCAAAAGCCAAAACTAATCAAGAACCCTCAAAATACTGATTTTCTATTCAGAGCATATTTTTGTGTATTTTTATGTATTCTACTAGTCTCCACAACAGGAAAGACACTGAGTGTTTATTTCATTATTTTTCAAATCAAGCCAATAGAAGCAAAGAGGCAAAATTATGTCTTCTATGTCCGATTTTTGCAAATGATCGATCCCGAAAGTCAAACCTCAAATGGCTATAAAATAAAAACTAGACAAGATAACTCAATTCTGTTTTCTGTGTTTTGATTAGGAATCTTTGTTCCATCTTGTAAAATTACAATCTCAGTTTGTGCCAAGATTCAGACTTGCCTACTGCTACGATTTGGCCGTAGCAGCTACGAAAAATAAAGGTTGGCTACGGAGGTACGGCAACCTTAACATTGCTACGGAGAAAACAAAATGCCGCCGCATTTTATTTTTGCTTATGCCGTTCCCGGTTTTGTCTGTTTCTAAGAGCAGACGCCGTGTCACGCGCGATAACCTAGTCACAGAAGTTTTTATCAAAGTGACTGCGCATGCGTTCTTATTACTTTCTCTGGAAAAAATGGCGGACTCCAGCAGCAGTAGCGATTTGGGAGATGTTTCAAACGAAGAAAAACGAACCCAAACCAGAAAATGAAAATCATCTGGCACACCATCTTGTTCTAAGAAAAAACATCGGCCTGACGCACAAGTTTTCAAAATAGCTTACACGGAGGAGTGGCCTTGCATCGTCAGAAGTCGACTTGGTGCGAACCATGCTCACTGCAACCTCTGCCATGCAGACTTCGCTGTGAATCATGGCGGAAGAGACGACCGTCAACACGTTCAATCGGCGAAACATAAACAGTACGTTTCGGCTCAGGAAGAGAACGAATTGATTGCCGTCGTTTGTGGATGCTACGGAAACATTTGCCATGCTACTGAAAATTGATGGCTGGGCTACTGATTGGGAAAATTCCAAGTAGGCAGGTCTGCAAGATTCCATTATGTCAGTTTTTCCCATTCACTGTGACCCATATAAGCTGTATGAGCATGTCAGAATACGAACGTCAAATTTGTGATTCGTTAGTTCTTGGGACAGACTTTTTTCAAGGAATTAATTCAGATGATTTTCGTGGCTTTTGACACCGTTCCCTGTGATTTCTGGGACAGACTTTTTTCACGGAATTAATTTAGATGATTTTCGTTGTTTTTGACAACGTTTCCTGTGATTCTGACTTAAAATCCAAAGTTCCACATGCAACGTATCCATACCATTTTATGTACTTGTTAAGCTCAAAGTAGTTCTGTTCTGCTCACTCTCCAGTAGACCTTATGGTCTGAACGCTAAGTCTTTTGACAAAAACAAAATCCCATGTGCTCGTTGACTTTGCTCATGCTGCAGACCAAATGGAAACAAAGGTCAACATGTCCCCTTTTTACACCCGCTCCCTCTCACCTCCTCCCATTCTGTCGCACATAAAAAAATAACTTGAAAAAGACAAAAGTGCTGGTGCAGTAACGGCAATGTGTTAGTGATAGGCTGGGTTCACATTAGACGCGTAATTTCCGTACGGAAAACCCTAAATAAGTGGAAGAAAGAAGGATACAAGTTTGCGCATATAGGGGAAATTCAGACACGTGCGCAAATCTTTTCCCTTCTTTGTTTCACTTATTTATGGATTGCGTACAGGTTTCCGCGTCGAATATCCGCTTATGTGTGTACACTGCCTTACCGTGCACAAAATAAACTCTCCAGGCGAGGACAGTCCAAATTTCACAGGGATGTTTTCCTGTGACAATAAAGATAATACAATACAAAGAAAAAGAAACACCCCAAGGTACCGATGGGACCCAGAGACGCACTGGCCCCACCTGCCCTACCAACACAAGAGTAGCCCTATACCAACCCTGGAACGACGTGTTGTGTTGCAAAGGGTGTAGGCGCACATGTGGAGATTCCATTAAGCATGCTGTTTTCAACTCAGTGACTAGATACAACGCAAAGGACTGCTTGTGAAAGTGTTCTATATGGATGTACTAGCCTGTTTTTCATGACTGCAGAGCCCACCAGCAAAAACCTCACCTCTCAGTCGGCCATGTGTCCTTGGCACATGTGATGCAAGTGAAATTGACCCATGGCCAATATTAAAATGATACAGCTGTGCCCAATGGAAGCTGTCTTTACCAGTGGCAGTTCTCCCTACACGCCGTAAAGAATTGTTGGTTGTTGTCACTCCACGGGTGGAGTGAATGTGTGGGTGGCTCCATGAATGGAGCGAAGTCCCCTGAAGTCGGAGTATGGCCGCCCATGTGGCAGGGCCCTTTAAACTCACAGCCGGCATATATAAAGCGTTCATGCGAGGCGCGCGCCGTCATTCTCATCGCTGCTGGCGAGAGAGACGGTTCAACCGTTCTTTTTTCCCTGTTGCTCGAGCCACTGCGAGTCAGAACTTCGCAGCAACTAGGCTAGCAGTCTCCACCCGATCCCTGTAATCGGTAGCTTTCCCTTTAAAAGCAGCCATACACAAAATCTTCCCACCCAAGGCCATGCGGAATGTTCACATGGCACTGGGTGTGCCCCCAGAGCGTTTAAGCAAGGGAACGAAAACAACAGAAACTCAGCACACATCCAACAGGCCCCATCAAGGACAGTACGTATGTCTTCATAAACAGCCTCCTGCATCCATCCACAATCATATGTACAACACTCGTTTGCTCGTCTTCATAAACAGCCTCCTGCGTCCATCCACAATCATATGTACAACACTCGTTTGCTCGTCTTCATAAACAGCCTCCTGTGTCCATCCACAATCATATGTACAACACTCGTTTGCTCGTCTTCATAAACAGCCTCCTGCGTCCATCCACAATCATATGTACAACACTCGTTTGCTTGTCTTCATAAACAGCCTCCTGCGTCCATCCACAATCATATGTACAACACTCGTTTGCTCGTCTTCATAAACAGCCTCCTGCGTCCATCCACAATCATATGTACAACACTCGTTTGCTCGTCTTCATAAACAGCCTCCTGCGTCCATCCACAATCATATGTACAACACTCGTTTGCTCGTCTTCATAAACAGCCTCCTGCGTCCATCCACAATCATATGTACAACACTCGTTTGCTCGTCTTCATAAACAGCCTCCTGCGTCCATCCACAATCATATGTACAACACTCGTTTGCTCGTCTTCATAAACAGCCTCCTGCGTCCATCCACAATCATATGTACAACACTCGTTTGCTCGTCTTCATAAACAGCCTCCTGCGTCCATCCACAATCATATGTACAACACTTGTTTGCTCGGCTTCATAAACAGCCTCCTGCGTCCATCCACAATCATATGTACAACACTCGTTTGCTCTCACACTACTAGACAAGAGTCATGGACAGAAAAGTTGGTTCACTTTATTTGAAAACGCAAAAACTCTAGAGAGATTGTGAAACGATGATGACCAATGGAAAAGTAACAACTTCCTTATCGTTGTCGTGTTACTTGATAATTAAATCTATCTTGACCAAAAACAACTGAACTTACGTTTGGTGAGAAACAAAAAAAAAAGAAAGAACACCAATGACAATGAAAAATAGTAATTTACAATCTTTCGATATCCATGCATAGAGATTCTAAGCAATGGAGATGAACTAGTCTAAGAATCATGTTCTGCTGTGGTTTGTATCTTCTGGTAAACATAGTCTAAAAATATTTATTTTACTTAGAAAAATCTGAGATAGTATTTTTTCCAACCATCTTCCCTTTTCAATTTGTTATAATTATATTCTTTTCAAGCATCTGCAGTAAGATTGGTTACAGCAGTTTAAAAAAATATATAAATAATATAGTTACAACAGTCTTTGTTTTAACAATGTAAAGTTGTATATTTAATGCATTTATAAAGTGTAAAGAAAGTAGTTACACGAATGTATAATGCAGAGTATTTTTTACATGATAATGTTTTTATAAAGAATGTTTTTTAATTATTGCAAAAAATATTTAATCTAAACAACTATTGCCAATGATTAGCAAGAAATGTGACTTTTGACTTTCTTATTAAGAATTTTTTTTTTTTTTTGCGTATCAATTTATCAAGAGTGAAAAATATTAATTTCAAAAGAACCACTGCAATTTTCAAACACTATGAAAATGATGCAAATACAGGGATGAAAAGAACCCAGTTGAAATCCAACAAGGCGATAAAAGACTTCTAAAAAACAAACCAAAAAACGTACAGGAATGTACAATCGTTAGATTTCATAAATCATAAAGCCAAAAGAATATATATAGGGTATATTTATTTACAAAGCGAAAGAAATAAAAGCTGATGACACATGCAATATCATTAGCAACAAGAAGAACACAGAAAACGACACTGGCAAGAATTAAAACTGTGCAGCATGATTCTAAAAACACATAAAAGTGAGATTTTGTAAAAATTCAAAAGGGATCAAGAGTTGGGAATGGGGGTGGGTGTAAAATACAGGAGTACGCGCTTGTAGTTGTCATACATGTTTGGGTGTTTTTTTGCTTTCAAATAGATTGATCATGAAGAAATGGAGTAAAGAAAATATAAAAATATACAGGTTTTCCCATTTGGGAACATAACGTGGATTCAGCGTCAGTTTTTCTACTCTAAAATCAAACTACAGAAATAGTATATTATATACATTGAAAACAATATCATTTCTTCAAGAGACGTATTTCCTTCTGCTGTAAAATGGAACAACAACAAAACCTTGCTTAAGTGACTTATAACCCAGCTGCTTGTTCACAAAATTGGCTAAAGCTGGTAGGTTGACTTATTGGCTCAAAAAGGATGGAACAATAATCTGCATATTTGTTGTGCCAAAACATTAGCATTTGTTTTGTTGTATTTCTTTACGGCCAACGGAATTTTCTTGAAAAATAAACATGCATTGTGCATATGATAAAGCCCAAAAAATACTTTAAAAAAAATATTGAATCAAAACACTTAAGCAAGAATTGAAACAGAATGTTTTTATACTTACATGTATTCTGTTATGTGATTGACAAATGAACCACTAATAATAATAATAATAATAAACAGACACTTATATAGCGCTTTTTATCGAGCACAAAGCGCTAATAACCATTAAAATGGAAAGCCTCACTTTCCTCCATGAATTCCTTTGGCGATTTTGATAATAGTGATTGATAAAAAGGGGTACTTCTTTCATTTTACAAGGCATTTTGTTGCAAAGGTGTAAAGTGAGTGGGGGGCAGGGGGCCAAATTTCATCATGGAAACAATAGGAGCCATCCAATCCTGGATTACGAACTCTGGGGGGAAAAAATCCTAAATACTAAAAGAACTCCTGTGTATTCTAAGCGTAACCAAATACCATATCAAAGAGCACCCGACCAAATTCATTCATGTAGAAAATCAAATAGAAAATCTGGCGTATGAACATGATACAACTGAATTCTCAACAATATGAAAATACAACACAGATTTCTACTTTGTCGAGTATCTTTTTATTCTATGCTGTTAACTAACGTGAGTTTCCTGTATGCTGAATGCTAGCTGCTATTTCTTTCAAACTGCACATGTAATTCACACAGTGAAATAAAAAGAAGAAGCCATCTTTGTTACGAATCAGAACCTAAAAATTTTTTTAAAATGAAAATTGCAGTCAAATTGACTTTAAATAATTCACCATTTGCGTAAGATCCACATATTTTCTGTTGATCAGTCAGGCTTGGCACTCGTAAGACAACATTTATCTTTGCTTGCTGTAAACACTCATGTATTCACACACACACACACACACACACACTAATGCTCTAATATTTTTTCCCAGTTTTTTGTTCATTTTTAAAAATTACATAATCGATTGCTAATTTACAATATGGGCAACTAAAATCAATAGCCTAGCTCAAAACTATGAATAATAAAACTTTACATCTATTGCACTCTTTCTATGAATTTCAACGCTAACACATTTGTTTATTACATTTTTTTTTAAACCGTAAAAAATCTTTTTTGCATGTTTTGCTAATTTTGTTTTCTTTTTGCTGCCATGAAACTTTCAGTAAAATTTGCGTATAAAGTGTACAAAATTTGTTTAGTAGGGCAATTGTGATTGCAAAGCTTCAAGACAATCGTATAACAAGATTCAGGAAAGTAGAAAAATAATATCAATTTCAATCATTCTGTACATTAAAAATGTGAGAGGATCACAACAACAGTTTAACAACTATGTCTATCAACACATTTTATTTATCCAATTAAAGACAGAAAAAAAGAAACAGCTCCCTTTCCACACAACATGTTATGTCATCTTCTAACACCAACTCTTTGAAATGTTCCAGTGTTTTCTATTTATCAAGCAAAAACAATCTTTTCAAATATTTTTTTTTTAAAACAAAATCCAATCCAATCCAACATTCACATGTATGTTTCTAAACAGATTGTATTTTAAAACTCAAAGTAAAAGAAAAGAAGATATTTTGGTCAACGTTACAGCAATGTTGTTGTCGTACCCTGGCTAAAAGACTCCAGGGATCATCCCAACAGCCAAAGCATTTGAACACTGTGGTACAAATGCACCAGCTAGGGTTGAGAACCCTAGTTTGATTACCCCGCCACATGGGCAGCCACACTCTGACTTCGGAGGATTTACAGCAATGAATCTTAACTTTCAACACCTTTCCAAAATCGTGTCTTAACACTGCAATATTGCTAGTACAAAAGGAAATTGATAAAATAACGCCGGTCTTCTTTCCTTAACAGGCTGCACAAGACTCATTGCAGTCTCTCACTCCACACTCCACTACCATAGCTGAAAACTTTGGACATACCTTTCCAATCATTAGAAACAGCAAAGAAAAGAAACGGCTTAAAACTCTAAAACATCAGATGTAGCTTTGAGCTTTGCCCATCATGAAAGAAAACATCCAAGAAAAGAAACGGCTTAAAACTCTAAAACATCAGATGTAGCTTTGAGCTTTGCCCATCATGAAAGAAAACATCCAAGAAAAGAAACGGCTTAAAACTCTAAAACATCAGATGTAGCTTTGAGCTTTGCCCATCATGAAAGAAAACATCCAAGAAAAGAAACGGCTTAAAAGCCAATAAACTAATTATTTTTTAAAAACAACATTAAAATGAAAGCTGCTCATTAAATATATTAAGGGTTCCTGCCAAAAGCGCCTATCCGCCTTCTGAATTTCTTTTCAATCCATCACAATAGGTTATAGGCCTATCTGAAGCCTTTCGCCTTCGTTAGAGGTGATTCTTCGATCAGAACTTGATTGTGTGTTATTTGAGACAGACCTTTTCGGCAGGCAAAGTCTCAAAATATGCAAAGACGTGAAGATACGAGGAAAAAAAGACCACTTTGAGCAAAAACCACCGAACATTTAGGGGTTGAAGGCAGAGTGGGGAAAAAGTGGTCACACACAGGGGAAGAAGGATCCACATAAAAAAACACCTTCAAGACTGACATATCCACTGGGCAATGTTAACACTGAATTCACTCAGAGTACTGTCACACTCAACCCAAGGAGATCAGCGTCAGTGGTCTTGGCACACATTGTCCCGTGTACAAAACTACCCATGTCACAACCTGGAGTCAGAAACAAAACTGCCACACCAAAAATGTTTGACAGAAAGATGGAAAAAAAAGACAAGAACTTGGTAATGTTCCACACAATAAATGTATACGAACCATCAAACAATAATCTCAACCACTCATGATTTATGAGTTTAGAAATGGAAACAATAATCTCCCATTCAGTTCTGATTTATATATAAAATAGTAAGATCTTTGTTCCTACAAACGCTATGGCAATCATTATTTATAATGCGGATTCTAAAATGAAAGAAATAACAAATACTGATAAGTTTTACCAATGAACCTGCAACATCAAGTCCACTACCCTTCTCCAGCTAAACAGACAAATAAATGGTAGCAGTAGTGGTGGTAGTAGTACCTAATACCTAGTCACAGCAGTTGTTGTTGCTGATTGTTATGTGTATTTTCTGCTCATGTCATTGGATTTTTGCTAATGTTTTTATTCCATTTCTATTACAGTGGAATCCGTTTAATTGGCCATCGGATAATCGGCCAAAGCCGCTTAATCGGCCAATTTCCTCTGGAACTGAATTTTTTCTTCTTAAGCATGTGTTATTTTGTTCGTTTTTACGGCCAAAGCTGAAATCTTCAATTTCGCTTTATTGGCCACTTTTTCTCTCTAATTTTTCCTCTTTACCCCTTTTTGAGAGGGAGAACAACAGAGGCAGACAAACTGACAACACGCTTTTGACGTTTACATGGTTGAGTGTGAAGTTGGAAGGTGAGCTGTTGTCAATTGAAAGACCCTGCATGGCGTTAAAATCACTCAAGAAAACAAAATCATTGTCTTTTACTCGTGCTTCTGTCAAGTTGTAGGATTAATAAACACACACACACATCACAAAAAGGGAAATAATTTGAATTTGAACTGCAACATTTAATTTTGACGTCATTGCTTTTGACTTGCATAATTGCGTCATACAGTATCTTGATGTTCGTTTTATCGGCCGATTCGCTTTATCGGCCATATTTTTCCTGTTCCCAAAAGTGGCCGATTAAGCGGATTCCACTGTATATGTAAAGCGGCCTGTAGCCTACATAGTAGGATGGGCGCTCTATAACATTTTCCTCATTATTAATTAAATGACATGTGCTTTCTACAAGATTGCCACACTAAAACTAATAAAGGTTGTAAGATGGAGATTTATGGACAAGAAACAAAAACCCAAACATCCCATGAACAAGGAAGACATGAACATGTTCGCTGCTTCAGACGTGAGCAGGACAGAATCTGAGGTGTCGGTAGGCAATGACGCAAACATTGAAGTTTGGATTGTCAAAAAATTGATGACAGCATCTTTGATGAACTGCCAAGCAAGAAAGACCTGCCTGATTACCTGTATTATATGGCAATTTGCTCCCCCCAAAAAGAAAGAAAAACCACCTTTTGGCAAGTACCATATATTCCGGACAATACGGCAATACTTTTTTTTCCCAGACTAAGACCCAGCGCATTATAATATGACTAATAATAAAGTAAGAAAATAGATAACAAAATCTGAATTTGGTGTCAAATTTCAGCCTTATAGTCTGAAAACTACGGCAATCTCATATTATCAAATATATAAATTTATACACTCACAGAAAGATAGTGCAAGTAGACATTTAGCATAACAGAGGTGCATTTTGGGGGACACAAAGTGAGCGGCTGCTGCTAGTGATGCTTACATCTTCAAAAGTAACGATTCTGACAAAGATGAAAAAAGAAGAACAATTCTAATATCTGTACATTGAACACAACATTGTCACCACCAGTTCTCAGTCTCATATTTTCTCTTCATTTTGTAACTAACTTCTATGAGCTCTCTGAATGTAACAAAAAAAAAAGAGATAAAAAAAAATTCTTTTTATTTTTCGTTGCCTGTGACTAAAAATGGTTTAAGTAATGAGCATGGTTGCATTTGATAGAGGACGTGAGTACCACTGTATAGGTGTACCCCTCACCACCCCCCACCCCCACTATCCCTCACCCACCTCCCCCAAAAAAACCTTTACAGAAGGAACATGATTTTGTGTGTGGTAGTGAAAACGTATAGACTGACATGCCTCTAATTTGTGAGAAAGCATGTGTAAATAGTTATGCATGCCATGCATTATTAATCCCAGCTACTACTCTTGCCTTTAGTCTTTTCCATCTTTCTTGGTGGTGTTAATATTTATTATGATACCAGTGAAATATATACCCTTTGAATTTTGACTTGATGCACTGGTCTTAAAATGCACATTTAAAAACAAAGAAAATACTATCTGATTTCCAAACCAGCTTTTACTAAACACAGATTCTATGGTGTTTTTTTTTTAATCCACCAAATACTAGTTTTTGTTGCTTTATCTTTTCCCTTTTAAAATGTATCTGTATTATTTTAAAATAGAAAATGATTGTTCGACTTCATATTAGATCACTGTCTTGGACCCTTCAATGGACAAACAATATATTAGGTATTAGGTACTTCATAGTCACAGAGGCGTCTCTGTGAAATTCGGGTTGCTCCCACCCGGAAAGAGTGTCGCAGCCAAAGGCGCGCCACCCTTTCTTTTTTTTTTGGCATGCGATTTTTGTGTGACTGATGAGGAAATTTGACCAAATGACAACTTTTTCGTTGCCACTGGGTTTAACGTGTGCTGAAGTGCATGGGCACATGGGACCTCGGTTTATCGTCTCATCCGAAAGACCGTAAGGTCTAGTGCAAAGTGAGAAGAAGAAAAAAATCCCCTATACCCAGGTTCGAACTCGGGTTTACTTGACACGAGGCGAACGCGCTACCACTGTGCCACTCTACACCACTAATCTCTCTGTGCGCTTAGAGCTTTAAGATTAAGCGCTGTAAAAGTCTTCTTTATAAAGTATCTATTCGTCACTATCTATAACGTTAAACAGTACGTGCTATCTCCACCAATGACAAACCGCTTACAACAAATTCTTGGTTGTTTTCACATGCCAATTTCGATTTTGCATGTAGTTCACGATATATATGGTAGAAGGAACAAACCCTAACGGTGACAAACAAATCATATTTCATAAAATGCTTCTTTGTAAAGATTGGCAATGGATTTATAAACCAAACCGTCATAAGACAAAGATGGCTGAGGTTCTGAAGACAGGTACACGACAGACTGATTTGTCTAATCAAAATCTCACAAAAGTCCAAAATTCACTGCTGCCTTCCATAACAGCACCAACAACTCTAGAAAGTATCGGTACAACGCTCGGCAGGCTTCCACAATGCCCTCCCTTCTCGCCATATTAATGGTCCAAAATCTTTGTTTAGGTAAAAACGTTTCTTCTTTATTCAGGTCTATGTTTATTTATACCGACACTTAACCAATAAACATGTTTTATCAAATCAAAGCATACACCCGCTCAGTTGCTCACCCTGTAATAATTTTTTTTCAAAGACAATGAAAACACCCTTACTCTGACAAATGACAAAAACAACAACCTTCAAAACACAGGATCATTCTTCACTGAAAGTATATATCTGCAAAGGAACTTCTTTTAGCAGAAATAGACCAAAGAGGACCATAGGTCCTGCAAGGTTGGTAACGATTTACATCCGCAAAGGAACTTCTTTTAGCAGAAATAAACCGATGAGAACCACACCAAAAAAAAGGAATTAAAAACACCCCCAAAACCAATGAGAACCATAGGTCCTGCAAGTTTGGTAACGATTTACATCCGCAAAGGAACTTCTTTTAGCAGAAATAAACCAATGAGAACCATAGGTCCTGCAAGGTTACTAACAATTTACATCCGCAAAGGAACTTCTTTTAGCAGAAATAAACCAATGAGAACCATAGGTCCTGCAGGGTTGGTAACGATTTACATCCACATAGGAACTTCTTTTAGCAGAAATAAACCAAAGAGAACCAGTCTTGCAAGGTTGGTAACGATTTACATCCGCAAAGGAACTTCTTTTAGCAGAAATAGACCAATGAAGAACCAGTCCTGTAGGTTCACGTAACGATTAGGCTACAGGCTCCTCAGCTTCGATAGCCTTGCCGTCCATTTTGCCGTTCTCGTGGAGCTCGAAGCCGTCCTGCCCCTCCATGTCCTCCTCAGGCACCTCGATGGGCGCGTGCCTGTCCTCCTCCAGCTCCTTGACGGAGAGGTGGGCCACTACTGCAGCCCCGTAGCTGTCCCCAAGCACGTTGATGGAGGTGCGGATGCGATCCCTGCACGGCATGGAGAAAATTAGGTATTAGGTATTAGGTACTTTATAGTCACAGCTCTAGGCGTCGTGAAATTCGAGTTGCTCCCACCTGGAGAGCACGTCGCAGCCAGAGGCGCGCCACCCACTTTTTTTTTTGGCATGCGATTTTTGTGTGACTGATGAGGGGGGGGGGGGGGTCAATGTTGACCAAATGACAACTTATTTGCTGCCACTGGGTTTAACGTGTGCTAAGTGCATGGGCACACGGGACCTAGGTTTATTGTCTCATCCGAAAGACTCCACTTTCAGACCGTAAGGCCTAGTGCAAAGTGAGAGGAAAAATCCCCTGTACCCAGGTTCGAACTCGGGTTTACTTGACACGAAGCGAACGCGCTACCACTGTGCCACTCTACACCTAAAATGGGTGTAGTGTCATGTGCAAAGCAAGGTAAGGCAAATGTTTTATTTCATACCCATTTGGGGCACAGAAATACGAAATAATGTGCACACATAAGTCATTCTTCTAGCACCGTGGGCGAACACTTTCACCCAAGACATCACTCTACACTCCCACCAAATGCAAAGACATTCACTGCCAAGTGCCCCGCCATGTGTTTGTTTATTTATAGAGCTTATGTGACTGTCTCTTCCATTAAAGCAACACGTGTGCATTCGAAAAAAAGAAAAAATACTCCCCTCTTGTCTGTTGAGATGCAACGGACAACCAGGAACGTCAAAAAATACGTGGCGCTAGAAGAATTAAACACTCAAACATCAGAAAAAAGTGTATCAACAACATGCAGGTAAATAAGACCATGGACGATACCATAATACAAAAGAACAAGACATGTCACATTTTGCCCATACAAATTATTGAAAAGAACTGTTAACTGTAACTAAGTTCTTAAGTTTAATCAAGAGTTTCTTATATTATTTGCGAATGAAACGCCTTGTTCAGTGAGGTTAAGCAATAACAGACGAGCCAGGGCTTTGAAACCAAGCATGTGTTCCATGAGCTAAAACAACATCAAACCAGCCAGGGTGTTGAAGATAGTGGTGCTCATTGATGACATTGTCATTCATACAATAAAAACAGGAGGCAGTTATGATTATGCGACTAGTTCATTTGCTACACAGAAAGACATACAGCTACATGCATATAATAATAATAATAAAGGTCGCTTGTATAGCGCAACACCTCTCAGTTAACTGGAGCTCTTTGCACTTTACATAATCTACATCTAACATATAAATAAGCACAGCTCAAGTTCCAGCTTCACTTTTCCCCACAGATACACACACATATGGATGATATCTTGTACTCAGAATGTCGGGCATATCATTGGTTTCTCTGTGTGTGTGTGTGTGTGTGTGTGTGTGTGTGTGTGACTCTGGGCTTGTCTGAAGAGCATGTGTAAGGTTGTTGCTGGGAAGGGGCTGCAGTGAAGAAGGGGAGGCGAGGGGAGAGAAGAGAAGAACCGGTAGCAGTAAGCTGCAAGGGTTTTAACTTTTAGCGTTTTCACCAATTCTCATTGGCAAAAAACAAAACAAAAATGAACATGACAACTAGCAAAAGCGGAAGGACAAAAACAGCCACAAGGTAGATTTCAGTGGAGGAAATTCTTCTTAACAGGGGTGAAAGTAGTTCAGGCATGCTCCTGAAATCAGGATTGACAAAGCTGATAGAAAGAATCTTCAGGATTGATCATCTTGTTATCCGGAACCACTGTCTTTTAAAATAAAACATTTCTGCCAACGAAGAGAAAATTGTTGACTGCTGGATCAGGACAACAAACACTGACCTTGATAGGGGACTGTTGATCCTTGGAGGGGGTTAGTCCAGCTCGGAAACTTGACTACCCCCCCTCCAAGGATCAACAGTCCCCCTGGGAGCTTGACTACCCCCCCTCCAAGGATCAACAGGACTACCCCCCCTCCAAGGATCAACAGTCCCCCTGGGAGCTTGACTACCCCCCCTCCAAGGATCAACAGTCCCCCTGGGAGCTTGACTACCCCCCCTCCAAGGATCAACAGTCCCCCTGGGAGCTTGACTACCCCCCCTCCAAGGATCAACAGTCCCCCTGGGAGCTTGACTACCCCCCCTCCAAGGATCAACAGTCCCCCTGGGAGCTTGACTACCCCCCCTCCAAGGATCAACAGTCCCCCTGGGAGCTTGACTACCCCCCCTCCAAGGATCAACAGTCCCCCTGGGAGCTTGACTACCCCCCCTCCAAGGATCAACAGTCCCCCTGGGAGCTTGACTACCCCCCCTCCAAGGATCAACAGTCCCCCTGGGAGCTTGACTACCCCCCCTCCAAGATCAACAGTCCCCCTGGGAGCTTGACTGGATCAAGGATCAACAGTCCCCCTGGGAGCTTGTACCCCCCCTCCAAGGATCAACAGTCCCCCTGGGAGCTGACTACCCCCCTCCAAGGATCAACAGTCCCCCTGGGAGCTTGACCCCCCTCCAAGGATCAACAGTCCCCCTGGGAGCTTGACTACTAGTCCCCCTGGGAGCTTGACTACCCCCCCTCCAAGGATCAACAGTCCCCCTGGGAGCTTGACTACCCCCCCTCCAAGGATCAACAGTCCCCCTGGGAGCTTGACTACCCCCCCTCCAAGGATCAACAGTCCCCCTGGGAGCTTGACTACCCCCCCTCCAAGGATCAACAGTCCCCCTGGGAGCTTGACTACCCCCCCTCCAAGGATCAACAGTCCCCCTGGGAGCTTGACTACCCCCCCTCCAAGGATCAACAGTCCCCCTGAGCTTGACTACCCCCCCTCCAAGGATCAACAGTCCCCCTGGGAGCTTGACTACCCCCCCTCCAAGGATCAACAGTCCCCCTATCAAGGTCAGTATTTCTGCCAACATTGATGGCAGAATAAAACAAGAGATGATAAGATATGCAATTCTAACACTATTTTCACCCATCACGCATACACACACACACATTGGAAATTATTTTTAATGTGGTCACCGCTTCAGGATTGGGAAGATTCAGAGAACATTGAAACGTGTCATTTCAGGATTGAGAGAATGCTTTACTTTCACCCATGCCTTAATTTTAAGCTTAGCCAAAAATGAGAGAACGATCCATCCACTTTCTTAATCTTAACGTAAACCAAAAGGATAAAAAAAACACTTTGAGAGTACAATATTTTTCGGACTATAAGGCGATACTTTTTCAAAGACTCAGACCCCTGCGCCTTATAATGTGACTGATGAAATAGTAAGAAAATATAGTCCCAAAATCTGAAATTTGGGTAAAATTTGGGGGGTGCGCCTTATACAAAGGTGCGCCTTATAGTCCGAAAAATACGGTAAGTACTAAACGAGGACTCACAGGAACCAGTCAACGGACACAATCAGACTGATGTCTTCGGCGGGCAGTCCCACAGAGGTGAGCACCATGATCATGGTCACCAGGCCGGCACTGGGGATGGCCGCGGCGCCGATGCTGGCACAGGTGGCAGTCAGGCTGAAACAAGGGAAGCTTAGACATTAACCCTTTCACCGCCAACGTCGCATTTTTGCACCACAATGATTTAACACCCACGTCACTAAAAGGCATCAAATCAGGGTCTGTTATCCAAAGACCCTATTCTCTTAATAAGAATTTTTCAGAAATAATTAAGGGGAGTAATTTCATGGTGTGTAGGAGTTATCTTGCCTAATTCAATCAGTCAAACAGGGGAAGTTACTCTGCCATCAGGTAAATCCCCAGCCCTCGCTTCTTGTGTTTGAGGAGACACACAGCATGTAGAACGCAGTGCGTCATTCTGAAATTGATGTCATTTATATTTTTACATCACAGTTTGCAAGTTCTATCACTTTGTAGCAACTGGTCATCCCTTATTTTTCTACAAAATGTTTGCAAGTCACTGACTCGCATCCTGCGGTTTCAAGCTTCGACGCCATTGTTGCATTGTCGCTATGCTATTTGACTGAGTAATGGATGTAAGCAACTCTAATTTTCACGAAGTGCTCTCCCCTAGTTTTTTTTCCGAAAATCGTCTAGTTTGGGAGGTAAGGATAGGCCTTACTTTAAATATGTCAAAGAGGAATCTCCAATATTACAGACAGATTTTGTTCTCTACCCAGGTAAGTTCAATGGAAATGCTTTGCTGAAAATGGCTGGCGGCGAAAGGATTAACTCATTCAAGTCGCTCCAGCCATATATGTGCGGAATTAGTAGATAGCTGTCAATTTGACGAATTTGCTTCAAGGGAAGTAAATCTGTGTGCACACAATACCTTGGTCACTTCTATATTTGCTTCACTCCCTTAGACCACAATTTTGCCTCTGACTTTGCTTTTGTAGTGGTTTGTTTTGGGGAAACCAATTGGTGTGGCTCTGACTTTGCTTTTGTAGTGGTTTGTTGTGGGGAAACCAATTGGTGTGGAGAGTATTTCTATATAAAGTCTATATATAAACAAAGTCTGATCTACCACTTCCCTATGTCTAAACCAGAAGTAAAAACCTGTAATCTTTCATTTCTCCTTTTGTTTATGTATGTTTTGTTTGTGTGTATGTCTGATAAAATTCTTAACACTGGCACACTTTTTCTTATTGATTTCTGCAAAAGCCACATTTTCCTATTGATTTATCTTATCTAAGGACAGTTTGTCCTATCACTTTTCAATCCTCGGTACATCACTGCAACACTCTGCTAGAATACTAGCAACGCTCGAGTTTACGTTGCTGACATGCCGCTAGGAATGTCCCTCCATATTTCTAGCCTACATAGTGATGTTCAGGGAGAGGTACCAGGAATGTCCCTCCCTATGTCTAGCCTACATAGTGATGTTCAGGAGAGGTACCAGGAATGTCCCTCCCTATGTCTAGCCTACATAGTGATGTTCAGGAGAGGTACCAGGAATGTCACTCCATATGTCTAGCCTACATAGTGATGTTCAGGGAGAGGTACCAGGAATGTCCCTCCCTATGTCTAGCCTACATAGTGATGTTCAGGGAGAGGTACCAGGAATGTCCCTCCCTATGTCTAGCCTACATAGTGATGTTCAGGGAGAGGTACCAGGAATGTCACTCCATATGTCTAGCCTACATAGTGATGTTCAGGAGAGGTACCAGGAATGTCACTCCCTATGTCTAGCCTACATAGTGATGTTCAGGGAGAGGTACCAGGAATGTCACTCCCTATGTCTAGCCTACATAGTGATGTTCAGGAGAGGTACCAGGAATGTCACTCCCTATTTCTAGCCTACATAGTGATGTTCAGGAGAGGTACCAGGAATGTCACTCCCTATGTCTAGCCTACATAGTGATGTTCAGGGAGAGGTACCAGGAATGTCACTCCCTATGTCTAGCCTACATAGTGATGTTCAGGGAGAGGTACCAGGAATGTCCCTCCCTATGTCTAGCCTACATAGTGATGTTCAGGAGAGGTACCAGGAATGTCCCTCCCTATGTCTAGCCTACATAGTGATGTTCAGGGAGAGGTACCAGGAATGTCACTCCCTATGTCTAGCCTACATAGTGATGTTCAGGGAGAGGTACCAGGAATGTCACTCCCTATGTCTAGCCTACATAGTGATGTTCAGGAGAGGTACCAGGAATGTCACTCCCTATGTCTAGCCTACATAGTGATGTTCAGGGAGAGGTACCAGGAATGTCACTCCCTATGTCTAGCCTACATAGTGATGTTCAGGGAGAGGTACCAGGAATGTCACTCCCTATGTCTAGCCTACATAGTGATGTTCAGGAGAGGTACCAGGAATGTCACTCCATATGTCTAGCCTACATAGTGATGTTCAGGGAGAGGTACCAGGAATGTCACTCCCTATGTCTAGCCTACATAGTGATGTTCAGGGAGAGGTACCAGGAATGTCCCTCCATATGTCTAGCCTACATAGTGATGTTCAGGGAGAGGTACCAGGAATGTCCCTCCCTATGTCTAGCCTACATAGTGATGTTCAGGAGAGGTACCAGGAATGTCACTCCCTATGTCTAGCCTACATAGTGATGTTCAGGGAGAGGTACCAGGAATGTCACTCCCTATGTCTAGCCTACATAGTGATGTTCAGGGAGAGGTACCAGGAATGTCACTCCCTATGTCTAGCCTACATAGTGATGTTCAGGGAGAGGTACCAGGAATGTCACTCCCTATGTCTAGCCTACATAGTGATGTTCAGGGAGAGGTACCAGGAATGTCCCTCCATATGTCTAGCCTACATAGTGATGTTCAGGGAGAGGTACCAGGAATGTCCCTCCCTATGTCTAGCCTACATAGTGATGTTCAGGAGAGGTACCAGGAATGTCACTCCCTATGTCTAGCCTACATAGTGATGTTCAGGGAGAGGTACCAGGAATGTCACTCCCTATGTCTAGCCTACATAGTGATGTTCAGGGAGAGGTACCAGGAATGTCACTCCCTATGTCTAGCCTACATAGTGATGTTCAGGGAGAGGTACCAGGAATGTCACTCCCTATGTCTAGCCTACATAGTGATGTTCAGGGAGAGGTACCAGGAATGTCCCTCCATATGTCTAGCCTACATAGTGATGTTCAGGAGAAGTACCAGGAATGTCACTCCCTATGTCTAGCCAACATAGTGATGTTCAGGGAGAGGTACCAGGAATGTCCCTCCCTATGTCTAGCCTACATAGTGATGTTCAGGGAGAGGTACCAGGAATGTCACTCCCTATGTCTAGCCTACATATAGTGATGTTCAGGACAAGAGACTGGTTTCGACTAGGATTACACTTTACGTAGTCTACCCAACAAAGAAATGTAATGGCCTGATAAACCCATTGGTCGATTCCCCAACAGATGTAAAATTTAACGTCTTATAGTCAGAATTAAATTACCATTTTTGTCTATTTCCTGATCAATAACATAAAGATAACATTCCAAAGAATATTCTTATTTTCTGCAACTAAAATAATTTAATAAATAAAATTAACTATCAAGCCAGACTTCCTGTTTTTCTGATTGGTTGGTCAAAAAAAGGTCTACTTCCTTACATTTGTTATTGGTCGAATTTACTTATTACCTGAAGCGAAATTGGATAACCACCAAATCCTTACTCGTTCCGCTCAGCCAGTGTTAGGCCTATGGTGTAGTTTTCGTGTTAAAATTGAACGAAAAGTGCACATTATAACACCCTACTTTGGGTTAAACTTATAATTAGGGAAATAATTCTGCAATAAAATCACAAATTTCAGTGGTTAAACAAAAGTTGTTATTCTTCTATTATGCATAAAAAGCGTTGGTAAATCTTTCTCAAAGTCGCTGCTCCATTCTTATAATTTCAGATTTTTTAAATCAGTAATTTAAAAAAAAATTCATAACACATAATTATTTGAATCAAACTCTTATTCATATTTGTTCTCAATTAATGCTCACATGAATGCAGACTTGGCTATAAAGTGAACATGGAAGCCCTCATTCTTTAATACCTGATGGCTCACCTTGGCTTAAGGATGTGTCAGACAATTGACATAGGCTAGAACACAAAGGTTACATGTTGTTATGCTATGCGTAGTTATGCAGGGATTGTCTTTAGCCATGACAAGCTCCTACCATAACATCTTAGCCATGAAAAGCTCCTAGCATAACATCATCAGTCTCCCAACCCCCCCAAAGACGGAGTGCAGCTGCCCACGTGGCGGGGTAATCAAACACGATCACAAACATAATGTTCTCATCCGTAGCTGATGCACTTGAACACTATGGTACAAGTTCCACTGTTGGGATGATCTCTCAAGTTTTTTTTTAGCCAGGGTACGCCAACAACAACATACCTGATGGCGATGATTTTGCCGAAGGTCATCTCCATGCCGTTCATCTGCGCGATGAAGATGGGGGCCACGGCCTCATAGAGGGCAGTGCCGTCCATGTTGATGGTGGCCCCTATGGGCAGCACGAAGCGCGTCACGCGGCGGTCGATGTTCAGATTTTCCTCCAGGCACCGGAAGGTCACAGGGAGGGTGGCCGTGCTGAACAGACAGACAGCGTGACGATATGCAAATTTCAGCGGAAGTTGGGAAAGTCCAAACTGCAGAAAGGACTAACATTTTATTTTCAAATAGCCAATATTTTGAAATAAACAAAAAGAAAAAACAACATGAAGATTACATTGGGATCCAAGAGTACGTTGACCCCAGGAAATGTGCATTAAGGCCACTTTTATGATTGATTTAATGCATGTGTTGCTAATCTTTTCTCAAAATATCCGGGGGGGAGCGACATTAATGCTACAACGTACCATTCAGAAAGAAACACATCTGCCGAAATTTCTGTTGAGCTGGGGGGGTGGGGGGTGGGGGGTGGGGCACATTTCTAGATCTAGTTTCATGGCATTTCACAGCCTGTCTTCTCTTTAAACACTCCATTCGCAAACCACTACGCCGGCCATTGTTTACTTTCAACCGCAAGCGCTAGCTCGACCAAATATGGACCACGCCGTTTGAGAATAACATCGCGGACGCATTTTCGGCGGATACTTTTTTTTCCAGGCAGAGATTCATTCAATTACGAAAACATTTTCGGCAGAGATGGCGGAGCAGTTTTCATACGTGCTCAGTCTTCACAACTTATTTTTCACGATTGAAATAGTGAGGCTAGGACAGGAGATAGTGAAATGAACTAAAGAAGGGAACTCTCCCCTCCACCAAAGTTGCTTATAGTATTAGATACTTTATAGTCACAGAGGCGTCTCTGTGAAATTCGGGTTGCTCCCACCTGGAGAGCGCTGACAACACCACTATCCCTTATTTTTCATGATTATATTTCAAACCCAATGGACCGCCCAGTCCGCACAACGCAAAGGGGAAGCAACATGGGTCACCCAGAGTGCATCAAACAGGTTTTGCTGACCTGGAAGCTGTTCCCAGGGCGGTGACAAAGGCCTGCAGGATGCCCAGGAAGATGCGCAGGGGGTTCTTGCGGGTGATGACGAAGTAGATGAGGGGCAGTATCACCACGGCGTGGATGATGAGACCGGTCAGCACCGTCACCATGTACATGCCCAGCATCTGCCCCACCTGGGGTCATGCAGCAAAAGGGGGAAATATTCACGTTCAATGTTGTTGTTTTCGTTCCCCAGCTTAACCCTTTCAACGCCAGCCATTTTTTAGCCGAAACTTTCCATTACACTTACCTGGGTAGAGAAAAGATTTTGTCTGCAATATTGGGGATTCCTCTGTGACATGCATAACATAGGGCCTGTCGCGTGCAAATCTGTCGCTCGCTACTATGAGAGTGTGTATTTGCGACATTCACAAATTTCACTTTTTCCGTACTTGAACCATTTACCTAACCCTAACCCTAACCCAACCCTATCCCTAACCCATGGAAAAAAGGAAATTTGTGGTTCATGCTCAATGTCGCTAAATGCCGCAAATACAGACTCTCATAGGTAGCGAGCTGCAGATTTGCACGAGCGACAGATTTGCACGCTACAGGGCCTATCCTTATTTCTCAAAATTAAGAACATAAGGTCATTGGATACCAGACCCTCATTTGATGCCTTTCAGTGGCATGCATGTTAAATCACTGTGGGGCCAAGAGGCGACAGTGGCGATGAAAGGGTTAAGGTCACTGGATACCAGACCCTCATTTGATGCCTTTCAGTGAGATGGCTGTTAAATCATTGTGGTGCCAAGAGGCGACAGTGGCGATGAAAGGGTTAAGGTCACTGGATACCAGACCCTCATTTGATGCCTTTCAGTGAGATGGGTGTTAAATCATTGTGGTGCCAAGAGGCGACAGTGGTGATGAAAGGGTTAAGGTCATTGGATACCAGACCCTCATTTGATGCCTTTCAGTGGCATGCATGTTAAATCACTGTGGGGCCAAGAGGCGACAGTGGCGATGAAAGGGTTAAGGTCATTGGATACCAGACCCTCATTTGATGCCTTTCAGTGGCATGCATGTTAAATCACTGTGGGGCCAAGAGGCGACAGTGGCGATGAAAGGGTTAAGGTCATTGGATACCAGACCCTCATTTGATGCCTTTCAGTGGCATGCATGCTAAATCACTGTGGGGCCAAGAGGCGACAGTGGCGATGAAAGGATTAACACTCTGGGGGCACACCCAGTGCCATGTCCACATTTCGCAAGGTCTTGGGTGGGAAGATTACGTGTATGGCTGCTTTTAAAGGGCCCCCCGCCACATGGGCGGCCATACTCCGACTTCAGGGGACTTTGCTCCATTCATGGAGCCACCCACACATTCACTCCACCCGTGGAGTGACAACAACCAACAATTCTTTACGGTGTGTAGGGAGAACTGCCACTGGTAAAGACAGCTTCCATTGGGCAACAGCCGTATCATTTTAATATTGGCCATGGGTCAGTTTCACTTGCATCACATGTACAGACACAGTGAATAGCCAAGGACCCATGGCCAATGTTCAATCTTTTCACATTCACTTTCTAGGAAATGAATATGTCCCAAAGAAACAATAATGAAATTACCCAAAACAGTCAGGAGTTGGATCCATATTGTTTTTCTTTTTTTCAGCATAGAAAAACAGCTAGAGTAGATGCGCGTTGCACGTACCCCACCTTGAAATAGTAGAGAAACACGTCATGCTTGCGTCATTTTAAGGAGTACGCAACCCCCCTTTCAACTCTATATTTTCATGAACATTTTCCACAAAATGAATGTGTTAAGGTCAAAGAAATGACTATTATTAGATATGTCATTTTTACCACTAGCAAAACAAGTCCTTTACCCAAAAGCATACTCTCAGAAATTTCAATACAATGGTAATGCATAGCAAACACTTATTACATTCACACGTGTTTTCCCACCTGTTACCGACGTCATGCACACGCACACACACTTTTTATACTCTATGACTAATGGACCTAAGGAAAGCATCCACGAGAGCATCCAGTTTTAAACAGTTTTAGGGTAGCATTGTATTTTTTCTATTTGTCTAACATATAGGAGTTGTTACAAGCATTACTCAGGGCTCCCAGGGACCCCCATTTGGGTGTCTATGAAGTACTAAAATTCTAAAGGACCCTCTAAAAGAATGTGCAGGGGGTCCCAGGGATGCACTAGAAAAATTCTTTTTAGCATTTGCAATGCCACTGGGACCCTCTATCCCGCCTCTAGGACCCTCTATACTGTAAGTGAAGGAGTCCCTGGGACCCCTTGTTTTGCGGGACGATTGGGAGCCCTGATTACTGTTTCACATCTTTTCGATTCAATGTACATGTAGACACATAACAGCATGAGACCTACCTTGGCTGGGTCATCCAGGGACAGGATCTTGCCGGCGATCAGAAACATGATACCAATAGGGGAGTACCTGTAACACAGCGATCAGAAACATATCATTAGGGGAGTACCTGTAACACAGTGATCAGAAACATACCTGTAACACAGTGATCAGAAACATGATATCATTAGGGGAGTACCTGTAACACAGTGATCAGAAACATACCTGTACCTGTAACAGTGATCAGAAACATACCAATAGGGGAGTACCTGTAACACAGTGATCAGAAACATACCAATAGGGGAGTACCTGTAACACAGTGATCAGAAACATACCAATAGGGGAGTACCTGTAACACAGTGATCAGAAACATGATACCAATACCTGTAACACAGTGATCAGAAACATACCAATAGGGGAGTACCTGTAACACAGTGATCAGAAACATGATACCAATAGGGGAGTACCTGTAACACAGTGATTGTGACGTAAGTGTCCCGCGCGACCCCTCTTTCTTATCTACCCCCCCCCCCCCCCCCCCTGTCTCCTTTTCATTTCTCGACCAGCCGCCACTTTAATTGCCATGCAGCTTCAAAAGAACGCCGATTAAGGCATTTGTCTCTTTGAAACCCGATTTACCTCCCCTGTCAGCATGTACCACCTACCGAGGTTAGCTCCCTTTAACACCCCCCCCCCCCCCCCCCCCCCTTTATCTCCATTCCCCATCACGAGATAGTGATATCAACAGTCGGATCCCTTTGAAGAAAACTATTCCTTCCCTATCACGAGCAAGGTAGGAATGTCGGCGCGTGATTGTTCGGTACTAGTATGCATAAAATTATAGCATCATCTTGTGACGTGTCAATTGCTATAAACCAATGACAGGCTTTCATTGTTTGAAAGTGAAGGCTATAATTGGAGTAGTGAGAAAAAGTTTTCACACAAGACGCTGAAACGTAGCTAGAGCAACACTCACAACCAGTCATAATAAGCCCACTAGTAAGTATTATTGATGGCTGGTGATTGAGATCTGGTTTGTTTGACCCTAGTTTTGATCTAGATCCTATGTTCAATGATGAATAAGGAGTAGATAGATATGTTATTGAAAAGAAGTGGTAAACATTCTGTTCTATTTATGTGCACTGATTATTTGTGTGTGTGTGTTTTTGACTTGAACACTTTTGGTACCAGAACCGGATTTTATGCCTACTAACCCTTTTGTCTATTTTTAGTAGGAAACCTATGGGTCGCAATCTTGCACTTTATGATACCATTCCTTTCCAGGTGTTGGATGGAGAGTGATGTTGGCTTGATCACCTTTTATGTTTTACTGATCTCAGTTTGTTAACTGAAATTCAGATTATGTGTTCTTAGTGCTATTGTACAAGGGAAGCCTTCTAGCCGGTTGGGATTCACTAATTCCCTGCCGACTGAAGCCCCTTGTCTCTAAGCCATAGAGAACTACATCCACCTTCTCCTGTGATTATCAGCAGGGCATCGTGGTCAGGACGATTATCCCTGACTCACAAGCACCAAGACGGGACCGCCGCCAAGACGCCCCGCACCCAGAATCCGCGAGGAGACCACGCCTGAACCGTGCCATCCCGCGAAGCCGTAACCGGAACGACTGGGAGCTACTCTCATCTGACGAGCAAGCCCAGCCACCCCAGCACTCGCCGATCACTACGGAGGAACTTGACAACAGCTAAGTCCCCCGGACCGCGCCAATCACTTGAACTTTCCTCCGGACAATGAAGATGATAAGTGACCCTTCTCGCTTGGGGCTAACCTTCTAGAAAGACAAAAGTCTTGTAAATCCTTTCGGATTTCATTGTTTTTATCCATATTTTGTTTTGGCGCCATTGAGCTGCTTTATTATTATTGTTGCATAATCTTATGCAGATTTTGTGAGTAAATAAAATACAAGTGTCAAATAATCCTGAACCCTTTGGTCAGACTGATGAGAGTGGGAGTCTTGTAATTTCATGTAAAACCCTACTTCTCTCTGTCTGCCATTTAGAGCAATTCAACCACTTGTATTTCTTACAACCATACGAGCCAGAACCCGGGCACAAATATAAATTTATTAGATGAAAAGGGGCCGGGAAAGTTGCTCATCTCCCATACCCTAGAGAAGTGGGTTAAAGGCAAATTTTCTACTTGAAAATTTAACACACTAAAAGTCTTCCCTAGAGGCTTAGCCTTTTAACCCATTACCTCGTCACAGTGATCAGAAACATGATACCAATAGGGGAGTACCTGTAACACAGTGATCAGAAACATGATACCAATACCTGTAACACAGCGATCAGAAACATGATACCAATAGGGGAGTACCTGTAACACAGTGATCAGAAACATACCAATAGGAGAGTACCTGTAACAGTGATCAGAAACATGATACCAACAGGGGAGTACCTGTAACACCGTGATCAGAAACATGATACCAACAGGGAGTACCTGTAACACAGTGATCAGAAACATGATACCAATAGGGGAGTACCTGTAACACAGTGATCAGAAACATGATACCAATAGGGGAGTACCTGTAACACAGTGATCAGAAACATGATACCAATAGGGGAGTACCTGTAACACAGTGATCAGAAACATGATACCAATAGGGGAGTACCTGTAACACAGCGATCAGAAACATGATACCAATAGGGGAGTACCTGTAACACAGCGATCAGAAACATGATACCAATACCTGTAACACAGTGATCAGAAACATGATACCAATAGGGGAGTACCTGTAACACAGCGATCAGAAACATGATACCAATACCTGTAACACAGTGATCAGAAACATGATACCAATAGGGGAGTACCTGTAACACAGTTCTATTGATTATGGCCATTTTCCTTATCTGGGAGTCCCACTAAAGCACAGATCACTAAACATCCCTGAAATAAAAGGAAAGTTCTCAGTCATGTACTGAGGGTCGGAAAGTGATAAAACAAATTGTCCTGACAGGAGAAATCAACAGGACAAGGGTCCTAGCTCTTGCAGAAATCAATAAGACAAAGCGTGCAATTTAATCAGAGATTTGTCCTGACAGGGGAGAAGACAATAGGACATTTTTAATTTCAATAGGTCAATGGCCTATGACTGGAGCCTCGATCGGGACATCGCTGAGTTCTGCCATCCTTCACAGCCCTAGCCAATGTGCAATGTCAATCCACACAATTTTTACACAAAAAACAGGCAATATTTTGCGGACTACAAGGCGATACTTTTTTTTTCCCACCCATGCGCTTTATAATATGATGAACAAAATAATAAGAAAGTGTAATAACCAAATCTAAATTTTATGTAAAATTCACGGGGTGCGCTTTATAATTAATAGGGTGTGCCTTATAGTCTGAAAAATACGGTACTCAAACAAAACAGTTTACATAATATCTTACCGCATCTCTGTTTCAACATTTTGGATTTAAGAAACTGATTTTCCCACTAAAATAGCAACGCTAGATCACATTCTGGGACTCTCTTTTGAGGCATATAAGTCCGTAAGGCGAGAGCCTGTGGCTTTGTCTAGGGATGCACTGGCCTCGCCTGTCCTTTTTGGGGGCTGTTGGATGCGTTCTGGTTTCTGAGTGGGTGTCTTTTGCCGGTGGGCTCTGCAGTCATGAAAAACGGACTGGTACACCCATGGGGACATTTCGCAAGGACTCCTTTGTATCGTATCCGATGGTCACCAAGCCGGGAGTAGCTATGTGCCTTGTATACTTAATGGAATGTCCCGTGTGTGCCTGCTCCCCAGTAACACAACACGAACTTCCAAGGCTGGGGCAGGGCTTAGCTCTCGCGTTGATAGGACGGGCGTGGCAGGTGCATCTCTGGGTCCCATCAGCACCTTCGGGTGTTTCTATTTCAATAGGGTGTGCCTTATAGTCTGGAAAATACAGTACTCAAACAAAACAGTTTACATAATATCTTACTGCTGTTCATGTTGTGCATTACATTACAGAAGCTGCAGTAAATCGCATCTCTGTTTCAACATTTTGGATTTGAGAAACTGATTTTCCCACTAAGACAACAACGTTAGACCGTAGGTTTTGATTTTTGTCCAGATAAATACAAAGAATTCCCTAAAACGTGAGAACCCTGCTTATATATGTGACCCAGCACCACAAAAGGGACAAAATGACCATTCTGAGACAATGGTCCAGTTACAAATTTCACACAATTCTCTTTCAAATGATATAAGAACCATTCTTGTAACTTATTTTGTTTTAGAGTTATGAGCATTCAAATATGGTAGGGTGACTGTCGGCCATTTTGAGAAATCGCAGTCTAAAGTTCAGCCTAGCTGAAGAAAATGCACCAACCTACTCATTTGAAGGCAGTTTCTGGTGTATTTAGAGACCATAATATAGATGATCCTTTACAAATATCAACGATGAGATGCTACATACAGAGCATGAAAATACCCATAACTCAACATTGATTTTTAAACAAATGAGATCTTTGACTTTGCAAGCCTGTTATGGGAAACTAGCCAGTCCCTTTCGTGGTGCTGGGTCACATTATGTTATAGTGGAAAGAGGATTTCAGAATGCATAATTGCTGACCACATGACAATGGTGACCAGCTTCATGATGATTTCATTGAGGCAGGAGAAGAAGTCCATCATGATCTTGCCCCGCTCACCCATGTTGCTGATCAGAATGCCGAAGGCCGTGCAGAATGTGATGATGCCTGCACGAACAGGACACCACAGTTAAACTCATAATGGCAGAAAATCAGTTATTTTCAGTACACTTCTATCAGCAAGGTCTCGAGTCTAAAACTTGTTTGAATCCACGCTTTCTCAATCAGTACCATGCTTTTTGGGGGTCTATTTCCCTTCATTACTTTTCAGACCCCTTTCTCACTTAAGTTTGACACTTAGTTCAAATGTTAACAATCTCTTACGACAGGACTTATAGGAAAAGCTTCCCTTGAAAAAGGCTTCACATAAGGGGACATAATTTATACAGCAAAAAAGCATTTGTTGAACTTCTCTTCATCTGCAAAATATTTCTTACCTTCAACCTATTAGAAATTATACAGATGAATTATTTAAGAAGTGCGATATCGATATTACATCAATTTCAAGTATGCCAACAATGCCTATTGTACCTCAGTGGGAGCATATTTCTGCTAAATTTGATACAGATTATACCGCTTTGAAAAAAGATGATAATGTTAATCTAATATCAGTTGAAGCAAAAGAACATCTAGCTGTTTTTATCTTTCAACCATAGATGAGGTTTAGGCGTGGTTATGTGTTAAAATCGGGACTTTAATATGCAGTTGGGCATTGCCTCCAGTATTGTTCCCACAATCTTTGTATTTACATCCCATATGTGTCTGATTCAGACCAAGAGGACGTAAAATATTTCTCTCGCATCTAGAAAATCATACCCGTATCATCTTTAAAATTTATACAGATGGTTCAGTTGTGGAATCATACACAGGAGCTGGATTTGTGATCCCTGACTTAAAAATGAGAAAATCTTTTTGTCTAGGAAAAGGCTTTTTCTGTATTTACTGCTGAACTTTATGCAATTATAATGGCACTATCCTGGATACCTGATATGGATATTGCAATTTATAGTATTTTACTTTGTGTTGACTCGAAATCTGTTCTTTATAGTTTACAAAACTATACATTCTATTATGTTTAAAGGAATTAAGTAGAATTTTGCTGGATTCCATCGCACTGTGGTATGGGAATGAACTAGCTGATAAATTAGCGAAAGAAGGTGCTAATAGAAAATCTTCAGATTGTTAAAAAAACTAGAAAAACACATTCAATATTATAGTTTATAATGGAATTAATTATGTCAAGATCTTTTCTAGCTGGATTAAACTCATCGAGGACCACTAAAGATGTAGTATGCGTTGGGTCACCCAATGAACTCAACAGCTAGAATGTCCATTATCAGAGCTATCGATTTCTGAAAAGGGGGGCAGTGCTCATATCATAAAAAACTCTATCCAACCCCACATCACATGCATAAAACTAGTACCTCCCCCACCTTCGTACACAGACTTTAACTTTTCTGTCAGCCACGGCCACTTTTTCACATTTTGGAAATGTTCCTTTGCACTGCCACTGTTGTCATTCTTTTCCGATGTTTTAGATGAAGAAGCCTTTTCTTCGAGGTCTTCACAATCGCTTGGAACAGGATTTTTTTTTTTTCACTTTGCCTCCGCGAAAATCTAAAATCAAACAGGGTCCCTGCCCACTTCATTTTGAAAAACATTCAAGATGGCGGCTGAAACTCTCGCAACTTCCTGTCGGTAGAACGAGAAGAACACGATTGGTTGATTAACACTAACATTTTGTCAAGAACCAATGAAATGTCGAGAAATCCTTCACTCATGCTCGATACTTTCAGTTTGTCCAGACGACGGGTTTAGCAGACGACGAAGGTCTTCCCGCATCGATCGGTAAAAACTGCGGGCCGTTCTGCAAATGTGCGGGACTCGGCCCGCTCCCCGCGCCGATTATCGCGGGAAGGAACAACATTTTGGGGGATTTTACCAATCCCGCGCTCTAGATTAAGCTCTGCATTATTATCATTGTCATACAAACTATGTGGGATAAAAGCTGCACAAATTGGAACTTTAAAAGATGTAGTTTACAGTCAGGAAATGATCAAACTTGCTACAGTCTTATCCAGCTCTGGAATTGCAAGATTACAAGAGTTCATGAGTTAATTAACTTTAATGTTGTTTTTTTGTTGTTTTTTTTTTGTTTTTGTTTTGTCCTCCACATTCACAGACATAAAATCATATGCATAGTTACACTTACTCATACACACGCACTCATATTCACATACATACACACGCACACACACATACACACGCGCGCACTCACGCACACACTATTTTTTCTTTTTTTAATAGTCTAATATCACCATTGTGTGAACAGACTTTAAATTAAATCAATCAATCAATCAATCAATCTTCATCTGCAATCCCTCTTCTCTGTAAACTAAGACAAACATGGATGGACTTCACCTATCATTTCCAGACTCACCCAGAACTTTCATTCCGTCATAATCCACAATTTCCACATAATCCAAACCCCAATGATCCATTTAAGACGACATACTTCAAAAACAAAACACAGAAGAAGCCTTTACTGAGTTTCTTTCCATATAACTCTTTCTCCATTACACAAGAAAATGATTGCATTTCAAAGTCTCCAAAAACAAATTCCAAACTCACCCAGAACGTTGATTCCATCGGCCATGGGGAAAGTGCGCACCCACTTGGTGTGCGTCTCCTTGACGATGATGTAGGTGGCGTTGGTGTCGTTGACGGTGGTCAGGATGGTGGTCTGGGTGGTCGTGGCCAAGGTGATGTTGATGGCCGCAGTGACGTTCTCGGGCAGACCATACGGCACATCCGTGTCGTTCTTGTACACCGTCTTGGTGTGCTGGAAACACGCTTGCAGCAGGTTGTCGGGGAAGATGTTTCTGGGAGACAAAAACAGAAGGTCAATTATTATGCCCTTTTTCACGATCTTCGCAAAGACATTTTGTGCATGCTAAACAATCCTGGATCATGGGTGCTACTCTTTCAGTTTTACACTGATTTCAGTATTTTAATTTTACCAGAAACTGAACTTCAGGTTTTTTTAATTCATAAAAAAAAAATATATATATATAAAAAAATGACCACAAGCGATTTGGGGCATTTTGAACTTGGTTGTTCTATCTTGGAAGTTTACGAAGACAATGTAATAATTTTACAAGGCTTATCAGACTCAAACTGTCTCTGTCTATCATTTTAACTGTCTGTCTTCTTCTTCTTCTTCCTTTAGCCATCCGCCTTCGTCGTGTCGAAGATTCTGATGGTACTAAGGAGGGCTCTGCACATACGCTTAGTAACTTTAAAGTCAAGTCAGGGTAGAGGGTCACGTCAGGGTTGATTAATGTTATGTCCAGGGTGTGATGTCTGTCTGTCTCGTTATCTTAAGTTGCCCCCCCGAATTGTCCGACAGGGCTCTGCCCCCCCCCCCCCCCCCCCCCTGCTGGGGCCATGGGTCCCTGGGTCCCTGCCTTTCAGGGTTTTTTTTCATTTTGGGGAGTTGCACCCATGAATCCAGCAGCAACTGACAGGTTCTTGGCGGTTCTCAAGAGTCAAAATATCTCCCATTCCTTGAAGGAATGGAGCCCCCCCCCCCCCCCCCCCCCCCCCCCCCCCCCCCCCCCCCCCCCCCCCCCCCCTCCCCCCCTCGTTTTTGGTCATCATCCCCCCCCCCACACACCTGATAAGATTCACAAAGGCGTCCAAAGACATGGCCAGGCAGTTTTTCGTCATCTTTCTTGAGGTTGAGGCCTCCTTGAAGAACAGTTTCACAAAGATACACACACAGACACACACACAGAGACACACACACAAATACACACACACAAATACACACACACACACAAAGCACACACAAGCACACACACACACACACACACACACACAGATAGAAAACAGAAACACACACACACCTGACGAGATCAAGAAAGGCGTCCATGGAAGTGGGCGGTTTCCCCTCGTCCCTCTTGAGGTTGACGCCTCCTTGAAGAACAGTTTCACACAGATACACAAACATACACACACACAACACACAACACACACACACACATCCACACACACCTACCTGACGAGATCGAGAAAGGCGTCCATGGAAGTGGGCGGTTTCCCCTCGTCCCTCTTGAGGTTGAGGCCCTCCTTGAAGGACTTGTCCCCTGGGTGGATGGACACCACCAGGATGATGCCCAGGATGATGGCGAAGAACGTCGTGCTGAAGTAGTACACAATCGCCCTCAGACCCATCTTGCCCGAGTTCTTAGCGTCCAGATTGGCCAGACCTGCAAAACACATCTTCAGTCAATCAATATGTCCATTGATCAGTTCATCCCACTGTGGGGATACTAGGGGGGTAGTCTCCCCACCTTCTGGAAGTTCTGTGCTTGCAACTTCGTCTAATCTA
>CM065690.1:49728177-49743177 GCA_017654935.2 Phymorhynchus buccinoides
AGAAGCCTTGTCCCTGGCACAGCTGTTTCGGGAGGAATATTTAGTTTATCTATATTTTCAGAAGGTTTTTTCAAGCCAACTTTAGTTTACCATAAGTAACTTTTCATAAATAACAGTCAAGAATGTGTTGTAGTATGTGACTAAATTAGTTGTATTCGGTGGGTATTCTAGATTTTCACTCATGGGCAATTTTACTTATGTTTGCGATACTAAGTGTATTATTGAAGAACATTTTCTACTAAATATGTTGCATGATACTGCTCAACAAAAATAAGTTTGTTGCCATACATCTGATGGAAGACATTGATTACACATACAATGAAGAACATACAGCCAAGTTTGTTGCCATACATCTGATGGAAGACATTGATTACACATACAATGAAGAACATACAGCCAAGTTTGTTGCCATACATCTGATGGAAGACATTGATTACACATACAATGAAGAACATACAGCCAAGTTTGTTGCCATACATCTGATGGAAGACATTGATTACACATACAATGAAGAACATACAGCCAAAATATTTTTACAAACAAATGCTCAGTGCAGTTTTGATCTAAGATTTTGAGATACAGTCTTTTAACTAAACAACTTGATTTTGTGTGGGACGGAACAGCTGTGCTGGGTATATCCCCACTCTCTCTTGGCCAAAGGGATTTGAGGATGAGAGTTAGCATTGGGGAAGGTCTCCAAAAGGCCAACCAATCCCATTGGCGGCAGCACTAGAGCCAGTGCAAATGCCCCCTAGTTAGAGACTAAGAGAGTCATAGTCTTCCACGGAAGACTAAGCTGTACCTAGTCACTTCTGCCCATATGAACTATAAACCCTCCCTACCTTGGCAGTAGTTCTAAACACCGAAATGGACTGAAACGGGCCGAAACACACCGAAACCGACTCCAGCTGATATACCTCAGTTAAATCTTAGCAACCTTTATTTTTGGGGAGAAACCTAGGACCCTCACATTTTGCATGCAGATAGGTAATAAGGCCACATTTGAAAATGAAGGTCATTGGACAAGTATCAAGGTCACTGGAGCCGAAAATGCTGTAGTGAGGCTGGTTGATCTAGCGACGCGTTTCACCCTCAAATTTTGTTTTTGTTTTTCCCTTTTCTACACACCCGCACTTGCACACACACTCACACACATATACACAATTATGCATGCTGTGTGCCCATGCCGGCACATGAGTGTGCTGGCACGGGCACACAACAATTGTATCTAGATCCTTATATCAAGCCTCAGCTTGAGTCCGTTTCGGTGTCCATTTTTGTCTATTTCAATCTGTTTCAGTGTCCATTTTGGCCCGGTTCAGTCATTTCGTCCGTTTCGGTGTCCATTTTGGTCCGTTTCAATCCGTTTCAGTGTTTAGATGTACCCCTACCTTGGAGAAGCATCGCCCAGCCGGTCCCTTGTAGGCGAAGCGGGTGGGTTCCCTGGGGCTGACCATGGGGTCATTGGCTCCCACTTCCTCTCCAGACATGGTGACGTCGATCGATCACTTCCCTTCCCAGGGGGCACGGTCCAATATGGCGACGGTTTCTAGTTCTGCAGCAGACAACAGAAAAACAAACTGTAGTTGTTAAAAGTAAGCTTAATAGCACTGAAAATCGGGGAAAGAAAGAAGAAAAAACAAAGGAAATTAGAGGAGACGAGAAAACAATATATAAAGCAACAAAGTTCAAAAAGGATCTGAGCTCATGTTGAACAAAGAAAGATGTAATGCACCATCTCCATCAAAGATGCAATATACCATCTCCATCAAAGATGTAATGCACCATCTCCATCAAAGATGCAAGATACCATCTCCATCAAAGATGTAATGCACCATCTCCATCAAAGATGCAATATACCATCTCCATCAAAGATGTAATGCACCATCTCCATCAAAGATGCAATATACCATCTCCATCAAAGATGTAATGCACCATCTCCATCAAAGATGCAAGATACCATCTCCATCAAAGATGTAATGCACCATCTCCATCAAAGATGCAAGATACCATCTCCATCAAAGATGTAATGCACCATCTCCATCAAAGATGCAATATACCATCTCCATCAAAGATGCAATATACCATCTCCATCAAAGATGTAATGCACCATCTCCATCAAAGATGCAATATACCATCTCCATCAAAGATGTAATGCACCATCTCCATCAAAGATGCAATATACCATCTCCATCGAAGATGCAATATACCATCTCCATCAAAGATGTAATGCACCATCTCCATCAAAGATGCAATGCACCATCTCCATCAAAGATGCAATATACCATCTCCATCGAAGATGCAATGCACCATCTCCATCAAAGATGTAATGCACCATCTCCATCAAAGATGCAATATACCATCTCCATCAAAGATGCAATGCACCATCTCCATCAAAGATGCAATGCACCATCTCCATCAAAGATGCAATATACCATCTCCATCAAAGATGTAATGCACCATCTCCATCAAAGATGCAATGCACCATCTCCATCAAAGATGCAATATACCATCTCCATCGAAGATGTAATGCACCATCTCCATCAAAGATGCAATGCACCATCTCCATCAAAGATGCAATATACCATCTCCATCAAAGATGCAATATACCATCTCCATCAAAGATGCAATATACCATCTCCATCAAAGATGTAATGCACCATCTCCATCAAAGATGCAATGCACCATCTCCATCAAAGATGCAATATACCATCTCCATCAAAGATGCAATGCACCATCTCCATCAAAGATGCAATATACCATCTCCATCAAAGATGTAATGCACCATCTCCATCAAAGATGCAATATACCATCTCCATCAAAGATGTAATGCACCATCTCCATCAAAGATGCAATATACCATCTCCATCAAAGATGCAATGCACCATCTCCATCAAAGATGCAATATACCATCTCCATCAAAGATGTAATGCACCATCTCCATCAAAGATGCAAAGCACCATCTCCATCAAAGATGCAATATACCATCTCCATCGAAGATGCAATGCACCATCTCCATCAAAGATGTAATGCACCATCTCCATCAAAGATGCAATATACCATCTCCATCAAAGATGCAATGCACCATCTCCATCAAAGATGTAATGCACCATCTCCATCAAAGATGCAAAATACCATCTCCATCAAAGATGCAATGCACCAGCACCATCTCCATCAAAGATGCAATATACCATCTCCATCAAAGATGCAAGATACCATCTCCATCAAAGATGTAATGCACCATCTCCATCAAAGATGTAATGCACCATCTCCATCAAAGATGCAAGATACCATCTCCATCGAAGATGCAATGCACCATCTCCATCAAAGATGTAATGCACCATCACCATCATAGATGCAAGATACCATCTCCATCAAAGATGTAATATACCATCTCCATCAAAGATGCAATATACCATCTCCATCGAAGATGTAATGCACCATCTCCATCAAAGATGCAATGCACCATCTCCATCAAAGATGTAATGCACCATCTCCATCAAAGATGCAATGCACCATCTCCATCAAAGATGCAATGCACCATCTCCATCAAAGATGCAATATACCATCTCCATCAAAGATGCAATATACCATCTCCATCAAAGATGCAATATACCATCTCCATCGAAGATGTAATGCACCATCTCCATCAAAGATGTAATGCACCATCTCCATCAAAGATGCAATGCACCATCTCCATCGAAGATGTAATGCACCATCTCCATCAAAGATGCAATATACCATCTCCATCGAAGATGCAATGCACCATCTCCATCGAAGATGTAATGCACCATCTCCATCGAAGATGCAATGCACCATCTCCATCAAAGATGCAATATACCATCTCCATCAAAGATGCAATATACCATCTCCATCGAAGATGTAATGCACCATCTCCATCAAAGATGCAATGCACCATCTCCATCAAAGATGCAATATACCATCTCCATCAAAGATGCAATGCACCATCTCCATCAAAGATGCAATATACCATCTCCATCAAAGATGTAATGCACCATCTCCATCAAAGATGCAATGCACCATCTCCATCAAAGATGTAATGCACCATCTCCATCAAAGATGCAAGATACCATCTCCATCGAAGATGTAATGCACCATCTCCATCAAAGATGCAATGCACCATCTCCATCAAAGATGCAATATACCATCTCCATCGAAGATGTAATGCACCATCTCCATCAAAGATGCAATGCACCATCTCCATCAAAGATGCAATATACCATCTCCATCAAAGATGCAATGCACCATCTCCATCAAAGATGCAATGCACCATCTCCATCAAAGATGCAATGCACCATCTCCATCAAAGATGCAATATACCATCTCCATCGAAGATGTAATGCACCATCTCCATCAAAGATGCAATGCACCATCTCCATCAAAGATGCAATATACCATCTCCATCGAAGATGTAATGCACCATCTCCATCAAAGATGCAATGCACCATCTCCATCAAAGATGCAATATACCATCTCCATCAAAGATGCAATGCACCATCTCCATCAAAGATGCAATGCACCATCTCCATCAAAGATGCAATATACCATCTCCATCGAAGATGTAATGCACCATCTCCATCAAAGATGCAATATACCATCTCCATCGAAGATGTAATGCACCATCTCCATCAAAGATGCAATGCACCATCTCCATCAAAGATGCAATGCACCATCTCCATCAAAGATGCAATATACCATCTCCATCGAAGATGTAATGCACCATCTCCATCAAAGATGTAATGCACCATCTCCATCGAAGATGCAATGCACCATCTCCATCAAAGATGCAATGCACCATCTCCATCAAAGATGTAATGCACCATCTCCATCAAAGATGCAAAATACCATCTCCATCAAAGATGCAATGCACCAGCACCATCTCCATCAAAGATGCAATGCACCATCTCCATCAAAGATGCAATATACCATCTCCATCGAAGATGCAATGCACCATCTCCATCAAAGATGTAATGCACCATCTCCATCAAAGATGCAATGCACCATCTCCATCAAAGATGCAATATACCATCTCCATCAAAGATGCAATATACCATCTCCATCAAAGATGTAATGCACCATCTCCATCAAAGATGCAATATACCATCTCCATCAAAGATGTAATGCACCATCTCCATCAAAGATGCAATGCACCATCTCCATCAAAGATGTAATGCACCATCTCCATCGAAGATGCAATGCACCATCTCCATCAAAGATGCAATATACCATCTCCATCGAAGATGTAATGCACCATCTCCATCAAAGATGCAATATACCATCTCCATCAAAGATGCAATGCACCATCTCCATCAAAGATGCAATATACCATCTCCATCGAAGATGTAATGCACCATCTCCATCGAAGATGCAATGCACCATCTCCATCAAAGATGCAATATACCATCTCCATCGAAGATGTAATGCACCATCTCCATCAAAGATGCAATATACCATCTCCATCAAAGATGCAATGCACCATCTCCATCGAAGATGCAATATACCATCTCCATCAAAGATGCAATATACCATCTCCATCAAAGATGCAATATACCATCTCCATCGAAGATGTAATGCACCATCTCCATCAAAGATGCAATATACCATCTCCATCGAAGATGCAATGCACCATCTCCATCAAAGATGCAATATACCATCTCCATCAAAGATGTAATGCACCATCTCCATCAAAGATGTAATGCACCATCTCCATCAAAGATGCAATATACCATCTCCATCAAAGATGCAATATACCATCTCCATCAAAGATGCAAGATACCATCTCCATCGAAGATGTAATGCACCATCTCCATCAAAGATGTAATGCACCATCTCCATCAAAGATGCAATATACCATCTCCATCAAAGATGCAATATACCATCTCCATCAAAGATGCAATATACCATCTCCATCGAAGATGCAATATACCATCTCCATCAAAGATGCAATATACCATCTCCATCGAAGATGCAATGCACCATCTCCATCAAAGATGCAATATACCATCTCCATCAAAGATGCAATATACCATCTCCATCAAAGATGCAATGCACCATCTCCATCAAAGATGCAATATACCATCTCCATCAAAGATGCAATATACCATCTCCATCAAAGATGCAATATACCATCTCCATCAAAGATGCAATATACCATCTCCATCAAAGATGCAATGCACCATCTCCATCAAAGATGCAATATACCATCTCCATCAAAGATGCAATATACCATCTCCATCAAAGATGCAATATACCATCTCCATCGAAGATGCAATATACCATCTCCATCAAAGATGCAAGATACCATCTCCATCGAAGATGCAATGCACCATCTCCATCAAAGATGCAATATACCATCTCCATCAAAGATGCAATATACCATCTCCATCAAAGATGCAATGCACCATCTCCATCAAAGATGTAATGCACCATCTCCATCAAAGATGCAATATACCATCTCCATCAAAGATGTAATGCACCATCTCCATCAAAGATGTAATGCACCATCTCCATCAAAGATGCAATATACCATCTCCATCGAAGATGCAATGCACCATCTCCATCAAAGATGCAATGCACCATCTCCATCAAAGATGTAATGCACCATCTCCATCAAAGATGCAATATACCATCTCCATCGAAGATGCAATGCACCATCTCCATCAAAGATGCAATATACCATCTCCATCAAAGATGTAATGCACCATCTCCATCGAAGATGCAATATACCATCTCCATCAAAGATGCAATATACCATCTCCATCAAAGATGTAATGCACCATCTCCATCAAAGATGCAATATACCATCTCCATCGAAGATGTAATGCACCATCTCCATCAAAGATGCAATATACCATCTCCATCAAAGATGCAATGCACCATCTCCATCAAAGATGTAATGCACCATCTCCATCAAAGATGCAATATACCATCTCCCTCGAAGATGCAATGCACCATCTCCATCAAAGATGCAATGCACCATCTCCATCAAAGATGCAATATACCATCTCCATCAAAGATGTAATGCACCATCTCCATCGAAGATGCAATATACCATCTCCATCAAAGATGCAATATACCATCTCCATCAAAGATGCAATGCACCATCTCCATCAAAGATGCAATATACCATCTCCATCGAAGATGTAATGCACCATCTCCATCAAAGATGCAATATACCATCTCCATCAAAGATGCAATGCACCATCTCCATCAAAGATGCAAGATACCATCTCCATCGAAGATGCAATGCACCATCTCCATCAAAGATGCAATATACCATCTCCATCGAAGATGCAATATACCATCTCCATCGAAGATGCAATGCACCATCTCCATCAAAGATGTAATGCACCATCTCCATCAAAGATGCAATATACCATCTCCATCGAAGATGCAATGCACCATCTCCATCGAAGATGCAATATACCATCTCCATCAAAGATGCAATATACCATCTCCATCAAAGATGTAATGCACCATCTCCATCGAAGATGCAATATACCATCTCCATCAAAGATGCAATATACCATCTCCATCGAAGATGTAATGCACCATCTCCATCAAAGATGCAATATACCATCTCCATCAAAGATGCAATGCACCATCTCCATCGAAGATGCAATATACCATCTCCATCGAAGATGCAATGCACCATCTCCATCAAAGATGCAATATACCATCTCCATCGAAGATGCAATATACCATCTCCATCGAAGATGCAATGCACCATCTCCATCAAAGATGTAATGCACCATCTCCATCAAAGATGCAATATACCATCTCCCTCGAAGATGCAATGCACCATCTCCATCAAAGATGCAACGCAGGAAAAACAAGATAAAAGACTTGAAAGAAAACAACTATAAGTGGAAGAATCCTATAAAGGTATAAACACATTCAACCATAAAATAAAGGTACAGCGAAACCTCCCTTAAAGACCACCCACTATAAGACTCCCTCCCTTGTAAGACCTACCTACTTCTCTGAGACATTGCCCTTCTTTGTAAGTATTAAAATTACCTCCCTTATACAACTCCCTCCCATTTCATACCTCATTTTGGATTGTTTCTGAAGGTCTTATAAGGGAGGTTCCGCTGTACATCAATATAAATTTGACAGAAAATAAGAAACTTTTAGCTCAGGATATCCAAAGGCAAGATGTGACTTGCATCTGTAGTGCACTTAAGCACCCCCATCCAATTTCCCACTTCTTGTATGCATCCATCAATATTAACCCTTTAAAGCCAGCCGTGGACTATATAAGCAAGCAGTAGGCTAAAAATGTCGGTGTCTGCTTGGCGCTCGCAGCGAAAGTTTCCCCTTTCAAACGAAAGAGGAGGGAAAAAATTGCGCGGGCGAAAGCCTGCAGTTAGGAGAGACTGTGGCTTCTTTCTCGCTCTCTCTCTCCCACTCGCAACTGAAGACCCAATTCCCGGGAACGGCTCTTTTATACCCCTGTTGTGCCTTTAAACAATAAACAGACACACGTAGAGTGTCAAACCAAGCCGCATTGGCACACCGTCATCACCAATGGGTTTTTGCAGCAGTTCAAACCGTTCTAATTCAAATAACAAACTTATGATTGGAGTAATATAGGAGGTAGTGATTGTATGGGATAAAGTAGTTCATGTTTTTGTATGCAAGCATGCGTGCACGCACACACAGAACTCAAACTCAAACTCGAAATGTTTAATGAGGATAAACTGAGTAAGCATAAATAACTGCTTCTTTTCATCAGGTCCCCTAAAATAATGACATATGAAGTGAATAAATCAATAAACTACAAAATCAAAATAAAATGGTTCAAAAGTAAACAATGTAACAATCAAATGTAACAAATCCAAAGAACAAGGACAACATGAAATATAAATCAACATTCTCACATTTCTTTTCACACACATACATCATAGTTAGACAAGTAATCAATTGAGAGAGAGAGAGAGAGAGAGAGAGAGAGAGAGAGAGAGAGAGAGAGAGAGAGAGAGAGAGAGAGAGAGAGAGAGAGAGAGAGAGAGAGAGAGAGAGAGAGAGAGACAGACAGTTGGAAAGACAGAGACACGCATTGGGGCAAGCTGGGAAAAAGAGAGTGTCACTCTGTGTGTGCGTGCGTGCGTGCGTGCATGCGCCCGCCCGTGTGTGTGTGTCTTTATGCAGCATTAAAAATATTGAAATTGAAGCCAAGCACCATTGAATTCCTATATTTTTTCAACAGTCGTCATAATATGTAATATTCATGTTGATAGTGAGCACGCTATAAGCTCGAAGATTCTTGTTGCTCTTTCCTTCATTCATGTATTTATGTATATGTCCTGTTGAACTTAATAAAAATTATTTAAACTAATTCACATCTAGCGATGACAAATAGTTCAGTGCAGTCATGATGGAGTACACGGCCTTCACCTTACCCCAACCCCCTTACCCCAACCCCCTTACCCCAACCCCCTTACCCCAACCCCCTTACCCCAACCCCCTCACCCCACCCCCTCCCACCCCCCCAAAAGGCGTCTAGAAAAGAGTTGGGGCGGGAACCTATATATACACAAAGAAGAAAGTTAAGCACCCCACCACGTTTTTACTGTAGATGAGATGAAATCGAGATTTATTGCAAATAATCAATAAAGAATGAAACAACATTGATTGGTAAATGAACGTTTGACTATCTGACTAAAAGAAAACGCATTATTTAATGTATGGCTTTACAAATGCATTCTGATATTCTGAAACAAAAAGGGTTGTCATTTTCAAATTTTCAAATATCATATTTAAGTATCAATGTAATAATTTCATATGGCTATATCAAAAGTTAATTATTGTGGGAAAATGTCATGAGGAGTGTCCAAAACTCATTTGGCAAATCAAAGTTCAGTAGCGTGTGTTTCCTCCCTGTGCCTGGATGACTGCTTCAACCCTGCTTATAACAGAATAATAGTAGCCTTGTAATAGCTAAGGGGTGCTTAACTTTTTTCTTTGTGTATATATATATATATATATATATAAACGTACAATAATTGAAGAAGAAAAAACAACCACACCATTAAACTTTCCTCTTATATATCCTTCGTTAGTTCCAATTTTATTCCAAGCTTTCGAGGGGGTAACCTCGAATGTATGTATGTATGTGTGTGATATATATATAAGTGTATCAGCGAAAGGATAAAGTAGGACTACCAATACAAGTCTGGTTCCAGATTTCGCTGGGCCTAATTTGCCTCAGTCTTCTATTACTGATAGCGTAGAGTGATTAGTGAGAGAGCTGTAATTAACTCATCACTGATGGTAATAACGTGTCGAGGGTGTTTATTGCATAGCTAGGTGACAGAACCGTTTCCTCTGAGATGCGGATGTTTTGTATACTGCACGCGCGCTTATACGCACACGCATACACACGCAAAGCACGCACGAACGCATGCACACACACACGCACGCACGCATGCACACACACACACACGCATGCGCATGTACACACACACACAAGCATGCATACACACATACACGCAGATAGACAGACACACAGACACACACATAATATACACATACACACACGTGTGCGCGCGACGCAAGCACACACGCATGCGCGCGATGCAAGCACACACGCACACACACACACGCGCGCACAAACATACACGGACTGACAAAGAAGCTGATGTGTAGTGTTTGGTTCTGATGGATTCTATTGATGAATTAATGAAAGATCAACAGCCAGTGTTACCTCTGAATTCCAAATGTTGACCCCCCCTCCCCCCTGTCTCTCTCTCTCTCTCTCTCTCTCTCTCTCTCTCTCTCTCTCTCTCTCTCTCTCTCTCTCTCTCTCTCTCTGTGTGTTTGCGTGTGTCTCTCTCTCTCTCTCTCTCTCTCTCTCTCTCTCTCTCTCTCTCTCTCTCTCTCTCTCTCTCTCTCTCTCTCTCTCTCTGTCTCTCTGTGTTTGCGTGTGTACGCGCGCGCGCGCGCGCGCGCGCGCGTGTGAATCAGAATCAGAATCAGAATCAAAGTTTATTGTCCTTTAAAACCAATACAAGGTTTTATATGACACTGATAAAATAACAATAACGGAATAATAACAATTTATAAAGTTCAGTTACGGAACTTTTTTTTTGTGTGCTAAATACTTCTGGGGTTTTTTCCCCCCTTCTTTCTTTGTGCTAGTTGCGTTACTGTTTCAGGTAATTGAGGCTATTGATTGAGACAACTGTGTATATATTTTGCAAGCTCACTTACAAGGGCGTCATTTGTAATTAATTTGCTAGGAGTAACATTATGTATATCGTATTTTTCTTCAACAAGTTTTATAAATTGTGTTCTTATTTCCGTATGCTTTGTACAATTGTCTAAAAAATGAGTTTCATCTTCTATTTCCTTGCATTGTAAACATAGCCTTTTCTCTCTAGGCATATTAGAATGTCTAACTTTTTCTATTTTAAGCTCATGGCATGAAGTTCTTAGTTTGCATAACGTCTGTTTTTTTGTAAAGTGTATTAAAGGATTTGTCAAATATGGTTCAGTTCTGTATTCATTTGTAATCTTGTTATAAAAGTTTAGCTTTGATTTTGTCTCAGATTTTCTTTTTCTCCAAAATGAAATATATTCTTCTTTTAGTTTATTTTGTATTACATGACATAATTTATTTATGTTAAACGTGTGTTGGTTGTTCCATACATGTGTCAATCCAAGGGCGTTTAAAATAGATTTGACGAATTTAACCCATGGTGACTGACTAGTTTCATTCTTTAACATTTCGTTGTAAATGACATTAATGTAAGAGTCTTGTTTGGATTCTAAGATATGATGCCAGAATTTTATAATTTGACAAATTGATGCTAAACTAACAGGAAAACTACCTAGCTCTCCAATAACCGCTAAATTTATAGCTTTTTTATGAACCCCTAAAATTTGTTTGAAAAAATTGTGCTGGATATGTTCATGCTGTAATTTATTTGAAAGGCATTGGGTGAATAACTTTTCTAAGTTAAAGTTGTCATCTAATTTTATGGTAAATGGCAGCCAAACATCTGCACCATAAGTTAATATTGGCGAGATGAGACTATCAAATAGTTTTAAAATAACTTGAACGTTTATGTTTTCATTTCTAAACATTCTTTTAAGGCTATATGTTGCTTTATTTCCTTGCTTGCTAAGATGCTCAGATGCTATATCAAGTTTTCCTGATTTATGGAATATAATTACTGGGTACTTGTACTGATCTGTCGTTTCAATAATGTTTGTGCCACATCTAAAAAATGTTTTAGTTTTGGGGTCTGTCTTTGAAAATATTAACACTTTAGTTTTCTCATTGTTAATGTGTATACCCCACTCTTTACAATATAAGTGCAATTTATCAAGTTTTAATTGTAAACCATGCTTAGATGTTGCAAGAAGTACAAGGTCATCTGCATAGAGTAAAGAAGATATACATTTATTTTCTGATTGACTTATTTTTGGTGAATCTACGTCTGGAAACCACTTAATTATATCATTAATAAATATATTAAATAATGTCGGGCTTAAGGAGCTTCCTTGTATAATTCCTCTTCGTACATACATGGAGTGAGGAATCCCGTTCTTGCTGGATGAGCAAAGTTGGGCATTTGTGTGCATACTTTTAATCAGATTAAAACATTTACCTTGAATACCTATTTTTTGTAATTTTATAAGTAGTCCTTCGTGTGATATGTTATCGAATGCTTTTTGAAAATCAACAAAGCATGCATATAATCTACTGTTACGTGATTTTAAGGTATAGTCTACTATACTGTTTAAAATGAGAATATTATCTGAAGTCCTATGGTCCTTTCTAAAACCAGCTTGTTCTTTTGCTAGCAGATTGTTTGATTCTAAGTAATCATTTATTCGAGTATTTAGTATTTGACATAATATATTACCTAGCGAACAGTTAAGCGTGATTCCTCTGTAGTTGCTTGGGTTTGATTTATCCCCTCCTTTATGTATTGGGACTGATATGCCTTTCTTCCACATATCTGGATATTGGCCACTTTTCAAGATATAATTGAATATGTTTTTAATTGTGGGCAACAATTCTGAAGTGCCAGCTTTTAAAAATTCATTTCTAATTCCATCTATTCCAGGAGATTTGTTATTGTTTAACTTTCTAATAGCTTTAGTTATTTCTTTATCTGTAATACCATAATCTAAATTATGACTATCGATATTAGTTTTCATATTATCTATATCAGTTTTTATACAGTTTTCTTGGTTATCATCAATTACTACAGATTCTTTGTTCTCCATTTCGACTTGTTTTCCCAGAAGTTCTTCCAGATGAGCAATCCACTTTTTAACTGGAATAGATTGTTTTTGTTCCTGGTTGTCCATGGTCTGTAGTTCTTTTAATGTTTTCCAAAGTGCGTTTGGGTTATCAGTCAAGTTTTTGTTTAAAATATCTAATAGTTTTGCTTTATATGCTTTTTTCTTTTTCTTAATTATTTTGTTATATATTTTCCTTGCATAAAAATATTTTTGATGTAGTGTTCGGTTAAATGGACTTCTATTTAATGCATTTAGTAAAGATTTGGTTTCTTTACGTTTTATTTCGCATTCTTTGTCAAACCATTTTTTATTTTGTCTTTTCCTTTTCTTCCCGTTTCTCTTTATTCTATAAGTTAAGTTTCCTTTACCTACATCCTGTAACAGTTGTGTAAAGTCTTCTACTACATTATTTATTGTTTTAGCGGGAGAAGTAAGGTTTTTAGCATCTGCTTTAAGAATGTCATTAATCTTTTTCATACGTATTTTATTTTCTGAAGAAGTGAGGGCCTTTTGAAGTTTTGCCTCAGAGTTTTCATCCCAAAAGAAAGTAATATTTTCGTACATGTTTTTTTCATGTTCATTATGTTTGGTTTCTCTATGTGTTTTGCTTCCCGTTTTATAGTAATTTTCTTTAGTGAGGTAATGATTTATCTTTAATGATATTGGACAATGATCTGAATAAGCTGTTAAATCGTGAACTTTCATATTGATTACATCATTCAATAAGTTTTGAGAGCATAATAAGTAATCAACAACGCTACATCCTTTGGGTGTGTAACAAGTATATCGACCTTGTAAGTCGCCAAGTGTTCTGCCATTGAGAATACTCATGTTACAGTCAATACATATAGATGTATCAACTGTTCATAGAACATCTGTCATTTACCGTATTAAACGAGTAATGCTCAGGTAGTGGATATGTATTGTTTTCCTTGTCCATTTGGATGTAATCAGGAATCGTGCCTGACCTTGCATTAAAGTCTCCGCACAAAATTACTTGTTCATTGCTGGATAGATTAATTAGATCAGCTTCGACTTTGTCCCATATACTGCTCGTAAAATCTTTACCAAAAGAGGAATGTTCTGGGGGTATATACACACATCCTATGTATGTGGAATGTCCCTCTTTTTGCATTCTCAACCAAGCTATATCGCTGTTATTTGGGGGTAGAATCTTAACAAACTTTCTTAAGTTTTGTTTGATAAAAATCGATATACCCCCTGAAGACGTTTGAGCCTTTGCACGCTTGGGACGACAATAATGTATTCCTGGGGCGAAGTCTGCAAAATGTACTTTGCATGCAGTTTCATTGTCAAGGTGTGTCTCTTGCAGAAAGACTATATCATATTCTGATATAAATCTAATCACATCATCTTCTTCTAATTTATTTATCTTTTGTCCATCAATGGTTTCTTTAAATCCCTTTACATTCCATGAAAGTATCTTTAAATTGTCAAGTTTCATTGTACACTCAAATAAGGTGTGTGTTTGGTAGTGATTGAAAGCATTATATTGTTATACAGTGGAAATTAATCACGGTACGCACACGCATACACACGCACGAACGCATGCACACACACACGCACGCACGCATGCACACACACACACACGCATGCGCATGTACACACACACACAAGCATGCATACACACATACACGCAGATAGACAGACACACAGACACACACATAATATACACATACACACACGTGTGCGCGCGAC
>CM065690.1:49748177-49750677 GCA_017654935.2 Phymorhynchus buccinoides
GTTGATTAACGAAATGAAGCTTCCTTTTTAAGCTGTCTACCCCTCTGCCAATTTTAATCAAAATCCAAACAGTAGTTTTTAAAATAATCGATACACAGACAGACACACAAACCGATCGCAATACCTCGGCCTCTGGCCGGGTAAAAAAAGAAAGAAAAGAAAAGCTAAAGGAAGGAAGGAAAAAATGAGGAGGGGGGGGGGGGGGAGAGAAACAGGGCACAATAAAGAAAGGTTATAAGCATTGTACCCCCGTCTCTATTTGTCCCCAAGTTCGTCTCTATAGGGGAGAACAGGGCAGATCCGCCCCCGGGGCAGGTCCGCCATTTCGTTGTTATTGCTAAGTGCTTTGCTCTGGAATAATTATTGTGGTAGCTACACTCCATCCTATCTGTGAAAGTTTGGAGGGTGTGAATCAATTTGAGAAAAGGTGAGAGCAAAAATGTGATTTTTGCTGTGTTTTGTAACAAGTGAATCCATCACATAATTTCAGGTTTCATGCTTTTTTTATATGAAGATAAATTTTGGATTTTGGTTTGGAAAAGACGCTTAGTAATGGAACATCCTGTGTGATTCTGGGGTTTATTAAGCATTTCTAGGCATAAGCAGGGGGGGGGGGGGGGGGGGGGGGGGGCCTTTTTTTCAGGGGGCCTGTAGGCCAGACTTGCCTGTAGGCAGACTTGCCCCAACTTTGCGCAGATCCGCATACCTACGGGTGGGTGTACTTCGAGCAGCATACAGAAGAAGCCTTTTTTGTGGGGGGGGGGGGGGGGGGGGGGGGGGGGGGGGGGGGGGGGGGGGGGGGGGGGGGGGGGGGGATAGAGTCGAGAAGTAATGTGGCCTAAAGGTTGTAATGTAGCTTGAATAGGTGGGTCTTGAGAGCTGATTTGAAGCATTGCAAGGACTTGATATGGCGAGTTTCACGTGGTAAGGAGTTCCAAAGTGATGGGGCCGAAAAGGAAAAGGAGCGCTCACCAAACATTTTTGTTCGTATACTAGGAACACAGAGAATTTTGGAATCTGAAGATGACCGCAATTGCCTTGATGGAGTATAGACAGAAAGCATGTCAGAGATATAGCTAGAGGCATTTCCAGAGAAATAAGAATGACATAGAGTGGAAATTTTGTAGTCAATACGTGCTTTGATGGGAAGCCAATGGAGGGATATCAGGAGTGGTTGAACATGATGATACTTAGAGACCTTGAGGACAAGTCTCGCAGCAGAGTTCTGGCCTTTTTGAAGCTTGTCAATGAGGTGTTGGGGGCAGCCATATAGTATCTTAGCAGTATCTATAGACAGGAGATGGCGAATCGTACAAATGCGACGCAGCTCACAGTATGCTGACCGACAGATAGTTTGAACTTGTGAGTCAACACTCATATCTTGAGAGATGTGGAAGCCAAGATTTCTAGCAGAAGGAGAAAAAGGTATTTGAGTGTCACAGACAGAGATGGAATCAGGCTTTGGGTACGAAAGTTGTCTAGATGGAGAGTGGATGAACAAGGCCTCCGTTTTGTCGTCATTCAGCTTCAGTTGTTTTGTAGTATCCATGATTTGATGTTGCGAATGCAGAATTCCAGTGAAGATATAGAAGGAAGAATGGTAGATGGGGATACAGGCTTGTTTACCTAACTATTGGTTTTAAAATGGAGCTTCTAATTCAGTTGGCTTGCCATTTATAACGAGAAAAGCTGAAAGTAGGCGCACCTGCCCCGTCCTACCATAGAGACAGGGACATATAAAAAATGAGAACACACAGAGACGGGGACACATAAAGACAGTGACTTATAGAGACGGGGACACATAGAGATAGGGACATAGAGACGAGAGCACGTCGCACTGATCCATAAAGAAGAGACTAAGGTATGTTTACTTGTCCTAGATTAAGGGAAGAAGAGACGTGCTGTGCTGGCCCCCAGCGTAATGAAAAATGCCACCGTCTTTGTCACTGAAGCTCACATCAAAAGAGTCCTGCTGGAACTTTATTGGCCCAAACCTCGCCACTAACTAATAAAAACACACACACAAAAACCGAACTCTGAATTAACTGTACTCCGACTCTGTCAGAGTGGAATCTAATAGTCTTAGGTGTGGATATTGATTTTAAGTGAAAAGATGGATTTTACGCTGAAACGGTCGTAGAAGGATATAGAAAGGGTTTAGAAGAACACTTTTTGTTTGTGGCACAATTAAGCCACAAACCTATAACTCACTTTGTCGGGTCTGTCGGTCGGTCCAAAATTGTCGCACGCCACAAACGATTGCGAATCCGCGCTTGTTTTTTTGTTAAACTGTTAACTGTACGAGCATAATGCTCTTACCTCAATCAAAAGATTCGCAAGGGAAATTTAAAAAAACCACGCCCCACCACTCAACGAGAAAAAAGAACACAACTACATCGACATTCTAACGACAGCGCAAGAGGCGTATTATATATCAGCAAAGCACATTTAGAAAGGAAACAACCCCTTCAGCACCACATAGTGATTATTCCTAGCTAAT
>CM065690.1:49755677-49758177 GCA_017654935.2 Phymorhynchus buccinoides
AATAGAAGAAGAAGAAGAAGAGGAGAAGAGGAAGATAAGAGGAAGAAGAAAGAAGAAGAAGAAGAAGGAAGAAGAAGAAGAAGAAAAAAAACCCACTCGTCTTTGTAATTACAAAAAAAATCTTCTTCTTCGTTGATCGCTCAGACAGTTTCCTGCCATTATGAGCATAGATGCGTCATGCTGCCGTTATGCGCCTAACTAAGAACATATTTAGGCCCAGCATGTCCGTCTTCGTCTGAGAAAAATTCCTAGAAAAAAAGGCAGGAGAATGGACCGGTAAGGTAGAAAGATAGTAGATGACAGTAAGCAAAGGGAAAAGGCAGAGTCAAAGGTAGTGTCAGATTAGAGGAGGTTACAAGCACAGAACTTCCAGAAGGTGGGGGAACTATTTTGTACAAAAGACCATTTCATCAACTGAAAACAGAGGTTGGTCAATGGTCTGGAAATAAGCTGGAAATTCAACACATAAAACGAAAACGTATCCAAGAATAGCATTAACAAAACCTTGGAAATGTTGCCTAACAAAAAGAACAAATACACGCGCGCGCGCACGTACACACACGCACGCGCACACACACGCGCGCGCGCGCGCGCGCACGCACGCACACGCACACACACGCACGCACGCACGTACACACACACACAACACACACACACACACATCATCATCTTCTTCTTCTTCTTCGCCACCACCATCTAATCACAACCACCACCACTATCATCATCATCACCTTTACTACTGCCCCCCCCCTCCTCCTCCTCCTCAGCAGATGATTACGATGGCGGACAAGCCGTGCGACAATGCCACACACGAAGGCTCTGAAAGCCCCCAATGTTTAGTAATGCATAATACTACTACCACCACCACCACCACACACACTCAGCGTATTACTGTCCTTATTACTACAACTGAGAGAATTGCAGCCTCGCCCCGGAATGGAATCCAGGAGAATGATGCTTTTGCGTCTCTTCTCTTTTACTTGGCCGCATACCGGAAATAGGGAGGAGTTGTTAAGAGTCAGTTAATTCATTTTAGGTGATGCGCACTCAGAGAGGGAGAGAGACAGGGGGGGGGGGGGGGGGGAGGGGGGGGGGGGAGGGAGAGAGACAACCTGAAGAAAAGACGTGGAAAACACTGTGACGATGAATGATGAAAAACTTTATAAAGATGATGACGATGATGATGATGATAGAGAGTCAAGAGGCATTTTGCACGCACATGCACAGACACACACACACACGAGACGCACACACACACACACAGAGAGATATACACACACACCACACACACACCACACACACACACACACAAACACGCACACCGCCATAGCGCGATCTGGGAAATAAATAGACAGAGAAATTAGAGAATACAGAGGATAGAAGGGGGGGGGGGGGAGGGGGACAGAGGGGATAATAGAGGGGGGTGGTGGGCCCGGCCCGCAGACCGCACGAGAGGTTGGCAGGGAGAGGGGGAGGAGGGGGAGATATGTGCACGGGAGGGGGGGTGAAGGGGAAAGGGGGGGGGGAGGGACGGCGGGCGGGAGGGCGCACGGGGGGGAGTGAGAGGCGAGAGAGGAGACCTTCTGCCCTCCCCCGGGGAGAGGGAGGGGAGAGAGAGAGAGAGAGGAGAGAGAGAGGAGAGAGAGAGAGAGAGAGAGAGAGATAGAGGAGTGGGGGGGGGGGGGTCAGGGGGGTGATTATAGTTTCACTCTGACTAGACGCATTCGGTTTGTTTTTGCAATACGTTTGGCTTGGCAATCGATATTTGTGATTGTACACGACACGGGGTTCGCGAGGGAATCTTATTATTTAAAGGGACCCACCCCAGATCACGTGTCAACGTTGTTCGTCAAAAATCATTGGGTTTCACGTCGTTCCCTTTTCTTCTCTGGTAAGAGAAATCTAGTGTTGTTTTGACTAAGGTTTGATTCTCCACTACAAATGCCCCCCTAAATTGAAAACGAACATTCTTTTTCCTTTTTAAAGAGCTAGGCTCAATTTGAAGTTGGGGACAGGTTTTTGTATGTGGGTCACAGCTACCAGAGAGAAAAAAACCAAGGGAATTAATCGTGGATTGGGTCTTTAAAGAGCTCTGCTTCACTCTTTTTTTGTCCGTTTATCACTTTGTTTGTTTTTTTTCATTGTTTTTATAAAACAAAATCCACACAAATGGGCTTCGTTGGAAATGAAAAAAAACATTGAACATTGAACCATTTTTATTTGATTTTTTTTTTTTCCATTGCTAACACTACTCTCCTCTCCTTTTCGTCTTTCTTTGATACATTTTTAAAAACGAGTGGTTGGGGGACGGGAGGTAGAGGGGGGAGAGGGGGGGGGGGGGGGGGGAATCGGACGGACGACCCGGACGAAAACCCATTGCTGGCCGGAAAGACAGTAAGTGCCTTCATAGACTCATCCGAACATTCGAATACTGCGCGAACCTAGTTCCTTCATCTCTGTCCGCAATCTAGGTGTTACTTTGGACTCCAAACCCTCCTCG
>CM065690.1:49763177-49768177 GCA_017654935.2 Phymorhynchus buccinoides
AGAAAAGGATATTCAACTTTCGACCATATCTTTACGTTGGATGCTATTGTTGAGAAATGTTTTTCCAAAAGGGGTGGGGAGCTTTATGCCTGTTTTGTGGATCTAAAGAAAGCCTTTGATTCTGTCCAAAGTGAGCCTTTGTTCGATATATTATCAAAGATTATTTAATACATGGAAAGTTTAAGAAAGCTATAATGGCTATATATGATTCTATGTTATCTTGTATAAGAGTGAAGGATGAATTGACTGATTTGTTTTGATTGTCCAGTAGGCTTACGACAAGGTTGTGTACTTAGTTCAGTTCTCTTTTCAATTTTTATTAATGAAATAGCAGTCGCTGTGAATGGAAATGGCATTCATGGCATTCCGTTACTGTCTGATTTGGTTGAATGGTTTCTCCTTCTTTTTGCTGATGACATTGTTCTTCTGTCATGCACTGTCAGAGGCTTACAAAATCATATTAACATTCTTCATAACGCATGTAAATATCTTTTTGTTAATATTAACGAAGATAAAACTAAAGTGATGGTTTTTCGTAAGGGTGGCTTCTTAGGCAAACATGAAAGATGGACTTTAGGTGAAAAAGCATTGGAAGTAGTGAACGAGTATAATTATTTAGGCTTTGTTTTTACAACTAAAATGAATCTGAACAGAGGTGTTGAGGCTCTGGCGGTGAAGGGCAGTCGAGAGCAGTGTCGTAAACTAACGCGTACAGTGTTGTTAAATGCATTAGTAAACTAAACTGGAATGACATTCAAAGGAACAACAGAATTGGCTTCTTTTAAAAATTTTTGAAATCTCAAGTTCAAATTGTGTTATTGTATGCATCTGGAAAATGTGGGGCCTACATTAGATTATGTAGCCTTGAAAAGGTACATTCTTTTTGCGTGTAAACCGCTTTCCCCCTTCTTAGAGGTCCTTTAAAACTACCTAATAACCTTGGGTGTATGGGAGAAAACAGAACTGTACGATACCCACTTTACCTAGCAAATTCATAGTTCTGTCAGATGTATTAAAATATTGGTTGAAAAAACTTCTTAAAAATAAAATGGATATGGTCACGAATTCTTGCCACGCCAGGCGTCTTTTTCAATGCTCGTTAATAGATAGATGCAGACAGGGAACAGAAGAGAAGGTGTGCTGGGCCCACCACTGGTTTAAAAACACTTTGTTATACTTTTGAGGTATTTTGGTTCCGGAGTTTGGTTATCGACCAAGGATTGGGTTGTGAAATTTCTTTTATTTCCTTGTTTAAACAGAGAATGACAGATCGCTTTTTTCAGGACTGGTACAGCTCAGTGATGAATAATGATACTTACTCGACATATTGTCTGTTGAAAAACATCATTTGTGCCTGAACAATACTTTCATTTTCTAGATTATAGATGTTTTCGAGACTGTCTGGTAAAATTGCGTTTTGGTGTTCTACCTATTAATGGATCGTTATTTAGAAGAACATTCAGTGAAAATCTGAACAAATTATGCCCTGTATGCAAATTGCAATGCTATCGAAGACGAAAGTCACTTTATTTATATATGCCCTTTGTACTCTGATATCAGAAGCAAATATCTAAGTGGAGCAACTGGTCAGTACACCAATGTTTTAAAAAAACGATGGATCTGTAGAGACAGTCAGGAAACTCTCTTTGTCGCCTGTTTTATGCTATTCGCAAAAGAAAAAAAAATAAAAAATAATGATGATAAAGCATAATGTCAAATTGCTCCTTTTGGTTCTTATGACAAAAAATCTCAAGCGCCCCATTTTGCGTGTCCTTCAAAAAACTTTCATGGATATCTGTGGTTCCATTGATGTTCGAATGTGCCGATACTTTCTTTTTGTGTATATTGCGTAGTCCCTAATGTATTACGTTGGCCTTTCTATAAATTCTAAGGGCCGTTTGGCCTAAATAGATATTAAACCAAAAATTTATATTGTCTCTTTTCGTTTCCTTTTGATTCTTTTTCCTTTGATTCTCACCTCCGTCTCTCTCCTCTCCCCACCTCGCCATCCGGTCTCAGCCCGCTCCACTCTCCTCCCCCCCCATCGGCCGCTCTCTCCTCGCGATCTTCTCCCTCACTCGCTCTGCAATGTTCCTGAAATTGGATTTTTTTGAAAAAAATTCTGTTTTGATTGTATGTTATTTGTGTTGTTTGCTTCTCCTTTACTTGTTGTTTGTTTGCTTGCTTGTTTCTTTGTCTGAGGACCTGATGAAAAAAAGACCTTATTTTGTGCTTATTCAGTTATCCCCAATTAACATTGGAGTTTCTCTCTCCTTATTCAGTTATCCCCAATTACAAAAAAAAAAAAACATTGGAGTTTTCTCGCTCATTATTCAGTTACCACGCCCAATTGAAAAAACATTTGGATGTTCTTTTCTCTCAAACTCTATGCCCTTCCACTCTCGCTACCTCAAATCTTCTTCCACCGTCATTATTCCTCGACTCTGTCACAGAGCTCCTCGCTCATTTCTCTCTCTCTCCATCTCTCAGTCATCTCTCCCCCTCTCTCTCTCTCTCTCTCGTCTCATCTCTCCCCCTTCTCTCGCTCCATCTCCGATCCAATTTCTCTTTACCTACCCCCATCCTCTCTCCATCCATCCATCCCTCCCTCCCACTCCACCCCACCCCACCCCTCTCTCACTCTCTCTCTCTCTTCTCTACAAGACCACCAATCTCTTCTCTCTCTCTCTCTCCATCTCTCTCTCTAATCCTCTCACTCTCTCCTCCACCTCTCTCTCTCTCAGCTTTCTCTCTCTCTCTCTCGAATCAGAAGAGAACAATTACAAGAATGATTGATCTTTGTATAAGTGTATGGAACTTAGCATGAGCATATGTGTGGTTTTACTTTTCGCGCGCTCCATTGTATACTGAGAGGCATTAATTCTGCAAATAGTAAATTGTGGATTTTCCCCGGTAAAACATGCAAAACGGTGACATTTTGTGAACTACGTTTGCTCCCTAGGGTCCAAGCTATTTTTGGAACCACTCATCATGCATCTAGCCGTTATGGTGATTGAAATGAACGTGTATGAGTTTATTCAATAAAATGTCATTGTTCATTGCTCTCTCTCTCTCTCTCTCTCTCTCTCTCTCTCTCTCTCTCTCTCTCTCTCTCTCTCTCTCTCTCTCTCTCTCTCTTCTCTTCTCTTCGCTCTCTCTCTGCTGTCTCTCTCTCTCTCTCTCTCTATTCTCTCCTTTTATTTTCCCTTCAACAACACATCTCACATTACTCCACGCACTCAATGGCAGCTGCCTGCTCTCTTGCCCTACATTTACACACTCTCTGCCCGAACGCAATAAAAAGGTAAAAGCCCCATAATCCGGACTGTCACCACCAGATTCCTAGGGTTAAACGCTTCTGTTATAACACAGAACAGTGTGTAAGGATGTGAATGAATGGGGGAGGGGTATGTAGGTTGAGGTTGAGATATATCTGGGTACCGTTTCACAAGGGCTAACGTTACCTTGCGCTCACTCAAATCGGCGAAAACGGTCTTAGGAACACCCTTCGTTTGCCGATAGTTCGCGTGGCGTTTTGTTCTTGCCAAACACCGAGCAAGCGGCGAACTATCCGGAACTAGTAGGGGGTGAATACGTTTCTTGTTGTTGATTGGTCCATTAAAGTTTGCTTTTAAAAAAAATTGACCAATCAGACAAGAGCTTGTAATATTCTTCCGCATACGTTTTCTAAATTGTTTCTTAGGCCCCGTTTGGCGTAAGCGTTATTCTCGCGGTGACCGTTATCTAGAGAAACTGGACCCAGATATGCTAAGTGACACTTACATCCAAAATTACTTTCACATCTTTATATGTCTTACTTTTTAAAATTTATAGTGAATAATCCTTTTATTTATTTGGTCAATAATTCACCAAACACCCCCTTTGAGAGCAAGAATTTTAAGTCTAATGTCTTCGACCTGGTGCTGTAGAAGTGTAAACAAGACTCTTTTCAATTATGTGTGTGTGTGTGTGTGTGTGTATGTGCGTTTGTGCGTGTGTGTATGTGTGTGTGTGTATGTGCGTTTGTGTGTGTGTGTATGTGTGTGTGTGTGTGTGTGTGTGCGTGCGCGTGCGTGTGCGTGCGTGCGTGCGTGTGCGTGCGTGTACGTGCGCGAGCGCGCGTGCGTGTTTGTGTGTTTGTTGTTATCAATCTTGCTCGAGATGTTAGTTACTAACAATCTTGCTGAAGTTATTCATTGTGAAGAATCTTGCAGATTTTTAAAAAACAATTGTAAATGGATTTTTTTATATTTTACAGTGGCATCTTGGTATATTCTAGTCTCTGTGAAATTCGGGCTGCTCTCCCCCTGAGAGCGCGTCGCCGCAAGTGCAGCGCCTACCCATTTTTGTGTTGTTGGTGGTGTTTTTTGGGGGGGCACAGGGTGAGGAGGGTGTGTGGACACGCTTGGAAAACCTAGCTATCAATTTGGCCATACCAGGCAGCGGGATTTCTCCCTGCTCTTATCGACTTTCAACTGCCGTGGGATTTTTACGTGCGGTAAAGCGCACGGGTCAGACTAGCTTTAAGTCCCCATCCGAAGGACTGGACGTTCAGTTCGATTTTCCCTGTCCAACTAGAAAGAAATAGTTAAAAGGGCGAGGCCGGGATTCGAACCCGGGTCACTCACGCTGCAGTCACGCATTACATTTGGCAGGCGAACGTCTTAACCACTCTGCCACCTTTCTCCCTACCTCTACCACCTTTAGCAATCAAATCAGCGGGCTTTATTTTCTTTCCCTCTGAGCGATTACGAAGGCGCTCGCCATGCAATATGCATGGACCCCACTGCACGTTTCAATAACTTTACTGGGCTCGCACGTCGTTATTCACGATTCTTATCTCGTTCCTTCAAGGTTTCTGCTTTTTTATTTCCCCCCCTTTTTTTTAGTGGCTCTTCTCTATTCCTATCTTTCTCTTTGTTGTTGTCGTCGCTTTTGTCTGTCTGTCTTTCTTCTTTCTTCCGTCTTTTCAATGACGAAAGTGTGTGTGAGTGTGGGTG
>CM065690.1:49770677-49778177 GCA_017654935.2 Phymorhynchus buccinoides
TGTGTGTGTGTGTGTGTGTGTTTTCAGTGTATGAACGCGTGCGTGCGTGTGTGCGTGCTTTTTGTACGCAAACAAATTGAGTTTTTTTCAGTTGGGTCTTCTTTTACCAACAGACTCCATATCTCAGCCGTGTATGACAAAATGGGTTGGATCATTGCATCAAAGATTTTAAAGAAAGTTTTCCTTGTCATTTGGTTGAGAGCTTAATGGGTTTTTATAACTTTAAAAAGATATCTTTTACCTTTCATTGCAAATTGTTTTACACTGTAAGAAATATTCATGAACGTAATGAAAGTAAAACCTAAACAAACATAGCTATTTACAACATCAATCTTTTCATCATTTATTGACCAATGTTCATGCTTACTTATGAAACCCCTTTCCTGAAAACCATGACTTTGCTTTGATCAATAGTTATAGTTAACCCAAGTAGGTTACACACCTCATATAAACAATTCAGCTGACGCTGCAGATCACTTGGAGAGTACGCCAACAGTGCCAAGCAGAATAAAAAGTTCCACAAGATCTGGTAAAAGCTGGACACCGTGCTTACGAAACTCTGAGATATGTTCCGAAAGCTCATTTATGATAATATTAAAAAGGGTGGGGCTTAGAACACAGCCCTGGTGTAAGCCGTGTGGACAATCAAAAGCCTCTGTGAGTTCACTTTTAACTCTAACACGTGCAATAACTTTATGGTAGACTGCGTTAAAGGATATGAAAGAAACACTTACTTTGTGCAAGGACTGTAGCAGTATATCACGTTTAATAGTATCAAACGCTTTCCTTAGATCAATAAAAGCAACATAAAGCTTACCACCCTGTTTAGACATGTACTTTTGTGTTAAGGTATACAAAGTGAAAACGTGATCAGACGTAGAATATCCACGTCTGAAACCTGCCTGCCTTTCTCCAATATTACTATTTGCTTCAAGCCAGTTGTACAATCTTTTGTTCAATGGAAGTGTAACATTTTCCAAGTAAGCTGAGAAGGGATATTTCTCTATAATTGTTGGTGATATTTGGGGTATCTTTCTGAAAAATAGGAACTATGACAGCATTTGACCACATCTCTGGGTATAAGCCCATAGGAACTATGACATAATTTGACCACATCTCTGGGTATAAGCCCTTATCAAACACCTCATTGAATAACTCGGTCAAAAACTGAACAACATGGTTGCCTGCTGCTTTCAACATTTCAGCAAGGACTTCATCTTGACCACTAGATTTACCTTTCTTTAAAGTATGTATTGCCCTAGAAAAGGTGGGTGGTAAATCATAATGACTTCCTTGATCTAACTGGTTAGATTGAAATACCTGCATAAAATGGTTTTGCCATTCTGACAATGAAATGTTATTTGTAACACACTGCTTTTTGCGTATAGACCTGATCATGCCCTCAACTCTCCCCAGAACAATTTAGGGTTATTCACGCAATTAGATGGAAGTTGTGCCTTATCTGAGTCATACTTCTGATGCTTAAATTTCACTACATCATTGCATTCTATACGTGCTTGAACATATGCCTGATTATCACTTGGACCGTGCGTGTGTTTGCATGTTTGAAGCTTTAATCTGGTTTCTTTACGAGTCTTAAAGCATTCTGTATTAAACCAGATTGTAGGTTCTTTTCATACATACACTATAACCGGTTACGCAGTCCACAAAAAACTTAAGTTCCAAATCAAAATCGACAGTTATTAAGTTTGTAGCTCTAGTCAATTTATCTTGGGACTCATCATTGAGGAAACAATCAAGAAACAAGTCAATCTTCTGATTGTCCCAAACATATCTTTCAACCCACTGAGGACCACTGTTGTGATTATCCAAACGAAGTGAAGGCTTAACTTTAAGGAAAAGGGACACAGGGAGGTGATCTGATTCCACACATCCAGTTTCAACAGTCAGAGACACCAAAATATCTTCATTGCATAAATCATTTGACAATACATAATAGTCAATAGTGCTAGAACCTGTAGCTGACACATAAGTGACACAGCTGTCAAAACCAAAACGTGTTGCACCATTTAGAATTGAACATTGAATAATGTCACACAGGTTTAGTAAATGCAAACCAAAATTATTAACTTCTAGATCTTGCGATGTTCTTTTTAGATACACATTTTCAACGCCACTGGCCATCCAGTTTAGGACCAGTTCATGGCCATTTTCTTCGTTTGTTCTAGAATTAGCGTCACCACATAACTAAACATAAAAATCTGATTTTGTTCTGCAAAAGTTCAGAAATACAATGTTCAATCAAGTCAATACCAATACCCTGTTCTGAATGTGCATATGCTAGGGAGTCCCGTGTGACTGGAGAGAGAGAGAGAGAGAGAGAGAGAGAGAGAGAGAGAGAGAGAGAGAGAGAGAGAGAGAGAGAGAGAGAGAGAGAGAGAGAGAGGGAGACACACAGAGAGAGAGAGAACCCCCCCCCCCCCCCCCCACAAACACCCCCCACACACACACACCACACACACACACACACACACACACACACACACACACACACACACACACACACACTTCCCTACTCTTTCACACATCATTTCTTGTTGATTTCCCAATGGAGGGCGCCAAACAAGCGCATTGATGAGGCTCAGAGAGGACCCATCATCATCATTATTTCAGTCTTGATCGTTCGTTTGTGCACGAGCATGTTGAGAGCATGTCATAATAACCCTCTGGAGACGAATAGATGTCTGTTTGTCTGTCTGTTTGTTTGTTTGTCTGTCTGTTAATAGTGTCTATCTGTCTAGCATGTTGGGAGTTTGCCATAATAGTCCCCAGGAGACGAATTTGTCCATATAAGACTGTCTGTCTGTCTGTCTTTTTGTTTGTTGCCTGTATGTGTAAGAGCGGACATGGAGCAAAGAAGTTTTTTTGAAGATTAACTATTTTACTCTCAAGAAAGCATTGGAATTAATGGGGTGTTTTTCTGTTGCTGACTGTGTCTGCCCCCCCCCCCCCCTCTCTCTCTCTCTCTCTCTCTCTCTCTCTCTCTCTCTCTCTCTCTCTCTCTCTCTCTCTCTCTCTCTCTCTCTCCAGTGATGTTTTCCCCCTTCCCTCGAGATGTATTGTTGTCCATGGCCAATGTACATGAACCCTTTCATCGCCAATGTCACATGTTTACACCACAATGATTTAACACCCATGTCATTAAAACTCTTGAAATTAGGGTCTGTTAATCAATGATATTGTGTTCCTTAATTTGGGTAGTAAGGATTGACCCTATTCTAAATGTGTCACAGAGAAATCCCACAATATTGCAGATGAAATATTTTCTGTAGCCAAGCAAATTTAATGCTCTCTTTGATAGACGGTAGAGGGTACCACAATATGTTAAAAGCACACAATCGCATTTTCTTCATGCAGGCCTACTTTTAAGGAAATACATTTTCATAACGAACACATCGCAGATATATAATGTTGAAAAGATTGAGCTCAGAAGCATTTAACCAAGCACGACTCGCAAGATGTTAGCATAATTATTCACGTTAGATGAATGGTCATTATATACCCTGAATGCTAAGGCAGAAACCCACAGGGAACAATCACAGACACGCCATGAAGGAACAACTCGCCAGAACAGACTCGACATTGTAGACTATTAGAACTACAGGTTTCTTTCTTTCTGTCTTTTTTGGAACACCCCGAACTGACACCAGCGAGTCTTATTGATTCGGTAAACTTAATAATAATATTAATAATAATAATAATAATAATAATTTGTTTGAGCTTACTCTTAAAAAGCCCTAAGTGCTTACAACACAATAAGATAGATAATAATAATAATAATGATAATAATAAATAGCATAAATAATTGACAAAATGGAGATCACTATAGCAAGAAGACCACGCGTGCGCGCGCACGCACGCACGCGCACGCACGCACGCACGCACGCACGCGCACGCACGCACGCACGCACGCGCGCAGCGCACACGCACACACATAACACACACACACACACGCACACACACACACACACACACACACACACTTAAAGACACCTTCTACAAAGAACCCCTACTGACATCAATAATGGCTTCAGTTACAGAGTCAGCGTGAACAGAGATCACCACGTCTAGTTAGTCCATTAACCGCACCAAAGAGCTAACCCTTTGCTTTGTTCAAAAGTACAAAACGACTGCCAGCTATAACGCGATTTGATTGGATAGCAGCAAGTTTTTTTTTATAACCAGGCTGTGGTTGTTGTTTGAAGAGACAACAACAACATACATACAGTATTTACACGGCACTGAATCTTGATAGAAATCAAATCAAAGCGCACACACACGTTAGCATTCATAACGCATTCAAACAAAAACGCAATACAAAGCGAACACACACGTACGACATAAATGGTATACAGCAGAAACAGACCTAAAGGCAAGAGAGAGAAGAGAAGAGAAAGAGAGTGGAGCCTCAATGACGGGGGAAAAGGTGGGTTTTGAGGTTAGATTTGAAAGCAGAGAGGGTCGGTCGCTGACGGAGGGAAAGAGGAAGTTTGTTCCAAGATGTCGGTCCTGGGACAGCAAAAGAGCGCCGACCAACAGTTGAAAGCTTACACCTAGGGATCTGGAGAAACGCCCCTCCAGGGAAAGGTGAACGGTTTTATTTGGTTGGACAGCCCCAGTGCACAGCCATACATCTCTGTCACTGACCACCACAGACACAAGCCAGGGCCAAAGGTGAGACTGAGGACAACGCACTGGAGAGAGACAGAGAGAGAGAGAGAGAGAGAGAGAGAGAGAGAGAGAGAGAGAGAGAGAGAGAGAGAGAGAGAGAGAGAGAGAGAGAGAGAGAGAGAGAGGGGGGTGCACTTAAAGCTCCCTAAGAGAGAGAGAGAGAGAGAGAGAGAGAGAGAGAGAGGAGAGAGAGAGAGAGAGAGAGGGGGGGGGGTGCACTGAAAGCTCCCTAAGAGAGAGAGAGAGAGAGAGAGAGAGAGAGAGGGGGGGGTACACTGAAAGCTCCCCTGAGAGAGAGAGAGAGAGAGAGAGAGAGAGAGAGAGAGAGAGAGAGAGAGAGAGAGAGAGAGAGAGAGAGAGAGAGAGAGAGAGAGAGAGAGAGAGAGAGAGAGAGAGAGAGAGAGAGAGAGATGACGAGAGAGATAGAAAGAAGCACAGAAAACAGACGAGAAAAGTAGTTTTAGTGATAATTTTCTCGATAAACACCTGAAAGAGATACATACATACTGACAGAAAGACGAACAGAGACATATACTTCTATGCAGGTTTATAATGAAAGTAATTGCATTGCACACTGCTGCATTGTACTGAACACAAGCTTACTGCACTGTCGGTACTTCTTCTTCTTCCTCCCCTCAGGCAGCCAACTTCATCAGGCTGAAGATCCTGCTGCACTTTGGGGGGTAGTAAGAAGACAAGAAATTAGAAAGCTGAGGAGATAGAAGTAGCCTAATGGAAAGGAAAGTAAACATAGAGTAAACCTAATGTGGATCTCAATTTATAAAAAAAAAGTGGACCATAGCCTTTATTTCGTAGTATATGGGGAAGACCAATCCGGCTACCGTCGCGGTCCTCGGGGGCGAACCCCGACCGGCACAGCTCTACTACTAAATCCGTGCAGCCCAATGTACTGAACGTACAGTTACGTAACGATGTACGATGTACGTAACGATGTACTCTAATAGGTGGTGATCATCTTGATTATTCACCGAGACTTTCCTGGTGTTGCAGTACCACCAGGATCGTCCCACTATCTTTATATATGAAAATGTCCCTCGTGAGCCTGTTCCAGGTCGGAGGACGTTATTAAACTGAAAATGTCCTATTTTTGTGCTCTCCCCTGTCAGGACAAAATGTCCTATTTTTGTGCTCTCCCCTGTCAGGACAAAATGTCCTATTTTTGTGCTCTCCCCTGTCAGGACAAAATGTCCTATTTTTGTGCTCTCCCCTATCAGGACAAAATGTCCTATTTTTGTGTTCTCCCCTGTCAGGACAAAATGTCCTATTTTTGTGTTCTCCCTATCAGGACAAAATGTCCTATTTTTGTGCTCTCCCCTGTCAGGACAAAATGTCCTATTTTTGTGCTCTCCCCTGTCAGGACAAAATGTCCTATTTTTGTGCTCTCCCCTGTCAGGACAAAATGTCCTATTTTTGTGCTCTTCCCTGTCAGGACAAAATGTCCTATTTTTGTGCTCTCCCCTGTCAGGACAAAATGTCCTATTTTTGTGCTCTCCCCTGTCAGGACAAAATGTCCTATTTTTTGTGCTCTTCCCTGTCAGGACAAAATGTCCTATTTTTGTGCTCTCCCCTGTCCAGGACAAAATGTCCTATTTTTTGTGCTCTCCCCTGTCAGGACAAAATGTCCTATTTTTGTGCTCTCCCCTGTCAGGACAAAATGTCCTATTTTTGTGCTCTCCCCTGTCAGGACAAAATGTCCTATTTTTGTGCTCTCGCCTGTCAGGACCTCTCTCTCCCCCTGTCAGGACAAAATGTCCTATTTTTGTGCTCTCCCCTGTCAGGACAAAATGTCCTATTTTTGTGCTCTCCCCTGTCAGGACAAAATGTCCTATTTTTTGTGCTCTCCCCTGTCAGGACAAAATGTCCTATTTTTGTGCTCTCCCCTGTCAGGACAAAATGTCCTATTTTTGTGCTCTCCCCTGTCAGGACAAAATGTCCTATTTTTGTGCTCTCCCCTGTCAGGACAAAATGTCCTACTGAACTTTGACACCAGGCATGGTAAAGGAGGAAAAGAAGTTTTCTCTGAAAAGGGTTTCAGGAGATGTTGTCTCTTGGTGTAATCACGGGATTTAACCCTTTCACCGCCAAAGTCGCATTTTAGCACCACAGTGATTTAACACCTATGTCACTACAAGGCATCAAATTGGGGTCCATTATTCAAAGACCCTATTGTTTTAGTTTGGGGAAGTAAGGATAGACCTTATTTTATATATATGTCACAGAAGAATCCCCAATACTGCAGATGGATTTTTTTCTCTACTCAGGTAAATTTAATGGACATTTTTGGCTGAAATATGGCTGGCGGTGAAAGGGTTAAAGTCCTTTCATGGTGATCAGGGGGAAACTGCTCCTGATAATAAGCATACATGTGCAAAACTGTTCAAACTCGGGAGGGCAAAATCTCAAGCTTAAAACCCCTTCTGACATTTGATTCTCTACATTCACTTTTCTTTGAGTTCAGAGAATTCTCTGAAGATTACCACGCCTGGACACTGACAGACTTAGTCCTGTTGATGTCAGCAAGAAGCAAGAGCCGGGATATTTTGTCCTATTGATTTTCTTGTTTCAGGACATTTTGTCCTGTTGATTTTCTTGTTTCAGGACATTTTGTCCTATTGATTTTCTTGTTTCAGGACATTTTGTCCTATTGATTTTCTTGTTTCAGGACATTTTGTCCTGCTGATTTTCTTGTTTCAGGACATTTTGTCCTGTTGGTTTTCTTGTTTCAGGACATTTTGTCCTGTTGATTTTCTTGTTTCAGGACATTTTGTCATGTTGATTCCCTTGTTT
>CM065690.1:49783177-49785677 GCA_017654935.2 Phymorhynchus buccinoides
AGCGCAAATCGGCAAAAACGGTACTAAGCAACACCTCTTCTGCCGACGTTTGTCAAAAACGGTTTGTGGCTGTGATCGAGCTAGCAAGCGACAAACTATTTGAAGGATCATGGGAAATATTAATACTTCCGGCTTTTTTTTCATATCTCGCGTGACGAGACTTGAACTTTAAAAATGGAAGACCAAAACAGCAAGCTTACCACAGCAAATATTCTTTAGTCCATCGTGAAAAAACCCGGGACGATTTTAGCAAATTAAACAAACGCAAGTGTTTTGGAGTGCTCTTTCTTAATTTTCATCATGTTTGATGGCATACTATAGTGCAAATTTAATTTTCTGCACACAAATAGACGTGGGTGAAATCGGAAACTGTACAAACTGACAGAGAGGTATGATTTATCTCCCTTACGATAGCAACCCCCCCCCCCTCTCTCTCTCTCTCTCTCTCTCTCTCTCTCTCTCTCTCTCTCTCTCTCTCTCTCTCTCTCTCTCTCTCTCTCTCTCTCTCCCCAAAATGAAGAGTAAGCTTAAATAGTTATCTGACCTAAGCCAATATTTAGGGTGTTTCTTAGGCCCCGTTTGGCGTAAGCGTTATTCGCGCGGCGACCGTTATCTAGAGAAACTTACCCAGGAATCACAAATGGGGTGAACATCCATCAGCTAGCCTGGCTGCCTCTCCTCTCATCAGGTGATAGTTCAGATCGTTCAAGCATGGCAGAGACTTTTGATATTTGCTCTGAAGGGGGTGTATTGGTTCCGGTTGTTAGTGGAACTGGAGGCAATTTGGCTGATGTTGTTACAGCATAGTCGACCACAAAATGACATCAACCTGGGTATTGCGCGAGGAAACCAGTATGGCCAACTCATTAATTTTTTTTGTTGTACCTTCACGTCACGAGCATCTTGAGCAGCGCACTGTAGCATTTTTTGGAGGATGTTCTCAGCAACCGACAAGATGCGGTATGACTATCGCGCTTGCAAATCAGTATGAGGTTAGGTTTGTAATTTTCGATCAAAGCCATCTGCTCGAACGTTTCCAAATATTTTTCGTTTATAGTAATGCTTTGATTGCTAATAAAGGAAAATGGCGGCCGCTTATCAAAATCACCAGAGGTTTCTTCTTTCGAAAACAATCTTTGCATTTTGCATTGTCGTTGGCTGAAAGTGTCACAGTACAGCGTTTTGCGTGCGCAGAGTGCTTGACGCTGGGCAATTAACCCGACTCTGGGGACCATAACTCAACAGTAGCAGTCACTGAGAGCAGAGCAACGATGTGTCCATGTGTACAAAAAAAGTGTTTAACCAGTTCATCTTCTGCTTACTTGACATTACGCATACCATTTTTTGTTTATAAACCAGTGTCCGCTTTTGAGACAAGTAGATATATCAACTTTACTAAGCTTATTACCAAGTTGTTGTCTTTGCCATTGTTGGCATTGCCTCGAACACTGTACTGGTGTCACGAATGCTATTACTAGTATAGTATGGTCAAAGTTAAACATTTGTCTCCAATGCTTGCGTAGGCCATAGTTCGTTCTCTACTACCTTCTTCGGCATCATCGTTGCCACCAGAACAGCAGCTCTTGACGTTGAACGTACGCTATCTTATCTACATAATTATCACACTCCATTTCCGTGGCCATAACGGGTTATTGGGCTACGATGACCTCCATCGTCATCAGAGACAGCATCAACATACCACAGGGACTCTGCTGGTACCAAGGAAACCACGCACATCATCATCAACATTGCATGCACATGTGGTAGTTGCGTACTGTTTTACTACTGGTAGGCTACTATACTACAGATCTGAAGGGAAATTAAGACGGGGGGGGGGGGGGGGGGGGGGGGGGGGGGGGAGGCAGACAGAAAGGCAGATGGGTAGGCAGAATTAGAAAAAGAAAACTCACAAATACATGCAAGAAGACACATTAACATGCATGTAACCACAGGGATACCCCCCCCACCCCCCCCAAAGACGGTGTGTGGCTGCCCACGTGGCGAGGTAATCAAAAACGGTCACACACGTAATGTTCTCATCCCTAGCTGGTGCATTTGTACCAGTGTTCAAGTGCTTCGGCTGTTGGGATGATCCCTGGAGTCTTTTAGCCAGGGTAAGCACAACAACAACCACAGGGAGAGAAACTTTCAAAAACAGAGCATGGTTTTGTTTTTCTGTGCAAGAACAGATGGTTTTCAAATCTCGATTTCGGTGCAATGTCAGCCAAAAGAACAGCTGCATCTGATCCCCTTTAAAATCGTTCAAAGAAAAAATAGAAAGAAAGACACAGAGAGAGAAGAAATAAGGACAAACAAACAAACAGACAGTAAAAAGATAGAAGGAATGAAAGAGAGGAAGACAGACACAAAGAAAGAAAGAAAAAAAATCTGGAGAACCATAAAAACAAACAAACAAACAAAAAACATCGCAACAGATATAGGGAAAAGAGACAATATCGTGTCCGGAATCCAGTAAAGATTAAGGTCGACATACACGTTG
>CM065690.1:49790677-49800677 GCA_017654935.2 Phymorhynchus buccinoides
ATAAACCTGAGTTCGAACCTGGGTACAGGGGATTTTTCTTCTCACTTTGCGCTAGGCCTTACGGTCTGAACGTTGAGTATTTCGGATGAGACGATAAACCGAGGTCCCATGTGCCCATGCACTTAGCACACGCTAAACCCGGTGGCAACGAAAAAGTTGTCATGTGGTCAAAATGTACCCCTCCCCCACCCCTTTTCCTTCCACATCGGTCACACAAAAATCGCATTAAAAAAAATGAGTGGCGCGCCTCTGGCTGCGACGCGCTCTCCAGGTGGAAGCAACCCGAATTTCACAGAGACGCCTCTGTGACTATAAAGTACGAAATACCCAATAACGCCAGATACTCAGAAGGCCGGTATCAGAAGGTCCCAACTATATAGTGCCACATTACGTTCGATTAGTTCTAATTAATGTGCAAAAGACAGACACAACAAGTGATTATACATCCACCCCCGCATTTCATTACTCCAATTCCCACTACCCCGCCCACGCCGCCCCCCCCCCCCCCCCCCACCCCCCCTCCCATCCCACACACACGAACACAAAGACAAGAACATTAGGCCCCCATTATTATTATTATTATTATTATTATTATTATTATGATTATTATGGAGGGTGGACTAATTGTCCAGAGAGACGATTGAAGGAGGGAGGAGGGGGGAGGATATGGATGGAGGAAGTCACCAAGATTGAAACACGTCGCTCTGTATGTCTGTATGTCTGTATGTCTGTATGTCTGTCTCTCTGTCTGTCTCTCTCTCTCTCTCTCTCTCTCTCTCTCTCTCTCTCTCTCTCTCTCTCTCTCCATCTCAATACCTTTAAGCATTAAATATTCCTAATTGTACTCTCTCTCTCTCTCTCTCTCTCTCTCTCTCTCTCTCTCTCTCTCTCTCTCTCTCTCTCTCTCTCTCTCTCTCTCTCTCTCTCTCTCTCTCTCTCTCTCTCTCTCTCTCTCTCTCTCTCTCTCTCTCTCTCTCTCTCTCTCTCTCTCTCTCTCTCTCTCTCTCTCTCTCTCTAACTGACTCTTCTCTCTCACATCACAAGACACGCTCTCTCTTTTTTTTCTCTCTTTTTTTTATTGCTATTATCCAGAAAAAAAGAAGAAGACAAAATTCAATTTACTAACAAGATTACAGAGAAAAAGAATTGTCCTAAAGAAATACACCCTACTGCTACAAGTGTGTTTGGGCAGAGAGCACTACTTCACACACAGAGTGCAAACTACATAGTAGTTGATTGTTTTAACAGTTTAACAGAAAAGGGAGTCAGAATTGAAAAGAATCTTTTACTTCCTTTTTTTACAGAATGTTTGCAAAAGAAAAAACAATTAAGGAATTTTGGGGGGTTAAAATTCTCTCGGTTCTTCCCCTTTCTCTTAGAAATCCGAACTCGTCCTGATATACAATTTGATGGCAATAAATCAGTATTATTAACTTATGAATTAATCATAGAAAATCCTTGTTTATTAAAAGGAAATGTGTTTCTGAAGAAAAAAACAGCGCGCTAACGCGCGCGCGCGCACACACACACACATTCTCTCTGTCTGTGTCTCTCTCTCTCACACATACACATGCACAGACACGCATACACAACACATGCGCGCGCACGCACACATTTAATTAATATACACAAGAAACATGATACACACACAAGCACACACACACTCACAGGGTGAGAGGGAGAGAGAGAGAGAGAGAGAGAGAGAGAGAGAGAGAGAGAGAGAGAGAGAGAGAGAGAGAGAGAGAGAGAGAGAGAGAGAGAGAGAGAGAGAGAGAGAGAGAGGGAGAGACAAAGACAGAGAGAGACATAGTATGCATGTGTGAGTGAGTGAGAGACAGACAGACAGACAGACAGTGTGTGTGTGTGTGTGTGTGTGCGTGTGCGTGCGTGCGTGTGTGCGTGTGTGTGTGTGTGTGCGTGTGCGTGCGCACGCGTGTGCGCGCGCGTAAGTGTGTGTGAGAAAGAAAGAGACAGACAGACGGACAGACAGACAGAGAGAGCAAAGCGTACCCTACATTAATAATGTCAACAATCTTGGCCCAATGACGGGAATTGCAAGGAAAAGATGGAATTGGGAGTATTGCCTTCAGGCAAATATGCTGGATATAAGCACCAGATTTGATTCATAAACAAGTCACGCTAATGGATTGCCAGAATATTCCCCCTTCGGCTTATTTCTCACTCCCTTCCTTTCTACCCCCCCCCCCCCCCTCCCTCTCTCTCTCTCTCTCTCTCTCTCTCTCTCTCTCTCTCTCTCTCTCTCTCTCTCTCTCTTTACATGTATTTGTCCAGAGGGCTGGATGTAAAAAAGCATGTTATTGCTTACTCTATTACCCTCTATAAAAACAATTAATTAATTCATTCATTCATTCTCTCTCTCTCTCTCTCTCTCTCTCTCTCTCTCTCTCTCTCTCTCTCTCTCTCTCTCTCTCTCTCCCCCCCCCCTCTCTCTGTGTATATATCCCTCTCGCTATGTATATATCTCCCTCTCTCTCTGTCTGTCTGTCCTGTCTGTCTGTCTGTCTGTCTGTCTGTCTGTCTGTCTGTCTGTCTCTCTCTCTCTCTCTCCCTCTCTCTGTCTGTCTCTCTTTCTCTGTCTATGTGCCTCTCTCTCTTTGTCTGTCTATGTGCCTCTCTCTCTTTGTCTGTCTCTTTGTCTGTCTGTCTCTGTCTCTCTCTCTCTCTCTCTGTGCGCGCGAATAAACTTGGCAGAAAAATGGATTGATAGCCCATACCATCTTCCTTATACAACCCATCATCACACGCTTTGTTTAAAGAATCACTTTAATTAACCGAATTTGGTCGTCTTTGCGATGATTTCGAAGCAGAAGTGGGTCAGATGAGAATAACTGCTCTGGACCAACATTAACGAAGACTACTATAGAACGCCAACTATGTGCATTTTTGCTTAGTTTTGTTCACGAACAAACACACTAGAATCGCAATGTGTTTTCACTCAAATACGTACATTTTGGTTGTGGCATTAGAATGAAGAATTTGCTTAACGTCCTCCGGCCTGGAACAGGCACATATGAGACATTTCTGAGTAATAAAGATAAGGATAGGAAAAAGAAGTGGGGAGGAATGTCTGTAGACTATGGGAATAGAGGTTGAAGGGATACCGAGGTGGTGTAAAATTCCTACATGTGTATAAAATGATTATTAAAATAATGATTATCGAGCATTTTCTTAAACAAATCCGCTGCGAGCGGTAGAGGGTGGGAGAATACTAATAATGTGGCAGTATATTTCTGTTTCTTACAAGTTATAATAGTCCACGTCTTTTAAGACACTAAATTTCCGGAGAATTATTCAATCACGTTAAATGCTTTCACACAAAACATTATTTTGTTGCTTTGTTTCTTGATTATTTAGATATCAAAATAAATCAAACAATGTGGTTTTAAACATATGGCCTGAACTGAAGGCACCATCTTTGTTCCTCCGTTGTGTAAGTAAAGTTCTTGAATTGATCATTTTTTTCCAAGTCTGTTGGGCTGGCAGTCTGTTGGCAATGCTTTCACAGGTGTCAAACTGATGGGCCATGTTTAACTATTACACAGATTAACAATAAATAAATAAATCTTCTTCTTCTTCTGCGTTCCCAGTCCATATGGCCACAATGAGTAAGGTACGTACGTGTCCGGTTTTCAGCTTTCACTGGTCTCCCCGCTGCGTACAGCCGACACATTTCAATTTCGGAGGAGCTCAAAGGAGAAAATGTTTTGGAAGTTGGGTGGGGTGTTTTTTTAGAGAAAAAGGGCAGGAGAATGGGCCAATAAGTCAGAAAGACAGCAGATGACAGTAAGCAAAGGAAAAGGCAGAGTCAAAGAGCGTGGCAGAGTAGATGAAGTTATAAGCACAGAACTTCAAGAAGGTGGGGGGACTATTTTTACGAAAGACATCCCGGTATCCCCACGGGGAGAGACTCGTGGAGGGGTCGGGGTCGTCCATCTCGCCGTATGGAGGCACGAGACATCCACCCACTGCCCCGAAATAAATCAATCAAATGGAAATATACGTTACGGACATAAAATGGATGTCTTCAGATAAAATGAATAAGCGGAAGAAAGAAAGCTTTTGTTACCAAAGTCCAGTGTATTCGTAGTGCATTTTTTAAAATACTATAATCTTTTACTATTTAAAACAAAAAAACTGTGATCCGAATGAATTGAAAGCCAAAAGTGAATACAAAATATGACATTGTTAGAATCCTGTTTTCAGTGGTATATTTTGGAATGTTCTTGTTCTTTTCGCCGATGCTTTTGATGTAATATTGATAAAACAAGGGCTTAAATAATTGATACTTTGAAGCACCTCTCATGCACGTTTGTGCTTTGGCTGTCGACATTTCAACATTTGTTGTAGGTATGAAGAAATTTCTTTAAAAAACAAACAAAACGGGAATCAGATTCGTCTCTCGTTGGATTTCTTGTTTCTCAAAAAAAAAAAGCCTTTAGCAAACCTATAAAAAGTAAGGGCATATACCACTGTTACACATCTGCATTGTTAAAACATCGGGACTTTTCTGGTGTTGCACTGCCTCCGGGCATTGCCTCCAGGATCGTTCCCACCATTTGTATATCTACTAATATCCCATATGTGTCTGTTCCAGACCGGAGGACGTTAAGCAGAATTTCATTCTGAGAAGAAAGCTGATGCCATTCCAAGGGAGAAAGAAACGACAATAGGGAGGGAAAAAATGAGATGTAGAGCGAGAGTGAAAGCTTGGCAACTATTTTCTGTGCACTGCCGCTCACAAAGCGGGGAAGACACAGGAGATTGCGTGACCGTTTGACGAAGCGGGCACCATAATTATAGACCCTTACCTCACTCTGACATTCTAGCCTCTCCTTTACAGGCCCTGCTCCACATATCCAACTTCAGTCGTACGGCTATCCGACTCTGCCTTAAAGGCCCTGCTCCACACATCCAACTTCAGTCGTACGGCTATCCGACTCTGCCTTAAAGGCCCTGCTCCACATATCCAACTTCAGTCGTACGGCTATCCGACTCTGCCTTAAAGGCCCTGCTCCACACATCCAACTTCAGTCGTCGATATCCAACTCTCCCTTAAACGGCTATCCAGCTTCACTACTGTCCAACTCTCCCTTAAAGGCCCTGCCTGCTCCACACATCCAACTTCAGTCGTACGGATATCCAACTCTCCCTTAAAGGCCCTGCCTGCTCCACACATCCAACTTCAGTCGTACGGATATCCAACTCTCCCTTAAAGGCCCTGCCTGCTCCACACATCCAGCTTCAGTCGTACGGATGTCCAACTCTCCCTTAAAGGCCCTGCCTGCTCCACACATCCAGCTTCAGTCGTACGGATGTCCAACTCTCCCTTAAAGGCCCTGCCTGCTCCACACATCCAACTTCAGTCGTACGGCTATACAACTCTCCCTTAAAGGCCCTGCCTGCTCCACACATCCAACTTCAGTCGAACGGCTATACAACTCTCCCTTAAAGGCCCTGCCTGCTTCACACATCCAACTTCATTCAACTGTGACGACTGTGAGGTATGAAATATGATAAAATACTACTGTCTACGTGAATCTGATGAAATACTACTTGTTCACCACATTCATGCTGATCCAAACACACAAATCTGACGCATGTACAACTGATAATTATTCCATCAGATTCATGTATGGGGGTCTACAAATATAGTGAACAATATCAGCAGGACTTAACTGATATCAGATTCGTCTACACGGTAGTCGTCACAGTTGGATAACCGTACGACTGAAGTTGAATGAGTGGAGCCTGGTAAAAACAAAACCCACTCAGATTCTCTTCGTTCTTCTCTCCTACTCCCCTCCTTCCTTCTTCACGTAGCTTTATTCTTATCCACCCACCCCCCTCTCACACATCCTCTAATCTAAACTCACTCACTTCCCATTGCTATTTTCGTAAAGGTGGAAATACACGTTGTTGGATTTCACCCTTTCCCCATGGCAGCACAGTGATTGGCAAATAATATATCATCATTAAAGATCCACCAGATCACGTGTCAAATTCACGGGTTTCACGGGTTTCCCCTCTTATAACTGGAAATAAATCTTGTTTTGACCAAGTCTGACTCCCATATAAATGGCCCCAAATTGAAACCGACACATCAGTTTAAAGAGCAGCCTCAATTTGAATATGGGGAAATTCGTATGTGGGTCACAGCAACCCAGAAAAAACCCTCAAGGGACTCAATCGTGGTGCGTCACTGGGTCTTTAATAGAGCATCACTGTGTGACAGTGTTGCCATGGGGGGAAAGTCAAAACAAACAACGTGTATTTCGATCTTAAGATTCACTTCCTAATTCTTTCCCTCTCGTGTTTTTTTAATTTATTTTACTCCTTTTTCGATCGAGGGCTTTCAACCACAAAATGGATTTTGTTTCCCCCGTATTATTAAATTTCCACTTTACTTTTTGTGTGTGCATTCCATTTGTTTCTCTTCTACAAATCAAATGGAATTCGTCTCACAAGCAGGAATGTGGGATTTCTTTTGTCTCACTAGGAATGTGCACGTAGATATGCAGCTTTACTTACGCAAAAAAAAGGTGGAAAGTCTAGTGTTCCCTTTCTGTCGATTTAAAAAAAGAAAAAGAAATACTTACACAACGGAGAAAAAAGATGGTGTCTTCAGTTCAGGCTATATGTTTAAAACCACATTGCTTGATTGGTTTTGATATCTAAATAATCAAGAAATAAAAACCCAAAAAAATAGTTTCGTGTAAAAGCATTTAACGTGATCAAATAATGATCTGGGACGGTATTCATGTCGAGATAGCATGAGACTTAGCATGATGCTAACTTAGAAGCTCTTCCAAAAGTCCTATTAAATCCTATAGGACATTGGAAGAGCTTCTAAGTTAGCATCATGCTAAGTCTCATGCTATCTCAACGTGAATACCGTCCCTGGAAATTTAGTGTTTTAAAAGACGTGGACTATTATAACTTGTAAGAAACAGAAAGCTAGTACCACAACGAAAGAAAGGAGAATTCAGGATTGTGTTTTATGTTCATGTTCATACACACGCGTGCGCGCGCTCACGCACATACGCACACACATACACTGACACACACAAGCAAGCACACACACACGTACGACTGAGCTGAGAGAGAGAGAGAGAGAGAGAGAGAGAGAGAGAGAGAGAGAGAGAGAGAGAGAGAGAGAGAGAGAGAGAGAGAGAGAGAGAGAGAGAGAGAGAGAGAGAGAGAGAGAGAGAGAGAGAGAGAGAGAGAGAGAGAGAGAGAGAGAGAGAGAGAGAGAGAGAGAGAGAGAGAGAGAGAGAGAGAGAGAGAGAGAGAGAGAGAGAGAGAGAGAGAGAGAGAGAGAGAGAGAGAGAGAGAGAGAGAGAGAGAGAGAGAGAGAGAGAGAGAGAGAGAGAGAGAGAGAGAGAGAGAGAGAGAGAGAGAGAGAGCACTCTTGTTATGTGTTGTTTTGTTACAGTGTTCTTCATTCTTTCAGACCAGAAAAACAAGAACTACAAAACATGGTAATACCCTCCATTCCATTATCCGTTTCTCGTATTCTCATCACGAAAAGATCCGCACTCGATCCCCCTGTCTTATCCCGAGCCGAACCACCACCCCACCCCATCCCTACATGCACTCTTTCAGCTACGGTTTTTTGTTTTTAGTCCCCGAGCCAAAGGTTCGGGGAGCTATTGTTTTTGTCTGGTGTCCGTCCGTCCGTCCGGCGTGCCTCCGTCCGTCTATTCGTCCGTTTTTCTCAAAAACTATTCAGTCTATCATCATCAAATTTGGAATACTAGTTTGCCAAGATGCAAGCTATCCACTGATGTATTTAGTTTTACATTAAGGTCAAGGTCGCGCCAGTTACGGGGTTCAAACCCCGAAACACATAATCGCTAATATCTCGCGAAGGTTTGCATGTATTTCAATGCCGTTTTTTTCACAACATTTCTTGGTGAATGGTCTATAACACAGTTGTCATGAATTGTTCTGTGCGCTCGTGTGCGCATGATCGCGCGCGCTCAAATCACGGGTCCGAACCCCAAGGCTATATATATATAAAAAAAACTATTCAGTTACGTGCTGTTTTGATGCGTTTATATGTAGTAACGTGCTGTTTTTATGTGTTTTTATGTATGTGTACAACCGACACATTCCGATTTCGGAGTAGCTCGGCGATGCTGCGAGGCGACTTTGCAGCCGCTCGGCGTTGCACTTGTTTTTTTTTTTGACGTCCCTGCTCCTCTTTTCTCTCATTTCATCTTCGCCCATCCTTTACCACCCTGTCTGTCTGTCTGTCTGCCTGTCTGTCTGTCTGTCTGCCTGTCTGTCTGCCTGTCTCTCTCTTTGTGATTATGTCTATCTTTCTCTCATTTCATCTTCGTCCATCCTTGACCACCCTGTCTGTCTGTCTGTCTGCCTGTCTGTCTGCCTGCCTGTCTCTCTCTTTGCGATTATGTCTATCTTTCTCTCATTTCATCTTCGTCCATCCTTTACCACCCTGTCTGTCTGTCTGTCTGTCTGCCTGCCTGTCTCTCTCTTTGTGATTATGTCTATCTTTGTGTATTTATCTTTGTTCCTTCTTTAATGTAACGTCTATCCATCCACCTTACAGTGATCCTAGACAAATCATACTGTATGTACGTGTGTGTGTATGGTTGTGCAAGTGCATGTAGCATTTTGAATGTCCGTCTGGAGGAGAGATGTGCATGAGAGTAAGAGGGTATGTGAGTCTCTCTCTCTCTCTCTCTCTCTCTCTCTCTCTCTCTCTCTCTCTCTCTCTCTCTCTCTGTGTCTCATTCTCTCTTTGTCTCTCTCTCTCTCTCTCTCTCTCTCTCTCTCTCTCTCTCTCTCTCTCTCTCTCTCTCTCTCTCTCTCTTAACCCCAGGGCTGGGTGGAAAAAAGCATGTAACTTGCTTATCCCATGTTCCCTGGTTAAATAAAATTTCGTTTTCGTTTTCGTTTTTTAACACCACCACCATCACCAGTCGTTAAAAAAAACTACCAAAAACACATCCGCGGTTCTTCTCGATTCTAAAACACAGTAGCTATGTCAAGCATAGCAGCCAAGCTAGCCACCAGAACCTATTGACCTTTTCAGAGTTCTGTGGCCATAACCCAATCGTCTGCAGGGGGGGTCTGTGAATGCCCAAAATGTACCAATTGCCCAAAATGTACCAACTGCCCAAAATGTACCAATTGGTACACAAACTATAAGGTTGAAGGAAAAACCAAATGGATTGGAATGTTATCTGCTTGACAAAACTACAAACGGGCATGCTATTTGTCTCGGTAATACGAGAGAGAGAGAGAGAGAGAGAGAGAGAGAGAGAGAGAGAGAGAGAGAGAGAGAGAGAGAGAGAGAGAGAGAGAGAGAGAGAGAGAGAGAGAGAGAGAGAGAGAGAGAGAGAGAGAGAGAGAGAGAGAGAGAGAGAGAGAGAGAGAGAGAGAGAGAGAGAGAGAGAGAGAGAGAGAGAGAGAGAGAGAGAGAGAGAGAGAGAGAGAGAGCATACTTTATTCGTTGTTCAGGTGATCTGCAAGCAAAATCGAGGCTGTAGGTGGCCATTGATTGCGCAGGGTGATTGCAGAACATATTCATTAAATACATTCTTACCAATAAATCTAATTAAATGCGCTATTAAAAATCCTATAAAGACAATTTTCTGATTTAGAATCTTCCTAAGGCTTCCATGCTTTTTACATCTTCTTCTTCAGACGGGCGTACACATATGACATCAATACGCTTCTTTCTTTTTTTAAAGGGGGGGGGGGGGGGGGGGGGGGGGGTAATGTGGCATGTACAGGAAACTGACCACTTGTCAGCTGCATTGTAAGAGGCAGAGAAGCACCCATAACACATCAGATGCAGTCAAATTGTGAAAATACGGAATTTACAAAACTGAACACTGGTCAACTGGTCATTTACGTTGAAAGAACAGGTGCACTTGACACACAAACATGCAGTCAGATAGTGAAAACATGCAATTTACATCAAACTGACCACTGGCCATTCTTGCTGACA
>CM065690.1:49805677-49810677 GCA_017654935.2 Phymorhynchus buccinoides
TCATCATCATCATCGTCATTATCCCATTGCCCCTGTGGGTCGTCCCCAGCCCACGACCTTTACAACTGATGATATAGGGCACCAGAGCAAGGGTTGGCTGGGAGGGGGTGGAGAAGAGGAGGAGGAGGAGGAGGAGGAGAGAGAGGAGAGGGAGAGAGAGAGAGAGAGAGAGAGAGAGAGAGAGAGAGAGAGAGAGAGAGAGAGAGAGAGAGAGAGAGAGAGAGAGAGAGAGAGAATACGATTTTTTTTAATATGAGAGAGAGAGAGAGAGAGAGAGAGAGAGAGAGAGAGAGAGAGAGAGAGAGAGAGAGAGAGAGAGAGAGAGGGAGAGGGGGAGGGGAGAGAGACACAGAGAGAGAGAGAGAAAGTGAGAGAGAATAATGATGATGATAAAGAGACAGAGAAAGATGAGAGAAGAAATGGATAAGAATGCAGGGAGAGAGAGAGAGAGAGAGAGAGAGAGAGAGAGAGAGAGAGAGAGAGAGAGAGAGAGAGAGAGAGAGAGAGAGAGAGAGAGAGAGAGAGAGAGAGGGAGAGAGAGAGAGAGAGAGAGAGAGAGAGAGAGAGAGAGAGAGAGAGAGAGAGAGAGAGAGAAGAGAGAGAGAGAGAGAGAGAGAGGGGAGAGAGAGAGAGAGAGAGAGAGAGAGAGAGAGAGAGAGAGAGAGAGAGAGAGAGAGAGAGAGAGAGAGAGAAACGTAATACAGACATTCTGATTCGTGTATACTTTGAGAGATTCGTTTAGGTGCACGCGCTTTGAAGTTATACTTATCTTATGCAGAGCTAGTCCTTATAATATGCGAAATGCATCAATAATCTGACATGATAATATATGTTTTAAACGAGCGTTCTTATGCCGTGCCGCAAAACAATTTCTCTGTGTGAGATTTTTTTTAAAAGTTGTTCCGAGTCGAGTCCGAGTCTGATGCGCGATCTCGCGCGTCTTCAGACGTCAGACGCGTCTATGCATGTATGCGTGCTTGCTTGCGCTTTCACGCACGCATTTCCAAGAAAGCTCAAAGAAAGTATATAGCAAATGCTGGGGAGCAAGCATGGCATCTGCTTTGGAAAAATTGTCGCCCTTCTGTTGACAAAAAGTGATGTCCCCTATGGCCGGAAGGCTATCAACATGAATGCTTTTCCATCGACCGTATTCAACTTCTCTGTTGGGCCCCACTTCAAAAGATGCCTTTCCAGCAAAAGATGTCATAATTATTGCTTCCCAGAATAAAATATAAAAAGGCAGTTGCACTGCAGACATGTTTTAAAAAAAAAAGTTATTGAATGACAACAGTATTTTAAAAACAAGTGCAACGTCGAGCGGCTGCAAAGTCCCCTCGCAGCATCGCCGAGCTACTCCGAAATCGGAATGTGTCGACTGTACACATATATAAAAACGCATAAAAACAGCACGTAACTACATAAAAAGGCATCAGAACAGCACGTAAGTGAATAGTTTTTTTTATATATAGCCTTGGGGTTCGGACCCGTGATTTGAGCGCGCGCGATCATGCGCACACGCGCGCACAGAAAAAATCATGACAACTGTGTTATAGACCATTCATCAAGAAATGTTGTGAAAAACACTGCATTGAAATACATGCAAAACTTCGCGAGATATTAGCGATTATGTGTTTCGGGGTTTGAACCCCGTAACTGGCGCGACCTTGACCTTAATGTAAAACTAAATACATCAGTGGATAGCTTGCATCTTGGCAAACTAGTATACCAAATTTGATGATGATAGACTGAATAGTTTTTGAGAAAAACGGACGAATAGCCGGACGGACGGAGGCACGCCGGACGGACGGCCAGACACCGGACGGACGGACACCGGACGGACGGACACCGGACGGACGGACCAGACAAAAACAATAGCTCCCCGAACCTTCGGCTCGGGGACTAATGATTATAACAATAGTAAAGAAAAATGACTATTTATATTCAATTATTGTGGCGATGAGGTTTATCCGAGGCATGGTTACACAGAGAGAGAGAGAGAGAGAGAGAGAGAGAGAGAGAGAGAGAGAGAGAGAGAGAGAGAGAGAGAGAGAGAGAGAGAGAGAGAGAGAGAGAGAGAGAGAGAGAGAGAGAGAGAGAGAGAGAGAGAGAGAGAGAGAGAGAGAGAGAGAGAGAGAGAGAGAGAGAGAGAGAGAGAGAGAGAGAGAGAGAGAGAGAGAGAGAGAGAGAGAGAGAGAGAGAGAGAGAGAGAGAGAGAGAGAGAGAGAGAGAGAGAGAGAGAGAGAGAGAGAGAGAGAGAGAGAGAGAGAGAGAGAGAGAGAGAGAGAGAGAGAGAGAGAGAGAGAGAGAGAGAGAGAGAGAGAGAGAGAGAGAGAGAGAGAGAGAGAGAGAGAGAGAGAGAGAGAGAGAGAGAGAGAGAGAGAGAGAGAGAGAGAGAGAGAGAGAGAGAGAGAGAGAGAGAGAGAGAGAGAGAGAGAGAGAGAGAGAGAGAGAGAGAGAGAGAGAGAGAGAGAGAGAGAGAGAGAGAGAGAGAGAGAGAGAGAGAGAGAGAGAGAGAGAGAGAGAGAGAGAGAGAGAGAGAGAGAGAGAGAGAGAGAGAGAGAGAGAGAGAGAGAGAGAGAGAGAGAGAGAGAGAGAGAGAGAGAGAGAGAGAAAACGAAATTTATTTTTTTTGGAGGGAAAAAGAGTAAGCACACAATGGGCTTTTTTACATCTTGCCCTCAAACAAACATGCTAGAAAATCAATATATTCAACACAAAAATAATGAAGAAGCATGCAAAAAATAATCATCGAAGAATTATCCATGAAGAAGAAAACATAGATACAACAAAACCGTCTATCTATCCCCCCCCCTCCCCCCATCCCCCTCACACACACAAAAGGAGAGAGAGTGAGAGAGAGAGAGGGAGAGAGAGGGAGAGAGAGAGCGAGCGAGAGAGAGAGAGAGAGAGAGAGAGAGAGAGAGAGAGAGAGAGAGAGAGAGAGAGAGAGAGAGAGAGAGAGAGAGAGAGAGAGAGAGAGAGAGAGAGGAAACACATGAAATAAGTAAATACAAAACTTGTTAATAATTTAACAACAACAAAGTTGATAATATGCATACAAGTGGAAACATATTTGAAACTAAGAATGGGGTTAAACAACATTGCTTGTATGTTTCAACATAAGATACTTATGGTACTCTTTTTTTTTAAAACAGTAATGCCCGAGTACACATTAAAGGAAGATGAAATAGTATTCCATAAGCAGCCACCTGAATATACAAGACTAGATTTTAAAAGGTCAACTCTTGGAAGAGGTATTTTTATTTTAAAAACATTACGGACAAGGTTAATTTCAAATTTATTTTTTAATGTTGGAGGAGCATTATCGGACATTAATCTAAACATAAAAAAAGAGAGAGAGAGAGAGAGAGAGAGAGAGAGAGAGAGAGAGAGAGAGAGAGAGAGAGAGAGAGAGAGAGAGAGAGAGAGAGAGAGAGAGAGAGAGAGAGAGAGAGAGAGAGAGAGAGACGAAATTTTATTTAACCAGGGAATATGAGATAAGCAAGTTACATGTTTTTTTTCCACCCAGCCCTGGGGAAAAATAAAGTAAAGAGAGAGCGAGTGTGTGCGTGCGTGCGTGTGTGTGTGTGTGCGTGCGTGTGCGTGCGTACGTGCGCGTGTGCGTGCGTGCGCGCGTGTGTGCGCGCGTGCGTGCGTGTATGACAATCACACAAACACACACACACACGATTTCTACTTCAGTCTGTCTCCCAAGTTGCCTTATTTGGTCAGGAGCTCCTCGAAACAAGGGTGTTATAATTATTTTGAAGGCCACGGTCTCAGCTCCCTCTCGATCCGGATCCCCTTGTCCTTGACGCCCCCCCCCCCCCCCCCCCCCCCCCCCTCCGTCCCACCCCTCCCCTCTCTCTCTAAAAAGCATATGTCACACGCACGCGCCATGCACACAAACACATTTTCAATGCTAACCTTCTTGTTAAATACGGATCATGTCCCTCCTCCCTCCCTCCCTCCCCCTCTCTCTCCCGTTTTCTTTGCTTTTGCGTGCCTTTCTTGCTTATTGAATTCTTTGCTTTTAATTTTCTGTTCCTGTCTTCTTCTTTTTTCTTCTTGAGGACTGGATGAAAAAAAGTATTTATACTTAGTCTATTTATCCTCGGAAAATAAAAGTTATTCATTCATTCTCTCTCTCTCTCTCTCTCTCTCTCTCTCTCTCTCTCTCTCTCTCTCTCTCTCTCTCTCTCTCTCTCTCTCTCTCTCTCTCTCCTCTCTCTCTCTCTCTCTCTTTTTTTTTTGCTCCGTCTAACACTAGTAGTAGTAATTGTAGTAGAAGAAGTATATTGTAGTAATAGAGGTGTTTTTAATCTATTACTTTGTTTAACTGGTTGGTTAGTTTTCTATTTTATTTGTTTTTATTGCTTATGTTGATGCTCTGCCTACCATGTCGTTGCTATATTACTGTTTGTTGTTATTATTTTTGTTATTGTTTTTGGCGATGTTCCTGTGTCTCAATGTTCATTTATAGTATTAGTTATGTATTGCATGCTTAGAACCAAGGACAGAATGGAAGACTAGGCCCAGCCTAAATTCTTTTCCTTGTAAAATAAAGTTTCTGAGTTCTGAGTTCTGAGTCTCTCTCTCTCTCTCTCTCTCTCTCTCTCTCTCTCCTCTCTCTCTCTCTCTCTCTCTCTCTCTCTCTCTCAGTTCAGTTTGTCTCTCTCACCTTAAAATCGATTTTCGCTTTAAAACCACTCAACAAGGAAAGGAGCTCTCTCTTCCTTCGTACCCCCCCCCCCCCCCCCCCTCCCCCTCCCCCTTGCCTGCCTAAGCCTAGCAAAGCGTGGTCGAGCTGAGTATCTTCAGAGCAAACTAACACAAAAATCACCCCTTCAAACGGCTCCAGATAATGAAGAGAGAGAGAGAGAGGACCCACTTTTCTAATGGCCTGCAATGAATCCCCAAAGATGACGTCGTCTTCGAGCAATCTGACATCATTCTACTATGCCCCCCCCCCCCCCCCCCACCCCCCCCCCCCCCCCCAC
>CM065690.1:49820677-49833177 GCA_017654935.2 Phymorhynchus buccinoides
TTTCTTTCTGTTGTCTATTTCTACGGTCTGTCTGTCACTGTCTCTCTCAGATCTGTTTTGCCTAATCGTTTTGTATTAGTCTAGTTTTTCGTGCCAAGGACAGACTGGAAGAATAGGCTTGGCATATCAATCCTTGCGTAATAAAGGTTCTCTCTCTCTCTCTCTCTCTCTCTCTCTCTCTCTCTCTCTCTCTCTCTCTCTCTCTCTCTCTCTCTCTCTCTCTCTCTCCCTCCCTCCCTCCCCCCCTCTCTCTCTCCCACTCTCACAAGACGTTCAAGACTACACATGATCATCTCAAAATATGGGAAAGTAACAATGTCGGTTTTTAGCGAAAGTTTAGAATTTGTATCTGTTAACCTTTCAATCTGAAATTAAACTACCCCTAACCCCATCCCTAACCCTAACCTTAAACCGTCAAACTCACAAAAAAGAAAACTACTACAAATTGAGTGTTCCATATCTGGAGATGATCATGTGCGTTCTTGAACGCCTAGTCTCTCTCTCTCTCTCTCTCTCTCTCTCTCTCTCTCTCTCTCTCTCTCTCTCTCTCTCTCTCTCTCTCTCTCTCTCTCTCTCTCTCTCTCTCTCTCTCTCTCTCTCTCTCTCTCTCTCTCTCTCCATTCCCACCAGAGAGAGAGAAAATAGGGTTTTACGCCCTCTTCGGCCTTTCGGCCATGTGGGGCATTTGTAAATATAAAGATGGTGGGAACAATACTGGGGGCAATACTCGGAGGCAGTACTTAACCAGTAAAGTCCCGATTTTAAAAAAAACCCAGATATGTGTAGCAGTTACCACGCCTCGGATAAACCTCATCGGCTATGGTACTGCCACAATGATTGCTAAAAGGTGGACAATTACGAACACAACTCTCTCTCTCTCTCTCTCTCTCTCTCTCTCTCTCTCTCTCTCTCTCTCTCTCTCTCTCTCTCTCTCTCTCTCTCTCTCTCTCTCTCTCTCTCTCTCTCTCTCTCCATTCCCATCACACATAATGTTCTCATTCACTCAAGTCGTCGCACACTCAAATAACCGTTCTCAGTAGTAAACACGTATGGTTTTACTTGAGACAATAAATAGATGCACACACAAATTCAACATCAGTGCCGCTGTGATTCGCCGACTTTTAAAAGTTAATCGACTTCTCTCTCTCTCTCTCTCTCTCTCTCTCTCTCTCTCTCTCTCTCTCTCTCTCTCTCTCTCTCTCTCACGCTCACGCTCACGCTCACGCTCACGCTCACGCACACGCACACGCACACACACCCAAGGCTCGGTGTACAACTCGTGTCCTGGCTAAAACAAAGTATCTGTTTTGTTTCATTCTGTGTTTTTCTCACACCTGCTGCCATGTCATTCACACCGACTGGCGTGCGTTGTGTAAGTATTTGGTCCGCTGTCGCCCATGTTGCTTTGGGTCTTGGGGAAGGGAGACCAAAACAAACAGACCTGCTTGTGTGTATAACCTGTCAGCAAGTCAAAAGCAACAAGGCGTGTGCTACCTTTCACACGATTGTCAAACATGCTGGGTCCTCGGTAGAACACAGATGGACACCGAGCATAAGAGTGAAAGTAGTATACCATCTGCAGAGATGCTCATCAAAGCTGGAATGCTCCAACTCCAAGACAGACTACTCACTCACTCGCCTGCTGCCATCTGATCGAGATTTAGGCTACTCCTAGACCAGCACAGACAAATTCCAGGGAAGGCTTTCGTTCTAAGTATACCCCCCCCCCCCCTCCCCACCACCACCACCACACACACACACACCAAGCCGCAAAACTGGGAGTTTTATAAGAAAAGAATAGCTGTCAACCTGTCAAAACCTTGTGCCTGATTTGGTCGATAAGGCTCAACAACAACAACAACAACAGCAGCAGCAAACATCCATCCCCATCTTCTCCCAAATTCCCCAAGGACAATAGGAGAGATGGTTCGAGTTCACAGTTAGGTTCAAGGCCAACTCAGTAACGTATTTTCGCCATAAAAGGGCCGCTACGCTGCATACGATTCGACTGTGACATTTGTGAGACATGATTCACGTGAGATTCTACTGCCTGAATCAATCTGATGAAATCCTACTAGTTTTGTTCGGTATATTTTGTAGTCCCCCTGTACACGAATCTGATGAAATATCTCTATTTTTGTACCAGACATTTTATTTTGATTCGTGTATTTGGGTCTACGTGAGTGTAGTGAACGGAAATAGTGGATTTTTTTTTATAGAGGGAAGTATTTCACGCGGATCATGACTCACAGTCATCGTCACAATCGTATCGCATTTGGATTGAATCGTATGTAGTGTAGCGGGCCCTTAAAAGATAAAGCCTGTCTCAGACTATTCAACAAAATCGATTAAAACAAGGTCGTTTGAAGCAGAACTTTCACCGTACAAAATGAACAGCAAAAATGTCGGCAAAAGTGCAGTTTACCCGACCCATGTTCACGACTTTCAATAATACTCTCAATCCTAACCCTTGAATCCTAACCCTAACCTGGGTTCCGTTTCACAAGGGCTAACGTTACGTTGCGCTCGCTCAAATCGGCAAAAACGGTCAAAGAAACACCCTTCGTTTGCCGATAGTTCGCGTGACGTTTTGTTCTTGCCAAACACCGAGCAAGCGGCGAACTATCCGGAACTAGTAGGGGGGGTGAACACATTTCTAGTTGCTGATTGGTCCATTAAAGTTTGGTTAAAATAATACTTTTGTTGTAACCAATCAGACAAGAGTTTGCAATATTCTTCCGCAAACGTTTTCTAAAATGCTTCTTAGACCCTTTTTGGCGTAACAGTTATTCGCGCGGCGACCGTCGTCTAGAGAAAGTACACCCAGATACTAACACTATCCCTTTTCCGAGCAAGGTAAAAATGTTGCTTGCTAGCTAAGGTCGAAATACACGTTGTTAGTATCCACTCTTTCCCCATGGTAACACAACAGTACTCTAGTAATAATATTACTTTCCTATCACTGTGTTGCCATGGGGAAAGAGTGAAAATTAACAACGTTTATATTGACCTTTATATATTTCAATGAGAACATTTTGGTGGAGGGGAAGCGAAACTGCATCGTTGCCAACATTTCTGTTGAGTATTATTCACACCTGTTATGTTTGGCTAGACTGGATATTCTGAAAGCGCTGTTAGATTTAAAATTAAGAGTGGCAGTCTAAAGATCATGGATGGGTTCAGGCTATGACCCACACCTTTAAACCGATGCCTCGTTGATCATTCATTTTAGATAGAGTGATGAAATATGAATGTTTAAGAAAAAGGACCACACCCACATCAGCCATGTTTTAAAGGGAAGACGAACAGTTGGAGTTCAAAGTTGGACAACAAATCAAATCTCGACATAGATTTCATCATAAAACGGCCTCTTCTCAAATATTTTGGCATATACAACATCAGTGTCGTTTATCTTTTCGCATGAAACCAGACATATAAAGAAATATACACTAGCGCCACATGCATGCGAATATTCCAACGCGCTGACATACGCACACACATGCACGTTTTCTTAATATTACTCCCCTCGTTTATCAAACAGGCTTTTCGTTTTCCATTGATTTTTTTTAAAAAACCCATCTTGCTTTAGAACTGAAAGTTAAACATGAAATCAAAAAAGCGAGAAAATCTGTTTAACGTCCTCCGGTCTGGAGCAGACACATATGGGACATCAGTAGATAAAAAAAACCCGGTGGGAACGATCCTGGAGACAATGCCAGGAGGCAGTGCATCACCAGTAAAGTCACGAATTTTTAACAATTCAGATATGTATGAAATCCAAAGACTAACCAACCTGTTTAAAAGGTGCAAAGGTGTGCAATTTCCAACACTCACCAAAGCTTTCAGCATCAAGAAAGAAACGCACAGAAAGATACGCACCATTACTCTGACAACGATCCTTCTTCTTCTTCTTCTTCTTCTTCTTCTTCTCTTCCTTCTTCTTCTACAGAGTGTGCAAGTCTGGGATGCAGCCAAATTCCCAACAGGTTCTGTAGGCTAACACCCAATGACAGAGATGAACGGAGACAGGGTGTCAGAGATTGCAGAGATTGCAGCAAATAATGCTCCCAGACAATAGACACGTACAACACGAAGATAAATTTCTGCACAATCAGTGCTAAGATTGTCTGATGATAAATCTCTGCACAATCAGTGCTAAGATTGTCTGATGATAAATCTCTGCACAAACAGTGCTAAGATTGTCTGATGAAATCTCTGCACAATCAGTGCTAAGATTGTCTGATGATAAATCTCTGCACAATCAGTGCTAAGATTGTCTGATAATAAATCTCTACACAATCAGTGCTACCATCATTGTCTGATGATAAATCTCCCCACAATCAGTGCTAAGATTGTCTGATGATAAATCTGCACAATCAGTGCTAAGATTGTCGGATGATGAATCTCCTCACAATCAGTGCTAAGATTGTCTGATGATAAATCTCCGCACAATCAGTGCTAAGATTGTCTGATGATGAATCTCCTCACAATCAGTGCTAAGATTGTCTGATGATAACTCTCTGCACAATCAGTGCTAAGATTGTCTGATGAGAAATCTGAAGTGCTGAGGTTGAAAGGACATTTATTCACATTCTTCATCATCTTCTTAACTGACCACCTTCATCAGGTTGAAGATTTTGCCGAATATTTCCTTGTTCCATAGAAATATGGTCATAATAATGCTATTATATGTTTGAATAATTCAGGCCAGGAATAAGAAAACCCACTAGGCTTAGAATAGGGGGCTGTGCACATTACATGCGTTTCCGTGTGCGCTTATCCCATCTGCTTATTTCTTACTTTCTCTTTTACTTATTTGCGGATATGCGCATGCGGTTTATGCATGTAATGTGCACAGCCCCTAAGAGTATAAATGAAGTCTTCTTACATAAAGATCAAATAAGGCAAACCCAGGTAAGAAGGAAAACTGAAATATCTGAAAAGATAAGCAGATGTCAGGAAAGAGAAGAAGTGTAATCATATTCTCAATACAAAATAAATTAACAGCAGCAAAAGTTGTAATAAAGGTGTTCTTCTCGACAAGACTAATTATGGTTCACGTTTCTTTGTTTTTCTGTGCTGTGGAAGAACTCACAGGTACTGACACTGTCTGGAGGAAGAGATCTTTTACCATGTAAAACAGACACTGTGCTGTGGAAGAACTCACAGGTACTGACACTGTCTGGAGGAAGAGTTCTTTTACCATGTAAAACAGACACTGTGCTGTGGAAGAACTCACAGCTACTGACACTGTCTGGAGGAAGAGTTCTTTTACCATGTAAAACAGACACTGTGCTGTGGAAGAACTCACAGCTACTGAGACTGTCTGGAGGAAGAGTTCTTTTACCATGTAAAACAGACACTGTGCTGTGGAAGAACTCACAGCTACCGAGACTGTCAAGAGGAAGAGTTCTTTTACCATGTAAAACAGACACTGTGCTGTGGAAGAACTCACAGCTACTGACACTGTCTGGAGGAAGAGTTCTTTTACCATGTAAAACAGACACTGTGCTGTGGAAGAACTCACAGGTACTGACACTGTCTGGAGGAAGAGTTCTTTTACCATGTAAAACAGACACTGTGCTGTGGAAGAACTCACAGGTACCAGACTGTCTGGAGGAAGAGTTCTTTTACCATGTAAAACAGACACTGTGCTGTGGAAGAACTCACAGGTACTGACACTGTCTGGAGGAAGAGTTCTTTTACCATGTAAAACAGACACTGTGCTGTGGAATAACTCACAGCTACTGAGACTGTCTAGAGGAAGAGTTCTTTTACCATGTAAAACAGACACTGTGCTGTGGAAGAACTCACAGGTACTGACACTGTCTGGAGGAAGAGTTCTTTTACCATGTAAAACACACACTGAGCTGTGAAAGAACTCACAGCTACTGAGACTGTCAAGAGGAAGAGTTCTTTTACCATGTAAAACAGACACTGTGCTGTGGAAGAACTCACAGGCACCGAGACTGTCTAGAGGAAGAGTTCTTTTACCATGTAAAACAGACACTGTGCTGTGGAAGAACTCACAGGTACTGAGACTGTCTGGAGGAAGAGTTCTTTTACCATGTAAAACAGACACTGTGCTGTGGAAGAACTCACAGCTACTGACACTGTCTGGAGGAAGAGTTCTTTTACCATGTAAAACAGACACTGTGCTGTGGAAGAACTCACAGCTACTGAGACTGTCTGGAGGAAGAGTTCTTTTACCATGTAAAACAGACACTGTGCTGTGGAAGAACTCACAGCTACTGAGACTGTCTGGAGGAAGAGTTCTTTTACCATGTAAAACAGACACTGTGCTGTGGAAGAACTCACAGGTACTGAGACTGTCTGGAGGAAGAGTTCTTTTACCATGTAAAACAGACACTGTGCTGTGGAAGAACTCACAAGTACCGAGACTGTCAAGAGGAAGAGTTCTTTTACCATGTAAAACAGACACTGTGCTGTGGAAGAACTCACAGCTACTGAGACTGTCTGGAGGAAGAGTTCTTTTACCATGTAAAACAGACACTGTGCTGTGGAAGAACTCACAGGTACCGAGACTGTCAAGAGGAAGAGTTCTTTTACCATGTAAAACAGACACTGTGCTGTGGAAGAACTCACAGGTACTGACACTGTCTGGAGGAAGAGTTCTTTTACCATGTAAAACAGACACTGTGCTGTGGAAGAACTCACAGCTACTGACACTGTCTGGAGGAAGAGTTCTTTTACCATGTAAAACAGACACTGTGCTGTGGAAGAACTCACAGGTACCAGACTGTCTGGAGGAAGAGTTCTTTTACCATGTAAAACAGACACTGTGCTGTGGAAGAACTCACAGCTACTGAGACTGTCTGGAGGAAGAGTTCTTTTACCATGTAAAACAGACACTGTGCTGTGGAAGAACTCACAGCTACTGAGACTGTCTAGAGGAAGAGTTCTTTTACCATGTAAAACAGACACTGTGCTGTGGAAGAACTCACAGCTACTGACACTGTCTGGAGGAAGAGTTATTTTACCATGTAAAACACACACTGTGCTGTGAAAGAACTCACAGCTACTGAGACTGTCAAGAGGAAGAGTTCTTTTACCATGTAAAACAGACACTGTGCTGTGGAAGAACTCACAGGTACCGAGACTGTCAAGAGGAAGAGTTCTTTTACCATGTAAAACAGACACTGTGCTGTGGAAGAACTCACAGCTACCGAGACTGTCTAGAGGAAGAGTTCTTTTACCATGTAAAACAGACACTGTGCTGTGGAAGAACTCACAGCTACCGAGACTGTCTGGAGGAAGAGTTCTTTTACCATGTAAAACAGACACTGTGCTGTGGAAGAACTCACAGGTACCGAGACTGTCAAGAGGAAGAGTTCTTTTACCATGTAAAACAGACACTGTGCTGTGGAAGAACTCACAGGTACTGACACTGTCTGGAGGAAGAGTTCTTTTACCATGTAAAACAGACACTGTGCTGTGGAAGAACTCACAGCTACTGACACTGTCTGGAGGAAGAGTTCTTTTACCATGTAAAACAGACACTGTGCTGTGGAAGAACTCACAGCTACTGAGACTGTCTGGAGGAAGAGTTCTTTTACCATGTAAAACACACACTGTGCTGTGGAAGAACTCACAGCTACTGAGACTGTCTGGAGGAAGAGTTCTTTTACCATGTAAAACAGACACTGTGCTGTGGAAGAACTCACAGCTACTGAGACTGTCTAGAGGAAGAGTTCTTTTACCATGTAAAACAGACACTGTGCTGTGGAAGAACTCACAGCTACTGACACTGTCTAGAGGAAGAGTTCTTTTACCATGTAAAACAGACACTGTGCTGTGGAAGAACTCACAGCTACCGAGACTGTCAAGAGGAAGAGTTCTTTTACCATGTAAAACAGACACTGTGCTGTGGAAGAACTCACAGCTACCGAGACTGTCTAGAGGAAGAGTTCTTTTACCATGTAAAACAGACACTGTGCTGTGGAAGAACTCACAGCTACCGAGACTGTCAAGAGGAAGAGTTCTTTTACCATGTAAAACAGACACTGTGCTGTGGAAGAACTCACAGGTACTGACACTGTCTGGAGGAAGAGTTCTTTTACCATGTAAAACAGACACTGTGCTGTGGAAGAACTCACAGCTACTGAGACTGTCTGGAGGAAGAGTTCTTTTACCATGTAAAACAGACACTGTGCTGTGGAAGAACTCACAGCTACCGAGACTGTCTAGAGGAAGAGTTCTTTTACCATGTAAAACAGACACTGTGCTGTGGAAGAACTCACAGGTACTGACACTGTCTGGAGGAAGAGTTCTTTTACCATGTAAAACAGACACTGTGCTGTGGAAGAACTCACAGCTACTGAGACTGTCTGGAGGAAGAGTTCTTTTACCATGTAAAACAGACACTGTGCTGTGGAAGAACTCACAGCTACTGACACTGTCTGGAGGAAGAGTTCTTTTACCATGTAAAACACACACTGTGCTGTGAAAGAACTCACAGCTACTGAGACTGTCAAGAGGAAGAGTTCTTTTACCATGTAAAACAGACACTGTGCTGTGGAAGAACTCACAGCTACTGAGACTGTCTAGAGGAAGAGTTCTTTTACCATGTAAAACAGACACTGTGCTGTGGAAGAACTCACAGGTACTGACACTGTCTGGAGGAAGAGTTCTTTTACCATGTAAAACAGACACTGTGCTGTGGAAGAACTCACAGCTACTGAGACTGTCTGGAGGAAGAGTTCTTTTACCATGTAAAACAGACACTGTGCTGTGGAAGAACTCACAGCTACCGAGACTGTCTGGAGGAAGAGTTCTTTTACCATGTTAAACAGACACTGTGCTGTGGAAGAACTCACAGCTACTGAGACTGTCTAGAGGAAGAGTTCTTTTACCATGTAAAACAGACACTGTGCTGTGGAAGAACTCACAGGTACTGAGACTGTCTGGAGGAAGAGTTCTTTTACCATGTAAAACAGACACTGTGCTGTGGAAGAACTCACAGCTACTGACACTGTCTGGAGGAAGAGTTCTTTTACCATGTAAAACAGACACTGTGCTGTGGAAGAACTCACAGGTACTGAGACTGTCTGGAGGAAGAGTTCTTTTACCATGTAAAACAGACACTGTGCTGTGGAAGAACTCACAGTTCTTTTACCATGTACTGAGAACTGTCTGGAGGAAGAGTTCTTTTACCATGTAAAACAGACACTGTGCTGTGGAAGAACTCACAGCTACTGAGACTGTCTGGAGGAAGAGTTCTTTTACCATGTAAAACAGACACTGTGCTGTGGAAGAACTCACAGCTACTGAGACTGTCTGGAGGAAGAGTTCTTTTACCATGTAAAACAGACACTGTGCTGTGGAAGAACTCACAGGTACTGAGACTGTCTGGAGGAAGAGTTCTTTTACCATGTAAAACAGACACTGTGCTGTGGAAGAACTCACAGCTACTGAGACTGTCTGGAGGAAGAGTTCTTTTACCATGTAAAACAGACACTGTGCTGTGGAAGAACTCACAGCTACTGAGACTGTCTGGAGGAAGAGTTCTTTTACCATGTAAAACAGACACTGTGCTGTGGAAGAACTCACAGCTACTGAGACTGTCAAGAGGAAGAGTTCTTTTACCATGTAAAACAGACACTGTGCTGTGGAAGAACTCACAGCTACCGAGACTGTCTGGAGGAAGAGTTCTTTTACCATGTAAAACACACTGTGCTGTGGAAGAACTCACAGCTACTGAGACTGTCTGGAGGAAGAGTTCTTTTACCATGTAAAACAGACACTGTGCTGTGGAAGAACTCACAGCTACTGAGACTGTCTGGAGGAAGAGTTCTTTTACCATGTAAAACAGACACTGTGCTGTGGAAGAACTCACAGCTACTGAGACTGTCTAGAGGAAGAGTTCTTTTACCATGTAAAACAGACACTGTGCTGTGGAAGAACTCACAGCTACTGAGACTGTCTAGAGGAAGAGTTCTTTTACCATGTAAAACAGACACTGTGCTGTGGAAGAACTCACAGCTACTGAGACTGTCTAGAGGAAGAGTTCTTTTACCATGTAAAACAGACACTGTGCTGTGGAAGAACTCACAGGTACTGACACTGTCTGGAGGAAGAGTTCTTTTACCATGTAAAACAGACACTGTGCTGTGGAAGAACTCACAGGTACTGACACTGTCTGGAGGAAGAGTTCTTTTACCATGTTAAACAGACACTGTGCTGTGGAAGAACTCACAGGTACTGAGACTGTCTGGAGGAAGAGTTCTTTTACCATGTAAAACAGACACTGTGCTGTGGAAGAACTCACAGGTACTGACACTGTCTGGAGGAAGAGTTCTTTTACCATGTAAATCAGACACTGTGCTGTGGAATAACTCACAGCTACTGAGACTGTCTAGAGGAAGGGTTCTTTTACCATGTAAAACAGACACTGTGCTGTGGAAGAACTCACAGGTACTGACACTGTCTGGAGGAAGAGTTCTTTTACCATGTAAAACACACACTGTGCTGTGAAAGAACTCACAGCTACTGAGACTGTCAAGAGGAAGAGTTCTTTTACCATGTAAAACAGACACTGTGCTGTGGAAGAACTCACAGGTACCGAGACTGTCTAGAGGAAGAGTTCTTTTACCATGTAAAACAGACACTGTGCTGTGGAAGAACTCACAGCTACCGAGACTGTCTAGAGGAAGAGTTCTTTTACCATGTAAAACAGACACTGTGCTGTGGAAGAACTCACAGCTACTGAGACTGTCAAGAGGAAGAGTTCTTTTACCATGTAAAACAGACACTGTGCTGTGGAAGAACTCACAGGTACCGAGACTGTCTAGAGGAAGAGTTCTTTTACCATGTAAAACAGACACTGTGCTGTGGAAGAACTCACAGCTACCGAGACTGCCTAGAGGAAGAGTTCTTTTACCATGTAAAACAGACACTGTGCTGTGGAAGAACTCACAGCTACTGAGACTGTCTGGAGGAAGAGTTCTTTTACCATGTAAAACAGACACTGTGCTGTGGAAGAACTCACAGCTACTGAGACTGTCTGGAGGAAGAGTTCTTTTACCATGTAAAACAGACACTGTGCTGTGGAAGAACTCACAGCTACTGAGACTGTCTAGAGGAAGAGTTCTTTTACCATGTAAAACAGACACTGTGCTGTGGAAGAACTCACAGCTACTGAGACTGTCTGGAGGAAGAGTTCTTTTACCATGTTAAACAGACACTGTGCTGTGGAAGAACTCACAGGTACTGAGACTGTCTGGAGGAAGAGTTCTTTTACCATGTAAAACAGACACTGTGCTGTGGAAGAACTCACAGCTACTGAGACTGTCTGGAGGAAGAGTTCTTTTACCATGTAAAACAGACACTGTGCTGTGGAAGAACTCACAGGTACCAGACTGTCTGGAGGAAGAGTTCTTTTACCATGTAAAACAGACACTGTGCTGTGGAAGAACTCACAGCTACTGAGACTGTCTGGAGGAAGAGTTCTTTTACAGACACCGTCGAAAACAGTGCGGACTATTTCTATTGCATAGATTTTATACCCGAGTGTGTGTGTGTGTGTGTGTGTGTGTGTGTGTGTGTGTGTGTGTGTGTGTGTGTGTGTGTGTGTGTGTGTGTGTGTGTGTGTGTGTGTTACTCTAAAGATGACTAAACAGTTTCGTTCCGTGTCAGTAGTTTTATTTTGTGTTGTCCTATCATTACGGCAACGGACGGGCCACACTCACACAACCAAATAAGGTACATTCGATACTCATACTGTAAACTCAGGTTTCTCTCGTTGCATTGGTGGATAAGCTAGCTAGGGTTATAACTAGCTGAAGGCCTGGGGGCGTTTCATAAGGGCCAACGTTACGTAGCGTGGGCGCAATTCGGCAAAAACGGTACTAAGAAACACCTCTTTTGCCGACGTTTGTCGAAAACGTTTTGTGCCTGCTACCGAGGTAGCAAGCGATAAACTATTTGAAGGATCATGGGAAATATCAATACTTCCAGCTTTTTTTTTAATATCTCGCGTGACGAGACTTGAACTTTAAAAATAGAAGACCAAAACAACAAGCTTGCCACAGCAAATATTCTTTAGTCTATCGTGAAAAAATACGGGATGATTTTAGCAAATTAAACAAACGCAAGTGTTTTTGAGTGCTCTTTCTTAATTTTTCATCATGTTAGATGGCAGAATATAGTGCAAATTTAATTTTCTGCACACAAATAGACGTGGGTGAAATCGAAAACTTTGTACAAACTGACAGAGAGGTATGATTTATCTCCCTTATGATAGCAACCCTTTTCTCTCTCCCAAAAATGAAGAGTAAGCTTAAAGAGTTATCTGACCTTAGCAAGCGCTTAGGGTGTTTCTTAGGCCCCGTTTGGCGAAAGCGTTATTTGCGCGGCGACCGTTGTCTTGAGAAACTAGACCCAGTATTATTATTTATTTATTTTATAAAGAAAAGAAAACAGAAAAAGAAAATCCATGCAAGTATACAGACCACAAACACAGACGCATGCACGCACGCACG
>CM065690.1:49838177-49840677 GCA_017654935.2 Phymorhynchus buccinoides
AGACAGAGAGAGCCAATGTTCATACACAGAACGCAGGGAGTGTGTAAGAGAGCTAGAGAGACAGAGACAGACAGACAGAAAGAAAGAGACAGACGAATACATTTTCATAGACCAAGAGACAGAGAGGGGGAGCTAGAGACAGAAAGACACAGAGACAGTCAGAGAGAGAGAGAGAGACTGACAGACAGACAGACAGACAGAGACTGAAACAGAGAGAGAGAGACAAGGGGTCACAGCTACTAGAGAAGCGCACAGACAGAGCACAACAGTAACTCATGTGACACCAAACGCCAGGCTCACTCCAGTCCTCTCCCGGGACTAATCACTCGTCAACAGGAACCACAACTCCTGGCGGCCCTGAGCGAAAACAGCATGAATAATCAATCAGAAATCCTTCCGCTACAGTCGGATCCGCTGGGCGCTAAGTGCTCGCGTCTGTCCGTTCAACATTTGGATTACATACTGAGAATCTCACTTGAGAATCTCATGCAGCTTCGAATATCCAGGGCTATTTTATTCATTTGATGTTCACACTGTTTGTATCTGATGTTCGCACAAGTTTATTCATATAATATTTGCACTTTATTGTTTTTATTTCATGTTTGTGCTTTTTATTATGTTTGGACTCGGAGACTAGAGAGGTTAATCCATTTGACAATTTTTGTTTCAGTAAAACTTTCAGCTACAAATATCTTGATAAAAGAGAGGCGCCTGCACATGCACACACGCACATGCACGCACACACGCACGCACACACACACACACACACACACACACACACACAAGAAATGAGGAGTTCATGACCCCTCTAGGTACCTCATCCTTCCGAACACTGTCCTTAAAGATCCACCAGATCACGTGTCAAAATCACGGGTTTTCAACCTCTAATAACTGGAAAGAAATCTTGTTTTGACCAAGTCTGACTCCCATATAAATGGCCCCAAATTCAAACCGAAACATCAGTTTAAAGAGCAGCCTCAATTTCAAGCTGGGGAAATTTGTATGTGGGTCACAGCTACCCAGGAAAAAACCAAGGGACTTAATCGTGGTGCGTCACTGGGTCTTTAATAACCCCATGAATTAGAAACACGTGCAGGCTACAAGCGTGCGAATGTCAAGAGTTAATTGATGATGACAGACAGGGGAACAAAGCATCCTAAATGAATGCACCAACTGCACAAAGTCCATGTTCACAACTGAAAATGCTTACAACATCCAGGCTGCAAAAAAAGTGCATACTCGAAAACACTGGCACCATGCAACCCTCCAACTACAGAAGCAACGTAGTTACATTTCGTTTATGATTTAAGCCCAATGGAATACAAAATAAAGCAGTGAAAGCATGAATAGGTTCGCAATTTTCTGTGCGCGGATTAAATGGGAGGTGGGGAACGGGGCATGTAGTAACTGAGTGTTTGTTTGTGTGCGTGCGCGCGCGCGCGCGCGAGTGTGTGTGTGTGTACGCGCGTATATGTGTGTGCGTGTACATGTGTGCGTTGATATGAGTGTGTTTGTGTGTGGGGAGGGAAGGATGCGTTTGTGTATACCAATGTGCATATATGCGTGTGCATGTTTGCATATCTTTGAGTATACATGTGTTTGCGTGGGGGTGACGGTGGAAATGCGAGCGCATGTGAGTATGTTCGATATGGATGATGAAATCTTGCATGTGGAGTGAATTTTATCTTTAAGCGCCATGAGTACTTAGTTCGTCTAGAATGTGCCCTCTATAAATGTCTTTATTATTATTATTATTATTATTATTATTATTATTGGCGATTGTACGCATAGTGTATTATCATGTTCGTGATTGAATGTACACATCACTCACTCACTCACTCCACCCTTGACCGGCTTGGTCGTCGGGGTGCCATGCTGGATTGGGTGGTCAGCCTCTCAGCCACTGGTCACGATCCTCTGCCAGGCGAATGAGGGTGTTGGTCCAGCTTTTGAGGTTGTCAATCCGGGAATTTCTTTGTCTGCCTTGTCGGCGTTTTCCTTGGATGATGCCCTGAAGACTCGTTTTGGCCAGAGTGTTTTGGCGTGTCCCATGATCGTACCAGGCAAAATTGTGGCGCCTGACAACTGTCAGGAGTGGCTCCTGTCTGCCTGCGAGGGTGTTCACTTTTTGCCTGACATACTCATTTGTCTCAGTTGTGCTCTGTGTACGAGATGCGAAGAAGTCTCCGGAAGCACTTATGCTCAAACGCTTGTAGTCTGCGTTCGCAATCTGAGGGGTCAAATGATTGTGATTCTTGTATGTATGTATGTATGTATGTATGTATGTATGTGTGTGTGTGCGTGTGTGTGTGTGTGTGTGTGTGTGCGTGCGTGCGTGCGTGCGTGCGTGCGTGCGCGCGCGTGCGTGCGTGCGTGCGTGCGTGCGTGCGTGCGCGCGTGTGTGTGTGAGAGAGAGAGAGAGAGAGAGAGAGAGAGAGAGAGAGAGAGAGAGAGAGAGAGAGAGAGAGAGAGAGAGAGAGAGAGAGATGCGAGCAAAAGA
>CM065690.1:49848177-49858177 GCA_017654935.2 Phymorhynchus buccinoides
TTTTCATTTCATCTTTGTTACACTTTCTTGCTAAAAAGTGTGCTCTCAGAAACTCCTTTGTTGTTATAAGTGGTTCAACAATGTCAACAATCAATCTATCTCTCTCTCTCTCTCTCTCTCTCTCTCTCTCTCTCTCTCTCTCTCTCTCTCTCTCTCTCTCTCTCTCTCTCTCTCTCTCTCTCTCTCTCTCCACTTGGTAAGTTTTTGATTTATTAAGGGTTTTTTTTTAACAAACGTATTTTAACAAAAAATACTTTGATTTTGATTTTACCTTGTGTATTTATTTTTTAATACGTGGTAAGATTTAATGTGGTGACAGCCCTGACATGGCCTTAGTTGTCGACGGGGCTATAACATTGATATTAATCTCTAATCTCCTCTCTCTCTCTCTCTCTCTCGCCCTCTCTCTCTCTCTCTCTCCTCTCTCTCTCTCTCTCTCTCTCTCTCTCTCTCTCTCTCTCTCTCTCTCTCTCTCTCTCTCTCTCTCTCTCTCTCTCTCTCTCTCTCTCTCTCTCTCTCTCAAAGTGACGTTATTTTATTGACGAGACAAAACAAAACATGTAATATTTCAACAGATATGTCTTTATCAAACAACAGAGAAAACACAGCAATACTTCCCCATTTCCAGACATACATTTATTGAGAAGCATAATTATTATATCACTTTTCAACACACACCAAAAAGCATAAAGAATATGAATGATCGATTTCAATATTATTGATCGCCACGGAATGAGGAGAGAGAGAGAGAGCGAGAGAGAGAGAGAGAGAGAGAGAGAGAGAGAGAGAGAGAGAGAGAGGAGAGAGAGAGAGAGAGAGAGAGAGAGAGAGAGAGAGAGAGAGAGAGAGGTGGGAGACAGATAGAACGAGAGACCCGAGAGAACGCCAAATAGGCCCAGTTGTTCATTGACAAATGACAACAAATACAAACAGAAGAAGAAGGTAACCCCGGAGACACACACACACACACACTCTCTCTCTCTCTCTCTCTCTCTCTCTCTCTCTCTCTCTCGTCTCTCTCTCTCTCTCTCTCTCTCTCTCTCACTCTCACGCACGCTCGCGCACACACACACACACACACACGTGCGCGCACAAACAAACAAGCAAGAACAGACACATAGACAGACAGAAAGACAGACAAACACACATAGCAAGACGAGGACAGACACAAAGACCGAGACCGAGAGAGAGCCAGATCCAGATCCAAAGTGATAGAGGCAAGCAGACAGACAGACAGACCGAGAGACTGAGACACACAACACACAAAAAAGAGGGGGGGGGGGGGGTTACCTCTATTGATTGATTGAATCTTGCTGGGCCCAGAGCTTCAAAGCTCATCAAATATTCACGAAGCCCGGGTTCAAGTTTAACCGGTTCGCAGCACAGGGTTTGGGTAAAGTCCTCTCTAAAAACAAATCTCCCGAGATCAGGACAAAGCGAAGCGAAAGAAGAATGGTGGTCTAGAATTATGTCCGTCCATCTGTGTGTGTCTGTGTGTCTCTCTCTCCAATCTCTCTCTCTCTCCCTTTGAAAAATTGTCATTGTCTCAGAATTGTTTCCCTTTTTTTCGTACTCAGTTTAAACCACCAATTCAAGTTCACCATTGTTAATTATTATCCATGTTTGCTTTTAATTCCCATTTAAAAAATTCTTTTTCAATTTATTTCATGTGCCAATTTTTGTTCCATTTTTGGGACTTGATTGTTTTATGTCAAATTTTCTCGCTTGAAGCATGGCATGAATGTGTGAGTGAGAGGGTACGGTGCAAAGAAGCTATTGTAGCTTATCCTTTTTACCCTCAATAAAACATTCGTATTCGTATTCTTTCTCTCTGGGGTTTTTTCTGCCTGTTTGCTTGAATGTATGAATGCGGAACAAGGGGAAAGACAAAATTAATATTTAAAAGAAGAGAATGTAACTCGATAACGGGGACTGAATATGAGTATAATAGGAGGGGGAGGGAGACAGGGCGTTTGGGTGAGGGGAGGGGGGGGGGGGGGGGTGAGGGGAGAGAAACAAAGAACGCAAACCATACACAAACAAGGGGAGACTTCATAATTAGGCCTAGAATCATTTTGTAATCTTAGCTGATTTTTAACACACAAAATGACAAAAAAAATAATCTCTCTCTCTCTCTCTCTCTCTCTCTGGTTTAAATTAAACGTTTTATTGTCTTTACATAGCAAACATGCAAAGCAACAAAACTGAAGCAACAACAAGCTAGGCTTATGGCGTGCTCAGTATAAGAAAAAGTGCATACCAAACAATATTGACGGATTTAAATAATGATATGCTTCAATCAAAATAAACAAGACACAAAACCGAATGTCAAGATAAAGAAAATAGGGGTAGATTATAATAGATTCAAAGCAAAAAACAATCTCTCTCTCTCTCTCTCTCTCTCTCTCTCTCTCTCTCTCTCTCTCTGTGCGTATGCGCGCGCGCGCGCGCGCGCGCGCGCGCGCGCGCGCGTGTGTGTGTGTGTAATTCTGCTACTGTAAGTAATAGCCATTACTGACCCTTCCAATTCCTCCCACGCAAATTTGGATATGGTACACGCATCAGATACCTGAACATACACATCATTGGTACCTGATATAATCCCCGCTGAGTTCATTTCAAGTTCTAATAACTACCCTTAAGGGCGGCATCCGCCTTCATTCGCCTCATTTCCTGCCATTTACAAATCGGATCCCACATTTTTTGTCAGAGAACGAAGTACAATGGTGGAATTAAGACCCTCCACTTCCGTTGGTTGGCGAGTTCCGGTGCATTTTGTCTCTTTACCAGAATAGTGACGATCGTGGTTGGGGCGGTAGAGGGGAAGGGGTGGTTGAGGGTGGGTCATAATTGCGATGAAATTTTCTACGTTCGAAATCTACGGGGTTTCACCGTGCATCCGGTGTGTCTTATCTCTTTCTGTCATTACATTTGACCCCTGTCTGTTCGGAGCTAAAAAGCTCTTCCGCTCCGAACTCTTGTAGGCCTATGTTCTCTGGTCGGTGTCATAGTCCAAGCTGCGCCCCTGCTGCCGTCTCAAGTTACCATAAGCCCCACATGAAAAATACCCCACCCACCCACATACAGTGTACTTGACTACATCCTCTCCCACCATGTAGTGCTTGTAGTAGCCCATAAACCTACTGTCATCTGTCATCTCTAAGCCGTCGCTTAACCCTGTCACCGCCAGCCATATTTCAGCCAAACATATCCATTACATTTACCTGGGTAGAGAACAAAATCCATCTGCAGTATTTGGGAATTGTTCTGTGACATATATAAAATAAGGTCTATCCTTACTTCCCAAATCTGAGACAAAAGGGTCTTTGGATAATAGACCCCAGTTTGATGCCTTTTTAGTGACATAGGTGTTAAATTACTGTGGTGCTAACATGCCACTTTGGCCACTTTGGCGGTGAAAGGGTTAAATGTCCACTGGTACCCCTACATGTTTTCCTATCCCCCACTCTCCTGACTCTCAACGAATACTTATAGGAATGTTCCTGGTATTGCAGTACCTCCATGATCGTCCCACTATCTTTATAGTTTAAAATGTCACACAAGGACTTTCGGCAAATATCAAGAAGGGCTCCCTCCTCTGCCCCTTCCATTCATTTCAGACGGCTTCAGTTCGGGTTAGGGTTAGGGATAGGCTTAGTGTCAGTTTAGTGTCAAATACACCAACAATAAATAGTTGATGCATATGTATATGTCTGATTCTGCAACTGTTACCTGTGTGTAAATTAATCTTCGTTGTTCATATCCACAATGAGTCGCACGGGTCGTTAACCATTTTAATAATGGGCTATTGAATTAACCCAAACAGTGAACATTATTTGAAGGACATCAGAAACATTCTGCAAATTTATATCACCACCAGTCAACTGAGCAAACGACTGGAACTTTTCCTTTTCCAGAGAGACCAACAAAACAGAGAAAGAAAGACACTTAGCGGCTTTGTTCCTGCTGCAAGGTACCTTCATTCTCACTATTTGCAGCGTAACCAAACTCCAGAACTTCACATTAGCCTTGAATCCATTCACCTCACCTGCAGTTTGATGTTGGGTGGTCGATTTCAACTTTCAAAGGTTTTTTTGTTTGTGGCTCAAGCCACAAACCTATAACTCACTTTGTCGGTTTGTCGGTCAGTCGGTCGGTCTGTCTGTCGGTCAAAAATTGTCGCACATTTTGACAAAATTGTCGCACTTCAAATCGAGGCTAATCTTCAAATTGAGGCCGCTCTTTAAAATGATGTATTTTAAAAGCGTACAAAATAATAAACATACGTAATACAGACACTGCAACAGACACGACGAGTATGCGGTGCTTCTTTTGATGAGCATAAGTAGGATACATAGTTTTAAATGTTTTCCAAAAGATATAAAAAGTTACGAAATGGTGCAGAGATAACATTCTGGTTTACAGATTAAAATTATTGAAAAGCCAGGGGAGGTGACTCATGATTGGAGTGGTAAAAATAGACCGCGTGCCACAAACTATTGCGATTTCGCGCTTGTTAAAATATAAACCCAACAACAATCAGCAAGACCATGAATATCGACAACAGCCTTCAGACGTACAATCCCTACGTCTCTGCCAAATTTCATTAAAATATGCCCAGTACTCTTTAAAATATTTGCATTACAGACAGACACACACACACATACAGAGACATGAGAGAGAGGAGAGAGAAGAGAGAGAGAGAGAGAGAGAGATGAGAGAGAGAGAAGGAAGAGAGAGGGAGAGAGAGAGAGGCAGAGAGAGAGGAGGAGAGAGAATGGAGAGAGGAGAGAGAGAGAGCGAGAGAGAGAGAGAGAGAGAGAGAGAGAGAGAGAGAGAGAGAGAGAGAGATATAGAGAGAGAGAGAGAGAGAGAGAGAGAGAGAGAGAGAGAGAAGGAGAGAGAGAGAGAGAGAGAGAGAAGAGAGAGAGAGAGAGAGAGAGAGAGACGCGAGAGAGACGAGAGAGAGAGAGAGAGAGAGAGAGAGAGAGAGAGAGAGAGAGAGAGAGAGAGAGAGAGAGAGAGAGAGAGAGAGAGAGAGAGAGAGAGAGAGAGAGAGAGAGAGAGAGAGAGAGAGAGAGAGGAGAGAGAGAAGAGATCGCGAGAGAGAGAGAGAGAGAGAGAGAGAGAGAGAGAGGAGAGAGAGAGAGAGAGGAGAGAGTAGAGAGAGAGAGTAGAGAGAGAGGAGAGAGAGAGAGAGAGAGAGAGAGAGAGAGAGAGAGAGAGAGAGAGAGAGAGGAGAGAGAGAGAGAGAGAGAGAGACGATTGCAGTATTATCTGAGTTTCGCTCGAGAATAACAATAATTTCTTCTAGTTTGAATACCATTCTAAAAGCCGAGGTCGTCCAGAAGGTATCGACATGTATAAAGGAGTGCTACTACCCTCCCACACACCCACCCCTTTAACATTTTCTCCTGGGACCGTTTCTATTTATTTTATTATATTATCAATCATGGCGAGTGTTGACGCTTAATATTTTAGTGAATAAAACAAGATTTGTTTTTTAGAATGTCAGCTACACACTGGAACTATTTGCTAATCTTATCTGCAGTCAAACTTGACCTTTACCAAATATTGTTTACTACGAGTTTCAAAGACAAGGGTAAAGGAAACCATACTTTGCAAGAATATTACATCTGATTGGGGGGAAAACCAACAGCAGTAACAACAACACACACACACACACACACACACACACCACACACACACACACACACACACACACACACACACACACACACACACACACACACACACACACACACACACACACACACACACACACACACACACACACACACACACACACACACACACACACACACACACACACTCACACACACACACAGACACACACACATACACACACACACACACTCACACACACACACACACACACACACACACACACACACACACACACACACACACACACACACACACACACACACTTGATGTTTTGATTCATTGAATGTCCAGTTTCATACATTTTGACCCAGTTGATTTATTTCAACCACATATCGTCGACATTAAGTAAATACATGAAGATTCGGCAAAAGCTATCTGTTACCAGAGGAGTTATAATACAGCTATCCCATTTTATCTTTCTGTCCAGGACAGGAAGCTGAGGAGGGGTCAGTTTGTGGTGAGGGGACACCGGCTTCCATAATCATAATCATTACTCACGAAGATGACCCGTCAACTGTGACATGACAGCGTATTAGACTGTCACTGCTAACCATGCGTGTCTACTGTCCCTTGTACAAACTCTCTCTCTCTCTCTCTCTCTCTCTCTCTCTCTCTCTCTCTCTCTCTCTCTCTCTCTCTCTCTCTCTCTCTCTCTCTCTCTCTCTCTCTCTCTCTCGGATTGGAAGAATGGGCCCGGCCCAAAATCTTAATCCTTATGTAATAAGATTTTTCAGTTTTCAATCTCTCTCTCTCTCTCTCTCTCTCTCTCTCTCTCTCTCTCTCTCTCTCTCTCTCTCTCTCTCTCTCTCTCTCTCTCTCTCTCTCTCTCTCGGATTGGAAGAATGGGCCCGGCTGAAAAATCTTAATCCTTATGTAATAAGATTTTTCAGTTTTCAATCCGTCTCTCTCCTCTCTCTCTCTCAAAGACTTGAAGGGAAAAGATCTCTCTCTCTCTCTCTCTCTCTCTCTAATCTCCTCTTTCCTCCTTTTTATATATGATTATGAATGTATTAAGTGTTTGTTACCCCCCTGAAAGGGGCTGTTGGCCTTAGGCCGTGTAGACACATAAGCGGATATTCCATGCGGAAACCCGTGCGCAATCCATAAATAAGTGAAACAAAGACGGGAAAAGATTTGCGCACGTGTCCAATTTCCCCTATAATGAGTAAACTTTTATCCTTCTTTCTTCCACTTCTATAGGGTTTTCAGTACGGAACTTACGCGTCTAATGTGACCGGCCTAAACACTCTCTCTCTCCTCCGCCTCTCTCTCTAAACTCTCTCTCTCTCTCTCTCTCTCTCTCTCTCTCTCTCTCTCTCTCTCTCTCTCTCTCTCGGTATGATCGTGATGATCGTGATGATGATGATGATGGTGATGATGATGATGACGATGATGATGATGATGATGATCGTGATGATGATCGTGATGATGATGATAATGATGATTATTATTATTATCGTGATGATGATGATGATGATGATCGTGATGATGATGATGGTGATGATGATGATGATGATGATGATGATGATGATGATGATGATGATGATGATGATGATGATGATGATGATGATGATGATGATGATGATGATGATGATGATGATGATGATGAAGGGAGAGGAGGAGAAAGAGGTAGCAGTGGATGACGATGGCAACGACGAGGACAACACCGACGCCGATGATGATGATGAAGAACCGATACTTCGCTGCATTTTTGCTAATATGTATTGGTATAAAATCGATCACATGCTTATGATACTGTTATTGTTTTTTCTGTGTGTGTGTGTGTGCGTGTGTGTGCGTGCGTGCGCGTGTGCGTGTGTGTGCGTGCGCGTGTGCGTGCGTGTGTGTGTGTGTGTGTGTGTGCGCGTGTGCGTGTGTTTATGTGTGCGATCGTGCGTGCGGGGTGAGAGTGGGGGAAATGAGATTTTATACTGAAAATCCTCTGCCCCTGTCTCGTGCACTGAGATGCGTGCGCCATCTACATAAGATTATCGCCCTTGCCTGTCGCGAAGTAGTAGAGCCATAGTCATCTGCCCCTGACTCGTCACTAGGTGGCATGGTCAGTTCAGTCCTAAAATTATCGTCCTTTCGTGTCGCTGGGAACATGGATCCTGGATTACTTGATGTAGTGCCCATGCTGGAAATGGATGCACGTGCATGTGTGAAGACGAGGAGTAGAGGAAGTAGGCATGCATTGATAAGCTTTGTTCCCCCGTGGGGATACCGGGGGGTCTTTTGCATAAATAGTTCCCCCACCTTCTGGAAGTTATGTGCTTGTAGCTTCCTGTAATCCGTCACTCTCTTTGACTCTAGCCTTTTCCCTTTGCTTACTGCCATCTACTATCTTTCTGCCTTACCTGGTCCATTCTCCTGCCTTTTTTTCACGAAAAACACTTTCAAAAACATTTCCTCCTCCAGCCGAAGTCGGACTTGCTGGGCCTAACTATTTCTTAGTTAGGCGCATAACGACAGCATGACGCATCTGCACTCATAATTGTAAGTTTTGTAATGACACCACCATGATGGCAGCTTTCAGTCCACGATAGAAAGAAAATGTTCAATAAAAAAAATATAAAAAAGTATTAACAAAATTATAGAACCAAATGGGAAAATAATGAAGGAATGAAAACAAAATCAAAACTGGTGGAACCAAACAAAAAACAAACAAACATCAACAACAACAAAGAAACAGAATGGTAAGGTCTTTTTCGTTGTTGCGTTGTTGCTTTTGCCGTTAGCGCAGTTTTGTTTATTAGAAAATGAAACAAAAACAAAGCCTGCAAAACATAGGAAGACCACAAATAATATAATAAAACAAAATATTAGTTTACAAAAAGTGAGAAAAGACATTGGGGACAAGCGACGCACAGAAATTAGGACTTTGCGTGTTTATTGGTCAGATGCATGCGCCTTTTAGCTGTGCTCAGATCTGAAAAAGTGATGTGTTTGTTTGAGGGTGGGAAGGGGGGAGGGTGTCACACAAACGCACACACGCGCACACACGCGCACACGCACGCACACGCACGCACACGCACGCACACGCACACGCACACGCACGCACACACACACACACACACACATATAGAGGCTCAAACACTGAACGCAAAGTGCGAACTGGCGTATAGATGGAAATATTGTCGCAGAGGAAAGATGGAGCAGCTTGATGGATAGATTTATAGCAAAGTGTCTTTAATTTATACTCAATTCTGTCTGCGACTGGAAGACAGTGCAAAGAACGGAGAAGAGGGCTAACGTGATCGAACTTTTTCTTCCTAAGGACAAGACGAGTAGCAGTGTTTTGAATACGCTGGAGACAAGATAGAGAAGATAATGATAGGCCAGAAAGGAGAGCAATACAGTAGTCAAGAGGAAATAGGATGAGGGAAGTAACAAGCTTTGCTGTGGCTTCATCCCAGCATTTCGAAATCTGTAACTGGGTGCAACATAAAATATTGTAACAGAACAGAATACACGTTTGATGAAAGAAGGAACTACCTACAGAAATCCCCAGAAACACAGATTCGCAAAGAAAATCAGTTGTATCTATAAGGAAGAGTTAACGTTGAGGTGGATAGTATAGTCTATGTGTGGAACCAAAGGGGGGATTTCTTACATCAAGAAGAGGGGGAGAACTTGAATTGTTTTGCTACGGCCAAACAAACATACCATCACTAAGCCACCAAAGATGGAAAACAAAACGCTAAAAAACAAACAAAAAGCAAAATGGAGAAAGAGAAATGAAAAAAAAAAAAAAAAGTAGATGTGTTGATAATATGCCAAGACGTTCAAGCAGATGCCAACGGAAGAAAGGGAAATCAACAAAGAAGAAAAAAGAAAGGAAACATAAGGGAAAACAAGAACTCGTCAACTTCTATAATCTCTTGGCAATTAGCTACATTTATAAAATACATAAACAAAAATAAAGGAGAAACAGGAAGAAATAACGAAAAGAAAGAAAAACAGAAGAAAGAAACAAAAGGAAGAAAGAAAAGCCAAAAAATATATATGTCAAAAAACCGACTTCAGCAGCTCCATCTCAGTGCCGTAGCCACGCTACAGGAAGGAAACGACAGACAGGAAGAAGGAACAGGAAGTAAGAAAAGCAACAACGAAAATAGCCTTCGTCATGTGTTTCCGTCATTATTCTGGCATACTGTGTACTGGTAAGTTATTCTTCACACAGGATTGCGCTTGCACTACATTCTCGAGCAAGGGATGCGGACAGAATCTAAACCCATACCCCAATAACACTCCAGATAGTGAGATCCAGGTTATGCGTGTCCTTATATCTTTTTAACCCTTTCACCGCCAG